>OY728141.1:1075635080-1076885080 GCA_963277665.1 Viscum album
ATGAAATAAAAAATATAGGGAAATTAGGGAAATGTATTTTTTGTTCATGTAGAGGATCAATGAATTCACTAAAACAAGGTAAATGATACTTTTTATTTGTTGTGATAATATTTATTAATTGATAATAAATTCTGAATGGAATCTATAATTCATTCTCCTTAATAGAATTTAAAAATTCAACCGAAGGTGGAATACATTAGAGAATAAATACATTTTTAAGATTTACTAGAAGTTACTAATTAAATTATATCTACACAATAGGCTTCATTCTATATATATTCATTGAAATATGTTTAACAATAGGTATGGGTTCTATTTAGTAATATCCCAATTATATGGAAGGATAAGACACTCTTCTCGATATACATTTTTAAATGAACACATTATAGTCATATCAACAATGTTGAGTTTCTCCATCAACCATATGAGATAAACACACCTTTTAAATGTTAATCAAGACCCATATAATGGATTTAATATCTATTAAAGGTTTAAATTTATCATTGTACTAAAAGAATATCATTGGGTGGTTATGAATATCAAACATAGAAACCATTCCATCGAAAATGGTGATGGATTTATATAGAGAAAGCCAATACAAGAAATTTATTACATTAAATTCAACTACAGGTAGATCAAAAAGATATACTAGTATTTAATTCAAAAAAATAAAACTAAACAATAATTATATAGGTGATATGTGAGAATTATTCCCATATTTGTTATCAATACTTATTAAACATATATTATTTCAGGATATCAATTAACCTTCCTTAAAACATTTATTTATATATATATATACGTATAACTAGTCATGATCAATTAATTAAATATTTGAGAAAACCTATTACCACATCATCTTCATCATTTTATCCAACATCCAATACAAAAACAGAAATTGTTAGCATGGCCTCCAAGATTCCTTATTGAAATTGATTAATCGAGAAAAATATTTCAACTGATATTATAAAATATTGACATTTTATTTTTTGATAATTAAAACCATACATTCAATCTATATCATTCACGGTAATCATATATTAAATTTGATCATGATGGTTCATAATGATTGTGTAAATTTCTAAAAAATATCCCCCTGGAGAATAAAACTAAGTGTATGGTAGGTCCCATTATTGTTTACCATGTGACAATCAAGTCAATTCCCATAGTGGTCTTTTAAGAGTCATCAAACCTAGGAAAAACTATAACATATCCACATCCCCTTGTAACATCCAAACAGGGAATGAATTACCAAGAAGATAATCATTATTACATTCACTAAATTCTAGTACATTTTCATATACATTGACTTATCACTAGAGTTCTCACAAAAATTTTATCATCATGTTTTATAAAGGATCACTAAACCATTATCTGATACCAAATTTATCGACTCTCACATTTCATAAATAGAAATTACAAATTATTATATGAATATTAATTACATAACATTACAATCCATGCCATAATCATATAGGTCTAGTGAACTTAGAAGCATGTATATTTGGATAACTAGTTCAAAAGTGAAATCAATCACCACTCACAATGTTCTCATGAAATAGAACCCTTATGAAACAAAACATAGATAATAACTTTATTCATAACCTGGTAAATGTAAAAACTATAAAGGTTGATATTAGAATCTCATTAAGGGTAAATATGAGAGATATAAACATAACATGATCAAAAAGATATTCCAAAAAGATAAAAACATTTCAAAAAAAATACCAAAAATAGTATATCATAATTTTATTTCATTAAATTAGTTGTGAGAGTTCATAAAAATGATTCATAAATTAATCGATGGACATGATAAATGATTGAATAAAATTTTTAATAGACATTGTTTTGTGTAATATAGACAGTAATAGATAATAATATACGTAGAAGTAAATTATTACTTATATTTTTATCATGTTGTCTAAGGTTCATTCCTCAAACAATATTAGTAGTCATGCTTCTCTCTCAAGATAGACATTGTGTTAATGTAATTAACAACACTCGAATGACTTAACATTCAAGTCATGTTTAACTCTTTTAATATCCATCATTACCCAATTCATTGGAGGGATATATGATTCCCTGACCACCAATCACATAATTACTGACATAAATAAGTATTTCACAAGACCATAAATCATTTATAATATCATAAACAGTGACAAATAATTTATTTTCATAAAATTCTAATCATGTGATAACACATGTAAAAGAAATATATTTCATAATCGTTTCAAAAATGTATCATAGCATAAACCATCAAAAAGTAATGAGATTCCTAATCATTATAACTTCATAATCATAATCTAGCATTAGAATTAATAATAATTGTCTACATTAATAATATCCCTAGTATCTCATTATTGCAATCTTGTTTATTTTCAATGATGAAAAAAATCTTTTAAATGATCATTAAAATCAAAAATGAGGAAAATATTATTTTTCCTCAAAATATAAATTCTTAATTATTAAAATTTTATAAATTTTAAAGTAATCATTAATATTCAAAATAACCATGGAAAATTTTAATGTAATATTTTAATCATTTATTGACTGAGGGAGTAAAATTTTCATCATGGAGTACTTGTTAAAACATATATTTGTTACAAAAATGGGTAACAATTTCCAAAAACTGACATTCAAAAAAATCATGATGATTAATTTTAAACAAATTTATAAAAATGTTCTAAGATAAATAAAAGTGATATTATACCGACATATTTATATAGTAACAATATTCATTAATACATTTAGATAAAAAATTAAAATATAAGAGGAAATATTTTCTATCAAAGTGAGAAATAAAATCTATTTTCATTAAATAAATTCCTTTAGTATCGTTAGTACACAAAATTTGGATAAATAATGGAAAATTTATATTCTACAAAAATTACTAGAGGATAATATATTTCATTATATTCTTCAATGATATAACTTAATAATTCATCATAAAAACTTAACTATAAACAATTATAATAAACAATGATATTATTTCTTAAAACCCACCCCATTTGGTAACTATCAAATCAAAAAATAATGAATTAGAGAACCAGAATAGGAGTTTAATTTCCCCATTAATATCATGATAATTTTCATAAAATTAATTCATTTCTAGAATGTAACCCATATAAATGAAACAAGAGGTTTATTTGCCATGTGTCTTCTACAAATAAAAGTTAGATGATAGTCCCTTATATCTAGTCCTATATTCCATTGTAAAAATTAAAACCAAGTATATAATTAATTTATTCCTATTATAAATATATGAAAAAAAGATAAAAAATATTTATCATGACAAAAAATATTAAAAATTAAGAATTATATAAAAATAAATATTTCATTAATTAATTTCATATTTTAATGCCTGAGGGACATATTCATTTTCAACATATTGGAAAGTTATAATGTTTATATGGTATTAGAATTATAAAAGAATAAGAATTTCAAAAATATAATATATGTACTTTAAATATATCACAATTTCAATCCTTGATTATTGGAGAAGGAAAACTGATTAAATTGGCTCATGAGGTTGTGTTCTTTCATATACATGATCGCCGATTTTATTTCCATTTAGATAGTGGAGTAAATAGATATATGTTATTATATGAAAATAGTAATATATAAATATTTTGAGGATATTTTTTAATAATTTTTTTATAACTTATGAATATTTGAAGGGGTTCGAAGAACAAATAATATAAAAAATACATGTCTAGATCTATGCCTATTCTTCAAAGAGCATCATTAAATTTATACCTAATAAATTTTGAATATGGTTTTATGATAAAATAAATAATCGTGGTTTGTATTTATGATAGAAATTAAGGGTTTTGGGAATTTATTTTAAAAAAAAGCACCAATATGTTTGAAGAGGAGAGGAGCGGATATATAATATTATAAGTGGAAGAGCAGACCTACTTAGCAATTACCTAAATGAATAAAAATGATATCCATTACCGAGTAAAATTCATTCAAATGAACATATATTCTAATTATGGATAATATAAGGTCTAAATATTTAAAATAACATGGGGCTTGGAATATTTTTACTGGCACACATACCTTTATCATTTAGTTCGACCACCCCTCAGTAAATATATATTAACATTAACTCAAGTAATTAATTTGTTATATTTTTCACAATTTATTATTGAAATAATAATATTGAGTTATTAACTATATTAAATTATGATTTGATCAAATACTTAATCAGTTTTACAAGAAGCAATACACAGTAGTTGAATAATTTAATGTACACAAACAACTAAAAATATAAAGAAAATGTTGTTTAGAAAATGAAATTTTTTCATAAGCATAAACCAAATTTCAAACAAATTTCAACATTATATTTATTTATAATACCTATTCTGAGTTAATAATAATATAGTTGAACAATTTTTTATTTTTGAATCCATTGTAGGTAATGTTTACCTATCTAATTGCATTAAACAAAAAGATATTTTTTTAATAAAAATCAATATTTTACTATTCATAAAAAAATTGATCTCTTCTTAAATACTCAAAAAAATCAATCAACAAAACTTTTATAAATTTCAATTTTAAAATTAATTTCATATTTTTTAAAAAAAATATTTTAAATGTGGATAATTTTTTTTTACTAATAACTGTCCAAAATGACATGAACCCACTTTTTATACAAAATGCATTTTTAGGAATGAAAGAGAATTTATTCTTATCCCATGCTTAATGAAATAATTTTTGAATGATAAAAATTATATTTAAAATATTATATATATATATATATAATTATTCAAAAATAGTTTCCAATTTAAATTATAATGATTAAAAACCATTGGAAAAATTAAAATAGTTCTTCTGAAACAACATTCCGTTTAGATTCAAATGATATTTATTTTCATTTCTACTAAACTGATAAAAAATAAAAGCATTCGTACATTTGGTAATGACTTAATTTAAATAAATTTTTATAAATTTTGATACCTTAAAACCCAATGCCACGATGATAATAGTCACATTTAATTATAAAATATTAACATAATATTGTGGTTCTATTAAACTCACAATTTTGTATAATGCATCAGATTGATGAAATTAAATTTATAAGAAAATATATATTTCCTAAATACTTGAGGGGATGAAAAGTTTAATTTTTTTATAAAAATATGTCAATGTACCATTAGTTATCTTATATTATGAATAATTAAATTTATATCACAAAATGAAACTTATTTTTGTATTTAGTATAAAAATATTAAAATACAAAAAATATAATTTTTATAAAAAATATTCCAATTCATATTGTATTTATTTAATAAGGTGAAATCTGTGAATTCTAGAAATTTAATCTTGAAATATTGATTCCATATTTTGAATCAGGTTTCAAAATTTTGTAAAAATGTCTTTATTCTTTTTTATCAACACAAATAGAAAATTCTATAATTATTTGTCACCGTAATAAGGGTAAATCGAGAAAAATGTTCATAACTATTGGATAAGGCTTCCCTATTTATCTAACATATTTCTTTATCATAATGTATGTTTTTTACCATTTATCATTCATGCCCCAAATATATTTTCTCTTTATGTCTGTTTTCATTGATTATCAACATCATATTATTTTATGATATAAATAAATTATGAATGTCATGTTCGTGATATTAATATATATAAAATTTTTACATCAGAAAAAAGGGTTATATTTAGTTATAAATTTTTGTTTGAATGATTATTTTTATGGTATTTTTTATTAGATATTGAATAATTATACTAAATAATTTTTCACTGCAACACATTATTTATTCAATCAATAGTAAAATAAAAAAAATTATATTATAAATTTTAAATCAAATAAAATATGGTATAATTATTTTGATCGATGGATTTTTTAGATATATATATCATATTAGGGAGTTATTAATGTTATATATTTAAATTCCATGATTATCAAGAATAATGTAATGTCAAAGTAAATTAATTGTTCCTAAAATGAAATTAATGGTATTTAATAAGAAATAATGTTTTATTAAAATACTATAACCTTTTTAAAATATTATAATCCACTGAGTGAATGGATAATGTATGAAATTATAAGAAATATTCTATTTATTGTTCAGTTGAATTTTTATAATAAAATTTGTTGCCCATAAACATTGAAAAAATAGATTTCATAGAAATTATCAAAATGATTAGTCTGGGATAAACCAAAGGGTAATGTTGGAAAATATCCCCTAAACATGAATAAATATTATTAAATGAGATGATTCAGACTCGCAATCATCCAATATTGTATATATTTTATTTTTCAACCATTTTTACATGAATGTTTACTTATATTAATTTAATATTTTATGTAATTTCAAGAGATCTCTTCCCATCACATATAAATGGAAATCTCCTCTCCTCTCTTACTCACATACTTTTAATCATCTAGATAATAGAAGTCCTGTCTTAGTAACATCCCATATACTATACCTATTTTCAATTTCTTCCCATCTTTCAAAAATTCCCACCATTCGAACCATAAGTTGTAATCAAAAATATATTTCTAAATAAAGAGGTTTAACTGTTGAATAAGAATTTAGGATTTATTTATTTTTATAATACCTCTAAATTATTTGAGTGCATTATTAAATAATTTATCTAGAAACATAAAAAATTAATAATTTTTATTAATAGAATATAACACCTATTATCAACCAACATCCCAATAGTTGGAGAATGATAGTATTGATAAAAGATATATGTATACTGCTACCTCCATGAAATGAGTAGATTTTAATTTAATTTTAAATTTATATGGAAGGAAATAAAGATATAATATGATGATTATATTATTTGTATATATTATGTAGTATTTATTCTTCATAGATGAATAATTTTTTACTTTTATATCATTTTATCTGTAAAAAAGTGAAAGTAATGATCATGTGTACATATGGCCTACCATCTCTACAAATAGTGTAGTATACTTTTCTATCAATAATGTTTATATGATTCTAAACACACACATATATATATAATTGATATTTTTTATATTAAAATCATGTTTTAAAAAAATATGATGTTCCCCTAATGAAATTCCAAGGAGTGGGACTTCCTATCCAAAACATGTATGAAAAATGAGTAGTTATCACATAGAGCTATGATTTTATTAAATAAATATAAATAAATGGGTTATAAGATGTTATAAGTATATCATATAATTCATTATATATATATTTATGTTTATGGTGTATATGTGAAATGTCTATATTATATTTCATCTCACAAATCATATGTTGAATGACACAACAAGAGGAAAAGATTAATGTCTGAATAATATCATCATTCGTGTAGTTTATCATTGAATTTACATTAAGGAAATTATATTATCCTTATATGATATATTAATTTCATTTTTATTCTGCACTTATCTTTATTAAACTACTTTCATTCCCTTTGTTTTAACCATTTTTTTGAACTCAAGAGACTCAATGTGTTTTTATAGAATGTGACTATACATTACTCTAAGATGTAGATTATTCTTCTTCGATATCTGTCATGTCATTAAAATATATTCAATATTACATTAAATATTCTTAAAGAAATTTCTAAATTTTTTTATAAGGTTTTTATTTTTAAAATAATTTTTCATTGGAATCATTTTATTTTTTCATGAATGGATTAATACTGACTTTTTACTAGAAATGTGAAATGAATAATTGATTTAACATACTCATCAAGAACATAATTTCCCACTGTCAAGAGAAATCAATGTTTATCAATAATATATTATATGATTGCATGATTTTTTCAATAATTATTTCCTCCTTAATATTATATAAATAATATGATTTTTAATATGTGATTTAGAAAATAATAAGAAATTTTTTATAAAAAAATATTGTGATCTTTTAATAGAATTTTCATCTATGTAAAATTAATATTAAGTTAATTTGGATTTACTATGAATATAATGAAATGATACTAATACTATTATTTCTAAAAATGTTTAAGGAATATTTTTATACTATGTTATGAAAACCCATTTACAAGCATGCAATCATATGTAGAAAAACAATGATTGCTGATAGTGAGGATTTCAAGTATATCCTCTAAAAGTGGAGACCACTAAAGTATTATTCCAATTTTACTAGGAACATGTCAACCAAATCATCTTCTATAATGTTAAGGAATATGGATACAGATATACTTAAAATATTAAATCCATATAATTCTCAATCTGATTAAGATACTGTAAGGGAATTTAATTATTTAAATGATATGTTTTACTATGATCTATATACCAATTTTTATTGGATGAAGGCATTTCTATTTGTTTGAACACATCATCCACTTTCTGTACTTTTTTATTTCTTCATAATAAATTGTAATATGTTTTTCTTTTAGATGGACTTTCCAGGTTTGTGATGAAAACAAATTTTTTTTCTCATGGGGTTTTCTATGATGACTTATTGAAATGTTTATGAATCTTTTTCATTGAGATGAGTTTTGATATTTTAATATGATGAATGTTATATGATCTTTTGGGACACATATATAGGGATTTAGTTATGTAATAATGAAATGAGAAAATATATCTCTCTATTTCATTGGGTAATCTATATATCTCATGGTATAATTATGGGAAACATGTTCAAATGCTCGATCCAAAATGGTAACGCAACAAATTTTCACTATGCACTATATGGAAAAAGTATTTTTTGTTAATAAAATCATAGAAAAAGATATGGTTACCTGATACACTACGGTATCCACATGGTGATTCATGATATCTTATGATATAGGCAATAGTTGTTGATTAATTATCAAATAATATGGAAATACAAGTTAACCATTACAACATAAATTATTTCCATGCCAATAGTATTATTACAAATTGATGAAATTTTTTATTAAATATGAAGAAAAATTGTTTTTTGTGACTAATTTATTATGATTTTCCTCACTTTGGATTAATGTGTTTTGAATATATAATATTTCACAACATAACTCATTTCATTATCTATGACAGATTGCACATAATTTTTGTATGTCATGTTAATCATCTCATAACCATGGTTTGGTCATATTCATTCCTATGATAATCGATTGATATCCCTGATATTTACTTGTAATGAGAAAATGAGCACACCCTTTATTATATTTCATTTCACCAAGTTATGAAGAATGATTTTAAAAAGGTTATGTAAAGAAGGATTCAATGTGAGAAAAAAATTCTGAGATATGATATTGAATTTACCAAATAATGATGTTTATAAATCTAGTAACCCATATAACTAAAATATTATGATTATATAATTCATCCAAATGTTCTATATTGTATATTCATTCATAAATATAGAATATTTTTAAATGAGAATAATTTTATTATTTGTAAAAAAACTCTATTATTTTTCACTATTGTTCTTTTTTCACACAATGATTCTTTACGTTGGGTCAAACCAAATTCATGCTATAACACCAACATAATTATATTTAATTAAAAAATATGTTATATTAAATAAAACCATATAATATATTTTACATATGAATATTAAAATGTATAATATGAATTAAATACGGGTTATTCTATAATAAAACCTCGGTATAGACCACCTTTACACATATCTTACATATAATATTATCCTTTCATTAGAAATATGTTATTGAGAATAATGAGAAAGTCATTGTTGTGTGTATTGGAAAACTCATTCTGGGATCTAGGACTCAAAACAACCGAATGTCCCCCCTAAATGAATTTAACCACTCCATGAAATACAAAAACTGGTGATTTTTTTATATAAGGACAAGTTTAAAGGATATGCATGTTTTCCACTGTTTCATGTTATTCATAACAAATTTAAATTCCTTAAATATTTTTAATTTAGTCATACTAATTCAACATTAGTAATTTAATATATTCTTCAACTATGGATGTGTAAATTTTTCTTAAAGTAAATAATAATACAAGATGAAATGTTATTACAAATAAATTAATTCACATTAAAATTTGATACATTACAATGTGGTTCACTCTCAGACATATAATCAATTGATCTGTCAGTGTTTTTATTTTGATTTTAAACAATGGGTACTATAAAGTGACAACATGATGATCTCGTCAAAACAGAACACAAGATATGGTCATCTATATTTCACATTCAAGTAATATATAAAGATATGTTGTGCAATTAATAAGGATAAGTAAAATTCATGTATCCTGTAATCCTAGGGATACACTAGGGATCCATGTGACACACATGTATTTTTTTCAATTCCCTTAATCCGTCTAGTTTTTTATACGGGTTGAAATGGTACCCATGAAATTTTATCATTTCATTAATTTAGATGTTAGTAATAATGGAGAAAATTATCTAATATTATAAATCTCTATAATGAAATAATTTAACAACTATGATGTTATATAAAGCATGATCACGATGGTTGGAATATAACATTCATATTGACTATTTGGTGTTATGAGAGACTCTCAGTGTGTACCATTTCTTTTAGTAACATTAAAAATATTTTAAAAATATAATAAATATTTATGAGGTTCTTATACAGTGTATTATCTATTGAATTTTTATATAGGTATTTATTTCTAATGTTGTATTGATATGATATGAATGGGAGTTTATTTTAAATATCATCATTTGTTATTGTTGATGTCATTGATCTACGAATAAAATTTTATTGATGTGGAATCTATTTTACTAGACTTATGATATTATATTATGAAATTTATTATATTTTAGCCTATAGAAAATTATGATCATTATGGGTTTTATTATTTCCCTGGATATTTCATTCTATCTTATTGAGAGATCTAAATTTAGAACCAAACATTATTTTTATTTTAAAGACTATAATTCCAAGAAATTATATTATTAGACTCTATTAGAGGAATTGTTATCATAGTGTTAGCTATTACCCTATTAAATAATTATAATAATTAGTGTTTGATCCTCTATTGAAAGGAACATGTGTTTTAGTATACCCCTAAATGATATTTTCATCAGCTGAGCATGATCTTATAAGATGATATAGATGAATTTAATATTACAAATATATATCATAGTGTTGTATAATGCAAAAGTTTTCAATTTTTTGATCTCATATTCCCATGATCTTGGTCATTAAGTATCTATTAATGTGTATATACATGTGTGGCCAAATGTTTTAGAGATAGTTTCTTATTTTGAGCCTCGATATGGGTTCCAACTCTCATATAATGTCATAACACTTTTCGCTAACAAAGGGATTTTTATTACATTGTGTGGATTAATTTTACAAAAACTATATATTAAGTTTCCATTATTTTATTTCTATTTATACGTGATCTAGGTCCATGGTGTTTTTCAGATCATAGGTTGTTCTACTATATATTATAATATACAATTTAATATGTTAAAATGTGTATTAACATACGGATTTTCACATAAACTATTTTAGGTTATGTAATAGATCATAGTAGTCATGTAATAGTAATAGGTAGTATAAATGGGTTATTATAAAATCTTCATTAAATGAGATATGATGTTATAAAGATGGAATATTTAGTTTATTACAATGGGGGTTTCTTCATAGATTTCTAGAATATTAGATTTTAAATATGAGAATGTTGGTTCCTAATATCATAATAGGCTGATAGGATAATGTAATTGAAATATATTATTAAGAAGTTATTTTAGTTGTAAATGGTAGACTATTTCTCTTAAATGTTATTATTTGAGGGGTTTTGATGGCCTAACTTTTTATGGAGTTAATTTTGAAATGTATGAATAAGTCATCATATAAGACAGAAAAATAATTCCAACATACAAAGGGTAAAATAGAAATATTTTTCAGTTAATTATAGATAATGATATATAAAATAGTAATTCATGATGATAAATAGTATTTTCGTAACTGGTGTCATATATGGTTGAAATAAGTAGAAGTGATAATGTATTGGATGTTATGATTGAAACACCAGGTAGTAATATATGGTTTAGCGGAGATGATGTTTTTTCTATAGATTAATAAATCTATAAGACATTTGAATTAAATTACTAATTTGGGATTATTATAAATTTAGTTCAAGGTAGGTTGTTGATCCCAAATAGATTAATAATAATAGGAAAAATATAGAAAAGAATATTAGATTGTGGAATATGACTAAATTATTAAGTTATAATATAAGTATAAAATATTATATAGAAATGAATGCCCCACCACCTTTGATATTGTTAGAAACAAATATAATTGGAATTAACACATATATATATATATTACACATTTGATTTCATATTTTTTAATTCCAATTACGATATGTTTTTGAAATATGCTAAAAATATTTTCATGACACCATAATAAAGGGTTTTCTATGGTGATTTTTTATATATAAAAAATTTAATATATTTAAATAATTTTTTAAATATGGTAAGAAATTCATGTAATTTTGGTATGTCATTTTGACAGTGGAAGATATTATTAATTGAAAAATATATAATTATAGTAGTTATTCAATTACTGATAAAAATAAAAGGAAAAGTAATAATATTATAAATGGAATATTTGTATATCCAAAACTAGAAAATTTATTTTTTTAGGAAGACATAGAAGAATTTTCCCACATATGGATTAAGAAATATTGTTATGGACAGTATAATTTTATGATTCAAATATTAATATTGGATTAATAATGGAAAAAATAATTTGACAAGATATTTTTATCATATATTTTATATTTTTTAATGAGTGATCTGTGTGTAAATGTTTCATAAAATATGTCATGAAGTAGCATGTGGATTGGTAGAAGGAGGACTTGTTCCTAGGTTTTGGAATTGGTTCAAATATAATATTTTCTAACAAAAATGTGTGTACAATTTCTTATACAATATAACATAACATTCTACATGCATATTGGATGTATTCGTTTATTGGTGAACCAAGTAAAATTTTTTTGTCAGAACATCTAATTTTGAATTTGATTGTCTGATTATTTGATTGTGAATAGTTTTGGAAATTATTTATTACAATGGAAAAATATTTTTTTTACAAGATGACTTTATAACCCTAATTCAAACATATAAAATGTAATTTTTGGACATATTGTTTCGAATGTGGTATCAAAGAAAAAATGTTATTTTTTGTGAATTGATCACAAATCAATTATATATATGGATAACACAATGACGGAAAAATATATATGATTTTTTATTGTTATCATAATATTTTCGTGAACATTATAAAAAAAGACATAATTTCTATTATATAAAACATTTTCTTTTAATATCTATAAAATATTAATAACTAATCTTAAGGAGTTATCAATGGAAAATTTCGATACTATGTCTATAAACACTATGTATAAAGAATAAAATTCCTTATGTAAATATTTTTAAAATTAAATTAACATGTTGGTGGAATGTTTCATGAATTAAAAAATCATTAGAGAATTTTTAAAAAATTAATAAAGGGAATTGAAATGCGCATGAATAAATATAGAAATTATTAAAAAATTAATTATTTGATAATGTAAAACTTTGATAAAATTAATATATTGACATTATAAAAAATTTAATTTATATGACCATTTCAAAAAATAATATATTAATTAAATGATTCAGAAATTTAGATGAAAATCCAAATGATATTTCCACCTTTTTATTATCCAAAGATAAATACCCATGAGAATGGAAATATTTAAAATATCTTACTATATAATTTTAATAGTAATTAGGTTGATTATGTTATTTGAGTGAAGAAATAAAATATGATATTTAACTCATCCCAAAATATAGAATTCAATGGAATAAAAAAATATTTCAATAATAGAATATATAGATAAGTAAATTTGTCTGATTAATTCATATCACTCTTTGAATGAAACATTACATTATATAAATTAAGATTAAAATAATATATACCATTTGATTATTATAGATAGGAAATGGTTAAAAAAATTCATTAAGTACCAATGTAACTTTTATATTATAGTAGTGAGGCATATTAATCACAAATTTTATAAAATAAATTATCTATAATTAAAATATTGAATCTAGGAATATATTTGGGAGAAATATTCAATGAAAATGAATTGTTTTAAACGAGTATGTTATAAATTATATTTTCATTTTGGAACATAAAATTTATCTTAAAATGATTCATATTAAATTATCACGGTGAAAATTATTAAATAACTATTTAAAATAATGGATGAAAATAAACCATCAATATTTATTGATCCTAAAATAATTATCGATGGGTCACATTAAGAGCTATATATCTATAAGAATATGAAATTTGTAATATGTAATGAGTATTCATGCATTTTAGACAAACATAAATAAAAAATAATAAATTTAATAATGTTCATTGAACATAAATCTCCATATCATTAGATATTTGGAGATGTTTATGATTTCAAGCAAATGATAGAATATCCAGACAAGGTGATCAATATCATTTACAGTTATCTAATTAAATTAGTAATGATGATGAAATAACTCAAAGACAATGGTTTTAGATAAAGTAAGTTATATGAGGATGAAATTAAATTTCTAATTCAGATAATGAACACTAATTTTGGGAGTTATATTATGAAACATTTAAGGGATGTGAATAATGAAGCATGGTGAATTTTGAGCAGTATATAAGAATTCAATAGATTCATAATATTTAATAAATTCATATTGGATTTAAAGTAGAATAATGTTATACTAGAGATAAGAATTATATGGATAATGGAATGAAAAACAATATATAACATCCAATAATAAATTTTTTTTAGTAAAATAAATTCTACATGAATGAAGAATATACATGGAGTGAAGGAGATGTGTTTTTCTCTCTAATTGAGTGGTGATTTTTTGTATACATAGACCACAAGGTAATATATTTTAATGAATAATGGATATACCTATAAGGTGATGTTATAGAAATTAAATGAAAAATAATAAAAATATAATGTACACTATATAGATTAAACATATTAATTGTATATTTTGTTATCTATCAACCTATGACCATAAAGATACTATAATTATGAAACTATGGAATGGGAAACTATCTTTTGAATTTGAATGGGAATATGGATTAAAGATGTAAACGCAATTACTATTGGAATTAATTTCACCCCATTGATTGATGAAGATGATTATTACACTATAGAAATTAAAAATAATGAGGATAGTTCTCCTTAAAAGTCAAATCCAACTTAGAATATCATGTATGGAAAATAAGACAAACCAGTTGGTTATCAAAATAAGTGAGTCAAAAAACGGTTCTAAATACATATTATAAGTGGACCCTTTCAAATATTTATTTATCATACATGATGAGTCATTTGATTATTTTGAAAAGGAAGAACAGATGGACTATTATGTTTTGGCAATAATAGATCACTAAGATTAAGGGTTTTGGTAAATCTGTACATACCTGTAATTAGCTAAATATTATTGTAGTGTTTTATTTTTGTGTATTTATATATATTATATTGTGAAAAATTTAAAAATAAAACATGTGAACTAGAGCGATATTCAGGCGATAATATTAATAAAATTCATAGTTATAAATTCATTAATGATAAATAATGAAAAAATGGTTTCTTATATATGTTTTATAGGTCGATGGATAGTTTTTTCTTTATCTTCGAAGATGGAAATAGATTTTATCATCGTCTTTATGTCCCTATTTATCAAATGTTCTTGTAAACATTATCAATTTTTAAATTTTTCATAATATATCCTGTATGGGAGAGTTACATAAGAATCATATTATGCTTTACTATAAATAAATCAAATTTAAAAGACATGGTTTTTAATGATATATTTTTTCCAATGAGACATCTCAAAAATCATCATGAAATATTTTATATTTTTTTATTGATGTATATAGTAGGATGATATGTATTTTTTAACATTTAGAATATAAACTATTGAATTTTGTTAATAGGATTTAGATGGGTACTACTAAAAAATGGGATACTGATAAAAGATCATAAATTTAAAATTAATACTAAAAAAACATTAAGTTATGGGAATGGTTACATTCAAAAACATAGAGTCAAACATAAAATACTATATTTAATAATTCCTTATAAAATAAGAGTTGATAAACTTTTAAATATGATTATAGGAATTATGTAGAAAATATTAATTATATACAGTCTTATTTCATGGAATAGTTTTAAAGGAATAGTGAAAGTGCATGTATATACCAAAACAATACTTTTTTAGGAACTATAGAAAAGATAAAAAATAATGAAATATTTCACTAAAGTAATATATTGTTAAAACACATAAGAGTTCATTTTTGTAAGAATTATAATTACAAAAATATGGAAAATTGGGAAAATATGAATATATAGAAGATGATAGAGTAATTATAGTCTACCCAACCAAAATTAACACAAATAATTTCTTAAATAAGGGAAAATAAAGATACTATAAAGTAATAATGTTATGCTGATCGAAAAATATCCTTGAAATGATGCTATAAATTAAAATTTTCTAAAAATATAGTAGTGAAAAATAATATTTTATCGAATGTTTTCTAATTTGAACATTGGATTCCAACCAACATTGAAGCATGTTGTGATAAAATTTATTATTTTAAAATAATAATTTATGAAAATGATGTTTAAAAATAAAATGAAATGGTAAATATAGGGGAGCATAAAACACTGTTTTTCTATGTGAAACAAATAGTGTTTTTTCATATCGGTTTTATGGTGTTATATACAAGAAAATTCTTGAATGTATTTTTTTTCATATTTCCTAGTTAGGGGTTGAGTAATAGGTATCTTAAATGTGTAACAAATTACCTTTTTCACAACTATTTTTAAATAAAATCACGGCGGAATGTGTATTTAAATATCACATTTGGGTGAAATATAATGTGGTAATCCATCCAAAAAATTACATTTCCATGTAGGTTTTACTATGCAATCGATGTGTAATGGGTCATTAAATCTCTATTTTGGGTAATAACCAATGTCAAAACATAATATCATTATTATTAAAAATCTATTTTATTATAAATATACAAAAAAAATTAAAAATTAAAATATAATTAGATACACATTCCAACATAATCTAAATTTAATCCATGTAATATAAATAAAAAATCAAATACAAATATGAAAATAGTTTTCTAAATATTCTATTTCATAAAATTAAATAAAAGAGATACATTATAGTCAATCTAAAAATTAACGAAACCAAAAAAAATATTTTGTCAACAAAAATTTGAATGTGTGTGAGGACTTCATCAACATGAAATGAAACATCTTGTGAAATATACAATAATTATGCCATTAACATGATTATTAAAAAAATATTATGAAATAAAAAATAATTAATATTACTACATTTATTAAATTCAGTCTTCATTAATGTTTTTATTATCTGATACATGAATATAATAAAATAATATACAAATTACAATTTTCATTTTTGATGACGGTACTCTAGTTATGATACGTTAACATGAAAATAAAAAACATCATATATATATATATGAAAAATAATTATATAAAAAAACATAATCACCTTTACTTTGTTGTGTTTACTATTATTTAGAACATGTATTAACTTGTGATCATCTATGAAATTTTATAATGACATTTTTTATATATCAACTAAGAATAGTTGTATAACAAGAATAAATAATAAAAAAATATAAAGATGAATAAAACAAACATTAAAAAATGAAAAAATTGTGAATACCACAAAATAATGATAAAATCAAATATAATATAAATTTATTCGAGAAAAATGTAGATAACAGCAAATTACCAGTTTAGTATAAAGATTTATAAATTAATAAAATATAATAAATATCTCTTCATAATTATAATTTCCTTTTATGTATCAATAAATGAAAAAAACCAATACCCAATATCAATATTTTCTAATCATTCAAATATATATATAACTAAAGAATAATTATTCATATATACCATAATTATTAGAATTTATTATAGATCATTAAAAACATAAAAATTAGTTATAAAATTTTGAATGCAATGCAATTACCAATATCCCATTAAATTATTAGTATATTACATCACATTAATTGAAATTTATTTAAATATTGTTAAACCCAAAAAAAACATTTCCTACTTGGAAATCAGCATAAACACAATTACAGTGAGATTATTAAACAAATAGTATATTTAATGACACATTTTGTGAATATTCTATCCACATTGTCTCTCATATATATATCACATGTCATTGAAAAAACATAAATATTATCCAATAATGATGAAATTTTTTATAATAAATTTATGATATTAGAAATCATAAAATTAACCCATGAACAATTTTTTTAGTAATTATTTCTATTTTTGATACTCTATATAATCTAAATATTAAAAAATTATATGTAATATTCGATTACATTTAGAAAATATTAAAAAAAATAAATCTAACATCATATTGAGGTGATGAATAATATTATATTCCTACATTAAAAAATGACCCACACAATCTCCATATTTAGAAACATATTCTATAGGTAATAAATCTAGAGAATTTGGATTGATAAAATCATGAACGCATATGCATTCCTGACCCAAAATCATATTATTTTATATTAACCCCCCACCCCAATATTTATGACTCTATATGGAATAATATTAACATGGGGATCTCCAGTATAAAATTCACAAAATTAGGTCACATATGATTCGAGAGACGTATGATTCATTTTTATAAGGCTATGTGTGTTGTGATAGTCTCAACAATTGTTAAAACATTTCATTCATGGAGTATTTAATTTGACCACCCATTGATAATAATAGGTCTTTAATCATAAATTTCAGATATTCAATTTCTGTGTTCCATGATTTCAGAAAAAGATTCCATAAATCATTCTTAATACAGAAATCCACCACATAACCTCTTACACATTCATGGTGTTGTGGATTTCCAAAAATATTATCTATAATGTACATCCATCCCTTTGGGTAAATTTATCATATAGTTCATACTCATAATGTTTATTGTTAAATTATATAATAAAGGTTATATTAGTGTTATTAATAGATAAAAAATCAAGAAAGTAAAAAAATTAATTTCATATAATTTTGAAGAATTATTTTTCATATTATTCATTAAAAAAAATCATTCTTTCTATTTTACATTTGTCATGGTCTAGTGGGAGGTATGGAATACCAATGTTTGCCTCATTTAAGAAACTAAAATATTTATCTATTAATTAATCAAACATTTATGAAATCAGTTGTTCCTCTAAAAACAATATCCCCTATGTTATAATGTTTGTGGGAATACATTCTACAACTGGACCTCTTGTGAGATATTTGGTAGGTCTATATCAAAAAATTAAACATATATGTAATCGAGTAATATATAATAATTCTTTTAATAGATAATAATTATCATACCACAAATATTTCAGCGTATTTTTTGGATACAAATTTATCCCAAACTGCTACATCCGAAAAAACTATACTTGTGGCACTGGTTTCTATTTTGTAACATCCCAGACAAATATATTTTCAATCTTATTTTAAATTCTCTCCCTGAAAACGCCACTAGGGATATACTATTATTCTTAATTTATTTAAATTCATGAATGTAGAATGATCTATATAATAAAAAATTGAAATATTAGACATCTTAAATAAATAATATTCAATGAATGAGATAAAAATAAATCAATTGATAAATCTTACTATTATGGACCCACATTTATATCCTTTAATCAACATTTTGATATAAATTAAATTAGGAAATAATTATTTCTTCATGAAAAGAAATTACAAGGGGATATAGCTCTTACAATTCCTTGAATTCTATTTCGTCCGCTAATAACTATCATGAAAATTAAAATTTATCATATTTTATTAACAATCAATTTAATTTTGTTGTAAACATGTAATCTTAGGACTACTAACTCTAGGATTCTGTAATGTGGATAAGAAGAATAGTCATCCTTATTTATTACACATGAATTTAAATAAATAATTATTTACATATTTAATGTATTCATTCATTTAAGAATTTAAATATTGAATTTTTTATAATATGAAAAAACTTACATATTCAATCGAAATTGATCATTTCTGTATGTTCCATTCATTTAAATAGAAACATTTAATGATATTTTTTGTATTATTATATTATTATAATAGTGAATATATATAATGTAACACCCCAGGTAAATAAAGAATATGACATTTCATATTTATCCATATTTGTGAATAAAATATTGATATGACTTTAAAGGGGACGCTATGCTCGATGGCGTACCCAACACGCAAGAACGAGTTTCTTGGGAATCTTACGTTGCACTCTAATAATAAAATAATATTATTTTAAATGGCAGTTAACATGTAGTCGTTGTATTGGCGGGAATGGATAGAAATAACTAAAATATTATTATATATGTTTTTAAATGTTTTTACATTTATCCAATAAAAGATAAAGGCTTAAAATATAGAAAGAATTCAATTTTAGGCATATATGCCCTAGTTTTCACTAAAGGTTCACTTATCGCCTTTTGATGGCGAACCGTCATTAAATATAGTTTTTTTCACTCTTATACATTCTATTGGCCCAAATAAAACTCTTCTTAGGAATTGGGACATCAAAATTTACTTTGTGTAAATTTTTGCTATCTTTCCGATAATGTTCATTTTTTAAATGAATAGTGTAAAATGTTGTATTTTAATTCAAAACCACTTTTTATCTAATTTATTTATATGATTAGATTATATTTTGAATTGGTTTTAAAGTGAAATTAGAAAATATTTTTACAATTAAATCCAATAGTGGTCATTGGAATTAATTTCACTTTGAAATCAGACTTAAACTAGTGTCAATCTTTTGATACTTATTGTTTCATAAAAACACGCTATTTGCTTTGACAGCGGGAATTAATTATTAAATTAATTAATCTGACTTATATGTTTTTAATTTTGTAAAATAGACTTCATTTTTGAATTCGGAATATCAAATATAGCTTATGGTGAATTTTTGGGATTTTTCTGAAAAACTTTAATTTTTGATGAATAGTGAAACCACTAAGTGGTACTCATAAAAACTGATTTTTCCGTTTAAATGAAAGTTTTCCATCTTTGTGTTTTGAGATTAAAAAATCCGACATACATGGTTGTCATTAAGAAGAAAAATGTGGTTCAATGGGATAAAAATAATTTTTTTGTGAATAGTAACTTATTATGTTTTTAAGCGCGATTAGTGGTAATTAGTGTAGTTTAAGGTAAAAATAATGCTCTAATAAAATGATATGAGCTTGACACATGTCCTACCCTCATTTGTTTTGTCATGGCCGACAAAGACAAGCCATGGGTCAACTTGGGGACACCATGGAGCCACTTTGGTTGGAAAATGACATAAATATATTTTTATTTAATGTTAATGTAAAAATAACACAAACACGACATGTTTTACTAAAACAATTGTTACATGGGGTTATAAAATTCATATTTTTGATTATAAATAGTCATTGGAAATATAAAAATATTTCCTACATAATAGTATTTTTTTTATAATTTTTATACTTTAAATAAATTAAATTATTTATGACATCATGATGATGCAGCAATGACATCATTATTTAACGATTTAAATAAAATGGAATGATAATGTAATGTATAAAACCTACACATGTACAAAACCTATTGGATGGGTACATTTCGAACCCTTATCACCTTATACTCGAATGATATCAATGTGGGACCATTTGAAACCGAAACACATTTTCAAATAAAGTAATATTTCTTACTTTCCAAAAGTGCCCCTCCTCTCCTCTTATAAAAGGCCCCCACCTCTACCTCATTTCACACACTCCTCAAGCCTTTGGCTCGGGCAACCCCTTCCCATTTACTCTCTCCACATCCCTATCCTAATCCTACAGTATTCCCTTTGGGAAGAATCCTTTCAAAGGAAGCCTTTAGGCTCAAATCAAAAGAAGTTACACTTTTAAATATAATTCATTCTCTCATGTTCATTTGTTTTATTTTACTTATCCAACCCCCTAAACTCTTTTTATTTACTTCTTTTGTAACAACACCAGTATCTTCAATATACTAGGATGTTGTTATAAGATTTATTTGAGCTAAACTCTCACACAACTACATCAATTGGTTAAAGAACATACGGTTTCTGTGGATGGCGAAATTCTGCCTCCCGAAACGATGATTGTTCAATACTCATTTAACACCTTCAAAGGTGGCCATTATGATGTCACTATTTTTATATATGAAATATAATATGTTTATGTTTTCCTTAAGCTTATGTTTTTTTTCATTTTTGTCATACCTTTATGGTTTCCATTATGGGTAAACGCGATATCTTCATTTAAGGAAGTGCAGACTACCGCCCCCTCAAACTGATGTGATTCGTTAATGCCATACGTGGGACATATAAAGGATGGATTTAATGTTATTATATATGATGTTATACTGGAATTATAATATACCTATATATCATTAATATTTATTTCCATTAAAGTATGAGATAGAAATGAAAGTAGCGTTCATTCGTACGTACAGCTTACCGTCTCCATGAACGGTGCATTTCATTTCTTATCCCCAAATGTAATGTACTATTAAAAGTACATGTATATAATGGATATATATAATGAATGATACATCTAAATGATTAATATAATTCTGGAATTAAAATATACATACCTCTCATATAGTTTTAATTCCATTAATACGACATAGAAATGAAAGTAGCGTTCATGCATACATACGGCTTACCGTCTCCATGAACGGTGCATTTCATTTCTTTCCTCTAAATGATTATGTGATATTATAAATACATGTATATGGAGGATATATATGATATATATGATATCCAAATCAGGAATTTCATTTTGGATATAAATAACCTTTGACCAAATGAACAACATGTAATTGTAAGAAGTCCACTTTCGACTTAAGAACCAAATTTCGACAAAACAATCATTATTAACATAATGATTACATAATGTTTATAACATGTAAATAAGTGATATAAAAGGAATAATAAGCTTGAAAAAGGTTCTTAATCAAGTATAAATTAACTCAAGTTTATTATTCAGGAGATTAAAGAACAATCGAGTCAAGTCGGACCCGAGGTAAGGGATCCTACTCCTCTCTTTCTTTTTAAGTACACAGTTTTATGTTATTCCTTTTAAAGCTCATATTTCTTGTTATTGGGATGATCTTTTATATTACACATACTGTAATTTTTATTTTCATGTGATGAGAGACCATATTCTCTCTCATCAATCCATTTTGGAAGTTTTGAGTGGCGCTGTTAGGCTGCCGAATTTTTCGTAAGGGATTT
Source organism: Viscum album (assembly GCA_963277665.1). Classification (NCBI taxonomy): domain Eukaryota; kingdom Viridiplantae; phylum Streptophyta; class Magnoliopsida; order Santalales; family Viscaceae; genus Viscum; species Viscum album. The sequence continues at coordinate 1,075,658,360 of OY728141.1, forward strand.
TTCATCTCACTTTTATTCCCGTGAGATTTATGCTACATTTGTCACAATTTCCATTGAGTGGTGTATGTACTGCCCATTTTTATACTCTTTGTGTAATATAAATTAGTTTATGAGTATTTATATCAATGATCTATTGTTCTTCTTTCATGGGGTGTATGTTTTGAAAGATACCCAAGTCGGTAAGGGAACCTTTCACCCTCCTCTTTTTTAAAAGACTTCTTTTGTTGGGTCTTTTAATTTACATATTGTTATGTTGGTATATGTTCTCATATATCCTTATTGATGTAAATTTTATGTCCAAGTGATGAGATACACTTTTTATCTCCCATCAACTCACTTTGATGTGATGCCGTTAGGCTGTCAAGGGAACTTTTTAACCCAATTTCGATTTCTTTGGGTTCAACATGTAGTAATTGAATATGTCTTCCATTGAATATGTGTGAAGGAACTTTTATTGTTTTACACTTAATATCCACTTATATTGGGTGTACTTATATTTGTAACACATATTTTTGAGATTGATTTGTCCTTAATTTAAGGATACCTTCTCTATAATGGATTTCATCACATTTGACATTTCTATTGAGGGTTCATTGTTTTTATGCACCAATTCACTCTTATATGGTGTATATACTATCCTTTGGAGTATTATATCATGAATCCATTTATTCTCATGATATTATAAAGTTCTTACTAAATGTTATTCTTCAATTATTGTATTCAAGTGTCTCTAATTTTGGTAAAACCCCTTTAACCAAAATATCGTTTTAAATGTTTTAATTATTTGTTCTTATTAATATCCATGTTTTCAAAATGGTTTTAAGGATTTATTTATATGGATATTAATGGTTTAAAATTTTAAGCATCAAGGTGGTATGGGACACTTTGATTCAAAAATCTCTTTATTAAATGTTTTAAATGGTTTTGGAAATGGTTTCTTTTTGAATGGATTCATTATTTTAATATACTAAAATTTTATATTGTGATTGAAATGTGGAAATGTTATGTTTACTTTATGCATGTTTTATGTGATGGGTTTTCCAAAACGTAACCAAGAGGGTTACTCCCTACGTAAGAATGTTATGAATGCCTCAAGTTACCTTTTATGTCTTATTATTTCTATGATTTATTCATGATTTGATATGCCTATGTTTTATGGGTAAAGTATGATTTCATTCTTATGTATACATGTACTCGTGTTTCCTTTCCATATTTTTATATTCCTTACTGAGCTTTTTATGCTCATCCCAAGTTTTTAAAATGTTTTTCACAGGTCAAGGGAAGGGTACATGATGGGATGATAGTGTCAAGGATGTGTCAAGAAATAATTCATGTTTTATTTTAAATATGTTTCCGTTGATGGGAAGAATGAATTCTGTCTTTTATATAACCACTTTGTTTAAATGTGGAATGTAATGCAAGTTTCATGATCTAATTCTCTAAAACTCGAAACCTGAAAAGATCCTCAATGTGTAATCTTGTAATAACTCATGATTAAGTAAGGATTAAGGCTGGGGCCTTATATATAATTAATGAATACATAATTACATTATTAAAAAAACTATTTTCTTAGATATGTAAGATTTTTGAAAATAAAAACTTTGTCAGTATTCATATCTAAAAAATAACATTAATAATTAAATATAAACATTCCTTCAAAAATGATATAAGTGACCAATTTTTCGAAATTCAGAAAACATTATTACAAAGTCATTTTTTAATATAAAAATATTTAACAAAAACATAATTGTGTATATCAATGTTTCTAATCGAAAAATATATCTCTAACTATTGAATATTACATTTATCCAGTAAAACATACAAATAATGAATATATATTGATTTTGAAAACAAAATTATAATGTATAAACTTTAACATTTCAAAATATTCAATAAATAAATACCGTATATATACTAACATGAATAATTCTTTATACAAAATATTGTCTTCGTATATCCCTTTAACATGATAATTTGGTGAAACATGGAATAATTTTACATTAAAGCTGTGATTATCTCTCAAAAATTGCATAACAGATTAAGAAACCTCGCATAAATCCATAACATCAATATCATACTCATCACCCAAATGAATTCTGTTCCTTTGAATATAGTGAGTTGATTATCATTTAATGAGTCTATAATATAAAATAACTTCTTTTCATTTTTCTCCCTGATAAAAGGTTCTTCTTTGGAGCTAATTATTTTCAAATCAATCAACATTATTACATAATCGTCATGTTTAACACCACTATTACTATCAACCTAGTTATATAAAAAAAATTCCTGAAATATCATATAAACAATTTCTAATATATCCTCCACAAATCCAAAATATTTGTTTGATGAAAAAATTTGTTTTTATCATTTTCACTAAAATATGTAGTTATTAAGAGCGGTTTATTAGCACAGTATTTACAGTGACACGATTTTCATCCTTCTTTTTTTAAAATATGTACCCCTTATTATTTAAACAAGAATATAGGATGAAAATAAGATATGGGTCTTTTCCAAAAACAATATAATATTTGAAATAGATATATGTGTATTGAAATTATCTTTAAACAATGAAAACTGACATTCAGTTCCCAATATTAAACAAATTTTTAATTATTTATTGATATTGTACCTTTAATCCAATAACAGGTGATGATATACATGTTTTAACCTCATATGTTTTTAAAAATATGTATAAATGTTCTTGTATCCCATAATCACATGGAATTAACATGGCTGTTAATCAAAAATAACTTTTCCATCACTATCTTCATTAAAATTTGATGTTATATAGAGACAAATGCGATCCAGTTTATAAAAAATAAACAATTCATAACTCAATCACCTCTTATGATATATATTGTTGAATGATAAGGGACTATGGTCAACTGTTGTTTTCAATAAAACCATTCAATATATTCATATATCTTTCAAAATTATATATCCAATTTTAGTAAAAAAGACCGCATATTCTATTCTCCCATATAAATTAATCTCTATAGGAAAACATTTATAAAAAATGATCAGAAATACATTTATAGTTTCTAATGAGTGTGGGAAACATAATTCTCAAACAAATATATATAATTTGGATAAATAATATTTGTAAAAATTTATTTGAAAAAATAGTAGAAATGGATGACAGTCTTTTAGAAATGTATCTTTAATACACCACATAGTAAGACCAGTTGACGTTTATTCATCAATATAGTATTTTCATGAAATTTCAACGTTGTTAATTTAATCCATCATTGAAAACATTTATTCAAATTTCCATACCATACATTGGGTACATTAAACCATGAATTCATTAAAAAAATTCATATTCTCGCTCATATTGATGGTGTGGAATGCTTGAGGTAAATATGTTATATTAACATTCATAATCCGAGATAACTCAAAACAAATTCCCATTAATATTATGACTAATATAGATTGAAATTTTTATTTTTTTTCTTTTAATTATTATTGAAAAAAATTTATATTCTAACAATCACATATTTTTTTCTCAACCTACATAATATCCATGTTATCTTTTATCTCTAAAGATACCAATAATAAATCTCAAATATTAGTGTATATTTCATCAAGATAAAAATTATATGACCATAATATCATTTCATTCCAAATTTAAAAACAATTTTTTCCTATTTTAATTAGTTTTTCAAATGATAGTAATTTTTTGGGATATTATATAATGTAAATAATTTTGTTCATTTTTAAATATATAATACGGAAGATCCATTTAGAAAAAAATTTAGGTCCAATATAGAATTTCAATTTTCGAATATATTATTTATAAAATGGAAATTCTTCTTTGAAAATTGGATCGGATTTGTGTCACTCAACACGATATCCAAATATGTTTTCAAATGGGAAATTAATTTATAATGAACATTATGATTGTACGAAAAATAAAATATTCATCCTTCAATTAATAAATAAATATAACTCATGTATCAAATAGAAATATAAAATCATCAATAAATATTAAATGATACTCATATAAGATCATTAATATAATGTTTTTGTCTATAAATCAGCAATCTCATCATAACAAATTTTTTTGTCTTACATATTTATGGGGATAAAATGTAAAATTCATAAATGTATTCTTTGAACGTTGTCAGCCACTAAGGCTACAATGTGGATTCAATCCATATCTTAGAATATATATTGTGATAAATCTATAATTGATCCAATAAAAATAATTATTTTATCAAATATCATCCAATGTGTTGTATTAGAATGGTGATATATGTTTCCATCATATATTTTCTCATCAATATGTTATATTTTCTATTTTACCTCATTTTATTTTAAAATTCATTCATTAAATGATTAATTATTAGATGATACAAAATTTATTAACCATAATGTTTCTAATTGGTATGTGGGAATGAGTCATAGATTAGTTTTTCATCAATCTTATATCATAATGTCCCAAATTTATTAAAATTTGAAAAAAAATCACATTCATTCTTATAAAACACAAAATCATTTGGGAAATAATTTCTCAAATTACACTCCAAACCTATTAGATATAATATTATATTCCCACTATAATTATATTTATAAATCCTTTTTCATTTAAAATGTTTCTTTTTTAATCTTTTTAGAAATTACTAGAATCTTATATCACTCTACCTTTTTCATTTTATCATGACAACCAATCTAAAAATTACTTATAACACTTATAGTTTACTACAAATTGACAATATTCATTTCTAAAAATATATATATAGTCCTTATAAATATTGTGTTTCATAAATAATTTCTTTGAATACATCATAAAATATTTTATGAACATTATCTTCTATCTCATGCTGAATATATTCATAGAAATTAGATATATAATTTTTTGTTATTTTATAATTTAATTTCCATCATGTATAATTATGTTCAAAACCATATAAAATCATTTCATATTCAATTTATCTTGAATTTAATACTCACATATTTAAACAATTCAGCTATATAAGCAACATCAAAACATTGTCTTAAGGATTTCATTTACAAAATTCCATGAAATCATCAATTCTTTAATCATATTTAGTAGGGATAACTCTGTAAATTAATCTCATTACGATCCATTAATTACATAATATCAAATTATAAATGGTTAATATCTAAAAAAATATAAAAATATACAAATACATTAAAATAGATAAATTAAAAACATGATAAAAAATAATTAAATTAACCAACAATCCATTTATTGATAAATATTTGATTAAGAAACAATTATAAAAAATGATCAAACAAAATAATTTAAATGTTTAAATATAAGTGAATAAATAATGATGATATAATTAACAATAAATATTGTATTAATATTTTATACCGTTAAAAACATTTATATAAGAAAAATAAATATTTTTTAATTAAATTTTCAAATTTTTTTAGTTAATTTATCAAACCATTTTATCTTCACTAATATTATTTATTCATTTAAAAGTTATTTCTATACATTATATCACTAAATTAAATTATATATACTTTTAATTGACAAAATATAATATATTTAATTATTTTCATGAAAATAATTTTAATTTTAATTTAAAATTATAAAAACAATCATAAAATAGTATAATGAAGTATATTTATATACTATTATTTTTGGTGTATAAAATGGGTAATAAATTGGAGTAATTTTATTATTCACACAAAATATTTTAAAAACCCTACTACAAATTGGTGTATCATATTTTTGATTATCTAATTAGAAACATTCAACTCCATTGTAAAATATATATCATTCATCATCTAATTATCAATTTGGAATACTACAAAAATATAACATACTAAAAATTAATAAGATAAACAATAATAAATACAAATAAATCCAATCAAAATTAAATTAATCCTTAATAGAAAAATCATTATTATATATACATTGAAATTAAATATATTCTTATTAATATATAATGAAAAAAATTTATATATAAAAAATTAGATGAATACAGTTTAAAGCAATAGAATCTAACTAAATATTATATGTTTTAAAAATAAATATTACACGAAAAAAATTTATTTATTGTTTGAAAATTTGTCATAGAGAGATCCAAAAAAGAAATTAATGAACATCATATTATAAAAAACTAAAATATTTTACTGAAAATATAAATGAAATACAATGATTGTGATGTTGGAAAATGAAAAAATGAATATTTTTAGGAATAAATTTATAATATGACAAAAATTATAACAACCCGAGACATTTACACATACCATTACATGATGTGAATCATAATAAAGCATCATATTACAATACATGGATCATAATGTCATGTTTCATTTAAGACTATATATATAAAATTAAAAAACATGGGACTAATGAAACATTCATTTATTTATTTATCATAAAGACCTCATAACATCCATTATGATCATACATAATAATAGGATAAAATGGGGTAAACAAGAATAATTTGAGGAGCTAAAAGCCCCATAAGGGAATAATCATAATAAAAACCTTTGGCAGATGGATTAAAAGGCATTACATAATGATATTAAAAGGGTTGGAACATATGTAATAATAAAATATAGACACGGTATCATATAAAAATAGAGTCTTAAATGATTTTAGGAAACATAAACCAATAATTTATCATGATTCAAGGATCATTTAAAATAGAGGATTAAAAGTCCAGGTTAACCACCCAGACCATTGCACATGGTAGTATGAACCAAGGATAACCTCCAAGACTGTTTCACATAACGTCTCACGAGACTAATCAATAACCAATGAATTGGAGCAATACATGGGCACACCCATCCTAAAATATTTATGAATATTCTTTCAATATAATTAATTATACATAATCAATTTCACATAAACATAAGGGTACCCATGGAATGAAATGGGCATCCTAATCATGTCATAAAGCATAATAAATCATTTTTTCATATAAGTGTACCAAGAAGAATGGAATTAGAAAATTCCTGGAAATTCATAAGGAAAAATATGTATATATAATAGAAATTTATATTAAAAATATTTCTTTACATGTAAAAATTATATTTAATATATTTTTGCATTAAGAAATTTTAGTCCGGTTTTAAAGAAAATACTAAATAACATTTAAAATATATGTGTTAATAATATTTTATAAAAAACTAGATCTAAACCAAGAATTTTTTCAAAATAAAAGGATTTATTATATAAAATAAGTGGTTTATTAAAACATTTGATATAGTTTGTTAAAAATTTGGAAATAATTTGTGAAATTCCCTTAAAACGGGATTGATTATCAAGAAGAATTGAGAAGGGAACCATTACAAAATATGTATATCCAAGAAAGATAAAAATTAATGGATATTGATATATGAGTTTGTAACATATGAAAAACATTTATAAAATTTACATAAAATGAATAGATAACTTCATTTGCGTGAAAATAAAGATAGAGAAAGATAGATGAATAATAGATGTTCTAGTAAATTCTTTTACCTTGAGTCAGATGGTGTCCTTCACTAGATATTAATGTCTTTTATAACAAAATTAAATTAATCAATTAATATTTCAAAAACATATTCTATATGTAATTGATTCTTATAAACTTTTAATGTTCATTCATGGCCTTTATAATCAGTGAAAAGTGTTAATTTCATCGTTTAATTGCAGTTGATTCCTTGTATTTCATGATTGGTTTAATTATATATATGTAAGGATAAACATGGAAGATGATAATGGTTGTCCATAATAAAATTGTCAGATATTATTTAACGTATAGAATATTAAATTGATATAAAATATATTTTGTTATTTTTAGTGAATATAAATCCTTATATAAAGCGTTAATTATAACTGTTTTGGTTATTTGATTGTTTTTTTGATCACATCAAACACATATTTCATTATAAATTAAAATCATATGTAATAATGATTATATTACATTAAATTAGACATAATACATATATTATAGTCTATTTCAACCATAACAATTGTTTTATGGCCATAATTGATGATGGTAAAAGGAATTTAGAACCTTTTATCCTTGAATGTGATGAATTTACACATCTCAGATGTTGTTTTCATATATAATATAAAGAAATGGTAAATTATAGATAATGATTAATAATTCCATTATAATAAGTAAATTCTATTATATGAAATTAATCGGTGTTATCACCCCATTTTTATGAGGATATGTGATGACAAATATGAAAATAATGGAATATGTAAAGAAAATAAAAGAAAATAAAAGAAAATAAAAGAGGAATTTACCTCTTGAATATATCTTCCCTAATAGAATAATTTAGGTAGTGGTTTTGGTATTGTTATGAGATAAAGAGCTACTAGATGATGGATATGATCATATGTAGTAATTTTTGTAGAATTTGGACTAGGCCCAATGATTGAGAGGTGTGAGGATAGGAAGTAAATAGTTTTCATATTAATAGTGGAGGGGGGGGGGGTTCCCATTATTTTAATAATTAGTTAAATATTATTTTTTATAAAAAATATGAATATTTTAGGTTCTTGTGACAAAAAAGTAGTAAATAAATCATTTTAGTTCAATCCAATGGCCATTTACATTATTTATGACTCTAGTACGATGAAACAATTCATTTATTTAGAATTTATCACAAATTATTGATTCTTACTATTAAAAATAAATTATTTTAGAAAAATCCAAAAAATTTACACTAACATTTTTTATGTTTATATTTAAAAAATTACCTCCATTTTATGAATATAAATTTTTGAATATGAGAAATTTTATTTTTAATGAAATCATAATTTACTATAAAAATAAAATTTTTAAAATTTATTCTCATTTTAAAATACATTGAATAATTAATAAAGGTCTCTTTAAATTATATTATAAATATAATTCATAAAAATAATAATTAATTAAATCAATTTATGAAAAAAAATTCCAATTTTCAATTGAACATAAAATTATAATTAAATATACATGACTTACAAATATAAAAACTAATTATTAATAATTTCTAAAATATTTATTTATTTATAATATGATATAATTATAACATAGAGCCACATATATATTGGATAAATTTTATTTATATATTCATTGGTAAGGTTACTATTAAATTAGTTGATTCAGTATTCATAAGGGTGACATAAAAATCTAAATGTCATGTTACTATTTATTCGGTATATATTCTTTAACTTAAAGTGATACCTATTATTTTATTGATTATTAATTTATAAGGTTTATATTGTGTTCTATAAGTAATCTTATATGATTATTCTATAAGAAATGATTATAATATATGAATTCCATTGATAAAACACTGGGTCATTATATTACCCCCATTATGAAATTTCCCCCACAAAATTTCATTTTACATTCTAAGCAATAAACAGGTGTAGGTACATTTACTTCCTTGATTCCTCAAATTTTGATGTTTGTTATTTTTACTTATGGTTCCACTATATTACATTTCCCAATTGAGTAGTCCTTTCTTGTAGATATTTACCTATACAATCCACTATCTTCACTAAATACTCCTCCTAAAAATGATCATTCTCCAACTGTACCACTTTTAAAGACAATACATGTGATTGAACTAGTATATACTACATTAAGAGGCATACATGGAAAAAATCATGTAATTTATACTGGGTAGTTGGAAGTGCTAATCGATATTCAAAAGTAGAAAAATGATCAATAATATCGATGGGACATATGTACATGGGACATAGACATCCATTCTTCTCAAATGTCATGACCTTCTTCTATAAAGATAAGTAGTGGAATACCAAGTCTCCATCATTGAATTAATGGTCCCATCAACAATTTTCAGAGTAACACTTTTTTTAAAAATTGGGATTCATTGATGTACTAATGAATGGTTTTCAACTTCTTTACCACTTCATCTACCATTTCAGCCCCTAATATCTTACACTCATCATCATCATACCAGCACACCAGTGTTCTACACCTTTTTTCATTAAGGAAATAATATGGTTCCATTAAGATTCTCGAGCGGAAACAGTTGTTGTAAAAGATTTGAACCAGTGGTAGATATTAGTCCCAACCTTGGTCCCCTCATGCTTTGAATTCCATAGGAAAAAATCCTAATATATCATATAGTGTTTCAATAGTTCCCTCAAATGGTGTAACAGTTTGAGGATTATAGGTAGTGCTGAATTTTAGTTCAATGCATAGATATTACTAGAGTCTTTTCTAAAACATTAAGGTGAATCCATGATCTAATTCGGATATAATTTTTAGTAGTACTCAATGTAGACTAACCAAATCATTGATATATATCCAATTAAGTTGACCTAATGAGAAATCCTCTTGAATTGGGATAAATTAGAATGTATATGTAAGACAATCCAAAATGACCCCTATATCATTGTTTCCTCCTGATTTCCTTGGGTGTACAGTGATAAAGCCCATAGGGATGTTCACACAATACGATGTTGGTATGGGTAGTGGTTGCTTCATCACCTTAGACTTTTCCCATTTATCCTTCTCTTTCTAACATACTAGTTTCTTTGTTGTATACTCATAAATGTCCTTATTCATATTGTCCCCCCAATTATTCTCCTAGATATCTTGATATATCATTGTTCTCCAAAGGTTAATAGTGATGGTTAAGCTATGATCATCATTTAGAAGATCCTACATTATCTCTGGATTGAATGGTACACATAATCGGGACCCAAAGATTATGACTTCATCATTATCTATCATGATCTCAGAGGATTTCCCATTTTTTATAGCTTTCATTCTTTTTTTAATTTCCACATCATTTCATAGAGAATCCATTATTTTCTTCATGATGGATTGTTGAGAAATTAATTGGGAAATGATTGATGATGTTCCTCCCTTATCAGTTCCCATGACCATCCATTGAAAATATAAGAGGATTAGATCCTTTTCAATTATAAACCATGTTAAAGAGGTAGAATCCATTTAATATAGATCTTACATAAATTTATTTAGATTACCATGATGGTGGTAGATTGAGAAGTCATAATCCATGATAAGATATAAGCATATTCATGGGCACATATTATGATCCTTTTTTGTGAATATATATTTGAGACTCATGTGATCAATATATATGTCACACTTCTCCTAAAACAGATAATGTCGCCATATTTTGAAAGAAAATATCACAACTACCAACTCTAGATCATGTGTGAGTAGTTTTTCTCATGGACTTTCAACTATATTGTGTGTAGTCTATCACATTATCATTTTTCAATAGTTCAAATATAAGGCCCCATCCTTAAACCTTACTTAATCTTGAGTTATTACAGGATTACACATTGAGGATCTTTTCAGGTTTAGAGTTTTAGAGAATTAGATCATAAAACTTGCATTACATTCCACATATAAACAAATTGGTTACATAAAGATAGTATTCTTCATTCCCATCAATGGAAACATATTTAAAATAAAACATGGATTATTTCTTGACACTTCCTTGACACTATCATCATATCATGTACCTTTCCCTTGACCTGGGAAAAACATTTCAAAAAACATGGGATGAGCATAAAAAACTCAGTAAGGGATATAAAAATATGGAAAGGAAACATGGGTACATATATACATAAGAATGAAATCATACTTTACCCATAAAAAATATGCATTTTAACATACCTCATCAAATCATGAATAAATCATAGAAATCATAAGACATAAAGGTAACTTGAGGAATTAATAACATCCTTACGTAGGGAGTAACCCTCTTGGTTATGTTTGGAATACCCATAACAGTATATTCCCTAAATCTCTTCGGAGAAACCTTAACGTTTCACTCCTTCGTGTTACCCAATGCATTGGAGAGCTATATTGGGATCACCCGCCCTTAGTTTATCACGGAACCACCCGTCTTCATATTAATTCCCAAGAACCTCAACATAAATGTATCACATAAACCATGCATAAAGGAAACATAACATTCCCACCTTTCAATAACAAGATAGAAATACAACACATTGATATAAAAATTTTATGAAAACCATTTTCAATACCAAAATAAAAGAAAATTAAAACCTGGTATTTATTTTTCTTTTAAAAAGAAGGTATGGATTGTAGAGGAAGCCGAAACTCAAATAACGGTCACGGCGGTGGAGAAGTCGTTGTCACCGCATACGTACGACAAAAACATTCCCTTTTATCAGTTAGTAAATGCTTCATATAAAAAAGTTTCATTTTGGATAAACGTAAAAGTCAAATGGGTTTATACACCGTATAAAAGAAGGTTGTGTATAAAACAAAATATGCCTCAATGAAAGGAGATTGAGACGAAGTCCCATACCTCGGGCCCGACATGACTCAATCATTCTTTAATGTCCTGAATAATAAACTTGAGTTAATTTCTACTTTCTTAAGAACCTTTTTCAAGTTCATTATTCCTTTTATATCACTTATTTCCTTGTCATGAACACTATGTAATTATTTAAGTTAATAATGGTCGTTTTAACGATCATTGGTTCTTGAGTCAAAAATAAACCATTTATAATTACAAGTTGTTCATGTATCCATTATATCGAGAATTATAATCATGATGTATATATCATATATATCCAGTATATACATGCATTTATAATATTACATAATTATTTAGAGGTAAGAAATGAAATGCACCGTTCAGGGAGTTGGTAAGCCGTATGTACGCATGAACGCTAATTTTATTTCTATTTCATATTTTATAGAATGGAATCATAATGATATAAAGTTATATTATAATTCCAGTATAATATCATATATAATATCATAGTTCCATCCTTTATACATCCTACATATGGTATTTAACGAATCAAATCACTTTGAGGGGGCGGTAGTCCACACTTCCTTAAATGAAGATATCACGTTTACCGATAATCGAAACCATAAAGGTATGACCAAAAACAAAAAAACAGAAGCTTAAGGAAAACATAAACATATTATATATCATATATAAATATAGTGACATCTTAATGTCCACCTTTGAAGGTGTTAAAAGAATGTTGAACAATCATCATTTCGGGAGGCATAAATTCAACATCCACGGAAACAGTATGTTCGTTAACCATTAGATGTAGGTGTGTGTATGTGTAGCCCGAATCCATATTATAACAAAATCCTAGTATATTGAGGATACTGGAGTTGTTACAAAAGAAAAGAATAAAAAGAGTTTAGGGGGTTGGAGAAGAAAAATAAAACAAAAGGACTCCAAAGAAGACATTACCTTAAAATCGGGTAACTCCCTTTGGTTTGAGCTCAAAGGCTTCCTTGGGATGACTTCTGCCCAAAGTGAGGATTCAAGGAGTAAGAGAGGGAAGTGGAGAGACAAAATGGGTAGGGTTTGTCCGAGACAAAGGCTTTGGGAGTGTGGGTAAGGAGGTAGAGGTGGGGGCCTTTTCTAAGAGGAGAGGAGGGGCACTCTTGGAAAGTAAAGATAAGTTACATTATTTTAAAATGAGTTTCGGATTCAAAAGGACCCACATTGATATAATTCGAGGATATGGTGATAAGGGTTATAAATCCACTCATCCAATTGGTTTTGGCCATGTGTAGGGTTTAGATTTTATATTATCTTTCAATTTTATTTAAATCGTTAAATAATTAGGTCATCACTGCATCATCATAATGTCATAAATAATTTAATTTATTTAATGTCTAAAAATTATAAACAAAATACTATGATGTAGGAAAACTTTTTATCTTTATAATGAATATTTATAGTCTACAATATAATTTATTTAGACAAAATAAAAAATATTTTACTTAGGTGATACATTCATTGTCACATTTAACATTCTTTAAAAATAAAAAGATAAAAATTCACTTTCACACAAAAGTGATTCCATGAGGCCCCATGTTTGGAAAAAGGCATCCCATGGTCGTAAATGAGACAACCAGTAGCCTTTGGACACATGTTGTGGTCTTTTTGTATTATTATGATATCATTTTATTATCCTTAACTACCCGATTACTCATTAATCAAGATAATTAAAGATAATTACCATCGTTACTATTCATAATGTCCAAAAACAAAAGAGTATTGATTACATAATTTGGACCTTCTTATTCCAAATATGTAATCCATTTTAACAAATTCCAAACACAAGAAATTTCAATTATTGATTTAAAAATAATTCTCTTTGTCCAAACAAATAGCGGGTTTTTTTGAAACAATATCTATGAAATGTTTGGCATTAGTTTAGGCCCAATTCCAAAGTTAAATTAACCCTAATGACCACCATTGGATTAAATGGTAAAAATATATTCTAATTTATCTTTAAAATCAATTCAAAAGATAATCTAATCATATAAATAAAGTCGATTAAAAAGCAGTTCTGATGTAAAATGCAGTATTTTTCAATATTCATTAAAAAAATGAACATTGTCAGAAAAATTCCAAAAATTCACAGAAAGTAAATTTTGATGTCCCAATAATAAATAATAAGTTTATTTTGACAAAAATAGCTTATCAAATTGTCAAAATATAGATTTAAAAAATGGTTTTCCATCAAAAGGTAGTAAAACAATCTTTTAAAAATATTAGTGTATTCCATGCTTAAGATTGGATTTATTTTCATTTTAAGCCTCTAAAACACTATATAATTCATTAATAGACATAGATAAAAATATCTATTATTCATTAGTTACTTGGTATGTTACATCCTTCCCCCCTTTAGAAAATTGCATCCCCTCACTTTATTTACATATCAAATAAAAGGGGCTACTTATCCCTCATTGCATTTTCAGATTCCCATGTTGCCTCTTCCATCATGTGGGTTTATCACAAAACCTTTACCTAATTAATCACCTTATTTCGTAACACTTGCTCACTATGGTGAAGAATCTGGACCGGTTGTTCCTCATAAGATAGGTTCTCTTCCAGCTGAACTACCTCTGGACTCAAAACATGAGACGGATCTGGCATATACTTTCTCAACATCGAAACGTGAAAAACATTGTGTACCTGAGATAAACTCGGAGGTAAAGCCACCCGGTATGCAACTGATCCAACTCTCTCCAGAATTGCATATGGTCCAATAAACCTTGGACTTAACTTTCCTTTCTTACCAAATATCATCACACTTTTCCAAGGAGAAACCTTGAGAAAAACATGATCACCTACCTCGAAAGATAGATCCTTCCTCCGGTTATCCGCATAACTCTCCTGGCTACTCTAAGCTGTTCTCATGTGTTTCTGAATCATCTGAACTTTTTCTTCCATCTCTTCTACCAATTCTGGTCCCATTAACTTCCTTTCACCCACTTCATCCTAGAAAGCTGGAGTTCGACACCGATTCCCATATAATGCCTGAAATGTTGCCATCTGTATACTAGAATGAAAATTGTTATTATAAGAAAACTCAACCAAAGAAAGTTGTTGGTCCCAACTTCCCTGATAATCCACCGAACAAGCTCGTAGCATATCCTCCAAGGTCTGAATTGTTCGTTCTGGCTGCCCATCTGATTGAGGATGAAATGTTGTACTAAAATTTAATTCAGTACCCAACGACTTCTAAAGGCCTTTCCAAAATTTAGAAGAGAACCTGGGATCATGATCAGATACAATAGAGAGGGAAACTCCATGTAACCTGACTATCTCTTTATAATACAAATGGGAAAGTTGATCTAGGGAAAAATTATCTCGTATAGAAAGGAAATGAGCAGATTTAGTCAAGCGATCAACAATAACCCAGATTGCATTATTACCTAGAGATTTCGTCGGTAATCCCACAACAAAGTCCATGGATATATTCTCCCATTTCCACTCTGGGACTGGTAAAGGCTGAAGCATCCCTTTCGGTAACTGCCGCTCTGCTTTAACCTGCTGACAAGTCAAACACTTCACAGTTAAATCAGCAATATCTCTTTTCATTCCATCCCACCAGTAATACTCCCGCAGATCTCTACACATCTTAGTACTGCCTGGATGAACTGAAAACGGAGAACTATGAGCTTCACATAACAACTCAATTTTCAACTGTGAATCACAAGGCACCCACAATCTCTTCCCAAATCTCAAAACGCAATCATTATCAATGTTGAATTCAGGAAACTTACCTTTATGAACTAGCTCTACCTTTTTCTGCAACTCACTGTCTTGCTTCTGTGCTTGCTTGATTCTATCTGATAGAGATGATCTCACTGATACCTGAAATAAAACAAAATAACTTCTTGCACCAACAACTTCTATGCCAAAGTTCATCAAATCCTTAACCAAAGGATCACGTTCCAAACACAACATTGCTAATGAAGCATTACTTTTTCGACTCAAAGCATTAGCCAATTTATTTGCTTTTCCCGGATGGTAATGAATTGTAAAATCATAATCCTTGATTAATTCTAGCCATCTCCTTTGTCTCATGTTCAATTCTTTCTGAGTGAATATATACTTTAAACTTTTTTGATCGTTATATATTTCACACTTTACTCCATACAAATGATGCCTCAAAATTTTTAAAGAAAAAACAACAGCAGCTAATTCCAAATCATGTGTAGGGTAATTTACCTCATTAATTTTCATCTATCGTGAAGCATAAGCAATTACCTGATAATTATTATTTAGGACACAACCAAGTCCTTTCAATGAAGCATCACTGTATATAACAAACTCACCATTCCGGTAAGGTAGTGCCAAAACCGGAGCATTCACCAATCTTCTTTTCAATTCCTAAAAACAATCATCACATTCTTTTGTCCAGATAAACTTAACACCCTTCCGAGTTAGCTTAGTCATTGGACTAGATAACCGTGAAAAATTTCTAACAAACATTTGGTAATATCCTGCCAAACCAAGGAAACTATGAATCTCAGTTACATTTGTGGGTCTTGGCCAGTCTTCCAAAAATTTTGTTTTTGCAGGATCAACAGTTATCTCATCTTTAGAAACAATGTGACCAAGGAAAGAAATTTGTTGCAACCAAAACTCACACTTTCTAAATTTCTCATACAATTTCTTTTCTTTTATGGTTTTCAAGATAACCCTTAAATGTCTTTCATGCTCTTCTTTACTTTTAGAAAACACCAAAATATCATTATTAAAAACCACCACAAACTTATCCAAGAACTCAGGGAAAATTCTATTCATTAAGTCCATGAATACAGCATGTGCATTGGTTAGCCCAAAAGGCATTACTACAAATTCATAGTGGCCATATCTTGTAAGGAACGCGGTCTTCGGAATTTCTGCCTCATTTACCTTCAGCTGATGGTACTCCGATATCAGGTCAATCTTTGAAAAAAACTGAGCTCCCTGGAGCTGATCAAACAAATCATCGATATGAGGCAAAGGATATTTGTTCTTGATAGTGATATTATTCAAGGCTCTATAATCAATGAAAAGTCTCATTGAACCATCATTATTTTTAACAAACAAGACAGGAGCACCCCATGGTGATGTGCTAGGACGAATGAAACCTTTCTCTAATAAATCTTGAAATTGCTTCTTCAACTCTAAAAGTTCAATTTAAGCCATTCGATAAGGGGGTTTTGAAATTGGCTTAGCATCAGGAACTAAGTCAACAGTAAACTCAACATCCCGATCTGGTATTATTCCAGGAAACTCATCAAGAAAAACATCAGGATACTCATTTACCACTGGCACATCATTAATCTGAACAGTTCGTTTATTTTAAACGATGTGTGCAAGGTAACATTCATTTCCATCTTTTACAAGTTTCTCGGCCTCTTGATAAGTTATCAACAGTAAGGGTTCATTCTTGTACACAAACTAAAAGTCTTTCTGAAAAGAAACTTCTTTATCTCTACAGTCAATCTTAGCATGGTAAATAGAGAGCCAATCCATACCTAGGATAACATCAAACTCTACTAGAGGTAGAACAATAAGGTTTGCAAGTAGGTTCTTTCCACAGATAAGGATAGGAAGATTCTTATAAATTCTTTTTGCCTCAACATTCCCCCCAGATGTTTTTACAAAAAGTTCAGGAGTCATTTCTTGAGATGGTATTTCTATTTTACTAGAAATGGTTTCAGAGATGAAAGAATGTGTAGACCCCGAATCAAACAACACACTGGCATAATCTGAAAAAACAAACAAAGTACCTGATACAACTTTATTTGATGGCCCGGCATCTGCTGAAGTAGTTGCAAAGGATTTCACCACCCCTTTCTGCTTGTAGTCTAACTGCTTCCCATCACTCAAGCTCTTTGTCAGACACTCGTTTGCATAGTGACCCATCTCATTGCACTTATAACATTTCACTAACTGGAAATCAAATTTGGTCTTACCTTCACCTTGATCCTTTTCAGTGCAATCACGAGCCTTATTTCCCATCTTACCACATCGGTAGCACTTTTCAGAATTCAGAAGAGATTCCCCAGCATGCCTTTTGCCACATTTATCACAAACTGGAAACTTAGTTTTCTTACCGTCAGACTTTTTTGAAGAATTATTACCTTTCTCCTGCCACCTCGGTCTCTTCTTCTGTCGGTTGTTATAGAACACTTGATCATCGGCACACTCCATTTCCACCTTCTTAGCACATCGAACAAGCTTTTCATAACTTTTAAACTCACGAGAAGCTAATGCTCTTCGATATTTTGGCTTTAATCCTGAGTAAAAATGATTGATTTTACTATCAAGGTCTCGGCTAAAATTTGGAGCATACCTTTCCAATCGAGTGAACCTTTCTTCATAGGTAGCCACTGAGTCTTCCTCTTGACTCAATTCTAAGAATTGATTTTCCATCCTAAGTTGAACAACCTTAGAAAAATACTTCTCAAGAAACAAACCTTTGAATTCATCCCAGTCGAGAGCATCAATCTCATCAGCGTCCCTGATATTTTTAACCATCGACCTCCACTGATCTGCTTCACCCTCCAAACGGTAAATAGCAAGACTAACCTTTTGATTGTCTGAACACCCCATGACTTCGAAAATCTTCTCCAGTGCTTTAATCCACCCTTTAGCTAGCACAGAGTCAACTGATCCTCTGAATGATGGGGGATGTTGCCTCATGAAATGTTCCACCACTGACATGTTCCTCTGCGGTTGATCTAGCTGATCTTGTGTATGGATACCACCGCCATTTATCGCTTGAGTCAACTGCGCCATTACTGCAACAAACTGTTCAGTTCTAATTCCAACCATCTCAGGATGCTGATTTGTAAGTTTATTTCCTTCTGTATGCCTTCCTAGCACTGCTTCCCTGTTTCCTCTTTGGAAAACCATTCTGAAAAATCATGTCTTAGATGAAGCAACATGGTAATCTTCAAATGCTATATAATTTCAAAAAAAATAATTTTTGATAATCATTTAATAGTATTCTAACTCCAAAAGTTATCTAAACCGACCTCTGATACCAACTATAAGGCCCCAGCCTTAAACCTCACTTAATCTTGAGTTATTACAATATTACACATTGAGGATCATTTCGGGTTTATAGTTTTAGAGAATTAGATCATAAAACTTGCATTACATTCCACATATAAATAAAGTGGTTACATAAAGATAGTATTCTTTATTCCCATCAATGGAAAAATATTTAAAACAAAACATGGATTATTTCCTGACACTTCCTTGACACTATCATCATATCATGTACCTTTCCCTTGACATGTGAAAAACATTTCAAAAAACGTGGGATGAGCATAAAAAACTTAGTAAGGGATATAAAAATATGGAAAGGAAACATGGGTACATATATACATAAGAATGAAATCACACTTTACCCATAAAACATATGCATTTTAACATACCTCATCAAATACTGAATAAATCATAGAAATCAGAAGACATAAAGGTAACTTGAGGCATTCATAACATCCTTACATAGGGAGTAACCCTCTTGGTTATGTTTGGAATACCCATCACAGTATATTCCATAAATCTCTTCGGAAAGACCTTAACTTTTCACTCATTCGCATTACCCAATGCATTGGAGAGCTATATCTGGCTCACCCACCCTTAGTTTATCACGAAACCACCCGTCTTCATAATAATGCCCAAGAACCTCAACATAAAGGTATCACATAAAACATGCATAAAGGAAACATAACATTCCCACCTTTCAATCACAAGATATCAATACAACACATTGATATAAAAAAAGATATGAAAACAATTTTCAATACCAAAATAAAAGAAAATTAAAACATGGTATTTATTTTTCTTTTAAAAAGATGGTATGGATTGTAGAGGAAGCCGGAACTCAAATAACGGTCACGGCGGCGGAGAAGTCGTTGTCACCGCATACGTACGACAAAAACATTCCCTTTTGTCGTTTAGTAAAACGCTTCGTATAAAAAAGATTCCTTTTGGATAAACGTAAAAGTAAAAGGGGTTTATACACCGTATAAAAGAATTTTGTGAATAAAACAAAATATGCCTCAATGAAAGGAGATTGAGACAAAGTCCCATACCTCGGGTCCGACTTGACACGATCGTTCTTTAATGTCCAAAATAATAAAATTGGGTTAATTTCTACTTGCTTAAGAATTTTTTTCAAGTTCATTATTCCTTTTATATCACTTACTTCCATGTCATGAACACTAAGTAATTATTTAAGTTAATAACGTTCGTTTTAACGATCATTGGTACATGAGTCAAAAATAAACCCTTTATAATTACAAGATGTTCATGTATACATTATATCCATAATTATAATCAGGATGTATATATCATATATATCCAGTATATACATGCATTTATAATATTACATAATCATTTAGAGGTAAGAAATGAAATGCACCGTTCATGGAGACGGTAAGCCGTATGTACGCATGAACGCTACTTTCATTTCTATTTCATATTTTATAGAATGGAATCATAATGATATAACGGTATATTATAATTCAGTATAATATCATATATAATATCATAGTTCCATCCTTTATACGTCCCACATATGGTATTTAACGAACAAATCACTTTGAGGGGGCGGTAGTCCGCACTTCCTTAAATGAAGATATCGTGTTTACCCATAATGGAAACCATAAATGTATGACCACAAAGAAAAAAATAAAAGCTTAAGGAAAACATAAAAATATTACATATCATATATAAATATAGTTACATCTTAAAGGCCCCCTTTGAAGGTGTTAAAATAATGTAGAACAATCATCGTTTTAGGAGGCATAGATTCACCATCCACGGAAACAGTATGTTCGTTAACCATTAGATGTAGGTGTGTGTAAGTGTAGATAGAATCCTTATTATAAAAACATCCTAGTATATTGAGGATACTGTATTTGTTACAAAAGAAAAGAATAAAAAGAGTTTAGGGGGTTGGAGAAGCAAAATAAAACAAAAGGACTCAAAAGAAGACATTACCTTAAAATCGGGTAACTCCCTTTGGTTTGAGCTCAAAGGCTTCCTTGGGAAGACTTCTGCCCAAAGGGAGGATTCAAGGAGTAATAGAGGGAAGGGGAGAGACAAAATGGGCAGGGGTTGGCCGATCCAAAGGCTTTGGGAGTGTGGGTAAGGAGGTAGAGGTGGGGGCCTTTTATAAGAGGAGAGGAGGGGCACTCTTGGAAAGTAAAGATAAGTTACTTTATTTTAAAATGAGTTTCAGATTCAAAAGGTCCCACATTGATATAATTAGAGTATAAGGTGATAAGGGTTCGAAATCCACTCATCCATTTGGTTTTGGCCATGTGTAGGTTTTTGATTATACATTAGCTTTCCATTTTATTTAAATCGTTAAATAATGAGGTCATCGCTGCATCATCTTGATGTCATAAATAATTTAATTTATTTAATGTCTAAAAATTATAAAGAAAATACTATGATGTAGGAAATCTTTTTAGATTTCTAATTAATTTTTATAGTCCACATGATCATTTATTTAGACAAAATTAAAAATATTTTACTTAGGTGATACATTCTTTGTCACATTTAACATTCTCTAAAAATAAAAAGATAAAAAGTCAATTTCTCACAAAAGTGATTCCATGGGGCCCTCATGTTTGGAAAAAGGCATCCCATGGTTGGCCATGAGACAACCAGTAGCCTTAGTACACATGTTGTGGTCTTTTTGTATTATTATGATGTCATTTTATTGTCCTTAACTACCTGATTACTCATTAATCAATATAATTAAAGATAATTACCGTCGTTACTATTCATAATGTCAAAAAAAAAGTCTTGATTACATAATTTGGACCTTCTGATTCCAAATATTTAATCCATTTTACCAAATTCCAAACACAGACATTTCAATAATTTATTTAAAAATAATTTCTGTTGTCAAAACAAATAGCGTGTTTTTTTTGAAACAATATCTATGAAAAGTTTGGCATTAGTTTATTCCCAATTCCAAAGTGAAATTAATCCTAATGACCACCATTAGATTAAATGGTAAAAATATATTCTAATCTAACTTTAAAATCAATTTAAAAGATAATCTAATCATACAAATAAAGTAGATTAAAAAGCAGTTTTGATGTAAAATGCAGTATTTTTCAATATTCATTAAAAAATGAACATTGTCAGAAAAATTACAAAAATTCGTAGAAAGTAAATGTTGATGTCCCAATCATAAAGATTAAGTTTATTTTGACCAAAATAGCTTATAAAATTGTCAAAATATAGATTTAAAAATGGTTTTCCATCAAAAGGCAGTAAAACAATCTTTTAAAAATATTAGAGTATTCCATGCTAAAGATTGGATTTATTTTCATTTTAAGCCTCTAAAACACTATATAATTCATTAATAGACATAGATAAAAATATCTATTATTCATTTCTTACTTGGTATGATACATCAAAATATAATACTTTATTTTAATCATCCTTATTAAGCACAATTATTTCTCCTCATTTTGGAAATGTTAGTACTAGGGTAGTGACAACCCTCTTTAAGAGGTCATTAAAGCATTCCACACAATCTTGAGTTCAAAAAAACATTACCCCCATCCCTGAAATTTTGGAATTACATTTGGAAATAAAGTAAATATCTTCGAAATTTGTTTTTAATACCTAGATGGACTATAGATGATATAGATCTCTTTTAGAGATGTTGCCCTCATCCATTTTTTCATTTCCTTTTTCATAAAAGTGTCTTCAGATATCCCTTTAATCATGATAAGATAACCCAATAATGATACATCATCTATCCAAAACACTATATTACATTACATTACACATAGTTTCTCCCATCACAAATTCATTAACACAATATTCAAATGCACCCCATGTTCCTACTTCCACTTTGAGAATATCTAAATATCATTGATAAAGGCTACAACAAATTTTTCAAGGTAATCACTAACAATACTTATCATTAGATCCATGTAAATTACTCGAGAAATGGTGAGTCTAAAGGGAATAACTATGAACTCATAATGTCTACACCTCATTCAAATGTCAATCTTGGGAAAATCATCATTTATCCATTTTAATTGGTGATATCCCAACTGAAGGTCCATCATAGAAAAATAACTGGCCCCAGGAAGATGATTGAACAATTAATCCATCTGAGGACAGGGATACTAGATCATTTTCATTATTTTACTAAGCTCTTATAATCAATAGATAGGGGGCATGGAATAATCCCTCTTCTTTATAAAGACAGACTGCTACTCCCCAAGGTGAAGTACATGGGAATATAAAACCCTTCTCTATATTCTCATGTAACTACTTATTTAGCTATTCAAACTCTATAAAGAGAATTCTATAAGATTTCATTGATGTAGGTAGAGATCTATGAACACGTTCAATTTATAACACATCCTTTATTTCAGGAGAAAGACTAGATATTTTTTTAGGAAATACATTTGTGTAGTCCCTTACAATGGGAATGTCTTCAAGCATGATTTTGTCCTTTATATCAATCATCTTAGTTATACATGATTCCTCATAACGTAGTAATATCCACACTTGAGGATATTAATCTATATAAGATTCATCATCCTCCATATATGTGTAATGAATTAGTGGATGCTCTATGATGTGAATTGTGATCTCCCTTTTCCCAACAGTTGATGTTGGTTCTGTATAAATTTATTAAATCTATTCCCAAGATAACATCGAATGACACTAAAATAAGTATGACAAGATTTTCAGGGAGTATTAGTCTAAAAAAGATAACTAGGGAGGAGATATATACATTGAATTCAATAATTTCCCCAATTTCTGTTCTCATAGATTACCCAATCTCTAAATTTTGAGATAGTTTTTGAATAGTTCAACTAAAATTTCATGATATTAAAGAATGCATAGCACCATAATCCAATAGTATGTTCTATATTATTGAATAAATAACTATAATACCTATCACCACATCATTGTCAGGATACACCTCATAAGTTGTGATAACATAAACCCTTTTTGTTTCCTTGGATGTTTTTGTTGATTTCCTTTAATCAAATGGGGCTTAGAGAAATTTTTAACTTAATTATCATGTTCCTTGAAGTTGTAACGCTACACTACAGGCTAACAGTAGATCTAAACATTATGTTCTTCTTCCATATTAGTGGGATTATCCATATACCTTAAATAGTTATTTTTTATATGTATCATTCTTCCCCAATTGAATCAATTCTTGTTTTTATTAGACAGTTCCTAGGATGCATATCCCCACAATTTAGACATGTGGGATGTTTGATATTCCATCAATCATGGGATTTATTTGTAGAACCACACAAATTAGACTCCATTTTTAACTTTTTCACCAAGTCCATGAGACCAATGGGATTCTCTAATCTCTATTTCAACCTTGTGGGAATAATAGAAAATATCCTCATAACAATCGAAGTTTCGAATTACAGACAATTTTCATAGACTCGGTTGTAGTCTTCTAATGAAGCGATCCACCTTACTTTTGGTATTGAAGGAAATTTTATAGGCATATCATTCAATCCTTGTGAACATTATTTCATACACCCTGATAGACTCATATTACTTCTATATAAGTACCAGGAACTCACTTTTCATCATGTGATATTGGGTTTCAAGAATATATTTTTCGAAAAACATTTTCTTAAATTCATCCCAATCCATGGAATCAATTTACTCCAAGGACATCATATTCTAGATCAGTGACCACCACTGATCAGCTTCCTCATCAAAATTATAGACTGCATGTATTAAATTATCTTATTATGATAATAGGATTATTGATAATAACTTTTCATGGGATATAATCCACTATTTCAGGAGGATGGTATCGAAAGATCCACTAATCATGTGAAACCATTCCCATATGAAAGATTCGACAATAACATGTTCTTTCCTTGTAGGAGGAGGGAATTCCACATGATTTATGTTATTATTCATAACATGATCTAGTTTTGAAAGTAAAATCATAATTTTTTTAGAACCATTTATGATCATATTAGGCATATCATTTTCGAAATCATCACATTTCCTATCAAATTGATTATTTGAATGTGTTCTTCTATTTAAACCATTAACTATGAAAAAGAATGTATAATTATAGGGAATTAATACATATCTATTAAGAATTTAAAAAAATAAACATTAATCCTAAAATGATAAAATTCTAATGGAAAAGTATATCACAACTCATGTTTCCATAGGTTCGAATATAGGTTTATCACAATCTGTTTCTTGAAAATTATATTTATGTGATTCTTTTTTTGTTACCTTTATAATGGTTGGTACTAATCTTATTAAAATACAAAATCATATCCCCTAGGAGTGTCAAATGATGTGTGTAGAAAGGCCCATTTTCATGCACTAGTTCCAATTTGAGATTAACTCAATGTACTGTTTTTGGGGATTACCCGAATATAAATAATTGATAGAGGCCCAACCACTTGTTATTATCCAAAAATTGATGTATTTTTTTTGATAAACCACTTGTTCTATACTTACCGAAATGTTGGTATATTTTCATATACATAGTCTTATCCCTAATGTTATTAATAAAGTGAACTATTCCTAATATCCAAAAATAAATAGACTACCCTATGATACCAACTATACTGAACCTATCCTTGTACACCTATCATTTCATGATTTCAAGTATAATAATGCATCAAATTACTAGTAAGAATAAAAATTTATTATGTCTTGGAAGGCTATGTTCAAAAAACTAAAAAACATGGGACTAAATAAAACATTTATTAGTATAATTTTTATAAAATTATTATAACTTCCATTGGGCTCAAACATCATCATAGAGTAACATGGGGACAACATGAACAAAGGGATGAGTGAAAATAAAATTAATGGAAGAAGCATAATAATAATGCCTTAAAATAAGGGTTAGAAGGAAAGAAATAATGATATAAGAAGGCATGAAACATATGGGATAATAACATATAAACATCAGATAATATAAATATGGTGTCATAATAGTGTTTCAGAGACATTAAACTTGAAATTATAATGATTCAAGTGTCATTTCTCATATAGGTACACATGTCGAGGTTAACCACTAAGACTATTGCACATGGTAGCATGAGTCAAGGCTAACTGTCAACATTGCTGCACATATCATCTCATGAGACTGAACATTACCCAATGCATTAGAGAGAAATAATGGAACACCCATCATAACATGTTTATGAATAAGTTTTCCACATAAATACTCATACATAATCAATCATACATAATCACATGTGTACTCATGGAAGGAAATGGACACATAATCATGATATAAAGCATAATAAATGGGTGCATCATAGAAGTGTCTATGAAAAAAATAGAATTATAATTCATGTATAATGGAAATGGAAAATAGTTATATATCAAGTTAAGTGATTCCAAATATAAATTATAACATATAAAAGATGTATTTATGAAATTTTAGCATTATAACATTTTAATGTGGTTTGAAGGAAAATTCTAATGTGGATTTAAAATAGAAAAAGAAATAATGTTCTATATAAAACTATAACTAAACATATAATGTCTTCATTATAAAAAGAATTATTTTATAAAAACAATGGTGGATTAAATATATGATATATATCACTTGAAATTGGGTTAGAATTCGGGAATCCCTCTTAAAACAGGCTTCCTCGTCGAGAATAATTGAGAAGGGGAACACAAAAAATATGTCTATCCTCAAAAGAGAATAATTAATGGATATTGATACATGAGTTTGGAATATATTATTATAATTAATAAAATTATAATAAATATAAAATATAACATCATTGTGGTATTGTGAATGATAGAGCAACATGAAGGAATAATAAACCATCAGGAATAATCCATTACCCTTAGTCTGAAGGTGTCATTCATATAAATATTTGATCCAATATAAACGAATTATATTTATTAATTAATATCTCAAAAAACTATAAGACATTAAATTTTTTCATTATAACATTTTTATGTTAATTATTGGGTTTTTTATGGGTTAAGAGGTTTAATTTAATCATTTGGGAGATTTTGTTTCCATTTTTCCCAATTGATTTACTTATATACGTGTAAGAATAAACATGTAAAATGAGAATGGTTTCCCATAATCTATGTTGTATTTTATTATTTAACATATATAATATTAAATGTTTATGTAATATATTTGTATATTTGAAATGAAAAATAATCATTATATAAAACTTTAAGGAAACCCATTTTGGTTAATTAGCATCATTTTTATCACAACAGACACATTATTCATTATAAATTAATATAATTGGTAAGAAAATATTCTAAAAACATAAATTAGACTAAATAAATATAATTTGGACTATTTTAAGAATACAAATAGTTTCGTGGCCTAAATAGAATTTCATAAAAAAAATTAAAAAATTCCGTCATATAATGTGATGAATTAAGTCATCTGAGATGATGTTTTGATTTCAAATATATAAGGAGGGTAAGGAAGAGATTATTAAGAATTGTTAAATTAGCATAACACAATTCATGTGCATGCAGGTTACTAGAGTTATCACACCATGTGGGTTTGTAGAGGTGAAGATAGAAATTTAAACAAAGGAACATGAAAATAAAATAAAATAAAATAAAAGAAGAATTTACATCTAAGATATATCTTCATTAAAAGCATCATTAAGGGAGATGTTTTGGGTTTTTATATGAACTAGAGCATATTGACATGGGGGAGTGGCTTAGACTTTTATTAGATCAGAATTTGGACTAGGCATAATGCTTGAGAGTTGTGAGGATAGGAGGTAAAGAGTTGTGGTATTTATAGTGTATGAGGGGAGGGTTTTCCCATTATTAAAATAATTAGTTTAATATTTTTCCTCAAGAATATGAACAGTATTGATTATTGTGACCGGAAAAAGTAATGATAGTATGCTATATTGAACCAATGTCCATTTACAATATCCATCACTCAATCATAATGTTTGAATTAATTTTTTTAGTATTTACTGCTAATTATCGTATTTTACTATTCAATAAAATTTCTATGATTTTAAAATAATCACCAAAATGCACCCTTTCTATTTTTTTAAATTCATAGGTAAAAAATGACCTCCATTTTAGGAAAATAATTTTCTAAATATGATGAATTTATTTTTTAATCAATATCATAATTTACATGAAAAATTAATATTTGAAATAAAAATTGTTTTTCTCACAAAATGAAAAATAAATTACAGTCTCTTAAAATTATATTGTAATTATAAGACATCAAAATAATTATTTAAGAATTCAATTTATTAAAATAAATTTTATTTTATATTATTAAATTTCTCAAAAAATCCAAATTAAGTATATCTGACCTACAAAAATGCCAACACATTATTAATAATGTTTTAAATATTTATTTAGTTGTACTATTATATAATTATATCATAGTTCCACTTAATATATTGTTAAATTTTATTTATACCATTATTGGTGGGGTTACTATTAGATTGGCAAATTTACTATACATATGGTTTATATTACGATTACAAAGGACATGTCACTATTTCATCAGTATATGTTCTTTAACAGCACGATATGGCCTTTATTTCACTCAATATTAATTTATATGGTGTGTATTGGGTTTGATAAGTAATATTATGTGTTTATACAATAAGACATAATTATAATTAGGGAATTACATTGATAAATCATTCGGTCCTTACATTCCTATAAAATTGAATAAAAAATAAAAAATATAAAAACGAATAAAAAATTTATATCATAATGAGTAAGATCGTGGAAGACATAGCAGGTAGATAATCATAAACCACAAATATTTGGGTTTCAAAAAACAATAGTTTGTGTGATTAAAGAATCAAATGAAGATCTAATAGTATACAATAGTGATAAAAATGACCGAAAAGAAAAAATATATATATAGTAGAGGTAGATGATTAACTGGGTCCAGAGTCATGTAGTGGAAATATTAGTGTGTCAGAAAAAATAAGATTGATGAATGTAGAGAATCCCATGTCGGTTGTTATTTAAGTGGCTTTTGACATCTTTCTATATAAAATCATAGTTTTAAAAACATTCGATTTGTTTTTTAAATGATTTTGAATATTGAAGATAAAACATTTGAAATTTGTTTATTTCTAAAATTCAGGGTCAAATGTTAATTAAAACCACATAATGTACATTATTTAAATATTTGTTCCAACGGTAAATTAAAAAGTGTCGTAACATTTGTATATTTAAAACCAACAATAAAAATACATATGAATCCATCATGAAATCAATTTTTTTTAAATGTTTCAATTATAATGAGGAATCATATTTGGATACTAGTGATATTTCAAGAATAGGAACATAAATATACAAAATCTGGAACATCTTAACTCAAATTGAATGACAATTTATATGATTCTATGATATAAAAAGGCGCAATTTCTATAGATATTGATCCATTGATTCAAATAAGCATAAAAAAACCTAAATATGATTAATAAAATATCATTA
This sequence comes from Viscum album, assembly GCA_963277665.1. Taxonomy (NCBI): domain Eukaryota; kingdom Viridiplantae; phylum Streptophyta; class Magnoliopsida; order Santalales; family Viscaceae; genus Viscum; species Viscum album. Next base: position 1,075,688,072 of record OY728141.1, read on the forward strand.
GAGATAAAGTATATCTAAAATAACTATATGATGATGAATGTGGATAATACTTCTCTAGATTCATGGGTGAAGAAAATTAAATTTCTAAGTGTTATAATGATTAATTAAAATTTTAGAAACTTTATATAATCACGTTATATAAAATTAAACATCTATAAAGGGTATGTTTAAAAATTCTTCATGACCACTTCATCATAAGAAATTTGGTTTTCAAAAAAAATATAATGAGAATTGGTAGATTTTCATGAATAAAGTTATATTGATATGATATGTTGTTCTAAAATTTAGGCCTTTGATGTGAAATACAATTTTACACTGATGGATAGACATGAATTAATTTATCTTGTAATATGAATTTTTTTTCCAAATAAACATTACGATATATCAAATATATACCAAAGATAAATTATTGAATGGTTTTCTTAATGGATAATTAATCATTGAATTTTGGAGGGTTCTAATTTTTCAGATGATGAGAAGAAGGTGTGTTTATTGAATATGGAATTATATCAATTGAAAAAATCACAATATTATTCATATTCATGTTTGGACTTTTTTTTATGGAATTATTAAATGAAATGAGGTGGTGATTATTACAACCCCTATATGAAATCATCATTGAACGAGAAATATTTTATATTTGTATAAGCTGGTGATATAATAATTGGATGAATCATAAGAAAATATATACTGGATTTTTATAAATTAATACAATAGGAGTATTATTTTTATTTGATAGGTGATATTAATTTTTACGAGGATATAAGTTACTTAAAAATGAAGAGAACAAATTTCTTTGTCAACAAAATATTAATTGTAGCTATTGAAGACGTATTATATGAATAATTAAAAAATATTCCTCCCCAATCCAAGTTGGAATTGATCATAGGATGTGTGATGTCAGAATATTTTTATATATGATTAAATATTATTAAAATATTGGGAGGTTTTACAACATAAATATTACAAGGTAGAATATTGATTATTCAAATTTTATTTCTATGCAGATTTGAATTAATCTGAATAAATAATATATCAATACCTTAAAGATAATAATTTGATATATCTGTGATATCCATCTATATTATATATTTTATATTGAATACCTAGTTATCAATTTGTTATCCTGGATGGTATTTTTAATGTTTTTGTGTTTGACTATTATTGAGTGTAACCTCAACCTCCTAAATATCATCATCCATTGTGATGAAAATTTATGTTGTTTCTATTGATTCATCTATAATATATTACTGGAATTATGAAATTTACTTTGAGATCCCATAAATTTCTATAACTATGAAATCATGGAATTTTTCATCAATGAGATATCTTTTTATCACAAATGAGTTATTGAAAATCCTCCACATTACATAAAATATATTTTCTCCCATTATGAGTCTTGAAACCAATGAAACTATTATATATAAATTCATTAGAGATCCTATTGTTGATTCAATTTTTTATATATACATTTTTATATATTTTGAAAAAAAATGTTGAAAAAAATATCATTCACCTACATTGAAATTTTGTTAAATATAATTCAAGGATCCTTAAGTATACAATTTATTTAAATCCATTATGGGATGAAAATAAATCTATCCACAAATAGGAAACTATCACTCATACACCCTTAGTCAGATATCACTCTCCACTACTCTCCCATTTAACTGGTTTGAACATACTGATTAGAAATGAATTTATTATGGGAAATTTATTGCATATGGGAGAATAAAAAAATTATTGATGAACAATATAAATAAATATCACTAACTCCATTACCATAAAACACATTTATTTCACACATACTGAACGAAAAACTAATTTGAATGTTAAATGACTATGGAAACACATTGAATCTATCCTTTTGAAACCATCATGTTATACAACCACGATCTTGAAGGTAAATTAAAATATTATGTATAACAAAAGAAAGAGAATTAAATAATAAACAGATTATATGTAAATAGAATTAATCCATGATGTTATATTAAATAATCCATAGTGGGGGGAAATTCTAATCCCATAGAGAGGAACAAAATTTACAGTAAAATTAAACAATAATAATTATAAATATATCACATTTTCCACTTACATAGTAACATAAACAATGGGAATCAGATCCCACAATCATTTCCATCATCTCACAATAGGATTAAAACCCATGAATCCTTTTGTTTAATAGATTTTCAAATTTAGTTGGGAAATTATAATAGGTATTCTCATATGATCCCCCAGTCATTCATTTTTCCTTGTGGATAATAGTATCCATTAATCGCTATGGTTGGTTTGGACTTTAGGATCTATATGGTTGTAATATGTAATCATATAGAGATTTAAAATTTAGTTCTAACATTGGCTCATGAATGAATTATTACTTTTCATTAATGGAATCCATTTGTTAGGGAACCAAATATCATGTATGGGATCTACCCTACACAATCATAAACAAAGAAATAATGTTTCTAACACAACATTTATTAGTTCTACATTATCTTCAACATAAATATATAAAATGAAAACATTATTAGAATAAATGAGTTTTGTATTTCTAGTTTATCATTAAAAAATTGAAGTTCCATAATCCCCCAATGGTTGTGTAATTAATGTAGAGTGCATTCGTAATTGAGGTCCTATTGTATGAGTCATACAATTTTCATGGGTCCCTAAGTGTATATTAGCGAAGACATCATCCTAAATACATTATTATTCATATTTTGGAGGTGGGAATGGTATTAAACTTGGTCATAAGTTAGTGTTAGTATTATAACTAATTATTTTGATCATGAATTTATTTTCTTCCAGGCATTAGATTTAGTCTAAGACTCTTACTCTAATGGATTTGGGTAGCATATGTTTTCCTAGTTTCACAAAAATTCTAAATAATCCTATTAAATATCGAATTTTCAATGATATATTCCCAGCATATTTTACCTGTATATCATTAAAACATATAAATTAATGTATGTACATGGAATAAAAATCGAAAATTTAATTTATTCAATCAAATGATTTGTTTATGATACATTAACATTAAACCAAAAATTTCTCTAATAATAGGAAAATGTGGTATTTAACTTCATATTATGAATCTCAAGGGTGGAATTTTTAATTTTTTTATAATATTAATATATTTTGATTTATTATTATATAAACATATCAACCTTAAATTGTTGATCCATGGTAGATTCAATGCTAGATAATGTATTAGTATCTCAAACAGTATGTCCATGGGTAATATAGAACTAAATTTTATCTCAGGCCCCCGATTGATCTTAATATGGTCGAATAAATTCTAGGGGATATACAAGTCTCTTATAATGTGTCTAAAATGGTAGTACATATAAAAATAAAATCCTAGCTCTAGTCTATTCATGGAATGGGTGATATAGTTAAAAAACAATTATTTGGATATAGGTAAGACTAATTGATACATTTCAAGAAGAAATATGAAGCACTCAGATAATATGATCATTAGTGATACAATTCTATATACCATCTCAGCTATTTTCTTGCATGAACATTTGTAATACAATTTCATTGCTTTGGAGGAGAGATGAACATATGTAGTTTAATGGAAAATGTGGGATAGTATAAGTACACTTATACACAGTCAATAGAGGATAACAATGGTGTAATGAAATTGGACTGAACAGAATCTTGAAAATTGAAATCAATGTGTAATGTTATTTTTGGGAGAACAACTACCCTACATATTAGGGTAATAGATTGGTATAAGATATAGGACAAGAAATGATCTATGGGGAATAAACATATTTTTGATTTAAAAAGAGGGGAATTATATTGAACTGGTGGATAAAAAATCGTTTATTTCATAAAATGGTTTATGGTATGTGTTGAGGCATAGAATTCTATGTTATAATATTTATTTCAAAATAAAAATTTATAATGTATACATAATTCTATTGTTGATTTCATTGTTATATATAGCATGTTCAAGAATAAGATGAATTTTTTAATTTCGGCTAGGAATTCAAAAAATGAAATGTGTGAGAATATTTGAACACAATCATTTGAAAAGAATAATGTAATAACATAAGATATTAATCAATATCATTGAGGAGATTATTAGTGGATTTTTTATGAGGAAATTTTGGATAGGTATTTGAGGTTAAAATATCATATATGATTTTATTTCAAATTTGAATAATCATGTAGTTAATTTTTTAATGAATAATGGAGTATTTTTAAAAAAAATACATAACATTTACATTCATTCAATTCTTTTTTTAAAAAATAATTTAAAAACTAATTGATCAAATATTACATGGTGATAGTAAATAATTACTCCCCAATTATAATCACATATTTTTAATTGATGTAAAATTTATGATTTAAGAAATTGTATTGGTTCAATATCACACTATAATTAGATAATTAATGGGAATTGAAATATTGACAATGATTGAATCTACTTGTAATACATGGATAAAATTATAATTTTTTATGATAATGGAAAGTACTTCATGGATAAAAATTGGTCATTAATTCACATTACATAATGGTAAGCATTGAATTATTTTGTTTAAACTCTAATATATGGCTGAAGTATAAATCCACAACTAAATGTTTTAAAATGCTGGAGAATTTTAGGTTTCAATATAACATTTAATTTAATTTTGTAATTGATCTATTAGAAAAATATCTACAGATATTTAAACCATTATTTCAAGTTTTATAATTTTTTAGTCATTTACTTCCAAGAGACGCGGTTATAGAATATCATTTCATAGAAGTAATGGTTGTTACATTATGTATTTTAATATAGTTGAAAATCATTATGGCCATAAAATTTAAAAAATATTTACATTTTGGGTTTTCTTTTGGTCATTTTAATTCAACCATGGAGTTTAGTTTTGAGGACTAATTAATTTTTTGTAATAATTAAAAAAGGATGATTAAATAAGAACAAAAACTAAAAATATTAGAGGAATAATAGTATTTCATGTAGTGGATAATAAAACAATTGAAAAAATAAATATAGAATTGCAAAAAAATGACTACAAATGACTATTTCAGAGTATATCATTTGATGATTTAGATTTTCTGTTGGTATTAGAGATGAATAGAAATAACATAGTACACATGATTTTTAAATTATAATATTTATATTTATTAAGAGATACCTCAGTGTAAAATATTCGTAGTCTCTCTCCTGATGTATTGTGTGTATATGTAGAAGGAGAATAGTATCAAATATTTTAGTTTTTAGCATAACCCATTTTTTTTATCATTAAATGAATTTTGATTATTGTTACAGTATAAAATCATGTGGTTTACACTCCTTTAATTCTCCTCGGTATATTTAAACAATGTAAATTTTTTGTCATCGCACAATAGTGTTTTTTTGTATGTTTTAATTGATAGAATATATTTAACAAGTTCATATTATTTTTGCTAAAAATGAATAAAATCGTTTCAATAAAAATATTTTGGAACCATAATTTAACCCCTCTTTAGATGAATTTTGGGTTATAGTTGTGATATGGAATTCAATATATTCTTATGTGTAATTTTTCAAATGATTATTTAACATGGAAGAGGATTTGTGAGGGTATTAATTTATATTTTTTCAATATTTCATATCTATTTTATCAATTACATATTTTTCCATTAAAATATAAACATTATATTATTTTAAATTATAATAGTGAATATTATTAATCTCGAGAGTATACGCTTTATGTACAGGTCACCACTCTCTCCTATTACAAATTTGTTTGAAATTACTCACTCAACCATGTCACCATTCCATATGAGGTCGTAATATGATTTAATCATGTAATAATATGGTATGAATCTACTTGGAGTAGAGTTGTTTGGAGAATTAGGGTATCATGAGTTTTATACATGATTATTATATCAGTAATGATTGAAGTGTGGATCATTTCTACATTATATTCAGGACTAATGGTTTTATTATTTTCAGATTGTTTTCATTATATGATACATGTATATAATTATAAAATAAATATCATAATTAATTTTGATTATAAATTGCTTATATTATGATTATGGCTCCCTAAAATTAATTTACATATCGTCGAATAAATTTAATTCAATAAATTACTTTTAATTATTTATGTGACGAATAATCTTAAAATGAAATAGATTAAATTCAACTACATATAATGGAATATAAACTCATAATAATATTCAAATCAATATAACCATTCAAATTTGAAAACCAAATTTAGAGAATAAAATTATTATAATACTAAATATCAGCATACATACCTTCTTCCACTAGATAAAAGAAAAAACTTATTTTATTATAAGTATCCACGTTTTCATAATGACTATTACCAATATTCAATTCTAATTTTTTATTCTGTGGGAAAATAAAATGTCATAAATGATATTTACTAACATCGACTATAATATATACAAATTACACAAATAAAATTAATTCAAGTAATTTAACCATTCAAAAATTAAAATTGAATTCGAAAAAATATATTAAATTAATGTTATAATTATCTATCATTCATTATTCAAATTAACAGATTATTAAAGTATACAAACACGATGTTAAAACACCATGAAAAAAATATCATTTTTGGATTAAAAAACAATATTTTAATCAATATATATATATCTTCATAATAATAATAATTTATGAATATTGTATAAAATCACCTGAAATAGAAAATAAAATAATTTCAAAAGGTGTATCCTATATTTTAACAATTACTGAAAAATTTAAATATTTTAAAATATTAATGAAATATTTTAAACACTATGAATTATTATTTTTTCATTGTTTTCAATAATTCCAAATTTATAAATGTTATTGTGTAATTTTCTTCAAACTTACAAATATAAAGTATCACACTCATTTTAAATGGCATGTGAACTTACGATTACCAAAATTAAAATCTTTTTCATAGTGGAATAAAATTTTATAAATAATTTCACAATATTTATCTTTATGAACATGAATATATTTAATATTACCTCCATGAAAATTGAATAAATTAATTAATCTATAATATTCATTGTTATGGGTTTCCATCAACCAACAATAATTTTCACCATCAATTTCAATCTATATCACTTACTTATTCCTTTTCAGTTTTTCTATTACATGTTATGAATTTTATTTTTGTAACCACTTTTATCACTCTAGAAATATTATTAATAAATATATTATCCCGATGTAGAAATTAATTGATCAAAACATATAATTTTTTAACATTCCATGATAATTTTTTTAATTAACATATGTGTCACCATTATGAATTTAATATTCTCAAAAAATATAACATATATAAAATATTTGTTTTTTCAGCATTAGTATTATATAATGATTTTGGAAGTGGTTCACTTCCAAAAAAAACATAAATGTATTTATTTCATTAAGTAGAATACATCAAAATTAGTTTTCAATAACTATATTCATGTCTAATTGATTAAAATGTAATATTAAATTTTCACCTAATTATAAAGGATATATTTTCCTAATTGTGGACATTCATTGTGAAACAAATACTCTATATAAATTTTATTTCATTTTTTATATTATACATTTATAAAAATATATTTTGACATTCCCATAGACTTTTTTGAAAATTTCTTGTCAAATGTTCAACTCTTCACAATATAGCATTTTAAGAAAATTTTCTGGGGAGGATATTCAAAATAAATCCTCACTAACTAACACCCAAAAAAATATATTATTGATCACATCATTAAAAAATCAAAAATTTATTACACTAATGAATACATGTCTAATAATTATTTTAAGATTCATTAATAATTAAACACAAAAATCAGCTATAAAGATTAAAAAACAGAAACTAAAAAAATTTAATAGCCACATGGTTATTAATAATAACATTGCAAAGTTAATAAATATAGAACTAATTATTTATGTATAATTGAATGAAATTAATTATTTTGGAAATATATTATTTTCTTTCCACCTATCAATGTGATTGGTTTTATTACTTTATATTAATACCATTTTATGGCTCAGGAGTAAATAGAATATAAGGAGGAACGATTGTCGACTATAATGAAATGGTTTTTCAGAAATTGTAATAAAACAATGATGAATTATGGAAGGGAACTTTTTTGAAATTTGGATGATTCATTTGGAATATAATATATGTATTCAACCCACGATAATGTTCAATGGAATAAGTATTGAAAACATAAATAGTTTTGTATGTTTTCTCCACTGTATAATATGTAATTTTTTCCATTTATTGGTTTTTAGCTGTAATAGGTGATATTTTTCTGAGATAAAATATATAGATTACATAAAATATTTTTTTATGATATTTTTTTACTGTATGACATGGTTGATATGGTAGAATTAACTTTATAAAGCGATAGAGTGGAATGATGGAAACCATGATTACTAGAGGAACCCAATAAGGAGATCAACAAGTTTGGTTACTGGTTTCATTACCAGGACTCTGCAATATTTAGTTTGTTGAAACACATGTGATGAAAAATATATTACAATTATATTTAAATTATTTATTGGTTCATTGAGTTAAAAGTGTGCCCCCATTTACTAGGAATCACATTCATATCTTAACTATTGATTTTTTGGTTTGATTTATTTTATTCTAATATTATAATTCTAGAAACTAATATTTATGTTCTTTTATCTAGTTTTTTAAATTTTATGTGATAAATTGGTTGCGAATATCATATATTTTTCAAAACCATAACAAATACTCTTTAAATAATCTTTTCAAATATGTCTATTTTATTTTAAAATTATATATTTTTTAAAATATACTAATGAGATAAAAAAATTTAATTAGAGCTATAGAAAATATTGTTTTTAATGACCAAACCATGTTTATTATATTTCAATGTTTAATTCATAAGTTTTATGCTATCCTTTTCCATGTTTGAGATTTTTCGGGGAGCAGTTATTGATCACTATTACATAATCTATAATTTAGTGTATGGTCATTAAATTCCTAATAAATTAAATTGTGTTAGCTTGACATTATCTTTGAGATGATAGAGATGACGAGGGAGTGTTTTCAACTATATAAGTAACATGTTATTATTTTTATGGGTTGTAATATGGAATCACTGAAGAATGTTGAGTGAGAAATGATAGATAAGAATGAACCACAACTGATTCATATTTCATTATATAGAAATGTACCATATGGTATATGCGATATGAAACCAAAAATACAATAATTGAATACCCTCACTAATAAGTTTTATAAATTCTCTATAATAAATGCACTGATACATTTTTAGAATTTTTCAAATATGAAAATGAAAAAATGTGATCTAATGGATGATCATATCAATTAATTCTTCATGATATAGATTGGGTTAGGTTTATTAATTTGGATCTGTTGGTATCATTAAAGGGTTATGTTTTTTTCTCATTTATCATTGAATACATAGAAGAAAATATCACTATGGGAAGAAACATAACTCTAACAACTAGCCAATTACTTGTGTATATTGAAGATCATATCCAGAATAAAGATCATCATCTAATATAAATCTAGTAATTTTCTACCTTAATTTTTTGTAGAATGTGTGTTAAAAAATATTAAAATGGAAGGAATTTAGTTTCTGAAATATTTGATGATTAGTTGAAATTGGGACTATTCATTATAATTATTGGGATAGAGGTCACTATAGATATATTTGAAACTATTATTGAGTTAATTATGAAATATAAATTTTTAATGTAAATATTTTATCATTTATCATAATACTAGTGTGTTCTACTTCTTTGTTTCTCTAGTTAACTCCATTAAAGTATTATAGACTCTAAATTCTTATTTCAATGAACATCCCAGAAGAAATGTATAACGAACTATATTTTAAAAACATTTGGAAATGGCCATCTTGTGGATAATCAAGCTATTGAGTTTTGGGTAGTGGGTAAAACAATTCTCTAGGAAATAAATTAATGTATTACGGAGTTGAATGGTATGAAACACATATTAGGATTAAGTAATAACATAATTTGTTTTGTATAGTAATTTTTTTTCCAGTTTTTTTATAACATTCTTAGATAGAACATGTAAAATTTCACATGATATATTGGTTATGTAGAAATTAATGATGTATGGGACAGTGTACCTCATGGCAGCATCAATATTTTTGATTCATATGGGGAAAGAAACATTCAAATATTTTGGATACATTTTCATGGTAATATAAATGTGAAATGGATGATGGTCGTTGATTCTAATGTTATAATAAAGATCTGAACCAAAGAGTATGAGACATGTGATGATATAGTATTTGTAATTTAATGGAAGTTATCAGTCCAACTAGAATATAACCATCGAAAGAATCAGAAGATTGAGGTTTTCAATATATTTGTATATACAGAAGACATTTTTGTTATCATATAGAATCATTAATCGATATGGGTTTCATTGATTATGTGACACATAATTTGAAGGCAGTTTTCTAAAGAAATAGTTCGATTTTGGAAAAACTGATTGAAATAAAGGCATAGTGGAAAATGATAGTGGTTATATTCCTAAGTGTATATGGTCTAATAATGGCGTTTATTAGAATATTAGTGAGTTTTATAGGTTCCATTTCCTTTACAGAATACAATTTGGGATGATTTTACATCATACATTTTAAACTAATGGCGATGTAGAGATAATGAATTGGAAAATGATTAATAGAAATGATGATTGTGAATTAATATATGATAACAAATGACATATCGTGTACAAGAGGAGACATGTGTAGTAATATTTTTCTATTGGATTCACAATGTTATTTTTAAGAAATAATTATTAAAACATATTATCATTGAATAAATATTAATTTCACCCATTTTTAATCCTTCAGTTCACTTGCCGAAATCAATATCAATGATGATAAGGAGTAAAATATTCTGGCTATGTAATTATAATGTAAAATTTCTGTTTATAGAGACAATTAGTATTGAGGTAGACCATATTATAATACTTCGTGTAAGATTTTTCAAATATGAAATTTAATCCTTAATTGAATAATCTCATGGACGAATTATGATAGAGACAATGATGGTGGTGAGAGAATAGAATTACTATAGTATTATTTAAAATAAAACAAACATCAAAAAGTTATAAATGATAAAAATTATTTAAGATATAGGGAGGTATTAAAATTTATATAATCTATATTTGTTATAATGATGAAAGTTATGTTTTTATGGTCATTATATGGCTAAAAACTAATGAAAATTAGAATGCGATTGATTTTTTTGAGTTACAAGTTGAAATAAATCATGAAGATAAATATAATGACGTTTCAGAAACAAACTGATATGTATTATAGAGGATTATTTGTACCTTTTCTTATAACATATAACATGTGAAACAGTTTTTATGTGATCTTTAATAATTGGTAATCATTGACGATGGATATCCAAAGATCTTAGAAGTTTCTATAAATCATAATGACAAACATTAGTATGATTTATCCATGTGGGAGTGTATTGATTCAAAATAAGTTTATATAACCTCAGATCAAATGTAATGTCCTCCTGGGTAGTCATTAATTTTAAAAAATGTGTTTATTGACATAATGTGGAAGAATATATTAGATGATTTTACATGGTAGGTCTAGTCATAAAATGATTTCCAAAAATTGTAATAGTTGATTTCTTTGAGATCATTTAACCATTAGATAGTCATATGATTATCCAATCATTTATTCTATTTTTTGTATCCATAAAATGATTATTTCTTGATAATTTTTATGTGAAGATAGAATTTAATCAATAGAACATAGATAATGAGATATATATAAAGATTATGGTTAGTTTCACAGAGCATCAGAACTAGAACATTGTGTTCAATATAAATCGAATCCTTTAATGTTTTATGTATATCCCAAGGTATTGGATAGTATGTTTTATTATTTTTTTTCAAAATTTATATGTTTACAAAGATAAATATTGGATAATTTTATTACCATAATTTGTTTTATGATTCAGGTGTCATTAACCTCAAATTTTATATTGATGTTGTACTTATTAGTGATCATGAAAAGGAATGGTTTGATGTTATGAATAATTAATTTCTAAAATGTTTTTAGATGAAGGGTCTATGAGTAGGGAAATTCATCATATTGATGTATATTACAAGGGACATAAATTCACATTCATTATATCTAAAACAAAAATATTACATTCATAATATAGTGGAACACTTTGACAATGATTAGGAGGAACTTGTGACAAAACCCCAATCTTGAAATTTCAAATTGAGGATGTATAATGAACAATAAATAAATGTTTATTTACATTACATGGAAAATATTCTTCAGGTTTCAAAAAGGAGACAATCAAAGGATTAAAAGGCATAACATGGTAATAAATTTTCACTATTTCATATTTGGAAGTGTGGATTGGAAAAAAAATCCTAAATACTCAATTATTATTTATTTTTTGAGTTATCGTTACATGGTAAAAATGTTTTCACTTCAACTTAAGTTGATATATTTACCAAAATGAAATTTTTTCCACTAAAAAATGTCCACCTGCCAACTAAAACATGTCCTCAACCATATTTGGTATTAATCATGAATTATTTCCTCTATATACTCAATAAGATTCATATTTTAATTTATTATTTTTTTTGGAACATAATTTTGGTCTAATTTTTATATTTTCATGGAATCCTCAAAGTGAAACTCAAAATTCCAAATGTTTGTAGTAATGATTCCCTAAATTTATATCTATTCTACCATTACATTTAAATTTTATTTTATCCTTTATTATTTTAGTAAACAAATATGTTATTTGTTATGAAATTATAACATTATTATCTGTCTAATTAATTATGATACCGATATTTGTTCATGAAAAAGACTCTAAAATATAATCATCGATGATTATATATTTAAGGACATTAATAATGAATTCTAGATCCTTTTTTAATCATATAATTATAAACATTCGGTGAATAATTAAGACCATGAATTCTATTATGAATATATTTAAAAAAGATAAATATTTCTTACACAAGATATTGAAAATATACATTACAACCTAATATATCTAAAGAGAATAATTATAAATGATGTTTTTAAAATTATTTTATTATAAATATTTTTTTTGAATTAGGTGGTTTTGATTTTTATTTTTATATATTCTACATTCATCTATTTTATTAGATATTATAAATTATGGTAAGGGTTTCTTCGTCTCAATCCCAAATATATGAGACATGATAGAATGTGTGTACAATGTTTTTAAAATGGTGTATAAACTACCCACATATGATTTTATACCATGAATTAAATTTAATCAAACGTATTTTATGTAAACTATCATTCAATCACATTATTGGGGTTCTGATTATCATTTTAATATAACCATTGGAGTTTTCATGTCAATAATTTTTCCAATTAAATATTATTTTATAAAAATACATCAAGGTAATTTTAATTCTTTCTAAAACACATTTCCATTTTAATTTAATATTCATAGTTTTCTACATGTCCTATCACTATTTCATTTAAAGTTGACTCAAATTACATGAAAATGTTATCAAGTAAGTGACACATAGCATTATCTATTCTTTAAAATGAGGACTATAATTTTTTCTATATTAATAGTATTATATAAGGAATATAGTTATCTATCCCAATAATTTTTTAATGAATTAAATTATCTAATTAATTCAATTTAAAAAAAATTAAAATATTTTTAACATTTAACATATGGTTATTTTTTTATGTGTGAAGTGAATATCATTTTAACGTGTTATGGGGGAGGTAATCCTTTCACCATGTAGTCATTTTATATAAAAATTACTCTATATGAATTACGTTAACAATAGAATTACAAATCTCCACGAATTATATATTTATTTTTCTTATAAAACATTTATAAAATAATATGTATATTAATTTATTTTATAGTGTTTTTTATAATGCTTATAAAAAATGTTTATAACATATATCAATATCTTTTTTCATATTTTATTTTTAACATTGTAAATTCTATAAAATTTCCCAACCACTATTATTATCACTATTAATTAAGTGATGTTTTTTCCATGAGAGGATTGATCTATCATAACCATTTTTTGGACAATCCATTCACTGTGAACAGGCTTAAAATTTATTTCAATTTATTTCCTTTTTCAATACCCAATTTTCTATTTCATTGATTGAGGGTGTTCCCCTCAATTACCTACAATAACAGATTACTGAAATTATTAAAAAAACTATATACTATATAATATTCTAATATAAACACTATATTTTTTTTCATTAAATGAATATACCTAGAATGTATTTTAGTATTATTTGACAACCATATATAAAATTTTTTTATTAGGATTCATAATAGATTATAATTGTTTTACAAATATGATTTCAATTTAAATGGATATGATACAATTTTTCATTCCATGGATTATTTTTGGCTTTTGACTTCATTTTTCAATTATAAAATATTATGATTCCTAATAAACTAATTTTATATATATGGGTGTCAAATAATACTAAAATACATTGTAGGTGTATACCTAGAATGTAATTTAGTATTATTTGACACCCATATATATATAATTAGTTTATTAGGATTCATAATAGATTATAAATTCTTTACAAATATAATTTCATTTTAAATGGATATGATACAATTTTTAATTCCATGGATTATTTTTGGTTTTTGACTTTTTTTTCAATTATGACTTGTAAGAATTAATTATTGATGGGTGGGATCAAATATATCTTAAAAATTCATTACATATTCTTTTAGATCACATGATATGATGGATTATTGTTTGAATGAGTTTTGAGAAGCTTCATCCACAATTTTATCATGTGAATCTGATGTGGAAATCATTTTTCACAATATCACTGTGTGACTATAATGCGAGAAGTATTTTTCACTTTTCTTGTGAAAATGATCTAGCAAATAATTTTCAAAAAACATTTATACATTATGTGATAATTTTATTTCACAATATTATTGAGTGAACATAATGGGGGATGTATTCTTCACATATTGGTTTCATATGAATGAGGCTCAATGTTTTCCCAAATTTTGTTAAATGAATGTTACATTAGTACGTGTTATAAAAGTTATCATAGAATTATTTTTATTGAATAATTCCATACCAATCAATATTTAATTACCATGAAATACTTCTGACATGCATATGAGTATTCTATTAGGATCATTCTAATTTCCTTACAATCTATTACCATGTAATATGTTTTCTCATTTGAGACAGCATATCTATTTTTAAAAATATTTTTCAAACACTTATAATTCCTGGTTATTGATAATAATTTATTGCCCTCTATCTTCTGTTACCCCATATGGTAATTATATAACCGTTGATGACAATTTGATGATTTTTTTTAATTTCCTATGCATTTTATTATACAACTTTTTTATGCCTATATTCAACAAGTCCTAATGATGATTGTATCCTAATAGGTTTATAAATGGTAGTATAATGAGGTTTCAATATAGTTAAACATTCAAAAGTATTTTAAAATTAGATATTTATATAGTTGATCCTCAAATACAATAATCATTTGATTCTTGGGATATGAGTAATTATTCTGAGATTTAATATTCCAATGATAAAAATGATGTAATATAAATATTAGATCACCACACCTTATATCATATAATTTTTAAAATGATTGTTTTTATTATACTAAATTTTGTATTGTAGGGCTGCGAAATTTTAGTGGATATCAGTATAAGGTTTACTTATTTTTTTGGGTTTTGATAACAAATTATTTAGAGAACAGGAAAATTTTTCTTCAGTGAAACCCTAAGGGAGTGTCAAAGTATATGATAATTTCAAAATGTTTTAGTAATGTATAATTTTTTTGGGTTTCCTCGAAATTATATACTAGATTGGATAATTGAAATTAGTTGAGGATATGGAACAAATTCACCTATGATGAATCACCTAGAAAATAATTATAGAGTATCAACTCAATCATTACTCTAGTGTATAATTAATTTTCTTAAGACTGTTAGTATTGTAAGAAAATCAATTGGTATTTTTTTGGAAAATCACGTTCCATTTTCATGAGATTATAAATGATAAAATATATTATATAATTAGGATATGGAATATTATATAACCCAAATGTATTAATATGATATTAAAGTGAGATTGATATTGGTTGAAACAAAATGATAATATATTAATTTCAAACATTGGGATTTTTTGAGTTTAATTTTTCCTTGTAATTATGAATAACATTCCTAAACCTAATCGGGGAGACCTTGTGTCATGATTATTTAATTGCAATAAAATATGATGAATCACAAATATAAGGTCCGAATAGTTTAGTGGTCTTGGAAAACAAGAAAATGATATGATTCTCGTAATATGATTATACACCCAAATTACAAAATAATTTTTTAGTGTCATATTATTCCCTCTACTTCATTGTTACACATATATCATAGTACCTATCATGGAATAATGGGGAAAAGAATCAAAGTATGTGTTTTATAAAATTATCATGATGATTTAATTATAAAAAAAGAAATAATTAATAAATAATGAATAATAAATACGAAATGGACAATATGTAGAGGGAAATATTTAAACATGTATGGAATTTTAATAATTAACATGAATAAAAAATGGAAGTGAAAATAACTAAAAACACATTGCATGTAATAAATATCATGAATGTCATTATTTTATAATAGATAATCAATATGTATTGTTTAATCAATAATCATTGATTCTAATTAAATTATTAAAGGGAGAAATAAATTCACCCACAGATAATATAATTTTGAAAATATCATAGATAATAAAAAATCTAAATGGAAAAAATGATAAATTATTTAAAATCACATCTTAATCACATGATACTCCTACCATAAATTTCTATACTCAGGATGGTATAAAATTGTTGGTGGAAAACCAATTAACTATGAAAATCCAACAGATTCATCTCATGAGACAATTGGAACCTCAAGGGGAAACCTATAACTAATCCCCACTTGTGTTTGTATATCAAAATAATTCACCATATATCGACTAATTTAATTAGTTCAGAAAGAATATTCATTACAACTAAATATCTATAATTAAGGAATAATTTAGATTAGCAATATTTCAATACTCAATCAAATACAATTCAAATGAAAAAATTGCATGTAAAAAATACGAGTTTTTTAAGAGATGAGTATATCCATGATAAAAAAATATGCATTATTAGTGGAAATTTTATTTGGAATGGTCACATGAAAGTGAATATTTTGATGGAAAGTAAATGACTACAAAAATTAATCAATAATGTGGATGTAAACACTTCCCATGGTAACAAACATAATAAAAGATCATAATAATAATAAGGATAGTATCAATGAAACATATACCCATTAGAGTAATTATAAAGAGTTTTTTCTTTGTTTAATTGAAATATAATTATGATATATCTAAAATAAGTCTTTTGGAAATATAATTTTCCTTTTGAAAATAATGTTTTCGTCTACCCTTTTATACAAAATTTTCAAAGTACATTTCACTTAAAAAAATTAATACATGTAAATGAATATTTCAACCATTTTATTGGATATGACGGTTGTAAATTTATTTCATATCATACACATTAGAACCTATATTTATTTCACTACTCAATAAAAGTAAAATGAGAATTATTTAGAAAACTATATTCTGATTCTTTTCAAAACTAATTGAAAATATTAATAAATGGATAATAACTTCATTAATAAACCATTTGGATATTTTATTAAAAAAATTATAATATTTTTTAGAAAATATGGTTTTTGTAAAAAATGAATTTCTAAATGAAGAAATCAATTAAGTAAGAATTTCATAAAAATAATTTCTCAATAATTTTTTGTAGAAAATTTAGGAAAACAATTTTCACTTGAAAATTTCATGAATAACTTGAGGATAATAAAATGAAATTGTATTATTATAAAATGATAAAATTATTTTCTTAAACTAAAATCCAACTATAAATCAGCTCTATTTGATTGAGATGGTGACATAAAACATTAAAATGATCATGCATTTGAAGGGAGAATTAATCAACTAATTGATTAATTTTATCAACTATAAATCAACATAAAACAATTATAAATAAAATAAAATATAATTAAATGTCATTAAACACATAATCTTATAATATCAAAGATTATAAAGAATTAATATAAATAGTTGAATAGAAATTGAGTAATCTAATTCATTACCACATGGTAACTTTTCCATTAATTCCCCTTTGATGAAATAATTAAAATTTTGTCCCAAAATACCTTCAAGTATAAATTATTCATTATATTATAGGTAAATGGGACAGTATATACAAAATATAAATAAAATTGGTAAATAAGATAGAAATTTTCCACGATGAAAGGAAGTTGAGGAAAATCTATATTGAAGCCCATCTCATTGTTATGCATTAATTTGGGAATCATTACAGAAAAATACACTTATGAAAATCTAGATAATCAAGAATGAAAATATTTTTTTGCTAATTAGGAAGTAAAAAAACAATATACATTTATCCAAAATATTATTGAATCATTAACATCATTATTCTAAATTATATAGGTCTTTAAATTTCATGAGTTATCATGGAGACATATATAAGAAGTCGATGAGATATAACTCCATGTAAAGGAATAAAAAATAATAACATGAATAAAGTATAAAAATTTATGAAATATTAATTTTATTAGGCCAAAAAATGTGTAATAATCATAATATGAATATTTAGGAATGTTATATAATGATAACCTAATGGAAACATCTAGATGTGGACTCAACATTAAACATGACAATAAAAATATAGGTCAAGGGTAACAACTAAATACCATAATATTGTGTAAAAAGTCATATAATATATTATGTTAAAACCATAATCCATTATATGAATTCCCATTAGACTAAACCATTACCTAATACAATAGAGAACTATTTAATTACGATCACACCCATCATTCTAAAATAATGTAAATGAATAAGTGTTTAACATGGTTCTAACACATAATGATTTTATACATAAATTTTGACTACATGAGAATGGAGTGTGGTGTAACTACATAGAAGTACCAAATATTTTATGTATAGGTACATCTAGGTGAATACCCCTGAGTGGAGATGGGTGTGGAAATTCATAATGCAATCTTTTGTCTTGAAATAATACTGAGTAATTATGACATCAAGATGAAATTAATTAAATATTCATAAAATAATTTAATGATAGTTTAAGGGTAATGTAATAATTTTAATACAAATAAACTTAATAGGTATATGGATATTCATATTCAGGAATTTTTAATAGGATAAAAATTCCTTAGTTAAAACAGGTGCATGGATTTTGGGGATAAAGAGAGGATCCCTTAATAAATTTTAACATAGTAATGTCTTACATAAAGGCTATAATAAGATGGGATAAATGATATATAATTTTTGGGTCATAAATTTGATAACATAGGTATTATTATAGTTTCCTGAAAACATATCCAATTTAGATTCAAAAGTAAAATAATAATGAAGGTACATAAGTGAAACATAAGAGGTGGAAGTCCATTACTAAATTACAATATAGTAACATCTTAGGAAAGTGTTATAACAATATGGAATAAATGATATATCAATATAATAAAGTTAATATTATAGTGAAGGTATATTTTTAATGTAATTAATGAATGGCCAATTGATATTGAAATTGTTAAATATAATAAATGTTTTTGAATGGAAAATAATAGAGAGAGGTCCTTTACCTTGAGAAGGTTATTCCATAAGCATGGGAGGAGATCCATGGGAGATTGGGTTAAATTTTAGAGGACTCTATATAGATTATGGTAGAGTAATAATGTTATTAGGGGTCTTCGAGTAAAGAAAAATTAGTTATTGGATGTGTTTAAATAGAAAGAGATATGGGAGATCATTGTTATTTACAAAACATATGTTTTAGAATCTATAAATTCAATTAGTCAAAAAATAAACTAATACCATCATTTTTCCAATGGGTTATTTATAAAAATGGATTTTTATTATATATATCCATGGTCTAAATAAAATAAAATCTTCCACTACGTAATGTGGTTGTGACTCATGATAAAATAAAAGATTTTAAAACTATAAAATATAATATAGGTTTCAGAAGATTCATAAAGTCTTATAAAAGTAATTAAATAAATTCAAATAAAATTATTTTACATTGGAACAATATCTTTGGCCATGTATAGCTTATATCATATATATTACATCAATTTTCAGACATTATGATGTCACAATACATACAGTCCATTTAACGGCATGTCATTTTTTCCAAAAAAATTGAGTATCTTAAAAAACTATGAAAAAATTATCATTAGATTATTATTATGTGGTGGATATATTAATAATATTTATTTTATTAATGTACACCAATTAATTATATAAATTCTAAATTTAACTCAAATAGCCCTTTTTTTAAAAAATATAGGTTTCTTATAATGGTAATTTTCTTACCCTTATAAAAAAGAATTATTCACTAGATAAGATTATATTATAAATTATATTTAATGTATACTATTTAAAATTAATATTTAATTAAAATATTATTTTTCTAAAAATACTTATATTTATAATTAAATATTATCTTTTTTTTAATTATATATTACCCTAAATAGAATATCATAAATCTATTTTCTACCAAAATGATTATTTAATAATTTTTAAATAAATAACAAAAAATATAACAATTATTCTATTCGTAGGAAAATTAATTTATTCATAGTATTAGAGAAAAATTTTTATAGGCCATTTTAATGTATTTTTATCCATAAATGATGAGTTATTTTACTATCTTAATAAGTATTTACTATTGTTACTATTCATATTGTTTAAAAAATATTGATCTTTTTGACAAATATTAATTTTTACAATTGAAAAAATTAAATCCATTTTATAAGTATTAATTAAAATAGTTAAATGAATTTTATTTTAAATAAAACCCATAATCATGATGGAAAATAGGTTTTTTGGCGAATAATGTAATTTTCATGTAAAATATTAGTTTTCTTTTAAATCTATTACTTGTAATATCATCATATGTAGTTAAATTAAAAATTAAATATATTTCATTTATAAATTTTATTGAATTCATTTTCCAATTAGAGGTAATATTTAATTTAATAAATTTTTTAAATCATTTAAATTTTAGAACAATTTTAAATAAATACATGCATTTTGATGATTAAAAGTAAAAATATTCTAATTTCAGGTACAACTGTTATCGAAATATAATTAATTATATTGAATATTAATAAATAATAAATATTTTATTTTAAAAAAATTATAATAAAAATGGATTTTTAAAATATAATAAATTATTAGAATAATTTATAGTATAACATAAGTATATAAATATATGTATATATTATTTTTCGATGAAAATTTAATATTTTCTGAAAAATCCAATAATATAACCATCAGTTAATTTTGATATGATGAATTAATTAATTAGTTTTATATTAGTAATTACATTTTCTTAATGTTATATTAAATAATTATAATATTTTTTTAATAAAAAAATCATTTTTGCAGATAATCTATTTTTGAAGAATAATATGGAATTACAAAGTTTTCAGTGATTAATTAAAAATAATTTATATATTTAATTATTTTGTGGGAGAAAAATATATAAAAATAACATAATTTATTAAATAATGTTTATATTAAAAAATAAAATTTCTTTTTTGTGATGTCCTTTTCTTAATAATCATTATTATTTTTGGATTCAGTGTTTCCTATCACATACTCTATTAAACAAAATTTTCTACTTTAAAAAAATAAGGCCATACATGTATCCCCCATTAAATAAATTGAATCCTCACAATTTTAAGATGATTTTGGTATAATGATTTGACACCTAAAAATAACATTATTGAAAATTGACATTGAAAATAGGGTTGATACTGGATCCACATGAAAAGAAAGAATGGAAAGTGTTAAGGTCATCACATAACTATGTTTCCATGTTTGAGAACATTAGTGGGAAGTTAAAATATACAATCAAAAGAAGAATAAACTAATTCCTAGTAACTAAAAGTGAGTTATGTAGAACATGGTTAAGGGATTGTAAATGGCTATAAAACAAAAAATTGGTGACGGGTGAAAATACCATCAATTCATTAGAAATTATTATATTATTTATATTTAGGATTCTTTTCAAATTTCTTTTGTAATTAATTTACCATCTATATAAGGACTCAGCCTCAAACATTACATAATATAGTGTTAAGTCGTGTATTTTAAATAATTTCACATTAGGATCATCTCATGTATAGATATTTAGAGAATTTGGCCATAACTCCGAAATATAATAACCATATAAATAAAAATTGGACACTTACAATAATGTCTATTTTATTCATAAAACAAAAACAATAAAAAAGATACATGGTTTCCTTGTATGTTTAATAATCAAATGATTCACTTAATCCCATTCATAACTCCATTATCCATTAAATATTGAGAATTTTTTTGAAAATATGGGATGAGCATAAAATATCATTAAGGGAAAGATAAATAAAAAAACTGTTAGGCTTGAAAAAACATGTAAACCATGAATTCTTATCATAAAGTAATACGTTTCACCTTAATGAAGTAATAAATAATTTCCATATATTATAATAATTTTTTTTATATTTATTTGTAATCAAAAAAATTACAATAAACCCCATAGAAACAAAATATAATATCTAAATTTAATGTGAGACATAATCAAAATAAAATGGAATAAACACACATTTTAATTCTATATATATCACTCTTATAAATGGATCATCTATAAAACTGAATTCCATACTCAATGTATTGGAGGTTATAACACAACCACACATAAAATGATTACCAAGAATCAAATAGTACTTGTATTATCACATAACAACCCATTATTTTTTTATCATGTAACCACATTTTAAATTTCTAAGTACCATTTTAATATCATAAAATAAAAAAATATTACAATTATAATCATGTCAATTATAAAATTTTAGTTTTATTCACATAAAAAATTTAATATATTGAAATAGACAATATATTTTCAAATCTATCTTGTATACAAAAATTCACAAAAAAAATTAATAACCTATTATTTTTTCATTTGAAAACATTAATTCATATAGAGGCATCCAAATATCAAATAATGGTCATAGCAGCAGAGAAGTCAATATTTTTGTATATAATAAAAAATCATAATAAAATTTTCTCTTGTAAATAATATAAAATATATCAGATAAAAATATTATTTTTAATATAATTAAATTGAATTACACGTCAACTTGTTTGATTATTCACCTAATAACATAAGGTAGTGTATTACAACAAAATATGACTCAATAAAAGGAAATTGAAATGAAGCCCCATATAATGATCTCTTTATGAACTTTTTTGATATTTATTTAAAAGATTCCATTCTAAAACATTCATTTACAAATAAATAATTCATAAAAATAATTTTGAATAATTGATATAGAATAGAAATGTTTATATGAATAAGTCATCAAAACCTTAAAATGAGGTTTTGAGTTAAAAAGTCGCATTCCTTCAGTCTGACATTTCTTGTATATTATTTATCTTCCAAAATAAAAAACCTAGGTCAATTTATACATTATTAATAAGAAAAATCATGTTTATTATTCCATTTATATAACTTATTACATTTTTTAATAATTATATAATTATTTAAATTCAAATTAGAAGTTTGTTGATATTCGATTCATAAGTTGAAAATGACCCTGGTATGATGTTAATAGTTAATTGGGACATAATTACATCATATCATGAATAATATTAATGAAATATTAATAAATTATATATATTTATATCAATTATACAATTAAATATACTAATTAAATATGGATATGAAAAATGAACAATTTTGAAATCATGGAAAGGGTAAGTCGTAATTAAGAAGGAGGGCCGTTTCCATTTTTCATTGAACATTACTGAAATATGGTAATTTTTATTTAATATTTATAGTATTATAATAATATTAAAAAAATAGAATATTCTATTTAAATATAATTATATAAACCAGAGAAGTTATGTGATGAATAAAAATTTATCACATCGCTTTATGGAGGTGATAGTTCACACATACGAATAACAACGTTATCATTTTTATATGCTTGGAAAGTAAAAAATATAAGTCATATTTTATTATTTTATGATTATTAATATATAATTAATATCAGATATGGAAATTAATTACATTATTATAACAAGTCATGATAGACGGTTAAGAAAAAAACTCGTTTTGTTCACAAGGCAGTAGTCCTCCTGACACACAAATGAAATGTTCATTTCCTATTTGATGAAATTTTTGATAGATTTAGTTGATGATATTTACCTAATAAAATCTATGTATATTGAGGATATTGGAATTATTATTTTATCTCCATCAGTGAACATTTCAAGGATGTTCAAGAACAAATAAAATATAAACACTTAAATAAAAACAATACATTTCCTTTTGATGACAACTTTTATTAACACCTCAACACATTTATGGGGGTGTAAATCCTAAAATAATGGTTTCGTAATATATGAATTGATTCTTGAAAGGGGTTTGGCCCATGATTGGAAAACCTGAATTGTTTTTCCAGGGTATGGAATAGAGAGTAATGTGTTCCCTTTTATAAGATAATGGAGGGGCACTCATGGAATTACAAAATGTATTAAATTAATATAAATTTACTTTCAATTCATAATGTGTTCAAATTTATTCAATTCTATGATAATATGGTTATGTGTCTAAATCCATTCATCAAATTAAAATTTTATGCATTTCTATTATTTTTTTAATAACATATCTTTCATTTAAAACATATTATACCCTTTTCAATCATATAGTGATATCATGTTATTTACACTTTGTAGGTTAATATAAAAACCATATGATGAAAAACGACCAATAAAAGAGTAATTAATTATATATTTGGACTTTTCATAATAATTTGGTTGATTTTTAGTTTTTAAGTATTTTTATAACATTTTAAAAAATATTTTAAATTTTTAAATTTAAATTGAGTCAATTTTTATATTATTCATCAGTTGATTTTTTTTTAAAAAGTCAAATTTTTTTAAGTTTGTAAAATCTCATTAAAATAATCACCTAAATTTCAAATTTGTCTAATATTTTCTTGAATGGAATAATTTAGGTAAATATATATATATATATACTGATTTTTATAATATCATATATTTTAATTTTTTATTATTTCACAAATTACCGCTTCATCATTGTGTCAATATTTAATTTAATTATTTGTATCCTGATAATTAAAAATAAATTACCATGATGTTGTTAATAATATTATATTTTTAATTATAATTTATTTGTGATGATATCAATTCAAAAACCCCATATAAGAAATGTTATAGTTATGATAGACATGATTCAAACATATTTTTCTTTACATTAAATAAAATGATATAAGTGTAATAATTACCCCCTAGTGGCATCCAAAGGACGCCATTTCTGTCCAAGGATTTTTTTGGTTGAAAACAACTAAAACAATATGATTTGAGGATGTTTTAGGGTAGTTTTATATAATTTATAATATTATTTTAATAATTAATCACCTCATTTTTCGTTAACCATCGTAACAAAATTAATTAATAAAGTTACTATTCATAACAACCAAAAATAAAAGGGAACTATTTATATAATATGGAGAGTATAATTCCAAATATGGAATCCATTTTTATAAATAAAAAACATAAAATTGGCATAAATTTATAAAAAATTAATCTAGTTGATGGAATGAAGAAAGAGGTTTTTTAAGTAAAATGCTCAAAAGTTGACATCAATTTTATATCCAATATCCATATGAAATTGATTAAAATGAACTAAATTGTATTAAATTTTAAATAATTAATCTTAATATTCGTTCACAATAAGTAAATAGATACTATAAGTATATAAATGAATTAGATGATAATGAAATTATGAATTAAAATGCACTATTTATCACTATTCATTAAACATTATTATTATCAAAAAAATAAAAACATTATCCTAAGTAAAATTGTACGTATATATTCCAAATAATAATTTTATTTTTTCAAATTTATTTTTTAGAAGTGTGAAATACTGGATTTCTAATGGTTTCTCCATCAAAAGGTGGTAAAATGCCTTTTTTATAAATACGTATTTTTTCTTAAAATTAGATTTATTCATATATTAATACTAGGAAATGCATTAGATAAATTTAAAAAAAATAATTTTATTATATTTCATATTTATATATATCATTACTATAATCCAACATGAGTTAATATTAACATTTTGGTTTTAAACACATTTGCACACATTTAAATAGTATTTCATAAATCCATTTCACCTTATTTTGAAACAAAAAATTATTTTCATTTATCATTAACTACTAACCAAAAAATTAATATATTAAAATTCTTATTCCATAATTTTTATAATGTAGTTAATAATGTTCATTCCTACCATTCTAATAAGTAGGTTTTGATAGTAACATCTAAATAAAATTAATCAATTAGGTTTCGGAATAAATCTACTTTTATTTCATTTTTATATTATATATAATAAGAATGAGATCTGTAATGATTTTAATAATCATGGCATCAAGATATTTTTCTTCAGGACCTACACTACCGTATTTTCATCACAATAGAGTTTAAACACCATGTTATGGATGGACTGGTGTGGTTCCTCTTCACCTAGTACATAAGAATATTGAAACATGAACATATAAATAAATTATTAGTATGTTTTAGAGGGCCCTTGTCTTATTGTTAATAGGGGAGGGGAAACTACTACCATAAAATAATTGTTTAATCTTGATGTGCAATATTGTGTATTCTATCAAACATAGTGTTTCCTTTTCAAAACGTGGGATGTTAAATTCTACTCGCTTTTTAAAATTTTGTTCCCACAATTTGAACAATGGATAAAAAGCTACAGGTATTGGATTTTCAAATCATATTTTTTAAATTCCCACATTGGAAAATGAATAATGAGACAATCACTTTAAAATTAAAAAAATCAAAGTACAATGGTCTCCTCAGATGACATATACCAGGGTTCCATGTATGAAAACATGGATTTGGAAGAGAAAACTAACAATCTTGTTATGAAGTAGAGTAACATAAATCATTTGTAGGAGAATGTTAACAATCACATAACCATAAATTTTCAATTGGTTAAGTGGTCTTTGATTTCTCAGGAAATATGAATGAAATTATTATAACTCTCCTTCCATAAATATGGGGAATTAATTTAATACATATAATAAGATAAAAATGATAAATTATTACTTGACTAGAAGAGATTCATCCATTAATCTATTTTCGACATAAACTAAACATTTTGTCCCAACAATTAGTCTTCATGATGAATTTTTAAAACATGATAAACTTGTATCTATTTCTAGATAATCAAATATTCAAAAAATAAAAATAATCTACTCATTCTTTCATAAAACCTTTAGCAAATCTAAAATTGTTAGGAGAAGATAAAATAATTCCACAAAATAATAATCCTTGTATGATGAAAAACTACTCTAGTTTCTAAATAAATAGTAATACATGAACTTCAACATAATCCATTTAATAAATATCTTTCCTTAAAATTCCTCAAAAAAATTGATGACTAATATTG
Organism: Viscum album; assembly: GCA_963277665.1. Lineage (NCBI taxonomy): Eukaryota > Viridiplantae > Streptophyta > Magnoliopsida > Santalales > Viscaceae > Viscum > Viscum album. Next base: position 1,075,715,705 of record OY728141.1, read on the forward strand.
GAATACAAAAATCAGAAGGATTTGATCACATAATTATTCAAGATAAAGTTTATGAACAGTATCCGAATAACATCAGTCAATTTTAATTTGTCTTACAAATAAGTAATTTCGTAAAACACATATTCTTTAGGATATGCTAATTAATTCCATAAATAACCTGAATCTCTATAATGAATCTAATAAATCATAAATTCATCAAAAATATAATTCAATTTTTTCAAATAAAATACCATAGTATTTTGTATACCTTCGTTTTATAAGATTTAGAATATAGTGATCTTCTTCTGATTAAAAAATCAGCACATAATCCCCAAAATTATTTTCCAATATGAAGGATATCCATTTTATAAAACATACATTAAAAAACTAATTTTATTCATAATCTATGAATTCATTTAACTAATAGAAAAATTTATACTAACTGGGTGATTCATATAAGAACCTAGACTTATTACATTACATAATCTGGCATTTAGTCAAGAATATACTTCATTTATTATTTAGGATAATTTCATGTTTATGGAATTATAGTGTTGGGAAATATTAAATTCAAAACATTCCACATTAATACTTGCTGGATACTTTAAAAATATTATTAATTTTTTCAAAAACATAAAAGTTTTCAAAATAAAACAAGATTTATTAGAAAAATCATCATAAAATTGAAATTGTTTTTCAAAGTTTTCTTACATATCCTTATAACTTGTGAAAATAATTTAAAAACATGTGATGAGCACATAAATCTCATTAATTGATACAAATATACGGAAACAAAACATTAGCCCATGAATACTTGTAACATATGAAATCAATTTTAAAAAGTCAAAATTGTCACCCATATAAAATTACGTTGTGAATCTTCAGATATCCATGAGACTTCCACAAAACATATAGAACATAAATATAACTATAAAAGTAATTGGGGTCATTATATACATGATATTTTAACCATCTTGTCTAATTTATAATTTATAACCCTCACAACTACATTATAATTTGTGTGTCCATCGCAGTTACACTTGTTGTAACCATATGAACACCCTACAACATACACACACAGAATAAATTTTAGAAATATATATCACCCACACTTCATCATAAATAATTCCCATGTACCTCAACATAATCATAAATTATAAAAAATTTCATAAAAACATTGTTATTGAATTTTGTAAAATATAGTTTTAAAAAAGGATTTAAATGACAATACCCTTACATAAATAATATAATTGAATAAAGGATTAATAGAGTGGATGGAACATGTATATAAAATATAAATACGGATAATTAAACATAATATAAAAAAATTTCATCACCCAAACAATTTAAATATCACATAAATAATTAAATAGAATGTTAACAAAAAGAATGGAAATCAGTTAAAGAATTCTTTTACCTCGTATTTTCCTTACATAAAAATAGTTAAAACCCCTGTGTAATGGCTAAAAGAGTTTTATTTATATCATAAAGTAACATATTAATGTTTATAATACCTTATACGATCATTTTATAATATCATAAGACCCTTTCATTATTAGTGTTTTTCCTTCCATTGTTTTGGGGGCCTTCTTTTCATTATTTCCATGGGTAGTTCTTATTTGATTTTCTTTTCATATAGAAATGAATTTACCAAAGTGGAATGAAAAGGTATTCATATGTCTCCAGAGTATATAATGATACCATAAATACTTTTTTATCACAAAATATTATGGATCATTAGATAAAACATTAATGATGATTGATTAGATCAATTTTTGCAGTTTCTTGATAGTCATGAACTTGTTTAATTATATATTTTAAATTCATCTGTATATGTTCTTTAGAGAACATAAAATAGTTTAAAACATAAACATTAATTAGTATTAAACCATTAAAATGGATTTATGAACTTCAATGAAGGATGTAATGTAAATTGGAAAGTCATCATCCACAGTCTTGGTAAATCAGCACATCGCGGGCAGTGTTTTCTTAGAAATAAATGTAGAGGAGAGGAATAAAGATGATGATTCAATTACATTAACATGATAAAATAATTACTATATAATATTCTGGAGATTTCTTACTTCTTGGAAAATTGGAGGGAAATAGAGTACAAGAAAATAAATGAATTGTTAAGAATACACATGAAATAGGACAATGATTATTACATCTTGATCTCTTATCCATGAGATCTTCCTTAAGGGATTTGGTTTTGACCATTAAGTGATACCATCAGGTCTTGGACGTGGGGATGATCCGTGGGTGAGGGCGGAAATTTGGAATAACTTAGAGAATTAATAACTCTTTATAGGTTGACAGGAAGAGGGGGTAAGGGTGGTATTTATATTGGAGGAGGCGATGTATTTTTCAATATTTTAATCATTATTTTAATATTTTTCCTGATTACTCTTAATAGTATTGATTCATGTGCCCCAAAATAGTAAAAATTGCATGTGAGTTCTAACCATGTGGGATTACATCAGTTATGGTGACATAAATAGTGTATTTAAATAATACTTTTAATATATGGTATTTTACCACATTTCACTATTAATAAAAAATTCAGGAATTCCAGAAAAATCATGAAAAATCACTTTATACATTTATGGACATGTAGAATTAAAAAATGAACACCATTTCCAGAAAATTATTTTCTAAATATTATTTATTTATTTATTAAATAAAATCATACTTTATTAATAAATTATCAATTTTAAAACTATAACTCATTTATATCACCTTGAAAAGTTAATCAAGATGTAATTATCATAAAGAATTATGAAAATATAAAAATAAAAAAATTTACTAATCATTAGGATTATATTACTATTAATAAGGGTATGTTAATATTCACCAAAAATCTTGTTGGTTCCATCAGACTCCGTAACTTACTAATCACAACAATAGAAGACCATTTTTTAATCCAAAACATAGAAGTGGAAGAATTATGTTTAGAGAATACTTGTAATTATATACATAAAACAAAGCTTCCTGTATTTCGATTAATTTTTAAAAAAACATTGGCGTGTTATATAATCACCACATTTCATAAATTGTGTCCTCAAATTTTTATTTACTTATTAAACAAGTTAGGGTAAATTTCCATCAAAAAAAATTGGATTCCCATGTTGCTTCTTTAACCATGTGGTTTCTAAAAAAACATTTACCTGGTGGATTACATTATTTCAAAATACATATTCCCTTCAATCAAGAATCTGAACGAGTTTCTATTCATAAGAAAGGATCTCTACAAATTGAACTGTCTCTTGGATAAAAAGATGATATGAATGTGTCTAATACGTTCTCAAAATCAAAACATGAAAAACATTATATACATGAGATAAACTCATAAAAAAATCTACTCTCTAGGAAACTCGTAAAACTCTCTATAAAAAATTATATGGTTCAATGAACCGTGGATGTAACATTCCAACCATCCATTCCAAAACACATAACACTTTTCTATGGTGACATTCTTTGAAAAACATGATCATTAACCTAAAAAAGAAATTTATTTCCTTCTATTTTCTACAAAAACATTATGCCTGCTCTATGCAGTCCTCATGTGCTGCTTGGTCATCTTCACATCTCATCCACTTCTCCTACTAATTTTATTTCCAACAACTTTGTTTCCATGAATTTATCTCAAGAATCTGGGATTCTAAACTATTTCCTATTAAATTTCATGAAATCTGAAATCGTTATAATAGAAAGAAAAATGTTATTATAATAAAACTCAACTAAAGATATATGTTGATCCCAACATCCCAGGTAGTCTATTGAACAAACATGAAGCATATCCTCCAATTTCTGAATCATTCAATCTGAGAGCCCATCTGATTGAGTATGAAAATATATACTGAAATTTAATTTGGTGCCCAATGAATTCTGAAGGCCCTTCAAAATTTTAGTAGTGAATCATGGATCCCATTCAGATTCAATGGAATGATGAAATCCATGTAATATGAAATTTTCTTTGAGGTATAGTCGAGAAAGCTGATCCAATGACATTGTATCTCAAATAGAAATAAAATATGCAGATTTAGTTAGTTGGTCAACAACAACCCAAATCACACTATTACCTCGAGTAGTCTTAGGTTGTACAATAATGATTTCCCAAGATATATTCTCACAATTTTACTCTGGCACTAGAAAATGATAAAGCATCCCATTTGGTAACTACTACTCTACTTTAACCTACTAACATGTCAAACATTTCAGAGTAAATTCTACAATATCATTTTTCATTCCATCCCAACATTAATAATCCCAATTGTCTATATACATCTTAGTATGACGAGGATAAACTAAAAATGGATAATAATGAGCTCCATATAATAAATCTTCAGTCATCTGGGATTCACAATGCACACACAATCATTTTGTATATACCAAGACACAATCAGTATTAAGGTTAAATTATGGTAACTTATCCATTTTAACGAATTCTACATTTTTTGGTAGCTCACGGTCTTCCTTCTGGATTTTCATAATTCGGTATGATAATGATGACTTCTCTATAACCTAGAACAAAACAGATGTATTTCCTATAACAATAACTGTTACTCCAAAATTCATCAATTCACTAATCAAGGGATCATGTTCTATACGTATCGTGTTTAATGATGACTGTTCTTTTCAACTCAGGAAATCTTTTACATTTTTTTATTTTCCAGGATGGTAATTGATCATGAAGTCATATTATTTTATCAATTCACGAAATCTTATCTTCCTCATATTTAATTCATTGTGGGTGAATATATACTTTAGACTTTAATGGTCTGTATATATTTTACATTTTTCTCTTTATAAATGATGCCTCCAAATTATAAAAGAAAAAATAACAGATTCCAATTCCAAATCATGTGTGGGATAATTTAACTCTTGAGGTTTTAGTTTTCATGAATCATAAGAAATTACCTAATCATTTTTTATCTGATCACAACAAAATCCCTTTTAATAAAGCTCCAAATATATGACAAAGTATTCATTTTGGGAAGGTAAGGTGAAAACTGGTGCTTTAACCAATCTCTTCTTCATATCCTAACAAGAAACATCACATAATCATGTCCTAAAAATTTTAACCACTTTTCGAATTAACATAGTTAGCAGGCAAGATAACCATGAAAATTTTTAAATATAGCATCGGTAAAAACATTCTAATATAATAAAACAATGACTTCTTGTATCATTTATAGGAATTGTGCATTGATCACCCACTTTTGTTTTGGCAGGACCAACAATTATTCCATCCTTATCTACCATGTTCACATGAAAAAAAATCAGTTACAACAAAAAATTACACTTTATGAATTCTTCATATAGTTTTGTTTCCTTTATGGTTTTGTAAAACAACCCCTTGATTTTTTTCATGTTCCTATTTAATCATAGAAAATACCAAAATCTCATCGATAAAAACAACCAAAAACACATCCAAGAAGTCATGAAATATTTTATTCATAATATTTATTAATATATTAGGTTAATTAGTTAACCAAAAAGGCAAAAAAAAATTCAAAATGCCCATATCTTGTATGGAAAGCTATTTTCGAGATGTCATCCTCATTCATCTTTCGATGCTGGTATCTGAATCTCATTTAAATTTTGGAAATGTACTAAGCACCCTGGACCTAATAAAATAATTCATCGATATAAGGTAAAAGATACATGTTTTTAATAGTGATGTTATTCTAGGATATATAATCAATGTAGTGTTTTATGGAACAATCTGTTTTTTCCAATCGTAATAGGATACCCCATTGTTATCTGCTAGTACGAATCAATCATTTATCTATAAAATCATACAACAAATTGTTCATTTCAAGAAGATCCATTTGAACCATTCAATATGGGGGTTTTGAAATTTGTCCAGCACTAAGAACTAAGTTAAAAGTAAATTTTACCTCTTGGTCAGGTATGACACTATGTAACACATTAGGAAAAAAAATGGTTTTTATTTACCTTTGGCACATCATTATTTTGAATAGTTAGATTATTTTCAATAATATGAGTAATATAACATTCATTTTCATCTTTCAATAGTTTCTCAACTTCCTAATATGTTATTAATTGTATGGGATCATTCATGTATAAAAACTAAAACTAATTCCTAAAAACAACATATTTATCTCTACTTCCAAATTTAGCATTGTAAATATTAAGGAAATGCATTCCCAGAATGACATCAAACACTACTAATTTGAAAACCACAATGTTTTCAAGTAAAGCCTTTCCAAATACCTTAATAGAAACATTCCAATAAATCCACTTTTCATTAATATTTCCCATAGTGTATTAATAATAAGTTATTTTCTCATCTGTTGAGGTGATTTTTATAATTTACAATAAAATTCATTAGAAATATAGGAATGTGTAGAACATATATCAAACAAAACAATAGAAAAATAAGAGTAAAAAACAATCTACTAGATAGAAATTAATTGGATGGCCCTACTTCAACTAAGGTAGTCGCAAACGATCTCCATATACCTTTTGGATTATAATCTAGCTTCTTTGCATCATTTAGATCTCTCATTGAGACAAAATTTTCATAATGACACATCTCTTCAGATTAAAACTCTTAAAAATTTATTAGGATTTATCTTGGGTTAATTTTCATTATAATATCAAGCCATATGTCCAAAAAAATACATCCAAACCCTTTCCCAGTTTTGGTAAGGCAGTCCCCAATGTTATTTTTTCAACACTTTTGAAAAAAAATAAAAAAATTATACCATTAAATTTCATTGGTTGATTTTTACTCATCGCTTAATATTTGTACCTCATTATATTTTTGTTTTCAAAGTGAACGTGATCATCAGAAAATTTTTTCTCTCCCCTCTCAGCACATCAAAGAAGGTTCTCATAACATTTTAATACACGGGACACCAATTCCCTTCAATACATTAGATTTAATCATGAGTTAATGAGGATGACTTTTCTATCAAGATCCAAAATAAGATTTGGAGAATACCGAGTCAGGTGGGTGATGTGTGCTACATAAACAACCACTTAATCATCTTTCTTTTTCATCAATACTTGGAAATTGATCTCTATCCATAGTCAAACCACCTTAGGAAAATATTTCTCAAGGAAAATACATCTAAATTCATCCCACACTAAAGGATCAATCATTACTATATACCTAATATTCAGGACCACCAACCACCAATGATTAGCTTCACCTTCAATAATATAAATAGAAAGACATTCAGATTGATTATCAGAACAACCCATCACATCAAATATCTTTTAAAAAGATATTATCCATACATCGGTCACTAGTAGTTTCAGAGATCCATTCAACGTAGGATGGTGTTGTGTCATACAATTTTCCACTATAACCATGATTGTTTGTGGTACATATGGTTGTTTCCTTGCATAAATTCCACCACCATTGAATTCGTGAATTAGCTGATCCTTTACTATTATAGACTCCTCAATTCCAATCCCTACCATTCTAGGCTACAAATTTGGAAGGAAATCATTCTGTTGGTGCCTCTCCTCTTTAACTTCACTATTTCATCAGCGGAAAATCATTCTGAAATAGAATATATTTGCCAAATCAACATGGTAATCATTAAATTCAATATTATTTAAAATTAACCATAAAGTTAAAAAATAATTTATGATATTCTATTAACTATGGTGAATGTTCTCACTTGGGAGTTTACTATTTGATCATGTTCAAATATTTTCTAAATAACACTTTTATTGATCTATGGGATTGTTTGTTTAGGTAATTGCATTTGTAGGGCCACCATAGATTGAAATTAGTTTTCCCAGAGAAAACCTATAGTGGGAGGTTCCATTTTTAATTTGATGAAGGAGATGATAACATGATCATATCATGAGTTATATAGGTCTGTGAATTCATAGTTTCAATTAATACTTTTGAATATGAGCATTGGACTATGCTTTCATAGAAAATTCTTCATACCCTTAAAAGAGATGTATAAAAAAATTCATTAACAACGCACCATGACCATTTTTGTAGGAAATTCATAACCCATGAATTTCAGGTCATTTTTATATATTCTATGAGGATTTTTTGTGTATTATAATCTCAATGTTTGGGTGGGTGTAATTTCCTAGGTATTTGAGAAAAGGAAATCCCCAATTTAATTTTAATTGTTTTATGATTAATGGGATAAATTGTAAACTAAGACATGAAATGGAATTAAAAATGAAACAACACATAAATGTTTTTTCTTCAGAAGCATTATAGGTATTGAGATGTGAATATGGTGCACTTATTATTTTCATTAGAATGGGACTATGGAAACTCATGTATGGGAGAAATATATATTGGAACATGATTACTGTATGATTATTATCTACTAAGCGAGCCAAACTATATAGCTTGTTTGTTTCTCCTAGAACTGAACATTCTGATATCCATGCCCTTGAAAATCATATAAAATGCCAAGAAATATTACCGTATATAAATCCATTATAAAAAATTGGTGTTTATCATTTGTATTTCTATTTGTATTTGATGTTAATATTTATTCCAACCACTAAATCGAAATATAAATTCAATTGAAAATTTACACAGTTCAAAAACACTATATGTGACCTAATTTCTTCTATAAAATCATTAATATTTCTCGTACTATAATCCTATATCATGTTTATATGACTATATTCTCATCTATAAATCCTAATAACATAATTTCTAAAGAAAAATTCAAGTGACAATTTGAGGAAGCAATTTGAGTATTGCATACTCTATTCCTTTTCTTCTCAGTGATTATGTTCCAAACTAATAGTAGCTATCATAAAATAATTAATGTAGTATCATTGTTATAATAAAGTGTAAGTATATTATTGGAAACAACTATTTATTTATTTACATAATCCTATTAAAAGAAAACAATGGTAACCATATATTGGGCGGACTGACTCCTTCAATAAGTAACATTTATTAACTTATATATTAATTCCAAATATTTATCCAAACCACCTAATATTTGATAAAAAACATAATTAAATATAAAAAATATAATTATTCTTCACTTATATTTATATAATATTCTTTTATAACCATACTCACACATCGATATATAGAGTGTTCATGTTTGGGTTTATCTAACTACAAACATCAATTATACAATATAATATTATCATGGATGAATATAGGAAATTAAATAAATAAATTATTAAATGATAATATGAAATTATTTAGGAGTTTTTTTAAATTTTATATTAATTATTTATCTTATCATTAAAATGTCATATTCATTACCTGAAATTTCCAAAATAAGCCGACAAGATTAAATCTTCATAGAAATATAAGAAACAAATATATAATAAATAAATAAATAATGATACTAAATTTATCATAGTAATATATATATATATATATGAGACAAGGTTACAAATAATATATATAATAAACATACATTTATTATTTTGGATGTTAGGTTCATGTCAGAAATCAATAAAGAATAAGGTAAGGATGTATGTAAAAAAATTTCTACAAATGTATAATTAACATTCAAATAAAATGATTTTTAAACAATATTGATCTATTTGACATAACGAATACATTTCATTTTATTTAATCATTCTTTAATATGGTTTACTAATTATTTAATTTATTATAATTATCATATTATTCTTATGTTAATGATTTTGTTACATGTAAGGGTCCATGATTTACATTTTAACAATCATGAGGCATGTTAATTATTATTCATTATGTTCAATATTTTAATGCCTTTTAATATTTTCAATCATGTTAGTCATTAAATGAGTGATATTATAGGTTCTATTCAATGTTCATTCCTTAATATGGGTTTTGCAAAAAAATAGAAAAGGATGTAAGGGTTTCTATCTCTAGAAACCTTTAATGTTGCATATTTCGAAATAAATCCCCAATTATTTTTGTATAGTATAAATAACATCTAATGAGGTCTAATATATTGAATTTTATTTGATCATGGAATCATCACTTCCATTCATTCTCATCATTGCATTGGGATTTCATTTCTATTTTCTCATAAATATATGTGCTTTTTCATAACATGGACTGATTTCATTAGTTTTGATATTTCTCAGTGGGATCTATATTTATTTTCATAATGATTCCCCAATTTCTATAAATGAAAATAAATAAAAATTCAAAATCATTCTTTTTTTAATTCACTGATTTCTAAAAAATAAAACTATGTAAGGAATTATTAACAACCTAGTAAATAAGTATTTATCATCCTTTTCCGTGATTACATTTTCTAGATAATGTTTTGAAATTTTTTTTTGAATAATAACAATATTTTGTTTCAAATTTCATTCATAAATAACATAACTTTATCTCAAATATATTTTTTTATTTATTTAATGATGATAGTTTTCAATAATGGTATAATAAATAATTTTTCTTAAATTTAATAATCTATGTTTTATCATAAAACCTAAATATTATCCAGAAAAACATGTATGTCACTTTAATGTTTACATTATTTATGTCTCATTTTTTACGAAAAAAATTAAAAGCAATTCGCTGCCCCTTTTTTAAGTTCAGTTTTGATAGGAACCAATAAAATCATTTTTAAAACAATGTTAAAATTATTCATTGACAACTCTATAATATTTTTTCATCCAATTTTCCATTAAAAATTCCAAAGGAATTACCCTCATGGGATTTATGTCTAATTATTTACCCTCTTATTTACATGATTTTATTTATTATATTAATTATTCTTATGGTATGAAATAAATCAGATTTTTAATCTCTTATGTACTATAATTTAATGAATATTTTTAATAATTTTTTTTCATCTATTCATAAACCAATATATGATTCATTTGATGAATAGAGTTATTAACTATCAAAATATTCCACACTATTTTTAAATATGGTTACTTTTCATGTTTTCATGAAATAATCATTCAACACATTTCTTTCATAGAATAATATTTCTTAGATGAAATTATAAATGTATATAGTTTGGAATCCTTATGTATGTACATAATATAATCTGACAAGTGGATATAGACACATATATCCCTATAATAAAATGGGTCTAACAACCCTCTCTTTAAATACATTAACATAACAAAACATTTGTGGAATTATTAAATCATTTTAGAAATAGATGCCTACTGATCGTAGTATTCTAGTGCCTTCGGAAACATATAAAAATAAATAATGATATGTATAAATTGTCACCCACTAGGTTATTATTAACTATAATCCATCTTAGAAATATCAAATATAATACATATCTTCTTAATAGGGGGATGGAAACATAATAAGGGGTGATCTCAAAGGCTCAGTAAGGGTACCCAAGGGATATATGTAAAAATTATCATGTTCATAAGGGTATGATATCATGATCATGAAAGTATATTAGCATACCATACATATCAAATATCACTTTCATGAATCATGGCATAATTTTTGGTAGTTCACAATGCATGCATATTAAGTAATTAAGGAACATAATCCATAAATGCATAACAAAGGAATACAAAAAGAATTTTGGTGGAAACATAATCATATATAATATTTCAACATTAATAAAGTCATTGATTATAAGACCATATTAGAGGAAAAATTCCTTTTATGTAATGGGATCACACCTCATTCCATCCCTATAATACTGAACAGTGTTCACCCGTCACTATAGTAATATATTAGTTAATCAAGTTAATTTCTTATTAGAGACTTGTAATATTGATCAATGTTAATTTCTAATTACAAATTAATATTTCTCATGATATATAGTTTATTACCCAAGGAATTTAATGGATAATATGTCCCATCCATCTCATGGTGAAATTTTACATAAATTTAACACAAGATCATAAATATGTATATCAGAACCCACGAAATGAAATGAAATATATAATAATGTAATCATGTCACACCTATGAAATGATATAGGTTTCATAATCATTTAAGCATTAACATAATCTATTAAATGAAGTCGGTTTCAAAATAATATAAGTTGTGAAGGATAAATTGGTGTCAAAAGAATATAACTCTAGAAAGAGAATTGGGATTCAAAAAAAATGAAATAAAAACGTAATCCATTCAGGGAAGTCAATAAGTTAAAATATTGAATAATTTACTCAAAAATTCATTATTAACATCAATGGATGTTATATTATATTCTATATATTTTTTAAATATATTTTCAAAACATTTCTTATGGAAAATATCCTTTATCCATTGAAAATAATTTCAAAAATATAATTTTTTTTAAAAAAATATATGTAAATATCTTATAAAATATCCAATGGAAGCATTGAAAACTGAAAAACCAATTTAAAATCCATTACCCTTGAAAAATGGGCTTCAACGATCTATTGAAAATATTTTTCAAAACAATTTTGAAAATGTGATTTTTTTTAATACAATAGATTTCCTATCATAGAGAGAGATAGTATGAATTTACGTAATAAAGTTATCATTAATACCAAATATTATTAATATTGTCAAAATACATGTATTTATCATTAATAAATATATTATAATTAATCTAAGGAATTTTTTTTAGAAATTGACCGTAATCTTTCATCATAGAAAGCACAAACATTAACAATCTCAAAAAGTGATGAGATTGCCTGAGTAAACTCTCTTAACATGGTAACATGGGATCATACTATCCCTGTAAGAAAATATAATTTAAGGAGTATTATATTATTTATAAATAAATCAATTTCATGATATAACATGTAAAATTAAATATTATGCACTTTGATATATAATTCAGGTGCATTACAAAACATAATTCTCAAACAAAGAAAATTGAGACCAAACTATTTTACTGATTTGATAACTATTGAAAAATAAGACCCATTAAAGAAATATAAAAAATGGAAATTTGAATACCAATAAATATAAATATTTGAAACATAATATAAAATCATGTTATGTACATAAATGGCACAAAGTAAATGATTGGTGAACATTAAATATCTCTTTAAAATAAAAAGTGAGATAAAATCCCCCTACCTTCTCTCTTGAATTTCGTCATACTCATTCAAACGACCTGAATAATAAAGAAAAATTAATATAAATTGTTTTAAGAACCATATTACTATATACATAGTATCATTATGAACTTATATTACCGTATTTTTAATAATTTTCTGTTAAGGTTTCACTTTGGGTAATATTACCTTAATTCTTCACATGTGTCATAATTTGTTATCTCATGAATATTTATACTTTATATCATTATTTAGATAATGTAACACAATATATAAATATATTTATATATATTATAAGTGTATTATAATAATATATTTAGTATATAAGTATGAAACTAAATAAACCATTCATGGAGACGGTTGGTTATAAGTAAGCATGAACTCTATTTCTATTTAATTATCATGATCAATAAAAGAATGTAATATTAATATATATATATATATATATATATATATTAATTATTGATAATTTATGTTCTATATATTCACTAAAACCATTTTCAATACTATACATATAGTGTATTAACGAATCATATCACTTTGAGGGTACGGTAGTTCACAATTCCTGAAACAAAATTATCATATTGACAAAAAATGAAAATTAATTTTTTTTATGTTTTTTAAAAAATAAGCCTAAAAATAAAATAAATATAATTTATAACATATATTAAGATATATTCCATCATAAATTCCACCATGATAGGTGGTAATAAAAATTGAACAATCATCGTTTAGTGTTCCAGTAGTTCTCTATACATAGAAACATTATGTTCATAATATATTAGATGGAGGTGTATGTAACTTGTGTTTGAAAATATAAGGCCCCTGCCTTAAACCATACTTAATATTGAATTAAATGAATAATTCACATTGAGGATCTTTTCTGGTTTAGTGTTTTAGAGAATTAGGTCATAACTATTACATCTCAAGAGATTACATAGTAGACACTTCTACTAAGTTTCCATAAAATAAAAAAAACACTTAAAAAGAAACATGTGTAGTTCCATGTTTTAGATAGAATGTCTTTCCTTGATCCCATCCTTGACCTTATTCGTCTTTTAGTCCTGTGGAAAACATTTCAAAAACTTGGGATGAGCCTAAAAATCCCAGTAATGGATACACAAAGAAGAAAAGCTGTTAGTTTTTCAAAAAAAAACAAGTAAACCATGAGTACTTTACCAAAGTATTACTTTTCACCTTTATGGAGTAGTAAAAACTCTTCACTGAATAAAAGAACATTACTTAACCTTTTGTAACCAAAATATTACCATAAAACCCCTATAAAGTACACATAACAGATAAAGGTAACTTGGGACATAAACATACTTAAATGGAATAACCGTACGGTCGACTTCCACGCATACTTAATGGAATAGCCATACGACCGAATTCCATACCCAATGCATTGGAGGTTATAACGTAAAATCCCGTCCTGCTATTCACGGCACCACCCGTCATATGGTTGATCACGTAACCACCCATCAAATGTCCAAGTACCATTATAAAATCATAAGACATAAAACAAATATAATGGAAAGAAAACATTTCCACACTTTGATCACAATATATCACATAAATATGTTGACATAGCAAATACATTATAAAAACCATTTCAAAACCAAAATAAATAATGATTATATGTTATTTATTTCATTTTAAAAACATTACGGCTTGTTGAGGAAGCCAAAGACCAAATAATACGCGTGGCGGTGAAAAACGTCATTGTCACCGCGTACGTTAAAAGAAACATTCCTTTTTTCATTTAGTAAAATGCTTCATAGAAAAATATTCCTTTTGTATAAAAGTAAATGTCAAAGGGGTTTATACACCATATAAAAGATAGTTGTGTATAAAACAAAATATGCCTCAATGAAAGGAGATTGAGACGAAGTCCCTTACAAAGACGGTATCGTTGGATTAAGGATAAATCAATTACATAATTATGTGTGACAAACGAATAAACCAAATATAAGTGGATATTAAGTGTAAAACAATCAGAGGACATTCACTCATATTCATAGAACGACATATTAAAGGAGTACAAGTTTATCCCAAAGAATCAAAATTGCGTTAAGAAGTTCCCTTGCAAAAAATTGACAGCCTAACAGCGTCACTTCAAAATTCAGAAAAAGAGTTGATGAGAAATAAAAAGGTTATCTCATTACGTGGACATAAAATTTAAATCAATATGGATATAGAAGAACATATTCCAACATAATATTATGTGAATTAAAAGACATAAAAAATGAGTCTTTTAAAAAGAGGAGTGTGAAAGGACCCCTTACCGAGTTGGGTAACATTCGAAATGTACACCCCATGGAAGAAGTGTCATACAATGAAGATGTAAATACACATACATGAAATTATACTACAAAAAGTGTATAATAATGGGAAATACGTACACCACTCAAAGGAAATGGTGGCAAACGTAGCATAAATGTTACGGGAATAAAATTGAGATGAAAAATCCCTTATGAAAACTCGGCAGCCTAACGACGCCACATAAAACATCCAAAAATGGATTTATGAGATCAAATAGGGTATCTAATAATACGAACATAAAAAGTAAATTATGAGGAATATAAAATTACATCCCCAAACATATGAATGATGAGTTTAAAATAAATTACATAAAAGAGAGTACTTAAAAAGAAAGAGAGAGGTTGGATCCATTACTAAAATTCGGCAGCTTGACGGCACCACTCAAAACATCCAAAATGGATTGATGAGAGAAAATATGGTCTCTCATCATATGAACATAAATATTTCATTAGGAGTAATATATAAGAAAATCCCAATCATAATAATGATGAGATTAAAATGAATGATATAAAAGAGTGTTCTTAAAAAGAAAGAGAGGGGTTGGATCCCTTACCTCAAGTCTGACTTGTCTTGTTAGTTTCGTTATAATCCGGAATAATAAACATTGGACAATTTATAATTTCTAAAGGACATATTCTAAAGATTATTAATCAGTTTATATCAAATATTATAATGTAATAATAATTTGTTAATAATGTGAGTTCATATCAGACGTTTTTGTCGATGTTTGGTACATGAGTCAAAAATGAACTTGTTTGAAAATGATTGTCCATGTAGTTATGAGTAAATAATCTCAAGAATAGTATTAAAGATTTAAATATCATATATATTCAGTATATATTCATTTTATACTACTCCATAACATTTGGAGATAAAAATAAATGAAATGCACCCTTCATGGAGACTGTAGGTCGTACGTACGCATGAACGCTACTTTCATTTCTTTGTCATATTAATGGAATTAAAATTAATTGATATATATATATTATAATTAAAGTATAATATATATGTTATATTGGTCACATTTGTTCATTAATTTCATTCTTTACACATTCCATGTATTGCATGAATGAGTCACATCACTTGAGGGGCGGTAGTCCACACTTCCTCGTACGAAATTATCGCATTTGCACAACATGAAAAGCATAAAGGCATGTTTTAAATATAAAATTCAGAGGCATATAAATAACATAAATACCATATATATCATATATAAATTATAGTGACATCATAATGGCCACCATTAAAGGTCTTAAAAGAAGATTAAACAATCATCGTTTCGTGAGACAGAAATTCGCCAACCACAGAAATAGTTTGTTCTTTAACCATTATACGAAGGTGTGTGTAAGTGTAGCTCTAATAATTCACCTAAAAACAAACAATTATATTGAATATACTGTTTTTGTTACAAAATAAATTAATAAAAATAGTTTAGAGGGTTGTAGAAGCAAAATAAAAAAAGAACACAAGTGAAAACATTACCTTAAAATCGGGTAACTCTTCTTGATTTGAGATCAAAGGCTTCCTTAGAAAAGTTCATGCCCAACGGTGAGGCTTCAATGATGAAGATAGGGATGTGGAGAGATGAAATGGTAAAGATTTGTCCAAGCCAACGGCTTGAGATGTGTGGGTAAGGTGGTAGAGGTGGGGGCCTTTTATAAGATAAAAAGAGGGGCACTCTTGGAAAGTTATAAAATATTACTTTATTATAAAATGATTTTCGGATTTTAAAGGTCCCAAAAGGATATATTTCTAGGCTAAGGTGATAAGGTTTTGAAACACACCCATACAATAGGTTTGTGACAATTTTAGGTCTTATATTTTACATTATCATTTCATTTTATTTAAATCGTTAAATATTGAGGTAATCGTTGCATCATCATGGTGTCATAAAGAATTTAATTTATTTAGTGTCTAAAAATTATAAAAAAATATCATGATGTAGTAAATCATTTTATATTTCTAATTAATATTTATAGTCAAAAATATGAATTGTATAACCCCATATAAAAATTGTTTTTGTAAAACAACACATTTTGTGACATTTTAATTTTAACATTAAATAAAAAGGTATTAATGTCATTTTCCTACCAAAGTGGCTCCATGGGGTCCCCATGTTGACCCATGGATTTTCTTGGTCGGACATGACACATCCAATTATGGTAGGACATGTGTCTAGGTAATTTTATATTATTAAAACATTATTTTTACCTTAAATTACACTAATTAACTCTAATCGCGATTAATAAACTTAAAAGTTACTATTCCCCAAAAAAAATATTTTAATCCCGTTGAACCACATTTTACTTTTAATGACAAACATTTATGTAGGATTTTTGAAATTCAAATCACAGATGTGGTAAAATTTCATTTAAACGAAAAATCAGTTTCTTTAACTACCACTTATTGGTTTTACTATTCATCAAAAATTGAAGTTTTTCAGAAAATTACCAAAAATTCACCCTAGGCTATATTTGATATTCTGAATTCAAAAAGATGTATATTATAAAAAAATCAAAACATAAAAGTTACATTAATTAATTTAATAATTAATTCCCGCTGTCAGAGCAAACAACGTGCTTTTATGAAACAATAAATATCAAAAGATTGACACTAGTTTATGTTCAATTACAATATAAAATTAATGCCAACGACCACTATTGGATTAAATGGTAAAAATATATTCTAATTTAACTTTGAAACCAATTAAAAAGAAAATATAATCGTATAAATAAATTAGATTAAAAAGCGGTTTTGAATTAAAATACAACATTTTTAACTATTCATTAAAAATGAACATTATCAAAAAAAGAACATTTCTTTTCCTAGTAAATGAAATGTATTCATCAACAAAATTATTGCACGTAAATCCATAAATTTCCTTCAATCTAAAAAGAACATTTCTTTTCCTAGTAAAAAAATATAACAATTCCATGTTTGAATATATAAAAGAAGATTCATTTAAAGATATTGGTAGAATAACATAAAATAGTAAATATTTCCTTCAATTATTAATGGATAATGGTACAATATTATTGGAACAATTTTTATAAAACCAATATTCCAAATTAAAAAAATGAATGTTATAATTTCTTAAAAATAAATTCTAAACAATATTTAATAAAAAATTGAATAAATATTGTATAAATAAATGAATATATAATGGATAACTAGAGTAGAAAAAATTCATTAATATATTGAGATGTGGGATACCTTATTTCATCAATGGATGAATAATCTTAATAAATCTTGAGAAGATATGGGATTCTTTCAATAAAAACATATCACATGGTAGTCCGAGATCACACTCTCCATGAAAGGAAAGGAAATTACATAAAGTATTTATTATCATAAAAATATGTATATTAATGACATATTATATTAAATGTAATTATATAAACCAAAATACTAATTTAAGAGTAAAACAAAACATGGGTCTTAATGTTAGAAAATTGAGACAAAACAATTTTACCAATCTGGAATCTTTAAAAAAATTCCATGAAAGGAAGATCAAAAAAATAGATATCTGAATAAAAATAAATTTATTTATAATATAAATAGAATAAAATTATGGGTAGTACATACACCAAACAAAAGTAAAGTGTGGTTAACATAGAATTTATCACATGGAAATAAAAATAAGATGAAATTCATTTACCTTATGTCTTCACTCTCATCATACTCATTTATACCACCTAAATAAAAAATATAGATTTATTATAAATATTTTATATAACCATATTATTATATGTAATACCATATATTGTTTGATTAAGACCTTATTTTACTGCTTGTTAACAATCCTATTCTAATGTTTCACTATGAGTAATATTTGATTTTTTCTTCTTAAAAGAATTAATTTGTTATATTATTGCTCCTAATAATTTTATCATGATTAAAAAGTGTAAACCATGATATAAATATCCTATATATCCATTATTTCTGTATTATAATAATATATATAATATATACATAAGAAAAAAAATACAAAATTCATCGAGATTGTAGGTTGTATGCACACATAAATGTTGTTTTCATTTAATTTTATTATTGAAAGAATAATAGTAAATGAAATATATGTATATATATGTATATATATAATTATAAAATTTGATTTATCATATCATATATACTAACTAAAACTATCATTAATAGAATCCATGTAGTGTATGAATGAATCATATCAAATTGTGGGGGTGGTAGTTTACACTTCCTCAAAAAAAACTTATCATATTAACAACAAATGGATTGTAAAAAAAATATGTTTTTTAAAACTAATACATAAGAATAAATAAATAATAAATATAATATATAAATTATATAAAAATAAATTCCATCATAATTTCCAACATAAGAGGTGGTATGGAGAATTGAATAGTCATTATTTAGGGAGGATATAGTTCACCGTACACATAAATAGTATGTTAATTACCCATTAGATGGAGATGTGGGTATGTGTAGGTAAATAAATAATCATAAGAACATCGTAGTATATTTATTATAATTTGTTAATAAAATAGTGGAAAAATATGTGTCTAGGGGTAAATAATTAAAATAAAAGGAAGGACTTGATAGAAGAAGTTACCTCTTAATATTGTAACTCTTTTTGGTTTGTTCAAAAAGGATTCCCTGGTTTTTCTTTTTTACTAAGGGAAGTCTTCTGGGTGGAATTAAGGGGTGTTTGGATTTTTATTGGGTAGATATTGGGAAATCCTATGAGGTTTTATGGGATTATGGATGTGGGATATGTGGTAGCCTTTTATAGGGTATGAAAAGGACTCACATAGAAATTTTTTTAAACTAGTTATTTGTACACATGATATTTATTATTTAATAAATAAAAACTACAAAAATCAAATATATATGGTTTATAAACTAAATATGGAAATAGAATTGGTTTTGGACAAGTGGATAGGTCATTTTGTCTCCTTATATTTAGGATTAGTCCCTAATATAGCTTAATTTTATCTTCATTGGTGTGATTTGTTTTAATAACATTTACAAATGATTTGTGAAAAATTTCAACATGATATAATTTGAATCAAAATAATTAACTTATTACAATGTTTTCTATTGGTTTTTCAAAATTCAGTTCAATGATGAATAATTGGATTGATGTTTAACCCACAAAAATGATGAAATTAGGGGGTTTATGTGAAAATTTCATCAATTGTTTATTATGTTTTAATATAAAATTTCAAATTGAAATTTATTCTAATAACGTAAATTTTATAAATATATGTATAATTTATCTAATGTAAACATAAATTAAATATAAAATATAATTTAATCATAATAAATATTTTAATGAAAAGGATTTTTTAACGAAAAAGTAGTAATTGTCATTATCCATGAAAAATAATGTTTCTCAAAAATATCCCATATTATGCTACATAATATAATTTTAACATTATAATTTAATAAATGAAGTGTATTTTATCATATTCATTTTAAAAATGTGTCTAAAAATTATTTTACTATGAATTGTGGTTTATTCATGAAAAAAAAATTAGAACATAAAAGGACTTCTCAATAAATAATATCTTTCATTACCAATATTTCATATAAATATAAAACAATTATATATAATATTGGAATTTTTTTACTATTCCTATAACTATTTTTAATTTCGAGTTTATTAATGTCTTATTTAAATAATTATAATAATAAAATTATTATTCAATGGAACATCTGTGTAGCATGTACATAGGTTATGTTAGTGTTTTGGGTAGCGCCAGCCAAGACAATATTGTGTGTAGCGGAAGTCAATTTTGTATTTCATGTAGTAAATTCCACATTGGTGCCCTTTTAAAGGAACTTTTGACTTAGTGTTTTAATATATATATATATAAAGAAATGTTTCCACTATCATGTGAAGTAAAAAATATAAAAAATATAAATTAATTTTAATGATATAATTTCCAAAATCTTGAGGTGTTACATTCTACACATATAAAAATGAATATCAACCTCAAAATTCGTATGGGTTATCGGTGGATTAATAATTGAATGATTCATTCATAAAAAACATCATTGTAAAAATGAAAACTAAAAAATCCTATAAAATTTAAATTTGGGACCATAACAGCTACCCAAAGATACATTTAATTGTGTTTTCACATAAGAGAACAATGAATGGAAATGATGGGTTGTCATGAAGGAAATTATTAATTATTTATAAAGAGTGATTTATTTTTTCAATGACAAACAAGTGAATTTTAAATGAAAAATTTAGTACATAAAATTCATTAATATGTGATTATTTAAAATTCCATAGATTCAAAAAAATTAAGGAATTAGGACAAACATTTTCTTCTGATCAGTATCCTAATGTTGAGTAATTCATTTTTCTTACCGTTAAATTAAGAAATATACATATTAGACATATTTATATAAAAAATATATTATTATTTAATATTTATTTTACAAATTTATAATTCATCCACAAGTATTGTAAAGGATGTCCAAAAAATAAATTTTTTCCTGCTGTGCTAAAATAAAAATTTAGAAGATCTTATGAATCATAAATGAATAACATGTATAACTATTTTTCTATAACTTTTCGTTAAAATTGTATGTGGGTAATATATTAATCACTATACATAAAATTTGACACTAATGTTTCAACATAAATAATTATTCATCAAAAATAAATATACATTAAAAAGTAAATTTCATAGGATAGTGGTATGCATGAAGCCCTTATCATCATTCAGTCAGGAGTTCAAGACCCACATCCTTACTAGATTTTATTGGTTGTCAATAAACATACATGGTTCCATTTTATAAAACACTATTTATTTTATTTCAAAAGTATGTCTGACATCTTTGAAACAACTTGAATCACTAAAAAATCTATTAATTAGGGTTTTCAATACAAATTATACACATAAATACATCCACCAATTTTTAATATAAATATTTCTTGAATGAATACCCTTATAACACTTCTAAAAGGTCAAAAAAATACTATCGAAAATTTTTGGTGAAATTAGCCTTATATCAACAACCAATATGGGATTAGGTAGTTCTGGGTTGTTATATTCCAAACATGTGAATTCCCTCATGGAAAATTCTCCTAGAACATTTTAATAACTTAAATTACCATTAACCCCATTTGGAAGACATGTATTCTTCCTTACTCTAAAGAATACAGGATATATTCCATAATTCCAAGAAGTTTAAACTTAATCTATGATAGAATTAACAACTTTTCAACAGTTCTATAATTTGTTCCAGAATAATCATTACATTACAATTTTTTATTCCTAAAAATATTATCATGACATCATTAACATTTTAAGGGTCACCGTCCCTATATCGAAATATCACAATGTTATTAAATTTCTTCACTAGTTATTTTGGAACATTCAACATGAACATTTAAATACTAAGAAGAAAACACAAGTACAATAACCCTTTCATCTTTCAATATTCATATGACATAATTTTTTTATTTAAAGTACATACATACATTGATTATTCCACTTCATCCTAATTCTATTAACATGGATATGTCACCCTATTACACAATACCTATTTCCTTTCACATTTCATCTATCATATCTTCATCATCGGCAATGTAATCATTACTTGAAAAACCTCACTGGTTCCCATAAGGATCATCCATCATGAAAATTTGAATTTCATAATTACCATTTACACCACACATAAAACACTCAACCTTTGATGTCTCTTAATGAGGCCATCATTCTAGTCCAATTTGTCAACCGAACTCATCAATTTTACATTTATATCAATTTCTTTGTGTCTTTATTTTCAATAGTCAAAACATATTGTTTTCCCTCTAAGACATTAAATTATGTAATTCATAACACATTCTTGACATAGAAGAAACCAAATCATATTTCTTCCTCTATCTATAGTACTACATCATTTAACAAACTCCATCATTAGCTTCAATGGTGAGTGAAATAGTTTGTGAATGAATTATTTTTTAATCGTGTTTTGTGAAAATTAAGTATGCATGACAACAAAAACTTTACCTCCATTGGTCATCCCACTTTACTGCCCATGAGATAATTGTCCTCCAGAATCAAGGTTAATCCTTTTCCTTCCAATTCGTTCCATTGAGTAAAATTAGAATCATTTTGTGACAATTAATTATCAATGAAGAAAACAAAAATATCTTAAAAATAATTACATATAAAATATCTAAAACATGAAATCAACATTAATAAATGACAATCTAGGATAATCATATGCTATTAATATCCAAATTATATTTAAATCAATTATGATTATTCATAGATCGTTTGTGGATTCCTAATTGAAATATCCTTGGAGTGTCAAACCAGGTGTTCCGCAAGGCATGTTTTTGTGTACGGAATTACCCCGTGTAAAGACTATAACATCCTGTCAATGTTTATTCCCCATGTTTCATATGTTCCAGTTCCACATTAACTTGTATTATCCATATAAGGATGTATTCTTATGAAACTACTTCCTCTATCCTTTAACAAAATTCATGGAATATTTATTAAACATTATCATAACAAAATACTTATACATATATAAATCTCTAGAAATATTCATATAAGTTTACCTACAGATCTCCCTAATGATTATCTTCCAAGTTTTCAAATGTTGGAAAAACCTTTCCTTTGCTTCCATCTATAATTACCCAGATGTAACATAAATTGATATTAAATTATCATAGATAAATATTCAGTACATTACAATAATACAATAATAAAGACAATAACAGATCGGTTTCATTGGAAACATGGAAAAAATATTAAACCTATTGAACGATCATAAACATTTCCCATAAATTTCTCTACCATTAGTACTTCAACATGAAAACAGTCTTCATAATCATGGAAAAGGAAACATAATAAATTGGGTGATCCTATATTCTTTGTACGTTAATTAATAAAAATTCATAGTCATAACATGAACAAAAGGGTATGGAACTTTAGAATTAAATTTGAATAATATACCTTGTATATTATAGATCATAATTAATATATGAATTTCAGGAGACATTAATCATATTTATATAAATAAAATAATCCCTGAAATAATAACTATGGAATAAAACATCGTATTGTGGAAAGAACATTTTCATATAATATGATTTACATAGTATTCAAGGAATTAATTCCAAGGACATCATAATGAAAAAAGTACATTACTAAATTGGAATCACACCCAGTTTCATCCCTATATTACTAATCTGAATTCACTCTACCTTCATGCACTATACAACTAATCAGACATCACTCTTTATTCCAACGCTATATTGCTGAACTAAGTTCATTTCCTATTCCTATCTTGTATTGTTAAACTGAGTTCATTTTTCATTACATCCATTTTTAATTAATGAGATATATATCATTACCCAATATATTATATGGAGATATATGTTGTACCCATCTCATTATTAAATAATATATAAATATTCCACAAAAACATAAACAATCATAACATATCCAAAGGAATAAAATTGCTGTTAGAAACATGTAAAAATATCATACCTAATGGGAAATGATATAGTTTTCATAATAATTTAATCAAAATCATATTCCATGAAAGAAAAATTTATTTCTTGAATATAAACCCCAAGAAATAGAAACAAACATCATAATCCTATAACACATGAATGATAAAAGGTTTTCATGAATACTATGTAATTAAGCATAACACATTCATGGAATGAATATGAATGGAACCATTAGGTCATTTACTATATGTTGATCATTAACCTGATATGAATTCATCTTATATAGAAAATAATTTTGAAATAGAATTAAAAAATGTTTCGTGATTAAATTATATGTTCTTTATTGAAAATGGTTTCTAAATATATAATCCCATTTCACAAATCATTTTATATAACATATATTGATAACTTATAAGTAATAATTTATATGTGTTTTAAAAACATTATCCTAAAAAAATATATAAAAGAATCTTAAAAACATTTAAAAACATTTTTATTTGAAAGAACATTTATAATATAAAATAAATATCGAAAACATTTTGAAAATCTTTTCATTGAAAACAATATAACATTAATATATAAATCATGAAATTGTTTTGAAACCCATGTCATAAAAAATTACTTTTAGAAAAATATTTTATTAAAAATTATCCTTTTAAAATTTCAATGGATGCTTCAAGGAAATGATGTTGGGACATTCTGTACATGTCGTATGAGGTAAAAATAACATTCTAATAACACAGTAAAAAGATTTAAAAATGATTTTTTTTGAAATTGAAAATAATATTTTCTAAATTATATCTTTAAAATAAAAAAAATGCAATAAATTTTTATTGAATATTACAGGAAAATGGTATAATAATCATGCAACCATATTTAAAAGACATATATTTATGAACGAAGAGAGGGTAAAGTTGATATTTCATAAAAAATCATACATATTTTACATAAAATATATTAGAAATAAGGTACCAATGCATGCATATAGAATGAATAACCGGAGGATAAGTAAATTAATGAAGGTATTGAGAGATAGGTTATAATATTTCATCAAATGAATCATAATCATAAACAATCTTGAGAAGCAATGAGATTATTTCATTAATCCATTATCACATGGAAACTCGGGATCATGTAATACATGTAAGCACAGAAAATTAAATGAATCATATATTATCATGAAATTATGTTTATTAAAGATATATTATATAAAATTAAATTATATACTCCTCGAAATTAATTTAAGTGCATAACAAAACATTAGTCTCAATAAAGATAAATCGAGACAAAATTATTTTACTGATTTGGTAAATTTTTAAAATTATATCCCATGAAACAAATATCATAAAATAGATAATTGAATTAATATAAATTTATGTATAATATACATAAAATATAATCATGGGAAAACATACACCAAAAAAAGGAATCAGTGGTGAACATATCATGTATCTCACCGAAATAACAAAATTGGATGAAATCACCTTTCCTTATGTCTTGACTCTAATCATACACATTAAAAAACATTATAATTAATGTAAGTGTATTATAAATATTATAAAAAACCATATTATTTTATCTAATACCATATATTTATTTATTACAACTATATATATCCCACTTGATAACAATCCTATGTTATGGTTTCACATTGGGATATATTTTTTTCCTCTTTATATGTGTCTTAATTTGCAATATTGTTAGTCCTTGTACTCATATAACGCTTAGACAATATAAAAAAGATATAAATATCATAAATATACATTATTTTTATTTTATAAAAATCTATATAATATATAATTATAAAACATATTACATATTTTATGGAGATGGTAGGTCCTACGTACACATGAATGCCTTTTCAATTTAGATGTCGTATTGAAAGAAAGAAAGTAACTGAAATATTTGTAAATATATGTATATATATTTATAAAATTATAAAATTATATTTATGGTGTTATATATATATATATATTATAAATTCACCACCAATATCCTTAATATAATCCATGCAATGTATAAAGGAATTATATATCTTTAATGGGGTGGTTGTCCATACTTCCTCAAACGAAATTATCCTTTTTACACAAAATGGAATGTAAATAAATATGTATTTTAAAAGGAATAAAAAATCATAAATAAATAATAAGAATAATATATAACATATATGACCAAATTTTCTATCATAATTTCTACCATGAGTGGTGGTAAGGAAAATTGAACAGTCATTGTTTACTAAGGTGGTAGTTCACTGTACACATAAACAGTATATTTATTACCCATTGGAAGAATGTTTCGGTAAGTGTATGACAATCCATTATTATATCAACATAGAAGAATATTGAGTATAATTTTATTTTTAAATTCATGAAATAAATATAGTTGATGGGGTGGAGGAGGAAAATAAAATGAAGTAATTCAGAGAAGACATTAGCTCTTAATCGGGAAACTCCTCTTGGATTGCTCTAAAATACTATCATAGATTACCTTATGAAAACGTTTAAACATTTATAAGGAACTTAGGGATGTTTATAAGTATTTTCGTAATATCTTGGGTGAACATATGTGGTTTTTTAGGTTTGATTATGTGGGATAAGTTGTTGCCTTTTATAGGAAATAAAAATGAATCAATTGAATTTTTTTAAAACAAGTTAGTTATACACATTCCCATTCCTAAAAAATGACATAAAAGACAACATAAATAAATATTTTAAGTTTTATTTCCATATTACGTCAATTAAATAGGGTTTGGACAAGTTTAAACATAATTTGGGCTCATAAGATTAAGGTTTAGTCTTCAATAATGCTTAATATGGCCTCAATTATTTTGAATAATTTGAATCACTTTAAAATATAATTTTGGTCAAAAATTAATATCATCTAATTAGAGTTTAAATATTATACTCATTACAATAGGTTATGTTGGGTTTTCTAAATTCAATTTTTAAATGTTAAAAAATTTTGATTAATGGTAATCCCACAGATGGGCTGAAATTATGGGTTTTAAATGTAGAAACCTGTTCAAAAGATTAATAAGATTATATATTAAATTTCAATGTTAAATTGATTATAATGACCAATATTTTACTAATATATCATTAATTTTTCTTATATGTCCTCAAGATAATTTTAAAATATAATTTATCATTAATTATTATTTAAATTAAAAGGCAGTTTCTAATAAAAAATATTCTCACTATTCATCAACAAACTATTTTTCTCAAAAAAATCCCATAAAATTCACCCTAAAATTATTTCAACATTATAAATTTACGAATAAAGTTTTTTTTATGAAAATAAATTTTTAAATGTGTATAAAATTAATTTTATTATAAATTTATGTTCATTCAAGGAAATATTATTTTAAAACGAAAAAGGACATTACCAAAAATCACATCATTCATTACTAATATATTTTATCTATACAAAACAATTTTATCTTTTATTTTAAAATTAGTTATTACTATTCATATAAATATTTTTTAATAGATTGGATATAATTATCACATTGAAATAAATTTATTAATAAAATGATGTTTCATAGAAACATCTATGATGCAAGTAACATATGTTATATCGGTGTTATCGGTATCACATGAAATGTAATTATTGCATATAGCACAATTCATGTAGGTATAGTGGGTATATAAATCCACGTCACTAACATGTTAATGGAATGTATGATTTTTGTTTAAATTTATATATATATAAATATATAATGATCTATTTCCAATGTCATGTGAAATGAAAAATATCGAAAAAGTAGATTAATTGGAAAAAAAATATTACAGAATATCTCAACGTGTTACATTATACCCCGATTAAAAAGAATATTTCCCTCAAAAACGATTTCTGTTATCAATGTTTTAATACTTGAAATATTTATTTATAGAATCCCACATTATAAAACTTAATTCTAAAACATCCTCTAAAAGGAAAAGTTGGGACCATAACAGTTACCAAATGTAAAATATTTCTGGGTTCCAAATAAGAGAACATAGGTTGGGACTGAATATTAGGAATGGAGGATGTGTAAATATTTATAGGTAGTGATTTAAGTCCTCAATCAGAAATGAGTGAATGATCCACAAAATGTTGTGTTCCTTAATTTCATAAATCATAGATACTTTAAAAGGCTGTTGGGTCAATAAAATTAAGGTATTAAGAAAATAACTTTTCATTTGACCATTTCCCTAATGTGGAGTAATCATTTTATTTTCCAACAATATAAATAAATATACATAAATTCTATATTTAAAAAAAATTCATTCCTTAGTTTTGATTTTATTTATTTCTATTTCATTAATTACTTCTTTTAATGGATATCCATAAATTATCTTTCATGTATAATGTATTGAAATACACTTTTAGAATCTCTTAAGGATCATAAAAGAATGAAATATAAAACTATTTACCTATAACTATTCTTAACAATGAATATGGTTGTTATAGTAATCAATAATCATATAACGTTACACTGTTGTTTCATTAAAAATAATTATTCATAAAAAAAATAATTATACATTAACCAGGACATTGCATAGGCTAGTGCTAGGCTTGAACCCTTATCAACATTTGGTCAATGGTATTAGACCATCATTATTTCTAGAATTGATTTGATGTCACCCTACATACTTGGTATCCTTTAAGAAAACTTTAATAATATAATTTCTAAAAAATGATGGACATCCTTGAAATAAGGTCAATCACTAAATAGAGTTTTAACTAAGGTTTACAATTCAATATCAATATATAAATAATTCCTATGATGTTTAAATTACCCTTTCTGTGAATGGATAACCACATCACCCTTCTAAAAGATGATAATCCAACACCATAGACAGAAATTCATGATACCTACATAACATTGATCCCCTATATATTACAAAGGATTTGTTGGTTGTCACATTTAAAACATGTTAATAACCCTCTGGAAATCACTCTTGGATAATGGTAACAATCTAAATTACTTTAAATCCCTTTTTAGAAACATTCATGCTTCCTTATTCAATATATTACACAATATATTATATAATTTCTAAAAGTTATAAAATTCATCCATGATAGTATGAACTACTTGTCAACAGGTCCTGAATTAGTTCCATGGTAATCATTAATGTCTAATTTAAATTTTCATAACAAAATTATCTTAACATAATAAACATATAAAGGGTTACCTTACCTTAGTCAAAATTTCCCTTTGACATTAAGTCACTTCAGAAATCCATTAGAAACATTCCTCATGAACATGAAAATAATGAGAAAAATCATAAGTAGAAAAGTCCCTAGATATTTAATCATGCATATAACATAATTTTTTTAATTAAATAACATTAAACCAATGATTATCCCACTTTATCATTATTCCATTAACAAAGTTGACTCACCATATTACAGAATACATATTTCCTTTCACAGTTCATCTATAGTCTTTTCATCATCAATGATCTAACCTTTAATCACACCACCATGATATCTATGTTTAAGTGACTTCATCTTGTAAAATTTAGATTCATAATAAATATTTACTCTACAATTAAAACCCAGAACCATTGATCATCACATAGGGAGTCCAACATTCTCATCCATTTCATTAACAAAACTCTTCATTTAAACATTAAATTCACTTTCAATGTTTCTTTATTTTCCATATTCAATATATATCTTTGTTATACATAGTCATTAACTTAAGTGATTCATTCCATAATCATGACACAAATAAAACCAAATCTTTATTATTCTATGGTCTCTATTTCCTAAAATCTTAGTGATATCCTTCTTCCTCTTCACTGGTTAGTCCGGGATTTGGTCAAGGTATACATTGTTAATCATGTTTTGAAAAAACTAATTAGGCATTATCACATCATTATTCATTCAATATTCATCCTACATGACATCTCATTAGAAAATCACCCATCACATTCAATGTTAATCCACTTCTATATAGTTTCCACTATTAAATAAAATTAGAATCACAGTGCGAGCATTACTAATTGTACTATAAAACCTCATAGTTGTGAAAATAAACACATATAGTATTTATAAAACATAACACCTTCATTAATCTATGACACCATAGTTTAATCTTTGGTTATTCATATGAAAAATATGTTTAAATCCTTCAATATGGTTCATGATGTGTTTTTAAATTCAAAATTCATATCCCCCATGTGTGTCCCAAGAGCTACACATTACAGACTCTTTTGGTTTACTATAATTACCCCTATTCAGGTATGAAACATCTTTTTGGATTTGATACCCATAAGTACATCTTCTCTAGTGCGACAACCACATACAATATCCTGTCAGGGATATATTTCTAAAAAACTGCTCACTCTATTCTTGAAAAAAATTCCTAGACATTTTTTTAACAGTTGACTCATCCATATACTTAAACATAGATACATCGCGAGACATATCCATAGAAATTTAATTATTTGTCTCAATAATGTTTTCTCTTCATTGTTTCCCAAGGGTGACTAAATATTTTCCTTTATAAAATATATAATGAGCTATATAAAACGTAAATGACTGTAACATCATTTTATATGTGTATTTAGTACATTACAAAAATACTTGTCGAGGGACTATAATAGTTTAGTGTCATTGGAAACAAGGAAACAAAACATTCAACCCTATTGAATGATCTTCAACGTCTCTGATAAAGATCTCCACCATTATTACTTCTAAATAAACCCATTATTTTTAACATGGGAGAATGAAACATATAAAAGGGGGAGATCATTGATGCTTGGTAAGGTAAATAAAGTAAATTCATCTGTATAACTTGAACAAAAGTGTATGGAACTTGATCATAACATTTGATAAACTTACATGTATATTTGTGATCATAATTAAAGTTGGATTTTCATGAGCCATGAATAATTATAAAATAATTAACATAAGCCCTGAAATAATAATATAATAATAAAATATTGAATTATTGAAAACATATAAGCATTTAATATTATTTCCATAGTTGTAAATTCATCATGATATGGCCATCTTGGTGGAAAAATTCATTTACTGAATTGTGTTTGTAAAATCACATATAAATGTTGAATAATAAATATTACATATTTTTAATATTAGTGAATAAAATATTAATTTCACTTTAAAGGGGTTACTATGTTCGATGGTGTACCCGATACCCTACAACGAGTTTCTTTGGAATCTTACGTTGCACACTAATAATATAATTTTATTATATTAAATGGTAGTTAACTCCTAGATGTTGTATTGGAGGGAATGAATAAAACTAACTACAATATGTTTATACATTTTTTTAACTGTATTTACATTTATCCAGTAGAATTTATAGGATTAAAATGTGAATAAATCTAATTTTAAGCATAATTTACATTAAAAGGTTGATTTATCGCTTTTAATGGAAAACCCTTATTAAATCTAGTTTTGGTCACTTCAATAAATTCTATATGACTAAATAAAATCATTCATTAGAATGGGCACATCAAAATTTACATTGTGTAATTTTTTTTATTTTTCTGTCAAAGTTCATTTTTAAATGTATAGTGACAAATATTGTATTTTAATTCAAAAGTGCCATTCAATCTAATTTATTTATATTATTAGATTATCTTTTTAATTGGTTTTAAAGTTAAATTAATATATATTTTTACCATTTAATCCAATTTTAGTCATTGAAATTAATTTCACTTTGAAATTGGACATAAACAAGTATCAATATTTTGATAGTTATTGTTTCTTAAAAACACGCTATTTGTTTTAACAACGGGAATTAATTTTAAAATTAAATAATTCCACTTCTATGTTTTGATTTTGGAAAATTTTAAATCATTTTTGAACTTGGAATATCAAATATAGCTTAGGCTGAATATTTGGTATTTATCTGAAAAACATCAATTTTTGATGAATAGTAAACCCCTTAAAGGTAGTTAAGAAAACTGACTTTTACATTTAAATTAAATTTTACCTCTTCTGAGAATTGAATTTCAAAAATCCGACATACATGGTTGTTATCAAGAAGTAAAATGTGGTTCATTAATATGATAATAATTTTTTTTGTGAAGAGTAACTTTTGACTTTTATTTACAGCGGTTAAAGGTAAATAAGGTTATTCAAGGTTAAAAGAATATTATAAGAATTTTAAATTACCTTAACACTTGTAATAAGCTTACTGGTTGAGTAATTAACGACCATGGGCATCTTTGGGTCTATTTTCGGACCCCTTTGATCAACATGGATGTGATAATGACAATTTAGATTAATTAATTTAAAGTAAAGGCCAAAATGACATAAACAAAAATCTTTTAGTAATTAATTTTTATATGGTGTTATATGAGTCCTATTTTAGACTATAAATATTCTTTTTAAATATAATAAGATTTCCTATATCATGGTAGTTTTTTATAATTGTTAGAGATCAAATAAATTAAATTATTTATGACACAATATTGATGCAGTATTTACCTCATTAATAAATGATTTAAATAAATTAGATTAGAATGATTAAAATATTGTCCAAAACATATCAAATTCTGATTGGATAATTTTATTTTGACCGTGACTCATCTTATGTACGAATATAATTAATTTAGGACCATTAGAAACTGAATATCATTATATAATAAAAAAAATAGGTTCACACATTCTTAAAGAGCCCCTCCTCCCCCTTATAAAAGGAGACAACTTCTAACCAATTACACACACCTCTCAAGCCATTTGGCTCGTCCAAACTCTGAACAATTGATCTCTCAACATATCTATCCTCCTCTTATAATCCTTACCTTATACAGAAGGAACCTCAAGAAGTCATTTGGTTCAAACCAAAGGGAGTTACCCAAATTTTATGTAACAGTTTCCCTTAAATTGTTTTCTTTTATTTTACATCTCCAACCCCTATACTCTTTTTATTTCATTATTTTGCAACAACAACAGTATCCCCAATATACTAGGATGTTGTTATAATAAGAATTCTAGCTACACTTAAACACCC
The DNA here is from genome assembly GCA_963277665.1 of Viscum album. Taxonomy (NCBI): domain Eukaryota; kingdom Viridiplantae; phylum Streptophyta; class Magnoliopsida; order Santalales; family Viscaceae; genus Viscum; species Viscum album. Next base: position 1,075,749,391 of record OY728141.1, read on the forward strand.
CTCAATCTAATGGATGAAGAACATAATGTTTCTGTGGATCGCAAACTAACGCCTCACGAAACGATGATTGTTCAATTATATCTTACCACCTCTCATGGTGGACATTATGATGGAACTATATTTATATATGATATATATTATGGTTATGATTTACTTATGTTTCTATAATTCCCATTTATATTATGCATTTATGGTTTCCATACTGGGTAAATACGATAATATTATTTGAGGAGGTGCAGACTACCGCCCCCTCAAAGTGATTTGATTCATTAATGCCTTGTGTGGTATGTATAAAGGATGGATTTAAAGATATTATATATGATATTATACTTCAATTATAATAGACATATTTATCATTATTATTTTATTTTCATGAAAATAAGAAATAGAAATGAAAGTAGCATTCATGTGTACGTACGACTTATCATCTCCATGAACGATGCATTTCATTTCTTACCTCTAAAGGTTATGTACTATTATAAATACATGTATATTCTCGATATATATGATATATATGATATATAAATCATGAATATCATTCTGTATATAATGAACCTTTGACCACATGAACAACATGTAACTATAAGAAGTCCATTTTTGACTCAAATACCAAATATCGACAAATCAAACATTATTAACATAAATGATTACAAAATGTTTATAACATGGTAATAAGTGATATAAAAGGAATAATAAACTTTAAAAAGGTTCTTAATCAAGTATAAATTACCTTTAGTTTATTATTCAGGAGATTAAAGAATGATCTAGTCATGTCGGACACGAGGTAAGGGATCCGACCTCCCTTTTTTTTCAAGTACTCTCTTTTATGTCATATCTTATATGCTCCATGTTCTTATGTTGGAGGATGTTATTTTATATTAAAAATACTGTAATTTGTATTTTCACATGATGAGAGAACCCCTCTTACTCTCATCAATTCATTTTAAAAAATTTCATGTGGCGTCGTTAGGATGCCAAATTTTCCTAAGGGATTTCTTATCTCACTTTCAAATCCGTGTGATTTCCATTGTTCGCCACTTATTTATTGTATTTGGTGTATGTAATGTCCATGAATTTATTCCCTATGTAATACAATTTAATTTATGTGTAATTAAATATTCATTTTATGACCCTTCTTTAATGTGTTGTATGTTTCGAAAGATACCAAATTGGTAAGGGAACCTTTCACCCTCCTCTTTTTAAAAGACTTATTTTTTGTTATGTCTTTTAATTTACATATTATTATGTTGGAATATGTTCTTATATATCCTTATTGATGTAAATTTTAAGTCCATGTGATGAGATAACCTTTTTATCTCATAAACTCATTTTCTGAATTTTAAAGTGACGTCGTTAGGCTGTTGAATTTTTGTTAAGGGAGTTCTTAACTAAATTTAAATTCTTTGGGATAAACTTCTACTTTTTGATTATGTCATGCTATAAATATGTGTGAATGACCTATGATTTTTTTACACTTAATATCCACTTAAATTGGTTTTATTTATATATTTCACTCAAAAATTATGTCATTGATTTATTCATAATCTAAGGATACAGTCTTTATAAGGGATTGCGTCTCAATTTACATTCCATTGAGACTTCATTATTTTCATACAGCAATTCACTCTTATTTGGTGTATATGCTGTCCTTTTACATATTATATCCCGAATACTTTTATTCTCATGATATTATAAAGTTATGATTAAATTTTATTCATCAATTATTTGTATTCAAGCATCTCTCATTTTGTTAAAAACTATTTAACTAAAATATCATATTACATGTTTTAAAAATTTATTCTACTAAATATTTATCATCGATGTCCATGTTTTCAAAATGGTTTTGGGATTTATTTATATGGACATTAATGTTTTAAAATGTTAATTTCTTTAAAATATTCAAAGTGTTGTGGGACACTTTGATTCAAAAACCTATTTATTAAATGTTTTAAATTGTTATGAAAATGGTTTGATAAAGCATTGTTTATTTCAATATATTGATATGATATATTGTGAATAGAATGAGGAAATGTTATCTTTCCTTTATTTTTGTTTTATGTTTTACGTTATGGTTATTGGGAATTTTTTACATATACGGGTGGTTCCATGGTAAACCTAGGATGGGTGAGCCTGAGATAGCTCTCAAATGCGTTGGGTAATGTGACAGAGGTAAACGTGATTGTTTCTCCTAAGAGATATAGGGAATATACTATGATGGATATTCTGTGACTCCCTATGTAGCTGTGATATCTACAATGTAAGTATGTTATAAATTCCATAAGTTACCTTTATGATTTATGATTTCTATGGGTTTTTCATAAATATTATGATTTTGTATGGTATGTTATGATTGAAAAGTATTGGTTTCATTGATTTGTAATTATTGATGGGATAATGCTTTCTTTCCTTATTTTATAACCCTTACTGAGATTTTTATGCTCATCCCATGTTTTTGAAATGATTTTCGCTGGACATAAAGATGAATAGGGTCAATGAATGGATTAAGAAAAAGTCATGCTGTCTAAAACATGGAACTAGACATGTTTCTTTTCAACAGTTTTTATTTTATGATAAAATGGATACGGAGTAGTATTGTCTACATATAATATTCATGTTTTTTTGTATTATTTATGGCATAATTATCTAAAAATATAAACCAAAAAATATCCTCAATTTTAATTATGCGTTTAATTTAAGATTATGTAATGTTTTAAGGTCGGTTCCTTATTGTTGGTATCAAAGGGAGGTTTAGACAACTTTAGGGATTTTGAGTTTTAATTAGGCACAGGTTTAGTTCCTTTGTCTATTATTTCAGTTAAATCCTTGTTTTATAACTTCTTTAGATCAAGGAATGTCAGTTAAAAATGGAAGGAGGGGGATATCAAATGACATTTCTATCTCTTCCTGATGATATGCTTGCAATAATTATTGCAAAGTCATGTTCGGATGATTGTGAAACTTTTTCTAGCATACAACTCACTTGCAATCAGTTGTTTGGGATATCAAACACCTCCACTGTACATTGTTATCATCATGGGTAATGGGATGTATTTAGAAAAATCCTATTTTCACAATATTATCATCTTTTTAAGAATGGTAAATATTATCATGTCATTTTCTAATATTTTACATTATCACAAGATTTTGAAGCATATTTTGATTTTAAAATTAAGGTGATGAAGAAGGAGACCCATGGGCAACCTATTTATATGTGATTTTAAAATATAGTATCTCAACACATACTTATGGTATTTTAAAAGGAACGTTAATTGAATGATTCAACTCAAATTCGGTTCGAATATTTTATAGAAATCAAGTTTTATCAGATGTTTTGAAATTATATGTCATACATGATTATTTTCCAAAACAGTTTTTCTGTGAACACCCATATGACCCATTTTGTACTAGGTGTATTTGGATGGAGGATGCAAATGATTTTGAAGGATCTCTAAATCATTGTTGAAATTCATGGACCTTCTACCTACATGAACAAGACGATGATGAAACCAAATGGACACCATGATCAAGGTATGATGTTCTTCATTTTGGGGATTGTTTTATTTTATCATTTGGTGGTGAAATAAGACTTCATGAATTAAGATGTTGAGATCACAATGAATTAGGATTAAAATGAGAGGTATAAGGAAAACATAGAGGTTAAAACATGATAGGGTTATTTTTGAGTTTTATAAAAAGGACAACTTGTAGGATGGGTGACAACCTATTGCGTCCGGCAAGGCTGAAGGAATCGAACCCACAACCGAAGGGCAACTAGGGCACATCGCCAACCACTAGCCTAATTGAAGTCCCTGGAAAGTATAACTTATTATTTTTAGTAAAATGTTCTTATGGAACAAGAATAAGTTGATTTTTGGAAATTATGTTTTATCAAATGGATATTAGTAGTATTGAAAAATGAATTAGTGATTAAGTAATAAAAGGTTGTTGTGGAAGACGTTCTCTCTTTTGAGGAAACACTATATGCCTAAGGAAGATAGAATACTATGGGATTTCAATTGTGGAATAATGGTTGAAATTTTTGTTTGGAAGAATCTATGTTTTTATTATGGAAACATGATGATTTGATTTATTTATGAAAATGATTAACCTATAATGGAGAATATGTTATTTGGATAATTACTTATTAATATGAGACTTTATGAGAAACTGGTGCTACTTGGAGATAAATGTTAAGATGTATCTTGGAAGTCTATGTAATTAAATCCTTATGGGATTTGGGTAACAATAAAAGTTTGGATTAATTTTGAATAATTTTAGGAACAATTGTTTATTGAATGGTCTTTGTTGTAGTTTGGGTTTCGTTAAGACAAATTTTGGAGATTAAGAGTAGTTTCTCTTTATGTAAATGTTTATCCTTTTGGGGATTATCTGACCTTGTACTAAAAGTTTTGGTTTTAGTTAATATCTAAAGACAAGGGAAATATATAGATCATCATTTTTGGATTATTTGATTATCTGGAAGTTGATTATAGCACTATTAATGTAAACAAGTCATCCTGAATACTCGTCATATGGAGGAAATATTAGTTTATGTTAGAAATCTAGTGAAGGATAAAAGTATAAATGAAAAGTAATTGTGTTTCCATATGTTTTTAGTTAAGCACAAAAATAAATTCTTCAATGAAAAGTAACATAAAACAAAAACCTTGTCTGTTAAATTTTCTTACTGGGAAATCAAATACTGTTTAACCCATCACATTATTGGGATTTTTTGGTGGTTAAATTTCTCCTAAACATGTTTTCTATCATTCTCCATCAGAACATGATGGTCTGTTTTCTCCTCTTTATCCACGTTGTCATGGAATCCTAGTATATGTTGTCTCATGTAACCTTTTTACTTATCTTCCTTTATTTTAAAGTGATAGTTTTATTCACTCTCTTTCTGATGTGGGGCTTTTAAAAAAGTTTCCAAGCCCAGTTTTAAAATTGAGAGGATGCAATTCCCAAAATTGGGGAGGTATGTAACATCCCAGATAAATGAAGAATAAGACATATTTCATATTTATTAATATTTGTTAATTAAATAATAATTTTACTTCAAAAGGGTTGCTATGTTCGATAGCGTACCCGATACGCAACAACGGGGTTTTTTTGGAATCTTACGTTGCACACTAATAATATAATATTATTATTTTAAATGGTAGTTAACTCCTAGCCATTTAATTGGAGGGAATGAACAAAACAAACTAAAATATTATTATACATGTTTGTTAAATGTATTTACATTTATCCAATAAAATTTAGAGGCTTAAAATGTGAATAAATCTAATTTTAAGCATAATTTACATTAAAAGGTTGATTTGTTGCCTTTTAGTGGTGAATGCTTTTTAAATGTTGTTTTAGTCACTTTAATACATTCTATATGAACAAATAAAATACTTCCTTATAATGGGGACATCAAAATTTACTTTGTGTCAATTTATGGAATTTTTCAGACAAAGTTCATTTTAAATGAATAGTGAAAAATATTGTTTTTTAATTCAAAATTGCCTTTTAATATAATTTATTTATACTGTTAGATTAACTTTTTAATTGGTTTTAAACTTATATTAACATATATTTTTACCATTTAATCCAATGTTGGTCATTGTAATTAATTTCACTTTGAAATTTGACACAAACAAAGATAATCTTTTGATAGTTATTGTTTCCTAAAAACACGCTATTGGTTTTAACAACGGGAATTAACTTTAAAATCAATTAATGCCACTTCTATATTTTGAATTTGAAAAAATGGAAATCATTTTTTAATTATTAATATCAAATATATCTTAGGCTGATTTTTGGTAATTTTCTGAAAAACTTCAGTTTTTGATGAATAGTGAAACCACTTAGTGGTAGTTACAAAAACTGACTTTTTCATTTAAATGAAATTTTAAAATTTTTTTTAATGAATTTCAAAAATCCAACAAACATGGGTTTTATCAAGAAGAAAAATTTGGTTCATTAATATAAAAATAATTTTTGCTGAATAGTAACTTTTGACTTTTATTTACTACGGTTAAAGGTAAATAAGGTAATTCAAGGTTAAAAGAATATTATAATAATAAAAAATTAACTTAACACTTGCCCTAACCTTATTGTTTGAGTCATTAACGACCATGTTAATCTTTGGGTCTATTTTGGGACCCCTTTTATCCACTTGGAAGTGATAATAAAATTTAAGATTAATTAATTTAAAGTAAAGGCCAAAATGACAAAAACCAAATTCTTTTAGTAATTAATTTTTATATGCTGTTATATAAGTCCTACATTATACTATAAATATTTTTTGGAAAGATAAAAAAATTACATATATCATGGTATTTTTTATATAATATTTAGACTTCAAATAAATTAAATTATTTGTGACACGATAATGATGCAGTATTTACCTCATTAATAAGGGAATTAAATAAATAAGATTATAATGATTAAAATATTATCCAAAACATGTAAAATTCTGATTGGATAATTTTATTTCGACCATGACTCATCTTATCTTCGAATATAATGATTTTTGGTCCATTAGAAACCGAATATCATTTATACCAAAATAATAGTTTCACACTTTCCTAAAGAGCCCCTCCTCCCCCACATAAAAGAGGACCTCTTCTAACAAATTCAACACACCTCTAAATCCATATGGATCGTCCAAACTCTGCCCAATTAATCTCTAAACATCCCTATACTCCTCTTATAATCCTTACCTTAGGCTGAAGGCACTTCAAGAAGTCCTTTGGTTCAAACCAAATGCAGTTACCCAAATTAATGGTAACTGTTTCTCTTAAATTGATTTCGTTTATTTTACTTCTCCAACCTGTAAACGCTTTTTATTTCCTTATTTTGTAACAACACCAGTATCCTCAATATACTATTATGTTTGTAAAAGAAGTATTCTAACTACACTAACACACACCTACATCTAATGGATGAAGAATATAATGTTTCTGTGGATGGAAAAGTAACGCCTCACGAAATGATGATTGTTTAATTACATCTTATCACCTCTCATGGTGGCCATTATGATGGAACTATATTTATATATGATATATATTATGTTTATGATTTACTTATTATTCTGTAATTCCCATTTATATTATTCCTTTTTTGTTTCCATAGTGGGTAAATATGATAATCTCATTTGATGAAGTGCGGACTACTGCCCCCTCAAAGTGATTTGATTTGTTAATGCCTTTTGTGGTATGTATAAAGGATGGAGTTGACGATATTATATATGATATTATAATGGAATTATAATATACCTATCTCTCATTTTGTTTTATTTTCATGAAAATAAGAAATCGAAATCAAAGTAGCGTCCATGTGTACGTATGGCTCACCGTCTCCATGAAAAGTGCTTTTCATTTCTTACATCTAAATGTTATGTACTATTATAAATACATTTATATTCTGGATTTATATTATATATATGATATATAAATCATGAATATCATTCTGGATATAATAAAAATTTCACCACATGAACAACATGTAACTATAAGAAGTCCATTTTTCACTCAAGTACCAAATATCGACAAAACAAACATTATTAACTTAAATAAATACATAATGTTTATAACATGGAAATAAGTGATATAAAAGGAAGAATAAACATTAAAAATGTTCTTAATAAATTATAAATTAACTTTAGTTTATTATTCTAGAGAATAAATAATGATCGAGTCAAGTCAGACACGAGGTAAGGGATCCGACCTCTCTTTTTCTTTTCAAGTACTATCTTTTATGTCATTTCTTATATGATCCATGTTATTCTGTTGAAGGATGTTATTTTATATTAACCATACTATAATTTGTATTTTCATATGATTAAATACCCCATCTTACTCTCATCAATTCATTTTATGAATTTTCATGTGGCACCATTAGGATGCCAAATTTTCGTAAGGGATTTCTTATCTCACTTTCAAATCCATGAGATTTCCATTGTTAGCCACTTATTTATTGTATGTTTTGTATGTACGGACCATGATTGTATTACCTGTTTAATACACTTTAATTTATGGGTAATTAAATATTCATTTTATGATCCTTCTTTCATGTGGTGTATGTTTCGAATGTTACTAAATCGGTAAGGGAACCTTTCACCCTCTTCTTTTAAAAAGACTTCTTTTTTGTTATGCCTTTTAATTTACACCTTATTTTGTTAGGATATGTTCTTATATATCTTTATTGATGTAAATTTTATGTCCATGTGATGAGATACCCTTTTATCTCATAAAATCCTTTTCTAGGTTTTAATGTGACGTCATTAGGCTGTCAAATTTTTGTAAAGGGACTTCATAACCCAATTTCAATTATTTGGGTTAAACTTCTACTTGTTGATTATGTCATGCTATAAATATGCGTTAATGACCTCTGATTGATTTATACCTAATATCCACTAATATTGGGTGTATTTATATCTTTCACAAATAAATTATGTCATTGATTTATCCTTAATCTAAGGATACCGTCTTTATAAGGGATTGCGTCTCAATTTACAATCCATTGAGGCTTCATTATTTTTATGCACCAATTCACTCTTATATGGTGTATATACTGTACTTTGACATCTTATATCATGAATCATTTTAATCTCATGATATTATAATGTTATGATTAAATTTTATTCCTCAATTATTTGTATTCAAGCGTCTCTTATTTTGTTAAAAACTCATTAACTAATATAACGTTTTAAATGCTTTAAAGATTTATTGTTCTAAATATTTATCCTCAATGTCTATGATTTCAAAGTGGTATTGGGATTTATTTAAATGAACATTAATGTTTCAAAATGTAAATTTCTCTAAAATCTTCCAAGTGGTATAGGACACTTTGATTCAAAAATCTATTTATTAAATGTTTGAAATGGTTATGAAAATGGTTTGATAAATCATTGTTTATTTCAATATCTTGACATGATATATTGTGATTGGAATTCGGAAATGTTATATTTCCATTATGCTTGTTTTATGTGTTATTTTATGTTTAGTGGGCGTGGTTTACGTATACAGGTGGTTCCGTGATTAACCTAGGGCGGGTGAGCTTGAGATAGCTCTCCAATGCATTGAGTAACGCGACGGAGGTAAACATGAATGTTTCTCTTAAGAGATTTTGGGAATATACTATAATGGGTATTCCAAATGTGACTCTCTATGTAGTTGTGATAGCTAAAATGTAAGTATGTTATTAATGAAATAAGTTACCTTTATGATTTATGAATTATAAGTGTTATTCATAAATCTTATTATTTTGTAAGGTATGTTATGATTGAAAAGTATTGGTTTCATTGATTTGTAATTATTTATGGGATAATGTTTTCATTCCTTATTTTATAACCCTTACTGAGCTTTTAATGCTCATCCCAAGTTTTTGAAATTTTTTTCACGGGACATAAAGATGAATAAGGTTAAGTAATGGATCAAGGAAAATCCATGCTATCTAAAACAAAGAACTAGACATGTTTCTTTTCAACAATTTTTATTTTATGATAAAATGGGTACTGAGTAGTATTATCTACATGTAATATTCATGTTTTTATGTATTAGATATGGCCTAATTCTCTAAAACTATAAACCTGAAAAGATCCTCAATGTGTATTACTCATTTAATTCAAGATTATGTAATGTTTTAAGGCCGGTTCCTTATAGAATTCAACTCCCATTATAGCCTTATAATAATAAACCGAGTTCACTCTTTGTTACGACCCCATATTACAGAATCCAGTTCACTCCGTGTTCCATCCCTGTATTAATGAACCAGGTTTATTTCTCAGTCCAACCCTCTAATAGTGTACCCAGTACATTTCTCATTTTATATATGTTTATATCATGAGATTTAAATCTTTACCCAATTCATTGAAGAGAGATATAGGTCTCACCCATATCTTATTGAAATAATACAAACATGGGCCAAAAAATCATAAACAATCACCTCAAACCCATGTAATGAAATTTTATTAATTTACATTTAAAAATATCCTAACCTATGTGAAAATATACAAGGTTCATTTTTAATTTCCTCAATATCATAGCCCATGATTGAGAAATTGGTTTCATAAGTATATAACAAGCTAATGAGAAACGTTATTAAAAAATATCCCTTGAAAGTGAAAAAAATTTCATAAATTCCATGTCATTATACATAAAAAATTTATAGAAGGAATATGAATTGAAAAATTAAAACAATACCTAGATGGTCATGAATAAAATAAATTGATTTTACCTTAGATGGAAAATTATTTTGAAATATCATTCAAACAAATTTATTGAGGAAAATATCATTTCATCTTTGAAAATTAATTATAAATACAAAAAACCATTTGAAAATACTATTCATATATAATATATTGAAAACCAATAACGAATATATTTAATCCTTTCGAAAAAATCATTCAAATAATATTAAATAATTTTCAAAACATATAAAAACATTTTTTTAAACTCTATGAAAAATAATCGAAATATTGAAAACATTTTGAAAATAATTTCATTTAAAATAAAATAAAAAATAATACCGAAATATTAAAAAAATTTGAAAACCATTTATTTTAATATTACTTTTAAAAAACATTTTCTTTTAAAATTATCTTTCATAATTGAAATTTAAGCTTCAATGAAATTATTGCGTGTAAATTAGGGCATTACATATGAGGTAAAAATAACATTCCATTTGAATGTTAAAATGTTAAGAAAAATTATTTTCTTAAAAAGAGACAATGAGATTACATTGACTATATTTGTAAGATAATCAGATGTTAAAAATATCCTTTAAATATTCCATGCTAATGGTACAAAATTCTTGGAACCTTTACTAGAAAACATTTTTTTCTGAATGAAGAGTGGGTAAAGTCCAGAATTCCTAAAAACACTTTTTTATCTATCATATGTACAAATGAGTATACATATTGTAAAAATATTTCAATATAGCATGAATAAACATTTTATAATAAAATTCAAGAATTTATTGAGAAATGGGTTATAATATTTCATCAATGGAATTGTAATCATAAATAATATTGGGAAGCGAAGTGATGGATTCAAAAAACCCTTATCATTGGGTAACATGTGATCATTCACTCAATGTAAGATAAGGAAATTAAATTAATAATTAAAATGCATGAAAATAAGGATCCTCATGGTATATCATATTAAATATAATTATATAGACCTCTAAATTAATTTAGCTTCATAAGAAAACATGAGTCTCAAAGAAGGAAAATTGAGACAAAACAATTTTACCGATTTGGTAACTTTTAAAACATAAACACCATGAAGTAAAGATCGTAAAATTTTTATGTCATTAACATGAAATTTATGTATAATATACATAGAAAAAATAATTGGAGGTATATATTCCCAAATAAGGGAAAGAGTGGCAGACACATCATGTATCTCATGGAAATAAAAAGTGATATAAAACATCCATACCTCGTCTCTTGACCCCAGTCGTACTCGTTCAATCAAACTCTATAACAAATATAAATTTATTATAAATATTTTGAAGAAAAATATTATTTTTTAAAATAACATGATTGATTTAAATATTACTTTATATTAACATATTTTTAATTATCCCATGTTATGGTTTCACATCAAGTAATATTCTATGTGTTCTTCGTATCTGTCTGAAGTTGTTATATTGTTTATCCTTAAACTTATATCATTATTATAGAATGTAAACCATAATATAAATATTTTATATATTCTATATATTTTTATTATAAAAATCTATAATATATATAATTATGAAATTGAAACATGATTCCTGGATATGTTAGGAGGTACGTATGAATGAACGGTATTTCCTTTAAATTGTCGGGTTGAAAGAATGATAGTGAAAGACATATATGATTAAGTGTATATATTATCTTATTAAATAAAATTTATTATATTATACAAATATATATATTTTATTAACTATTTTCATATTTATTAAAATCCATGTAGTGTATGATCAAGTCATATTACTTTTAGGGGGCAGTAGTCCACACTTCCTAAAACAAAATTATTATATTATCAGTAAATAGAATGTAATAAAAGATATGAGTTGTAAAATTAAAAAATATTTTTAAATATAATTAAAATAATTTATAAGGTATATAAATATAGTTCCTATCACAGTTTCCAACATGATAGGTGCTATGTAAAATTGAGCAATCATCGTTTAGTGAGACAATAGTTCACCGTACACATTAACTATATGTTTGTTACCCATTAGATGGATTTGTGTTTAATTATATGTTATAAAAAGATCATAAATATATCCTGGTTTTTTTGGATACATGTTTTTTATAAATAGATGTAATAAGGTGTGTGTAGGGAGTTGAGATTGAATATTAAAGGAAGTACTTGAGAGAAGACGTCACCTTTTAATCTGGTAACTCCATTTTGGTTATGCCAAAACGGTTCATTGGTTTTCCTTATGTCCGAGGAAATTCTTATTGGATGAAAGGATGGATTTTTTGGATGTTTATTGGGTTGATAATGGCTGAACCTAAGAGGTTTTAGAGGTGCGAGGATGTGGGAGAGTCGGTGGCATTTTATGGTGAATGAATAGGACCCGGGATGAATTTTCTAAAACAAGTCTTCTGTACATATTCTTGCACAAAAACAAAAGTCATAAAAATCATTAAATATAAAAAATGAAGGTTTATTCCATATATATGGGAATATAATGGGTTTTGGACATGTTACTCTGTCATTTTGGTACCTATGATTAAGGATTAATCTCTAATTAATCTTAATTTGACCTTAATCGGTGTGATTATTTTTAATCACAATTACTTGCAATTTTGGTCAAAAATCAACATTATCTAATTATAAAATAAAAATTATAATTAAATAAATGTTTTATGTATGTTTTTTAAAATTAAATTCACAAAATTATAAATATTATGATTAATGATAATCTCATATATTGGATAAAATTGAGGGATTAAAAGTATAATTATGTTCCAAAGTTCTTTATGTTTTTTTATTCAATTTCAAAGTGAAATTGAATATACCGACCTATCTTTTTTGAATTTATTTATAATTTCTATAATTTTACTGTATAAAAATTATAAATATAATATACCATTAATAATTTTTTAAAATAAAACTACATTTTATCTGACAAGTATTATTTTTCCATATAATTCAAAAATGTAGTATATCATAAATATAAAAATAATTAACCCTAAGCTAATTTTCTACATTATCAATTCAAAAATGAAGTATAATTTTTCCAATTAAATTTATAAATATTTTTAAAATATATTTTATTATTTATGTCAGTTCCTTTGAAAAAAATGGTACTTTAAAATACAAAATGACATTACCAAGAATCAAATCATTCATTAATAAAACGTTTTTTCTATACAAATCAAACGAAAAATTGAATAATTATTAATTATATTTATATAAATATATTTCATTCATGGTCATAATTATCACTCTAAAATAATTATAATAATAAAATAATGTTTTTTAGAAACATTTATGTAGCGTGTAATGTACACCAATTTGGCGTTGTTGGTAGTTCAAGCTATATCAGTTTTGCGTGTAGAAAAAGACAATTAGTTATTGAGAGTATCACATGATAAGATAGTTTCATGTGAATGGAAACATTTTACAGTGTTTTTTAATATATATATATATGTATACATATATATAATGAACTATTTCCATTCCCTCATGAAATTAAAAAATATCAAAGAGATAAATTAATTCGAAAAAATATAACTCATATAATATTTGAGTGTTTCAAATATAAAGGTATCTATGTTAAAAACATTAATACATCCAACCTTTGGCCCTTATATACCAAAACATGACATGTTTCCATGGTAAATGGTTGTTGAACCACAATCTAACACCTCTCAAGGTTCATAGTTGTACCCTTCTTCTAGTCACTCTTTTTATCTCCCTCTACCACTCTCATTTTCTATATTTTCCACCAAAAGAAGGAGCCCAGATGCATGCGAGATAAAACAAGAAAAAATAACAGACAAAAATATAAAATGAAATGGAATAAATGAAAATAAAAATAAAATGAATACGTAAAATGGATATTCGGTCGACCTTGGATCTGAACTCGATTTTATGCCTCACTTAATAAAAATTACACATTCCGTACTCAATGATGGAGATATAATCCCTATCATATGGTATAATCAAATGATATTACTGAATAAACCTATGTGAAAAAAATTAACATTTTATTCATTTAATATTAACTATTATCTACTATTCAAAAATTTGAATGGCTCTAATTTCCATGAAACTCTAATCCTACAATCAAAACCATATTATAGAACACATAATTTGGTCAGAAAAGTTATCTGAGGCCAAAATCTAGAGAAAAAGGCCATTTTACCCTTATTGTGTATCTAATTAAAAAAATTCAATTTTTTGTGCAAATTTATAGTCTAGGAAAAAAGGGACCAACAATTTTCAATATAGAGTTTCAGTAGTCATGATCATTTTGATCTAGTTTTGTAATAAAGATATTCTTATTTATTATAATAAAAACATTCATCATTTAAAATGTACACGTTTTGTAATTTTTGATAATTGAATTGATTTATATATCTCTTACCTCATTCTATTTTTATCTTTTATTTTTTGTCACATTGTGGAATTGGTGTTGAATTATTTTAGTAATTTTACCAAAGAAATATTACATTCTAATAATATGATAAATAAATAATATAATCATTCCAAATTAATATATATATATATATATATTCTTATTGATATATATTAATATTAGTATTTAAGTTCCAATTCTTATCCATAAATTAATTTTAAATCATCATTCACGTAGGTTTCCAAATTGGCCCAAACATAAACATACTATAACAAATGTATAATTATGAAAATGAAAGCGGTTTCTTTTGAATGTTTAAGACATATAATATGATAATAATGACATTATTTTGATAATTTTGGGTTTAATTATACTAAAATAGGTTTTAATATATAATAATAAAACCAAATTTAAATTATATACATTGCATAATGTGGGTGGTAGTCCATAAAACTCATGGTTAATATTCTCAGTTCTTGAAGAATGTTATCTAATTGAGATATCTAATAATTTTACAATTTATAATAAAAATAATATTATATATATCATATTGTTTCTTCACTTTTATCAATAAATGCAACCGATATGTTTGGTACAAAAAAATAAAAATGATTGATTTGGGGAACCACTATTTTGTGTAAATGCACTAATGACATTTTTTAATTTTTCATTATAATTGGAGAGGAATACATAATTGGTTCTACATTACATTTTTATCATGTCAATATAATAACTATATTTATTTCAATAATATTTGTATGGATATGAGTGGTTATGAATTAAGATTAATAATAAATAGCCGTGACAAAGGTTATATATACACCCTGATATTTAGTTTTATCTTGAAAATCTCTATTGAATTGGAGGACATAATATTACTAATGGTGGCTCGAGAAACATTATAGTTGTAATGAGTTTTATGGGAATTTTTTCCATTTTTTAATAATAAATTTGATGTTTTATGTGTTGTATGATGTAAAGGAAGTGTGTCCTTGGGTTGACCATTCATAAATAAATGATTTCCTCATACGTTTTAAACAGGTTTTTAGTTATATATCATTAGATTCTTACATTTCATCCATTCTAGTTTTAAACATTGTAACATGTTTTTAACTATGAACATTGTTTATAACAAAAATATATGATATCATTATTAAAAATTATTAGTGATGATAAAAAAATTATCCCCATGTAAATGGTATTATTTTTTATATACATTAAAAATATTTTTAAAATTAAATCATATTATATATAAAATTATAGTTTGTTTGTAGAAAAACAATGTTTTTACATTTCAGTGTTCTTTAACATATTTATAATTTATTACTAAATAAATGAGATAATATATATATATATATGATAGTTTAAAAATTATATTATAAAAATTATTGATAAGTTATTAGTTGATTTCAATAACTACAAAATACACAATATTAAAAAAAATTATATGATATAATTATTGTATCTATTAACATCATAAATGACAATAATCGTAGAAATTTAATTTTCATTCAATAAAATGTAATATTAACTCTAACCTATAATTGAAATCATTATCAAAAATTTGAAATCATTTCTATAAAATTATATTTCTATAAGATAGAAAATTATTTTTTATATCATCCAAAAAAATACTATTTCAGAATTAAACTTAAATATATTTCCAAATTGATAATCACATAATCAGAAGTCTCGATAAAAAAAATATTATGCCCAAAAAAATTTATAAATAATAATACTAAATAAGAACTAGAGAGAAGCAACATGGGGGATAAAAAATTCGTGTTCACATCACCACACACATCCTCATCCACAAACTAAAAAAATAAGGTTGATGTTACAGAAGACCAAAAATAACTAACCTCCTCAATAGCACACTTCGAAAGAGCATTAGTAACCTGATTCACATCTCTATAAACACGAGTGAAAACTAAGCAAAAAATCTCCAGATGATTGAGATGTTCATCCCAATCAGAAATCATTCTCCATGGAACATTCCTTAAATGATTTCTATGAATTCCAACCACCAATGTTGAATTAGATTCCAGCCATAAAAATGTCCATCCATGATGAGAAGCATAATAGACAACCTAAACCATTTCTCATCATTAAGCCTTAATCTCTAAACAATTTCCTAAAATATGGTAAAAATATCATTTAAAGAATCAACTATAAGTGTTGAAGACACCAAAAAATCATGAAGGTCCCAGTGCTCATAATGCCACCCCACTAACATTAATTATCAAACACTGAGAGATCTGAGGTGTCCACTTTATATTCATCATCACAAGGGGATTTTTTCCTCAGCCAGAAATACCAAGAGATTGTAGAACCACAAAATATGAAACATCATTCCATATGACTCTAATGAGAGGTGATTCTACAGAAAAAACACTGAGATGGATCTCCTGAATAAGAATAGATGTTGGTGTAATTCTATTATAAAAACATGTGTATTTTGGGCCCTCTACATAAAATAAATTATGTATTTTTAGCTACAGAATGGATGAGCGGTTTTACATGAGTACTATAATAATACGAATAACTAGATTCCATAAGCTGGCCAAAAAAATCTAGACTCAAGTAGAATCCAAAAAAATACTACATGTAACTTCATAGACCAGATGGAGAGCTGAAGGATTGGAATAAATGATTGAAAGTTTCATCCATAGTAAGAGAAAGGAAACAAATTAGTTCAAGAGAAAACTCAGCCCTCTACATCATTCGCTGAAAAGGAAGTCTAAACTTCCATGTCCTCCACAAGAGAAAATAATGAGTTAGTGGAATAAAGGAAGTATGAAACAGTAACAGCCAAGAAGGGACCAGCAAAGATCCATTACACAAGAATATATAATCTTCCATAGTGATAAATTATTTAGGAAAACTCAGCAGCCAAATCATAGTATCCATAACAGAGTAATGATAATAATCCAACTCCATATTAAGAGGACCTGAATTAAAATCCTATGCAATTCCATTATTTTAAAAATCACTAATAGAGTGATCCTTCAACGAAGAAGGGGTCTCAATTTCATCAACAATACCACATGATAACCAAAAATTCTTTCAACAATTCGAACAAGAATTTCTAAAAAATCCCATTTTGAAGATTGTGAAAAGCTACTGTTAGAATGCTTGAGGGAAGGCCATATCGAGAGGGGGACATACAGAGAATATCCATTTATTATCTTAGTCCTAACATTGATACAATATAATTTATAGTAAGAAATCAATATACGTAAATAGGGACCATGATGTAATTTTAATGAGGGATTGATTGAAAATATTATGATCCTTGTGCACCATGCCTCCCATGTCAACATGCCTAATACAATTACATCAAGAAAATGTAACAAGCATGCTTTTATTAACTGATCTAGTCCAAATAAAATTATGAATCAATCTCTGTAACTCTTTGAGAATAATTATATTTCATCTATAATGAGTAAAAAATAGACACACATGGAGGTGATGACATAATTAACAAGAAATACACCTCCTGACTGCAAAATAGATTTTCCTTTTCCAGGTAGCCAGTTCATTGAGAATTTTGATATAGATGTTTTCCAGGTAACATCTTTTTACTACACCCCAAAATAGATATACCCCAATATAATTAAATGGTAGATACCCTCTCCTAACCCCAAGCATCCAGGCAATGCTATTTTTCTTAGAAATGATACACCCTTCCAAAAAAAATCGGGGATTTCATCCAACTGATATCTTTCCCCATAACCTCCTCATAATTCTAAAAATCATCATTAACGTATAAAATAGTGATTCCATCAGCCTTCCCAAACAACATAATATCGTCCGTATATAATAGATTTGATGGTGCAAACTGACCACTTGTAACATTCAATTGTCGATACAAACCAACATGCACAAGATCCAAAATACATATGCACAATTAATCCTCCGAGAATTAAAAAAGGATCTCAGATAATATATTTCTTTGTCCCACCCCCTATAATACATAAAAAATACTCTAAGAGATCCATTAATTACAATAGATTCTATAAAAATCTTATGAATGTAGTTAATCATACCGACATAACCATCAAAAAAATACATTCATTATTAACACTGATAAAATGAAACTCTACTTCATTATATAAGAAGATTTTGAAATGTGAATCTTAAGATCCATATTACCATGCCTCACTTTTTTCCTCATATTATTGACACATTTAGAATCTATATATAAGAAATTTTGAATGTTACATCAATGAAGGAACATAAATTGATTTTTGGAAATATGGTCTTTAGAATTGCTTCCCAATATGTTTTCCAAAATTTTACGAAAAACATTCTTAAGAGTAATGCTTATCGCTATAGGCCTAAAATCACGAATATCAAGCGCATTATCCTTCTTCTGAATCAAAGAAACAAATATTACATTAGAACAAAAAGGAATTTAGGCATGATATAAGAATTCTATAAATGCATTAACAAACTCAGTGATAAATATATCCAAATAAGTAATGAAAATTTTATTGGAGAAGAAATCCAAACCTACCACAGTATCAGAATTCCTAGAAATGACATCTTTCCTAACATCCTCCACAGTGGGTACATTAGTAATCATATCATTCTAAGAGGCCTCAACCATATGAGAGATATTCATGAACATTTTGTGAGTATTATCATTACTTTATTCCTTGAAGTGGTTTTAAAAGTATCAACAAGAAGCACAATGAATAACATTTTCAGGACTAAAATGAAAGCCATCAACCATGAGGGAATTCATTCCATATTTCACCTTCTTTTCCCTATAGATGCAATGAAAAATTCTTTAATTTATATCACCATAAATAATCCACATGAAATTGTATTCAGTAAAAGAATGGTTTTCCTTTAAGTCTAATAACTCATTAAATTTATAAGGGGCAAGAAGCAAAACCCTTGAGATAACATCATGACCCTCATTATGTCTTTGACACTGTAGGAAATTATCTTAATCAATTTGAATATCATGATCAAGGCCTAAGAATGACCGTTTATTCCAAACATTGAGCTTTTCCATAAAAATCTTATTATTTATAACCATTATGTAAAAAGTAATTCCAATATAATTGTTCTCCCAAATCTTACTAACAATCTGCCGACAATTTGGATTAGTTAACCCGACATTATTAAATTTAAATGGAAATGGGGATAATCTTAACCTATTGAGAAATAGATATATTAAAAGAGGTTTGTGATCAGAATAAACTCCTGATAGAGTGATATCTGACAAAGAAATATATTGATCTCCCCCATCCTTATGAAAAAACACATATCAATTCTTCTTGCTTGTAGGCCATTTAATGTGTTTCTTCGCCACATGAAATCAGCCACTATGATTGGGACCTCAATCAATTTTCATTAATCAATGCAGGCAAAAAACTCATTAGTACCCAGCCTATTGAAACTATTCACTATATTATCCTTAGGCCATAGCACCAATTTGAAATTCATAATTATTTAACAACTTTATCTCATACCAAGGTCAATACTCTCCAATGCTGACCATAAAGCACGTGTTCTAGTATACTGATTCATGACATAAATGAAAATAAATGACATG
Source organism: Viscum album (assembly GCA_963277665.1). NCBI lineage: Eukaryota > Viridiplantae > Streptophyta > Magnoliopsida > Santalales > Viscaceae > Viscum > Viscum album. Next base: position 1,075,769,534 of record OY728141.1, read on the forward strand.
GTATGTCCATTTATTCCAACAGAGAAAGTGAACGGTTGTTGATCGTTGAAAGAAGAAATCAGAGAGATACTGTCATTTTTTCAAAACCCAATGCAACTCTTTAGAATCCTAATAAGCATTAAGAGAAACCAGAGAGTACCCCAGGGAGACAATTTAAAGGCATAAAATTTTTAAAAGGGCATTTTAGGATCAGAAATACAAGTGAGGAAAGGTTTATTGGCCAACAAAAAATTCCAAAATACATTGAATATTGGATAATTCCCAATCCCCGGGAAGATCCATAGGAAAAGCTTCGTGAGAGAAGAGATATGGACCCGGTGTTAGGCTCATCATCCCTTTGTAATTTCACTTTCATAATCAGCTTTCCAACATTCTTCTTCTTTTCCTTATCTAATATGGGCGAGGCAACAACTGAACCTTCCAATGAATCAGGAGAAGAGGTTGGACCATCCAATGATTGAGACTGCTCTACATAGGAAGTCTCCTCATTGTCACCATACAAAAAGTAACCACTCAAAAGATTGATCTTATTAATAAATTGAATTTTTTCCTAACTGACCTATAGAAAAGGATTCCTTGTAGACATAGATAGTAGGACTTGAGAGAATGAGACCACCACATCTTGTAGTAGCTCACTACTATTAATCCCTTAAAAATATTGGGGGATCCTATCATTCAAAAAATCCAGACTAGCAGATTCAATCAAAGCCAGCTCGGCCAAATCTTGTATAGGATGCACAATGGGACTGACAACCTCATTTTCCTTGGTAGAAGTACCATCAGACTCCCAAATCATCCTAGGAAACTCAATATCCATATCAGATCTTGGGATGTAATATATTGTTTCATATGATGAATCTAGATTAATTGATTCATTAATGGGAATAGTATGCTCAACATGTACCTACACTGCGACCTGAATATCGGGGTCATGATTAATAGGTACCTGCACTAAATCCTTAATAATAGGATCAAATATGGGGTTATTTGTCACAATAGGAATCTTAAATGAATCCCATGTTGTAAGCTTAGTACTGGGCTCATCAAGTACCTACACTGAATCCTACGTAACATGCTTAGTATTGGGATCAACATGTACCTATAGGGAAACATGAGAAACATGTTCTGTATAGGGATTATTTTACACAATAGATAGTCTAGAGTTTTCCCCCTCACCTTATTCTTCCAAAAAATTGAATCACTGTGAACTTTAAAATTACACAATCAACAGACTTTACTTTGTTTTCATTTGAAATCAATCTTACCAAATATGGAAAAATTCAAAATAATCTTTGGTATCCATTAATATTAAATATCTAGATTAAGCGTATCAACTCCTGTTGTCAAAAAATCAACATGAAATAGTGCAGAAGAAAAATATGCTTTAACAAGGACTCCACAAAATGAACAAATCCAGTATTTCTAGTATTCTTGTCTATTAGAATGGGATTTCCAACCGATGAGGCAACATCCCAAAAAATTATAAGATGTCAGTAATGCCAATTTAATTTTCAAATGTGAATCCATACCTAAGAATGAGAATCATTGACATTATCGGGATCAAAATTCTTATCGCACTCCTAAATATGAAGAAATCCAGGCATCCGTGAATGAAATCCAAATCTCAATGCCCTTCTCTTGGACTTTTCAGATGAAAAGAGCAGTGGATAATATCCACAGCTCATAGATATCATCCACCAATCCCCAACCCCCCAAATCTGCTAAATTCATTGTGTAAGATCATTGAATTTCCAAATATTACCTCTTAATAGATGAATAATAAGGGAAATGGTTGACAAATGAAAGAGACCAATTTATTCTTATACAGAAACCTGATCAGTTGGGACATGGGATATGTGCCCCTTCCTGATGATCCACCCAGGTGAAGAACTATCAAACTCTATGAAATTACTTGAATAATTTAGGACATCCTCATAGATCCTCATCAATCTCAATGCATTAGAAGGAGAAAGCATTGTGGGATGTTTATAAAGAGTGAAACTAAACATATATTTATGACTGACACAATCATACTTCATACCAGTGAGTGGATTATTAGAATGTAATAAATCATCATCATTCTTCGCAATCAAATCCGGATCATTAGAGCTAAGGTTCCCCCCTAGACACCCTGCCTTGCATCTCCATCACTTCTTGATAATCACAAACATTATAAATACAGCATTGTAATTATGAGTGATTTATTTTATATTATACATATATATATATATTAAAAATATATATGATTCTAGAATCATTTAATTCTTTATTTTCTTATAATAATGTCATAAATTGGATGGTCCTTGTATTTTTGTAATTCTTTTTTACAATTTATCAAAAAAAAAATTTCTTTATGATTTTTCCCAAAAACTATTCATTGAATAATTATGATAAGTGGAATTCAAACATTAATTTACTTTTGTGAAATTACAAAACAAAAAATCTAAAATTTAAATAAATTCGTGAATAAAAGCTCATTATATAGCACATTGTGATAAAGTATCAAGACACATTGATTACCTAATATAGTTGGGTCCCGATTATTACAAACATAATAAAGAATAAAAAAAAATGTTTTTCATTTATAATTTTTCATATTAATTAAATATTGAATAATAAGAATCCTAATATATTACATAATAAAGTAAATTTTATGGTTCTTATGTTATGTGCATGTAAAGAACAAATAAGGAACAACAAAAGGTTTTATGAAAACTCAATATATCTCCAATGAGTTAAATACATTATTAATAAAATCAATTTTTAATATAAGGATACTCATACATAATAAATAATTTTTATTTTATTTCATCATTATTTTCTAGGGTTTCAAATTACTGCATTATAACCTCATTATCAAATTAACCTTAACACAATGATTATTTTACATATAAGGGTATTTAGTATTTGTGTTCACCCAATTGAGAAGTATTTCATATTATAAACATTTTTATTGTTATTTGTGTATCAACCACCCAATGAAATTTTTAATTATGAATCATTTTTGTTACATGACATTCAAGTTTTAATTTATTGTGTATGTTCTCACGGGGTTTTGACTCAATAATTTCAAATCCCATTAGATTTTTTGTCTCTATCACTATTTATTGATGAGTATTTTCATATTTAGAAAAAATATTTTTTTTATTAGTTAATAACACCTCATAAATTCTAATATCTTCAATTATAGTTAATCATAGAATGTGTACTTCGATTCATGATCTTTCATTCTTAGAATTGGAGTGATATATTCAATAAAATATATGAAGTTTATCAAAATTCACATGACTTTTTAGAGTTATAATATATATCCATTATATTCATATATCATTTCATATGATATTCCATATTTATATGATTTTATATCACTTTTTTTCCAAATAAATCAATATAATTAATTATATTACATAATTAAAATTCAATTGTGTTAGGAATAAATTTGTTGATCTAATATTACTATTTATCAACTGTTTTAGTGTTTTCCTCATCTATATGATGTTTTAACGTAATAATTAGATTACTATGAATTTTTCATTTTTTTAAAATTCTTATCCCACCTTACACAATTTTAAAAAATAATTTTTATTATTTTATAGTAGTGGGTTTTCAATGAAGATTTAAAAAAAATTTATGCAACGTCATAAAAAAGGGATTGTCTTCCGCTTTAGCATTCCTCAAGATAAATCATTGTGTATTGTTAAGTCCTCCATTATTTATAATTTTTCATTTGAATCAGTATTTGGGATTTATTTCAGTACACATATTTTATAAACAAATAAAATTAAAAGTAAATGTTTTAATTTAAATAATTATTAAAACTATTTTCCAAAAATTTATTTACATTTTAGAAAATAAATACCCTTTTGGAATTTATGTTTCATGGTTTTCAAAATGATATAACTCATAGTATTTTATTTTTTAGGAATTAAACTATTGGTATTGAAATACCCTAATTAATAATCTATTATATGGGATAGTATGTAGCATTCATTTTTAAAATTATTTTTCAATCTATGTAAAAAAAATTCAATGTTTCATTTGTTATGTTTGGATATGTTCTTCTGAAAAAATTAACCATATTTCTCTTGAATTTACAAATTTATTTTTTGTGGAAATAATCCAGAAATGAATTTATTTTAATGTCTAGTATTTCTTTGATGATATAAATAATGTTCAAAAAAATCTCTTTTTCATTTACATAATATGATGTGAAGATGGGATTATAATTATATTGGACCCAATGAATATGGTATTTATTTATATCTCATCAGTTATTATGTATGTGATAATGAATTCAATTAATTTTTTATGGGATGTTTTTTACTATTCCATGATGGTATTGGGACTAAAACATAACTTATGTTAATGTTTTCATGATTTATATTTTGGTAAAAATATTAAAATGGCAAGAACATTTGATAATGATTTCATTATGATAAATTCTCATTATATTATTCACATCCCATGATCCATTTATTTTTGTGTATGAATTAGATATGTTATGTTTAGTTTCTACGATTACATTCTCAAATCCATATTTCTGTTGTAGAGACCCGAAGCCTGACGTACATGGACATTGCATTACTTTTGCGGAATACTTAGTACATAACAAAAACACACACACAAGGACCGTAATAGTTTAGTGTCTTTGGAAACTCTGAATAAAATCTTCTAATCGTGGGGAAAGATCTTCAACATCTCCCATAAAGATCTTCCTTTTTTTTTTACCTAAAACCTTTCTTTATGTCCTGGGGAAAATTAAACATAAAAGGGTGAGCTCAAATGCTCAGTAAGGGTAAACAAAAGAAATATCAATCACATAATTTTCATAAGAACATAACATTTTTGGAAATCTTAACCTGCAAAAGAGAGCATAATTTCATAACATGGGATAAATCATAGTAGTGAAATGAAATCATAACTTAAAACATTACTCATTGTGGCATACACACATAATCATAGGGAATCATTTCTTGTTAGTCAAGACTCATTGCCAAGACTATCTTAGTGGACAAAGTCCCTTTCTGAATCGAGTAATCCTCGTTTCAGTCCTGTTTCACTGAACCGGTATAACCTACCATTTCAGCCATGTCTATCTCATGAGATATAAAATCTTTACCCAATGCATTGGAGGGAGATATAGGTCCCACCCATCTCTTAATGATACCATTCTTATGTGTGCCACAAAATCATAAACCATAAATCATTTCATAACCCATGTAATAAAAATGGGATTCTTAAACAACATGACATCATAAAACCATTCATATAAGATAAAGGAATTCATAAACATAATTCCATCACAACATAGTCAAATCAATGTAAAAATATGTATAGAAACAGAACCCTTTATTATCTTAGATGGAAAATAATTTTGATAAAAACACTTGAATTGAATTCTTGAAGAAAATATCCTTTCTTCTTCAAAATCAATTTCTTTTCACAAAACATCATGCAATTTTAAAAGAAAGAGATTTTATTGAAAATATTCATGAAATATTTTGGAGGAAGTTTCATGAAAATAAGGCTTTATAAAACCGTAAAAATCCGTTCGTGCCGTATAAGTTAAAAAAAAACATTCTTCGTACTTTTGTCGGAAAAGTCAAAAAGTACCTCGTACGGAAAAACGACAAAAGATTCCTTTCATATTCTTTACTAAAAACTCACCTAAGGGTAAAATTGGATTTAAACTATTGCAAGTGGATGGAAACAATATTACATATTGAGGGAACATGGATGTGGATGATAAAATACACCCCAGTAAATACTTACGAATAAACAATCTCGGATAAAAATGAGATTGTGATATTTCCCTTACCTTAGGTCCGACTTGCTTTGTAAGTGTCTGAACCTCCTGTATAATGATTTAAATCATGTTATTTACTTATTACAGAATCATATTCATTGTTATTATATCATATATGGTTCACTTATGACATTATATTACCCGTTCTTTTGTAAATTCCATGTTAAAGAAGCGTTTTGGGTAAAATCGTTTCATTTATCGTAGGTGTTTTGACTTGTTGTTCTTGACATCATTATTACTTATATCATGATTTACTTACTTCCAGAATATAAAATATGATTTATATATCATATGTATTCAGTATATATATATATATATATATAATAGGTAGATAAATAAAATGAAAAACACCGTTCATGGAGACGGTAGTCCGTACGTACGCATGAACGATGTTTTCCTTTCCTTATTGTCTTGAAATGGAAGTAAGTAGATGACATACATATGTATATATATACATAAATCCAGTAGATTTATAATGTCATATATTTCATTATTATTTCTTATATATACATTATAATCATTCTTAAATGGTTAACATGGAGAATGAATCTCATCGCGTCGTGGAGACGGTATTCCGTACGTACGCACGAGCGATGATATCATTTCTATAAATATTGAATTGAATTGGAGTGGATTATACAATATATCAGAATCAATATGATGTTGTAATAACTATGTATAGTTATTCTTTACACCATTATACCCATCCATGTAAGGTGGTGGTGGAAAATAGATTACACCACGGCGTGGAGACGGTATTCCGTACGTACGCACGCGCAGTGATTTCTTTTTCCGTAGGATGGATAGATGGTGAAATAGGGTTGTTTCATACTTATAATAACATATCAGTATATGAGTGATACTGATGTTATTACTTCATAATGAAACAACCTAAGAAGAAGAAGTGGAAGAAGAAATAAAGATGAAAGAATTGGTAACGGTAATTACCTCTTCTTTGAAGTGCCTCTTTGAGACCTCCTCTTAGGGCACTAGAATTGGTCTTTGAGGAAGACCAGAACCTCTAGGATGTTGCTAGGGAAGTGGAGAAGAGATTTTGGCAGGGGTTGGCCGAGCTTGAGTGCTCAAATTGGTGTGAGGAGGAGGGGGAGGAGGTGTCCTTTTATAGGGGAGGAGAGGGGCACCTTAGGAATATCTCAAAATATTATTTTATATTAAAGTCAAAATCGGTTTATAATGGTTCCAAAGGGTCTTATTTCGAAGCTAAAGTGGGGATGGGTCTAAATCCTATCAACCAATAGGATTTAGACAAGTTTAGGGTATTATTTTAACCTTATCAATTAGATTTAACTCTAAGTTAAATAATTTAACTTTTACCGTGTCTTTTTGTTTTCTTTCACTATATGGTTAATACACTTACTATAACATGCCAAAAGAACCCCAAATTGTTTATTATTAATATATATATCCTTATCTAAGTCATTTGGCCGAACCTTAGATTTTTAGGAATAAAATAACAATTAATAATATAATATTTTATTTAAAATCTATTTTGTGTCAATTTTGACACTATTTGATATATGATTGTTTTGAAAGTCATAACAGAATTATATGTTCGAACCAAGTTAATTAGATCAACAATAATATATCATAGTAACCTATAAAATTAGTGTAATTCATAAAAAGTCTCAAATTATATTTATTCTGGTGTTTATAACATCAATTATGTCAATATTTCATTAATAAGATAATTACTGCATCATCATTGTGTCATAAATAAATTAAATTATTTGATGTCTAAAAATTACAAATAAAATACAATCATGTAGGAAATCTTTTTATCTTTCTAATGAATATTTATAGTCGAATTTATCTTATGTATAACCCCATATTAAAAATGATTTACTTATTAAACTTTGATTTTTGCTATTTTAACCCTTCTTTAAATAAATTAATAATAAATGTCCTAATCTAATCCAAGTGGGCCTAAATGGTCATATTTTATTCCTAAGTTTGTTTTTGGTCGAATTACACTTGTCCAATAGAATTAGGACATGTGTTAGGGTAATAGTGATATCATATTTACCCTTAGTTACCCTATTTACTATTAACCGCGGTAAAAAAAGTAAAAAGTTACTATTCACCAAAAAATTATTTTCATCTCATTGAACCACATTTTAGTCCTTGATATTAACCGTGTCTCTCGGATTTTTGAAATTCCATTCACAGAAGCGGTAAAATTAAGTTTTATGCAAAATTCAGTTTTTAACCTACCACTTAGTAGTTTCACTATTCATCAAAAATTGATGTTTTTCAGAATAATGCCAAAATTTCATCCCAAGCTATATTTCATATTCCGAATTTAAAAATGAAGTCTATTTTACCAAATTCATAACATAAAAGTTGCATTAATTAATTTTATAATTAAATCCCGTTGTTAAAACAAATAGCGTGTTTTTAAGAAACAATCTCTATCAAAAGATTGACACTTGTTTATGTCTGGTTTAAATGTGCAATTACATCCAATGACCAACATTGTATTAAATTGTAAAAATATATTCTAAATACACTTTAAAACCACTCAAATTAATGATTTATCACTATTAATTATTTGGATTAAAAAAAGTTGTTTTTTATTATAATTTAGTAATTTTCACTATTCATCAGAATATGAAAGTTATCCGAAAAGTACCAAAATTTCACCTTAGGCTAAATTCGATACTCCGAATCCAAAAATGAAGTTCATTTTGAAAAATAAGATTTATAGAATTTTAAAAAGTGGTTATTACTATTCATAACGGCTAGTTTTAATAATATTTTAATAGCATATCATTGTTTAGTGAGACTCGGTATTGCGTATTACACACGCTATCGAGGAAGGTCGCGATTGCGTGTAATGCAAGGCAAGTCAAGGATGCGTGTTGTGCAAGCTCCTTTTGGTGTAGCGTAAAATCTTGGGCTGTTACATTCTACCCCCCTTAAAATGAATTTCGCCCTCGAAATTCGTCGGGGTTATAAATGGTTTACTATTTGAAAGTTTCTTTAATATAAACCCACATCGTAAAAGGGAATACCAAAACTTGTCTTTAAAAACTAAAGTATGAAATGTAACGATTACCCAAATAAACTAATCACTGGGTTTCCACATAGGTGAAAATATGGATAGGGAAGAGAAATCTAACCATCATGTTCTGATGGAGAGTGGTAGAGAACATGGCTATGGAAAAGCCAGTAATCACAAATCCATAGATTTGTGATGATATAAGGTACCATCTGATTCATCAGGTATAAGATCACTAGGACAACATTTTTGGTTTTCAAGATCATCTCCCTAAAGTTGAAAATTTGAATTAGAATAAATACTTACTTTATTTTGGTACAATCTCACTGTTGTTCGTGCCTTGAACAATTTCCACTTCATTTCTTAAATAAATGAAGTTGAATTTGTTATTCGTGAAGTGTTAGCAGATCATGTGATAGAATGACTGTTCATTCTCAAACAAAAGGTTAGCAAAGGTTATTAAATATACATAAGTCATTCTATAGTGAGATTAATCATATATGGTTCCTAAAATGGACTTATACTTCATATATCATACTTCTTAATATAATAAAACTGGTTTCTACTAAACAGGGACTTCCTGTAGGTCAGTGGTAGGCGATAAAGGCCTGTCGCACTTCGGTTGTGGGTTCGATTCCTACAGCCTTGTCCGAAGCGATGGGCTGTCGCCCGTCCTGCAGGTTGTCCCTTTTTCTAAAACTACGTTACTATAACATCCCTTCAATAATATCGAAAATCTTCTATCCTTAAACAATACTAACTTATGTCCAACATAATCCAGTCTAATCTTTAGGCTTATAATACTGCAGTCCACTCTCATAATATAGTGACAACGATTACCAGAGATTTAATACTATCGTTGATCCCCACATATCATAAGATATGTCTTGTTGGTCACATTCCAAACATTCAAAGTCCTTAATCGTGTATTCTCTTGAATACCTTAGTGAAAACATGAGTGCAGTTAAAAGTTAACACTTTCCACATACCAAAATCCTCAAAATTCTATATACTCAAACCATGATATCACTTAGTCCTTATATCAATCATGATCTCATGAATACTATCAAACATTTAATTTTCTCCTTATCCCTTCATTATGCGCATATCATCTACATTCCAAAAATATCTGAATAACCTTTCATGGATACTGGTAACATTAATCATACACTTTCAAAACACAAGGAAAGACAACAGTGTAACAATCCATAGATGTCTCTTTATTCCAAAATTACACATGATAAACATGTAATCATTCCACTACATTCTCAAACCATTGACCGAGCTTCAAAAATTCTTTCATCTCACATATCATTTGTAGTCTCTTCATCATCATCCACATAAATACTACCCATATGACCATACTGATTCTCTTCATGAGTCTTTCCCTTAGGGCATTTGTTTGCATAATGCCCATACATTCCACATTTAAAACACTTAACCATTTTTGATGTCGTAGCAATACCATTATCCTCATCCATGGTGTTAACCGACCCTTTTCCTTTGCACTTACTTGCTTTGTGTCCTTCTTTTCCACACCCAAAGCATCTTCCAGTTCCCTTGAAACATTCTCCTTGATGCCTCTTCCCACATGATTTACATAGGGGAAATTGAACTTTCTTTCCTCTATGATCATCATGGAACTCCATCTTTCTCTTATTAGTCGAGTCAGGAAACTTACCAAATTTTACTTTATTGATCATGTTGTGAGATTGCTGATTCGGCATAATAATGATGTTTGGGCATCCAAATCCCATTTCATTTGGTTGCTCATGAAGAATATCATTCCATTGTCCATCATATCCTCCATTATCGTGAATCATCTTGTTTCCAGCCATATTCTAAAACCCAAAAAGAATAGTGTGAGAGGCAAAAATCATAATAATGGGGGAGTAACTTAAATATCTAACATCTTTGGTTTAATCTAATATCGTTACCATAGTTCTAGGACTATATCCTATACGTATACTTATCCTTAGGGGCATCCCTAGACATACCTTAGAAATATCTCTAGGGATCTCACTAATGTTTTCGCGTCCTAGTTTCCAAAGGTTGACTAAACCTTTCCTCTGATACCAACTGTAGAGACCCGAAGCCTGACATACATGGACATTGCATTACTTTTGCGGAATACTTAGTACATAACAAAAACACACACACAAGGACCGTAATAGTTTAGTGTCTTTGGAAACTCGGAATAAAATCTTCTAATCGTGGGGAAAGATCTTCAACATCTCCCATAAAGATCTTCCTTTTTTTTTTACCTAAAACCTTTCTTTATGTCCTGGGGAAAATAAAACATAAAAGGGTGAGCTCAAATGCTCAGTAAGGGTAAACAAAAGAAATATCAATCACATAATTTTCATAAGAACATAACATTTTTGGAAATCTTAACCTGCAAAAGAGAGCATAATTTCATAACATGGGATAAATCATAGTAGTGAAATGAAATCATAACTTAAAACATTACTCATTGTGGCATACACACATAATCATAGGGAATCATTTCTTGTTAGTCAAGACTCATTGCCAAGACTATCTTAGTGGACAAAGTCCCTTTCTGAATCGAGTAATCCTCGTTTCAGTCCTATTTCACTGAACCGGTATAACCTACCATTTCAGCCATGTCTATCTCATGAGATATAAAATCTTTACCCAATGCATTGGAGGGAGATATAGGTCCCACCAATCTCTTAATGATACCATTCTTATGTGTGCCACAAAATCATAAACCATAAATCATTTCATAACCCATGTAATAAAAATGGGATTCTTAAACAACATGACATCATAAAACCATTCATATAAGATAAAGGAATTCATAAACATAATTCCATCACAACATAGTCAAATCAATGTAAAAATATGTATAGAAACAGAACCCTTTATTATCTTAGATGGAAAATAATTTTGATAAAAACACTTGAATTGAATTCTTGAAGAAAATATCCTTTCTTCTTCAAAATCAATTTCTTTTCACAAAACATCATGCAATTTTAAAAGAAAGAGATTTTATTGAAAATATTCATGAAATATTTTGGAGGAAGTTTCATGAAAATAAGGCTTTATAAAACCGTAAAAATCCGTTCGTGCCGTATAAGTTAAAAAAAACATTCTTCGTACTTTTGTCGGAAAAGTCAAAAAGTACCTCGTACGGAAAAACGACAAAAGATTCCTTTCATATTCTTTACTAAAAACTCACCTAAGGGTAAAATTGGATTTAAACTATTGCAAGTGGATGGAAACAATATTACATATTGAGGGAACATGGATGTGGATGATAAAATACACCCCAGTAAATACTTACGAATAAACAATCTCGGATAAAAATGAGATTGTGATATTTCCCTTACCTTAGGTCCGACTTGCTTTGTAAGTGTCTGAACCTCCTGTATAATGATTTAAATCATGTTATTGACTTATTACAGAATCATATTCATTGTTATTATATCATATATGGTTCACTTATGACATTATATTACCCGTTCTTTTGTAAATTCCATGTTAAAGAAGCGTTTTGGGTAAAATCGTTTCATTTATCGTAGGTGTTTTGACTTGTTGTTCTTGACATCATTATTACTTATATCATGATTTACTTACTTCCAGAATATAAAATATGATTTATATATCATATGTATTCAGTATATATATATATATATATAATAGGTAGATAAATAAAATGAAAAACACCGTTCATGGAGACGGTAGTCCGTACGTACGCATGAACGCTGTTTTCCTTTCCTTATTGTCTTGAAATGGAAGTAAGTAGATGACATACATATGTATATATATACATAAATCCAGTAGATTTATAATGTCATATATTTCATTATTATTTCTTATATATACATTATAATCATTCTTAAATGGTTAACATGGAGAATGAATCTCATCGCGTCGTGGAGACGGTATTCCGTACGTACGCACGAGCGATGATATCATTTCTATAAATATTGAATTGAATTGGAGTGGATTATACAATATATCAGAATCAATATGATGTTGTAATAACTATGTATAGTTATTCTTTACACCATTATACCCATCCATGTAAGGTGGTGGTGGAAAATAGATTACACCACGGCGTGGAGACGGTATTCCGTACGTACGCACGCGCGGTGATTTCTTTTTCCGTAGGATGGAAAGATGGTGAAATAGGGTTGTTTCATACTTATAATAACATATCAGTATATGAGTGATACTGATGTTATTACTTCATAAAGAAACAACCTAAGAAGAAGAAGTGGAAGAAGAAATAAAGATGAAAGAATTGGTAACGGTAATTACCTCTTCTTTGAAGTGCCTCTTTGAGACCTCCTCTTAGGGCACTAGAATTGGTCTTTGAGGAAGACCAGAACCTCTAGGATGTTGCTAGGGAAGTGGAGAAGAGATTTTGGCAGGGGTTGGCCGAGCTTGAGTGCTCAAATTGGTGTGAGGAGGAGGGGGAGGAGGTGTCCTTTTATAGGGGAGGAGAGGGGCACCTTAGGAATATCTCAAAATATTATTTTATATTAAAGTCAAAATCGGTTTATAATGGTTCCAAAGGGTCTTATTTCGAAGCTAAAGTGGGGATGGGTCTAAATCCTATCAACCAATAGGATTTAGACAAGTTTAGGGTATTATTTTAACCTTATCAATTAGATTTAACTCTAAGTTAAATAATTTAACTTTTACCGTGTCTTTTTGTTTTCTTTCACTATATGGTTAATACACTTACTATAACATGCCAAAAGAACCCCAAATTGTTTATTATTAATATATATATCCTTATCTAAGTCATTTGGCCGAACCTTAGATTTTTAGGAATAAAATAACAATTAATAATATAATATTTGATTTAAAAACTATTTTGTGTCAATTTTGACACTATTTGATATATGATTTTTTTGAAAGTCATAACAGAATTATATGTTCGAACCAAGTTAATTAGATCAACAATAATATATCATAGTAACCTATAAAATTAGTGTAATTCATAAAAAGTCTCAAATTATATTTATTCTGGTGTTTATAACATCAATTATGTCAATATTTTATTAATAAGATAATTACTGCATCATCATTGTGTCATAAATAAATTAAATTATTTGATGTCTAAAAATTACAAATAAAATACAATCATGTAGGAAATCTTTTTATCTTTCTAATGAATATTTATAGTCTAATTTATCTTATGTATAACCCCATATTAAAAATGCTTTACTTATTAAACTTTGATTTTTGCTATTTTAACCCTTCTTTAAATAAATTAATAATAAATGTCCTAATGTAATCCAAGTGGGCCTAAATGGTCATATTTTATTCCTAAGTTTGTTTTTGGTCGAATTACACTTGTCCAATAGAATTAGGACATGTGTTAGGGTAATAGTGATATCATATTTACCCTTAGTTACCCTATTTACTATTAACCGCGGTAAAAAAAGTAAAAAGTTACTATTCACCAAAAAATTATTTTCATCTCATTGAACCACATTTTAATCCTTGATATTAACCGTGTCTCTCGGATTTTTGAAATTCCATTCACAGAAGCGGTAAAATTAAGTTTTATGCAAAATTCAGTTTTTAACCTACCACTTAGTAGTTTCACTATTCATCAAAAATTGATGTTTTTCAGAATAATGCCAAAATTTCATCCCAAGCTATATTTCATATTCCGAATTCAAAAATGAAGTCTATTTTACCAAATTCATAACATAAAAGTTGCATTAATTAATTTTATAATTAAATCCCGCTGTTAAAACAAATAGCGTGTTTTTAAGAAACAATCTCTATCAAAAGATTGACACTTGTTTATGTCTGGTTTAAATGTGCAATTACATCCAATGACCAACATTGTATTAAATTGTAAAAATATATTCTAAATACACTTTAAAACCACTCAAATTAATGATTTATCACTATTAATTATTTCGATTAAAAAAAGTTGTTTTTAATTATAATTTAGTAATTTTCACTATTCATCAGAATATGAAAGTTATCCGAAAAGTACCAAAATTTCACCTTAGGCTAAATTCGATACTCCGAATCCAAAAATGAAGTTCATTTTGAAAAATAAGATTTATAGAATTTTAAAAAGTGGTTATTACTATTCATAACGGCTAGTTTTAATAATATTTTAATAGCATATCATTGTTTAGTGAAACTCGGTATTGCGTATTACACACGCTATCGAGGAAGGTCGCGATTGCGTGTAATGCAAGGCAAGTCAAGGATGCGTGTTGTGCAAGCTCCTTTTGGTGTAGCGTAAAATCTTGGGCTGTTACATCTGTCTTATTCAAAAAATGGATTTTTTATTATTATCACTTAGGCATACCCTTACTGGGAATTTGCGATCACCCATATTTATTTTCGGTTTCACTTGTAAAATAATGAAAGTAATACATGTGTTATCTCTAAAAGATTATCATGTGTCGAAAATTGAATTGTGTTTTATGAAATTTTATGGATTAAACTGTTTAGTATATAGTGGTAAAATTTTCCATTAGTTGGAAAATAATTTGGGAATTTAGTTAATTTATCATCTTAAGTATATGAAACTATACATCTAAAATGTTTATTTGTTTTTTATAGTAAAATATTTTCTCAATGTTAGGTAATTGTATTATCACATCCTTTGGGAATCATACTTCAAGTGTTTAAGGATTTTACATTATGGTAATGGCTCTTGAGAAAGGGAGAATATTAAATCAATGAAATTGCTGTGAAGAATATCCAGTGCCAAGATAGTTCAATATTTTGTAATTATGTAATGAGTCTCCCTAAAAATGATTAATGAGTATTATAGAAATCAACAACTTCCTAAACAATGGGAACAAGGTGATTCCTATATTATCGCTACTACTAATAGTTTTCAATGAAAATTATGGTTAAAAGTTACAATCACCCTGCTCTCTAGATTTGCAGATAACCAATTAAAATATAGTTCTGAACACAAATGTGTGCCATAGATATTTACATAAGTCATCAAATCAAAACCCAAATGAATTGATATTATAATGGATAATTGTATTTTATTATTGTATATTATATCATGGTTTATATAATGTGACTCATTAATTTATTATTATCCCTTCATTATATGGATTCAATGTAATTTTTAAATATATTTCCTATCTCCATATTGAATTTAGTGTAATAAATGAAATATGGAAATAAAATTTTATATTTAAAACTAACCTATGATCAATTATCCATGTGATTATGAATATTTTATCACTTTCAAAACTAATTATATTATAGATGTTGGGAAACAAAATAATTAAGGATGTTTAGCTAAAAATATTATCGAAATACTCAATATTAGGATGGGAATATTACTGGGGTAAAAGAGATTTGATTCCGATGCTTTTTACATCAATCTACAAATTATATAATTATTCATGTACATTTTATAAGTACCAAAACATAGTTTCATTATGAATTGATATATAAAATCACTCTCACCCAATTTAAATAAGTGGGTTAGAAGAAACCACATGAGATTTTGGAATATATATTTTCCTAATTAATACTATGTTTGATATCCTACTCTACGGACAACACAAAAAATGGGCCACAAATTATTTATTGTTAAGTAAATATAATATTAATAAAACATCTAGTAAATAAAAATATTGTTATATGTTATAATTTTATTCAAATTATTATTTAGATCAACTAATATTATAATGAATCCAATTTTAAATAAAATGTGTCTCCATTATATATCATATTTTCATTTATATTATACATTTATAATTTTTATAAAATAAAATTTTTAAATTGAAAGATAAATTTGAATTCACATAAAAAAAGTTACTTACAATTACTATTATGGATTTTTTGAAAACATATTATTTTTCAGTAAATAGTAAAATATATGTTTTTTACAAAACCATGAGTTTTATAATTATATCAGGAAGTATGTATCACATAAAAAAATATTTTAAAAAAATCAGAAAAATATTTATATAATGATTAAAAACATATATTTTAAAATATAAATATGAAATTAGAAACTATATATTTTCCATTTTTCTAAGATTACAAATATTTTATATTCTACGAAATCATTTTTTGTATTTAATTTAAATTAAATATTATTGTTATAAAATTCATTCAGGGTTTTCTTTGGAGAAAACATGTATTTTTTAATAATCCAATTAAAATAATTAAATTAAAATACTCTTCTAATTTAATCATTCAAATAAATTTTTAGCATAGAAGTACACATCTTCTAAAAATGTTTTTCTACATGCTACATGTGATAATGTAAAAATTATTTAGTATTTAATGTTGAAATTTAATTTAATAAAATGGTTTTCATAGTTGGAGCCACATTGCAAAAATTACTTCATATGCCTCAATTTTGGGCATTAAAATTTAATTACTATGGTAAAAAAATATGTACTCTGATAAAATTCATGAATCGGTAAATGGAATTAACATACAGATTAAAAAGGTAAAAATGATAAAAATGTAATATATTGGTTGAGGATATTTTAAAAAAATATGAAATATTTTATTTTTCATTTTTATGTTTAAATGATATGTGAATCATGTTCCCTCTGTATATAAGTATAAATATTTTAAAAAATTTTATTGTCTCCATGTATAAAAGCTGATTCTCATTGTCACATCAATTATACTAAAAAATCATTTTCCCCTTGAAAATATTCCATTTTCCAACCCACATAATCCTTTTTAACAAAGAAGAGCATCTACACCCATATTGTTACCTCATTCCTACCATTCTAACGAATCCCTCATAGGATTCTCAATTTACTCAATATAAGTACTAATATTTCCCAAACATTATTAATTTTATACTATTCCAATTAAAATTTATTTTCCCTTATCATATATTATGAATTCAAAACATAATATCTAATAAAATATTCATTACTGTCGGAATAATAATTTACTACATTCACCATATCAATTATGGAAAATAAAAATGGTATTCATACATTGGTGAAAACTACCTCATCCAAGAGGTAATAATTTAAATTATTCATTTAGTTTATTTTTTATTTGATAAAATATCATAAAAATTGATTAAAAATTTTTTATCTAAATAATTTAATTATCCTTGGTTAATGGGTACTTTTTCCCCCAAAAAACATCCATATCCATAATTATATGTAAAATATTATATGTTCATTTTTAGGTCAGTCTAAAACTTCAATGATATTCCTTATTTATAATGTGATTTATTTAAGTCACAATAATATTACATTCTCTTATATTAATATAGTTTATTCATGATCAAGAATATTAGGAAAATGATAAAATCTACATTTTATCATAATATGATCTATGAAAAATTATATTTTATTATAGGATTTATCCATCAAATAATTTTTTTCTTTTGTGACATTCCACTATAAAAAGGATTAACTTTTATTCTATTGACCTAATTTTTTTATAACATAGTATCACATTTTTTATTAAAGGAAATACTAATAGATACAATAGATTAATTTATTAGAAAATCATTCACCAATATGATGTAACACCTGATTTTTGGTGCTATGTTCATGAGTTATTTTTTCAAATAACCTCATGCACACATCATTATTTTCACAGGATGCCAACTAGGAGTGAGGGTCTAATGAGGCATGTGGGGAGACTATACCATAGTACCCGATCAAACAAATTATCAAAATGAAAATAAAAAATTACATGTAGTATTAATATATTACCTTTCATCAAATAACCAACTCTCAAAAATGTTTAAGTACAACCATCAAAAAACATAATCACTTTATTCGAAGAGTGTCTAAACAGACAAAAACTAAACCAAGACACTAATGAAATTCTCCAAAAAGGACATGAATTCACATCTTATCCCCTCATATTTTACTGATTACTATTCAAATACCTATCATATGAAATTTCCCTTTATCATGGCCTTCAATAATAAATTCTACTTAGGTATCAATGGTGGCCTGAACAGAATTTGATTATAACTCTATAGCCCACCACGAACTGTGTTCAATGAAATACTGAGTCTTAAAAACAATGTATAAAAATTGAAATATAATAATAAAAATATGATGTCAAGTTAAAAAAAAATTAAATTAACCATATTACATTTATTCATATAATCTTCAGGAACCATAATATGTTCCAGAATTCTTGGATTTAACACTTCATATATTAAGGTAAGTGGCCATTTTTTCATTTAAATCTATTAAATCATATAAGGGGGATTATCATCCAATTTATCAAATTATTTCAAAACATTTATTCCCATAAAATAAAGTTTTAATTGAAATGATAATATAGTATATCATGCCCATAATTTTTAGCTTTGGATGTTGAATTCCATGAATGAACATCTTATCTAAGCAGAAAGAATTCCATGTCCAATTTCCATTCCAATGGGTCAAGTATATCATGTCAAGTAACAAAAAATAAATCCAATAACAATCACAAAGGTTTTGGATAGTTAACCATTTGTCACATGATGGAATCAAGGATATCCGTTATTCTTAATACATCACTAATCACGTTTCCACCACATTTAGACTATTATAAAAAAAGACCATTTCAAACATTGAATTACATCACACACAACTATCCCACCCCGAAAATCATTAATTTTTTACACACATAATTTCCTTTTTATCATTATCATTATTTCCACTTCATATTCAATATCACCTTTCAATTCATTTCATAACATAAAACCCTTTATGTCACATTAAAATTCCATAAAAAAAATATTCAGTTTAGTCAATAAATCCAACTAAATCAATTTTTTTCAATTTACATTACCATTTTAGATGGGATAGAACACCCCTTCTATGGAAATTATTCTTTTTCTCGTAATCTATAAAACACATAACATGGGATATAAAGGACCTCTAACATCAATATAAGTCACAAATAAATATTATAAATTATATTAACGACTGTGAATCTTGGTAATGAAATAAATCAAAACTCATAAAAGGAAAAATTCTTAATACTTTGGGATATAAAAAAACACTAACTAACTTAATGTGATTTAGAAATACTCACTCAATAATGTCCCATGATTCAAGCGCAAACCACTATCAATTCCCAATATAATAATTCTAAGGGAAAATTTATTTAAAGGTTTATTAGAAGAGAAAAAACAGAATTAATCTTCCATTAATATGAATGAATACGACTTGAATAATTACATTGATATTTGATTCTAATAAAATGGAACTCCTAAAGTAAATTGATTGATGTAGATTCACAGTTGGAGATTTGCGGAGATAATGGTTAGCAATCCTACCTACTTAAAAGAAAAGTGGTCTGGGAAAAAACCTGTAATCCCAATATGTATAAATAGAGGTATCTTCGATTTTAGAGAGGTGAACAATTGGCTACATGATTTTCCAAACCATTCTAAAACTATGCGGACATCTCTGTTTCTTTGAAAATTGAGGTGCATTGATTTGATGGGATCCTACATGGTCGGTAATATAGTGAATTGGCTACTAAATATGGATATATCCAAGCCCTTATGTTGTCTAGCTAACCATTACTAGTTTCGAAATCATTGTCCCATAATTTATAAGGTACATATTTATGGTTCAGGGTCCATACTAACTATGTGATGACTTTGTCTCATGCGTTGTATTTCCACTTTCACCTTCTTTTCTTGTCATAAACTCATTTCACCTCCCAAGAAAACTTGTACACCTAAGAGGAATGTCATTACAAAATTAAAATGATATAATCTAAAATTTAATAGATAACATATTTCATCGTATGATTTAAATCATAAAAACACTGTATCTTATAACAGATCATCCATAAGCATCTCATCCTAGAATAAATATGGCTTCAAGTTAAAAGGATCAAGAAATTGGGCTTGAATATTGGCATCTCATTCACAAATTTTCTCCCAAACATTTCCATTCTTCCATATAACTTTAAATAATAGAATGACTTTACCCTATTGAAATTTTTCACTATGCTTCAGAATTCGAATTGGATTCTCCTCAAAGGGTCCATCAGCCTGAATCATAACATCAGAAAAATCATTCACAGATCAAGTTTTAGGGTGACACTAATTAAGAGATGAAACATGTAATACATCATGAATATAATTTTACCATTTTTGATTATATAACATACACAAAACCATTTTAAATATTTATAAAATTTCAAATGGACCCACATACCTTTTAACCAACGTCACTTATTTTCATATTTGTTGATGAACAAATCATAGTGACACCCAATAGATCAAATAGTTTCCCACTATAAAATATTGTGGTCAAAAATGTTGATAGGAATATTATTTTTATCTACACTTTATTATATCCTTGCACTTTTGGATCAACTAAATCATCATCTATGTCTCATATATGAGATTCAACCCCAACAAATGAGGACCTCCATCTTCCATCCAACATTATGGTCATTTGAATTTCCTACCATTGATAACCTCATTTTCATCTATTTGAATCATCAAATTATAAATATTATATAGACTAATACAATAAGAACAAATTTATAATCCCATATCCCACAGTAATCTAGGATATATTCTCTTAGAATGACTTCTAACACCAAGATTGTATGCTTTTGTAAAGACCCGTAAAATTCAAGGGAAATTTTTTTCTTAATTTTCTTTGGAACAAGAGCTCGGTTTCTGACAACACCTGATTCCGAGGCCCGGAGTGCCCGGAATCATTTTCCGAATTTTGGCTCGGGTACGTTCAGTGAACGAATGAGCGGGAATTTCTAACTTTTGATCCGGTGCTCGGAATTGAAATCTGAGGACACCGATGAACTCGCAGCGCCGATATTAGCTTAAGGAGACCTTGTTTGAAGTTGTGTTTATTGCGGGTTGAGAGTTAGTTTTTGGGATTTTTAAAGAAGTTAAATAAAAATGTGGAAACACTTTTTATTTTTTTTTGTTGGTTAACTTCTCCCAAAGGGAGTTAAAGGTGGGACGCACATCCACTTAACCTCCCTTGGGAGGATTAAGTGTGGTTGGGCCCACACGAAGCATAACTCTTCATATTCTCTTTTAAACTCCCTTAACCATCTCTTTTAATTAACATGACAACTTTGTTTATTAAATGGGTTGAGTTGTCTTAATTCAAACCTTTGAATTTCAAATGGTTTGGTTGAGTAAATAAAATAAGCCCTTAGCTTATTTTATTTGGTTAGAATTCTCTAGCCTCCCTGAGAGATTTTGAAGCCTTCTTCTTCTTCTTCTTCAAGCTTTGACGACGAATGTGAAGAACCTTCGAGCTTCGACGAAGAAAGCCACGTTCTCGGGAACCGTCTTCCGCGACACCTTACCTGCGATACCGACGACGTACTTCTTCCACGTCATCTCTTCTGCGACGATTTCCCGTGACGAAATCGTCGTCAAAGAACTCCGAATCCTTGCTTCACGACATCGACGTCCTTCTTTCATGACGCCGACCACCGCAACGCGTCTTCTACGGGTCGTTGACGATCATCGATCTTGAAACCGAGGTAGGGGGTTGTTGTTGATTATTTATTTATTCTCGTTCTTGGTTTTAGCATGACAAACGTGAGAATAAATATTTATGTGTTATCGTCTAATGAGAGGGAGGGGGCCGGACCACACAAACACGGCTGAATCCCCCCTCCCTTGTTCTTGAATTTTATTATTTCCTTGCGGATGAACGAGATGGCGTGGTGTCGTCGCACCACGTGGGAATCGCAAGGCTATAATCACGCGGCGCCATCACGCCACACCACGGAAAGTTTATCAAGAACGCGACGCCGTCGCGCCGCGTCGAAGGAAACTGAAGGCGCCGCGGCCGGAGCGGGGCCGCGGCGGAAGGGCACGGTGCCGACGCACCGTGCTGGACGACGAAGGTCGCGGCCGGTTCCGGGCCGCGGCAGGACGTGATGACCGGCGGCCAGCCAGGCCGTCGGTGCGAGAAAAAGGAAGAGGACCGGCCCATGCCGGTCCTTTTGAGAGGAAGTCGGCCGGCCAGGTCGGGCCGGCCTGGACGGTGCAAAACCGGGGGAATTAAATTCCCCTAGGCAGTTATTTTGGCCCCCCATAATAAAGGGGATCCGGTTTCATAAAGGGGGCAGGCGCCCCCGCCCCCCCCCCCCGTTTTTCCTCAAAGCAGGCCCCCCACATGAGGGGGGGGGGGGGGCCGGTTTCACAAAGGGGGGGCAGCGCCCCCCACCCCGTTTTTCCAAATGGTAGGCCCCCACGAGGGGGGGGGGGCGTTTGATCAAGGCGTGGCTCTCAGCCGCACCGCCAGCAGGGAAGCGGGGGCCTTGTCCCCCGCATGTGGCACCCGAGCGGCGCCGAGGCTGCGCCGCCACCAGCCGGGCCGCGCCGCCGCGCCGCCGGCCGAGCCAGGTCAGAACCGGGTCGACCCGGTTCGGGCCGACCCCGGGGGGGTCGGTCCGGGTCGGCTCGGACCCGGACCCCCCGTTTTCGAATCGACTTCGGTCTTTTGCTCATAACTTGAGATACGGACCTCCGATCGACGAACTGTTAGCGGCGATGCGATCCTTGGATTGAGACGGTCGATTCAGTATATCGCACTCAAAGTTTCGGAATACTTTGAGTTCAGCCGGGATGGTTCGTACACGTAACCAACTTGGCCCTCGGAGCAGAAACGCTCATATCTTGAGCTACGGACGTCCGTTTGACGTGTCGTCAGCTTTGTTGAGTTCCTCTTAGTGATAAGGATCATTTGGAATACTCAGGCCGAGGTTTGGACACAGGTGGAGTACGATCGGGTTGGTTTTGCCTTAAAAACGAACCGGTCCCCTAGGACGAAAAATCCAATAACTTTCTGACCGGGCATCCGATCGACGCGTCGTCTGTTGCGTTGAGTTCCTGTTGACGATACGGAACATTTGGATACATCAACTATGGACTTTTTGACAGTTGATGTGTCAGCCTCTCGGCTCGTGGAACGGACCCTCCCGAACGAGCTTACTGTGTGCGGGAACCCTAGAGCTGACTACGACTGTGACTGCTACTGTGACTGCGACGACGACTGTACAGAGATCCTTGGTGGATTCGACGACGACTACAGCACTCAGCGATCCTACGTGGATCAGTGATACAGGTCCTGTGTGGGCCCGATCCTGTGTGTGTCCGATCCTGTGTGGGTCCTTGCGCTCAGCAGTCCTGTGTGAACCAGCGCCTACAGGTCCTGTGTGGGCCTGATCCTGTGTGGGTCTTTGCGGGGGTTAGTTACCTATCGATCCTTCGTGTGTCCAACGACTTAGATGGATCAGA
Source organism: Viscum album (assembly GCA_963277665.1). Classification (NCBI taxonomy): domain Eukaryota; kingdom Viridiplantae; phylum Streptophyta; class Magnoliopsida; order Santalales; family Viscaceae; genus Viscum; species Viscum album. The sequence continues at coordinate 1,075,793,582 of OY728141.1, forward strand.
GATCATCTTTATCGTCCTTTGAAGAAGTATACCTGTGTGAGCTGAATCCTGTTGCTTTCCTGTGTGTATTGAGTTGTGTTATCCTGTGTGGATTTCGTTTTTCTTTTCTGTGTGGAATACGTAAACATTCCTGTGGGTACTGAGTTGTAATTGGGCTTGGAGGTTGGAGCGTATTGGAATTTATGACTTAGGTATATGTATGGGCATATACCTAAGGAGTGTCGGTTGTTACTTCGTGATTGTATCTTTCTTTGTGGTTTATCCTTTGTGGATTTTGGGAGACCTTCAGGGGTCTCGGGGTCCCTACTGAGTAGCTTATACTCACCCCTGCATGGGCTATGCCCGCACTACATTGTGTTGGTTGCAGACGACGAACAACATTGATCTTGGTTGAGGCTTGAAGAGCAGAACAGTACCTGGAGGTGGACCACTGGGCGGGACGTGTTCGGAGTGGACGGCGGGACCCGAGGAGCTGTGGAGCTATCTATACCCACCCTTCAGGGGCGATTTCCAGTGGACAGCTCACTGTAGAGGCTTTTACTTTAGAGTTGCGGTTTTCCCTTTCGAGTTGTACTTTACTTTCAGTTTGGGTTTGTATACTGGCCCATTTACTTTTCCGCACTTTCAGTTGTACTCTGTTTTCACTTAGTGTTTACTTTATGCTTGCTTACTATGTGGTGCTTGTTTACTTTAAAAAGGCAATGCCTTCCCTTTTTACTGGGATTTACGCCTTGGTGCTAGTCGCCAGCCCCTGGCCTATGGAAGGCGGGCTTCGGGTAGTCATGGCACGAGCCCCAAGGATGGGTCGTGACAAATTGGTATCAGAGAAGTTCGGTTCTACCACGAACTCTGATCTTTTCAATGTGAAGCAATAATGTTTAGCGTATTGAGTGTGGTTATCAGTCCAGGGAGTCTAGTGTTGGTGCGGCAGCCGACGTATCCATACACCAGGACCCTGACTTCTGATTTCCGACTTAATGCACGAAAACATTGATTGCGTGTGTGTTTCAAAGTTTTCTTTGTGATTACTTATATCATCTCACCAGGTATACTGTTCTGACTGTGGCGCACCAGTTTCCTTTTCAGGATGGCCCCACGACGGCAGCCAGCTAGGGTTCCGAGAGTTGAGTGTGACGACAGCCCACCGAGCGATGAGGCCTCGGTGTAGGGCCCTTTGTCAGCAGTGGCACCTGCGGTAGCTCTACCCGTCGAGCCACCGATTCTTCCAGTACCAGCCACTGACGATGCACGTCGCCTCAGCGCACTGCACGAGTTTCAGCACCAGCGACCACCCAGGTTTCATGGGGAGACGGACCCCCAGGCAGCAGAGGACTGGCTGGAGGCAGTGGTACGAGTTTTTAGGCTACTGAGGACACCAACAGACCTCATAGTGATACTTGCTGCGAGCCTACTGCACGCTGCAGCGGGCCGATGGTGGAGCTTGATGCTCTAGGTGCATGATGAGGCATCTCTATTTTGGACTGACTTTGAGAGCCTCTTCCGCTCGGAGTTCGTCCCAACCACCCTTCGTGCGGTGCGTATCCAGGAGCTTCTTCAGCTGCGGTAGGGAAGCATGATGGTCGCTCAGTACTCGGCGAGATTTACTGATCTCTCGCGCTACTTGACCGACATGGTACGAGACCCATTCTTCCGGGCCCGGACCTTCGAGTAGGGTTTGAGACACGAGATCAGGGCATTGCTGAACTCCCTCAGCATACCGACTCAGACAGGAGTACTGGAGCGGGCCCTTTTGATCGAGAGCTTCCTTGCTGAGTCTACACCAGCGTCGAGACCCACCGCAGGGCGGCACGTGGCAGAGTCTTCTGTGGCTGGCAGTCGACGAATGACTCAGGGGTCTAGGTAGACCAGACCTTCAGGCAGACGACCTCAGGACACTGGCTCAGCAGTGTGGGGCACACAGCGCGGAGCCAGTCTTTCGAGTGGAAGACAGTGCTATGCATGCAGCGGGCAATGCCACATGGCTCGTGACTGCCTGACCCGCCATGCAGAGGAGCAGCAGACGGTTGAGGAACCACCTAGGCAGAGGCATAGGTTCGACCGTGGCGGTCCGCAGGGAGCGGGAGGATGAGGCAGAGGAGCTGGCCGAGCAGCAGGTGGTGGGCGAAGCTTTGAGGCTCTACCACCACCACCACCAGGAGGTCCACCCCGACCTCAGGGGAGAGCACAGCTTCAGGAAGCTGAAGCTTATGATCATGGAGCTCCAGAAGTGGGTGGACTAGTGCGGGACTAGCTCCAGGCAGAGAGGCCTTTCCCCATAATGCCTCTAGCTTCGTAGATTGTGTTGCCTTCTGTCCTTGTACTTTAAGTTGAAGTAATAAAAGATACGTGCCTTGGTGACTTTTGTTTTCTTGTCTTTTGTTTGTTTTTACTAAGACGTGCCGGTTAAAAAAACTGTTGACTTGACCCTCACTTACGAGATTCCTACTGGAGGAAACCCAGTGACCACACACTGATGCCGATAGTGTGACTCAACCCTTGGAGGCGAGAGTAATGGTTGGATCTCTTGGTAGCAGCGTCGAGGCCTTATGATGTCATCCATGACATGAATTAACTAATCATGACGGGATTGACTGTATTAGGTAAGGAACGTGGTTCATCCAGGGGATGAGACCAGATTTCTCTTTTCGGCGAAGGAGAAATCTTTGCATCTTTGACGTACATTAAGGAGGAAGGGGAAACCCTTCGTGTGGTAAGACAGATGTCAGCAGAGCTTCCAGGAGCTGAGACAGAGGTTGTCTAGCGCACCTATCTTGAGATTGCCTTAGGAGGAAGTAGGGTACGTAGTCTACTGCGATGCATCAGGGACCGGGCTCGGATGTGTTCTGATGCAGGAGCGGGCAGTGATCGCCTATGGATCACGTCAGTTGAGGCCGCATGAGCAGAACTACACTACCCATGACCTGGAGTTGGAAGCAGTGGTCTTCGCTCTGAAGACTTGACGACACTATCTGATGGGCGAGCGCTTTACGGTCTTTTCTGATCATCAGCGTCTCAGGTATATCTTCTCGTAGAAGGACCTGAACCTGAGACAGCGGCGATGTCTCGAGTTCCTCCAGGACTATGACTTTGAGATAGTCTATACTCCTAGAAAGGGGAACGTAGTAGTCGATGTCCTCAGCAGGAGGACGGGCATTCAACTACTTGAGGAGGCGACAGAGCAGCTAGCCTCTTTGCAGATATCCTTCGTAGATAGAGATGGAGCAGCCTTCCTCCAGTCTCTCACAGTCACCCCTACTCTATTGCAGCGGGTCAGAGAGGCACAGCGTGAGGACGCTGACTGTGAGACACGGCGTGCATAGATATCCTTGGGACAGGCACCTGATGGTTTCTCCCTAGGAGCAGAGCACGACATCCTTTTCATAGGACGTACCATGGTACAAGTTGCTTTGCGAGAGGAGGTGCTGAGAGAGTTTCACACTTCTCCTTTGGCTGTACATTCAGGAGTGGTGAAGATGTACCAGGATCTCAGACGACAGCACTAGTGGTCGGGCATGAAGAAGGCTGTAGCAGAGTTCTTTTCTCAATGCCTCACCTCCCAGTAGGTGAAGGCAGAGCATCAGGTTCCAGCAGGCTGGGTACAGCCCTTGGAGGTCCCGGAGTGGAAGTGGGATGTGATATCTATGGACTTCGTGACTGGACTCCCATGCACTTCCAGTGGTCATGACTCCATCTGGGTGATTGTTGACCAACTCGCCAAGTCGACACACTTCTTAACCATCAGAGAGCAGGGCTCAGTGGAGAGCTTGTGACATCTCTACATTCCGGAGATTGTGCGGCTCCACGGTGTTCCATCATCTATCGTCTCCGATCGAGATGCTCACTTTACTTCACGGCTTTGGAAGGGGTTACAAGAGGCGTTCGGGACACAGCTACGTCTGAGCACAGCCTTTCACCCTAAGACGGATGGTCAGATGGGGAGGACCATTCAGACTCTCGAGGACATGCTCCGCGCATGTTTCCTTGACTTTGGTCGTAGCTGGGAGGACCACCTACCCTTGGTGGAGTTTGCGTACAGCAACAGCTACAACTCCACCATTGGGATGGCACCGTACGAGGCGTTGTACGGCTAACCTTGTAGATCTCCTTTGTGCTGGACAGACCCTGGGGAGTCAGCACTTGTGGGACCAGAGATGGTCCAGGCCACAACAGAGAAGGTCCAGGTCATCCAGGAGCGGATGAGGACAGCTCAGAGCCGACAGAAGTCATACGCTGATAGGAGGCGGAGGCCACTGGAGTTCGAGGATGGCGACCACGTCTTCTTGCGGGTCTCACCTCGACGTGGTATATAAAGATTTGGCCGAGGCGGTAAGTTATCTCCGCGCTTCATCGGACCCTTCCAGGTCCTCAGCAGGATTGGCGAGGTGGCTTATCGCCTGGCTCTACCACCTCAGTTGCACCAGGTGCACGACGTCTTCCACGTGTCTCAGCTGAGGAGATACGTGCACGACCCGACGCACATCATTGACCATGGGGAGCTTGACGTTGACGATGGGGACACTTTTACGGAGGTCCCGGTGGGGATTGAGGATCGACAGGAGCGGGTCCTACGTGGATGGTCGATTCCTCTAGTGCGCGTCATATGGCAGCACGGGAATCTCCAGGAGAGCACATGGGAGCGGGAGGCTCAGATGCGTGCTCAGTACCCTCATTTGTTTCCCTAGTTTTTGATGTATCTTTACAGGGACGTAAAGCCCTGAGGTGAGAGTAATGTAAAGACCCGTAAAATTCAAGGGAAATTTTATTCTTAATTTTCTTTGGAATTTTACAAGAGCGCGGTTTCTGACGGCACCTGATTCCGAGGCCCGGAGTGCCCGGAATCATTTTCCGAAGTTTGGCTCGGGTACGTTTAGTGAACGAACAAGCGGGAAATTCTAACTTCTGATCCGGTGCTCAGAAGTGAAATCCGAGGACACTGATGAACTCACAGCACCGATATTCTCTTAAGGATACCTTTTCCGAAGTTGCATTTATTACGGGTTGAGAGTTAGTTTTTGGGTTTTTTAAAGAAGTTAAATAAAAATGTGGAAAAACTTTTTATTTTTATTTTGTTGGTTAACTTCTCCCAAAGGGAGTTAAAGGTGGGACCCACATCCACTTAACCTCCCTTGGGAGGATTAAGTGTGGTGGGGCCCACACGAAGCATAACTCTTCATCTTCACTTTCAAACTCCCTTAACCCTCTCTTTTAATTAACATGACAACTTTGGTTATTAAATGGGTTGAGTTGTCTTAATTCAAACCTTTGAATTTCAAATGGTTTGGTTGAGTAAATAAAATAATCCATTAGCTTATTTTATTTGGTTAGAATTCTCTAGCCTCCTTGAGAGATTTTGAAGCCTTCTTCTTCTTCTTCAAGCTTTGACGAAGAACGTGAAGAACCTTCGAGCTTCGACGAAGAACGCCACGTTCTCGGGATGCGTCTTCCGCGACGCCTTACCCGCGATACCGATGACGTACTTCTTCCGCGTCATCTCTTCCGCGACGATTTACCGCGATGAAATCGTCGTCAAAGAACTCTGAATCCTCGCTTCACGACATCGACGTCCTTCTTCTGTGACGCCGACCACCGCGACGCGTCTTCCGCGGGTCGTTGACGATCATCGATCTTGAAACCGAGGTAGGGGTTTGTTGTTTATTATTTATTTATTCTCGTTCTTGGTTCTATCATGACAAACGTGAGAATAAATATTTATGTGTTATCGTCTAACGAGAGGGAGGGGGCCGGACCACACAAACACGGCCGAATCCCCCCTCCCTTGTTCTTGAATTTTATTATTTCCTTGCAGATGAACGAGATGGCGTGGTGCCGTCGCACCACACGGGAATCACAAGGCTATAATCGCGTGGCGCCGTCGTGCCGCTCCACGGAAAGTTTATCAATAACGCGACGTCGTCGCGCCGCGTCGATGGAAACCGAAGGCGCTGTGGCCGGAGCGGGGCCATGGCGGAAGGGCACGGTGCCGACGCACCGTGCCCGACGACGAAGGCCGCGGCGGGACGTGATGACCGGCGGCCAGCCGGGCCGTCGGTGCCGGAAAAAAGAAGAGGACCGGCCCATGCCAGTCCTGTTGAGCGGAAGCCGGCCGGCCAGGTCGGGCCGGCCGGGACGGTGCAAAACCGGGGGAATTAAATTCCCCTGGGCAGTTATTTTGGCCCCCCATAATAATGGGGGGCCGGTTTCATAAAGGGGGGCAGGCGGCCCCCCTCCGTTTTTCCTCAAAGCAGGCCCCCCATGTGGGGGGGGGGCGGATTCACAATGGGGGGGCAACGCCCCCCCCCCCCCCCCCGTTTTTTCAAACGGCAGGCCCCACGAGGGGGGGGGGGGCGTTTGATCAAGGCGCGGCTCTTAGCCGCGCCGCCAGCAGGGGAGCGGGGGCCTTGCCCCCCGCACGTGGCACCCGAGCGGCGCCCAGGCTGTGCCGCCGCCGGTCGGGCCGCGCCGCCGCACCGCCGCGCCGCCGGCCGAGCCGGGTCGACCCAGACCCGGACCCCCCCCTCCCCCTTTTCGAATCGACTTCGGTCTTTTGCTCATAACATGAGCTACGGACCTCCGATCGACGTACCGTCAGCAATTATGCGATACTTGGATTGAGACGGTCGATTCGGTATATCGTACTCAGAGTTTCGGAATACTTTGAGTTCGACCGGGTTGGTTCCTACAGGAAACCAACCGGGCCCTCGGAGCGGAAACGCTCATATCTTGAGCTACGGTCGTCCGATTGACGTGTCGTCAGCTTTGTTGAGTTCCTATTAGTGAGAAAGATCTTTTGGAATACTCCGCCCGAGGTTTGGACACAGGTGGAGTACGGTCGGGTTGGTTTTTCCTTAAAAACTAACCGGGCCCCTGGGACGAAAAAGCCAATAACTCTCAGACCGGGCGTCCGATCAACGCGCCGTCTGTTGCGTTGAGTTCCTGTTGATGATACGGAACTTTTGGATACATCAACTCTGGACTTTGTGACAGTTGATGTATCAGCCTCTCGGCTCCTGGAGCGGACCCTCCCGAACGAGCTTGCTGTGTGCGGGAACCCTAGAGCTGGCTACGACTGTGACTGCTACTGTGACTGCGACGACGACAGTACAGAGATCCTTGGTGGATTTGACGACGACTACAACACTCAGCGATCCTACGTGGATCAGTGCTATAGGTCCTGTGTGGGCCCGATCCTGTGTGTGTCTGATCATGTGTGGGTCCTTGCGCTCAGCAGTCCTGTGTGAACCAGCGCCTACAGGACCTATGTGGGCTCGATCCTGTGTGGTTCTTTGCGGGGGTTAGTTACCTATCGATCCTTCGTGGGTTCGACGACTTAGATGGATCAAATATCATCTTTATCGTCCTATGAAGAAGTATACCTGTGTGAGCTGAATCCTGTTGCTTTCTTGTGTGGATTGAGTTGTGTTATCCTGTGTGGATTTCGTTTTGCTTTTCTGTGTGGAATACGTATACTTTCTTGTGTGGAATGAGTTGTACATGGGCTCGGAGGTTGGAGCGTATTGGAATTGAGGGCATAGGTATATGTATGGGCATATACCTAAGCAGTGTTGGTTGTTACTTCGTGATTGTATTTTTCTTTGTGGTTTATCCTTTGTGGATTTTGGGAGACCTTCAGGGGTCTCGGGTTCCCTACTGAGTAGCTTATACTCACCTCTGCACGGGCTATGCCCGCACTACGTTGTGTTGGTTGCAAACGATGGACATCGTTGATCTTGGCTGAGGCTTGCAGAGTAGGACAGTACCTGGAGGTGGACCACTGGGCGGGACGTGTTCGGAGCGGACAGCGGGACCCGAGGAGCAGTGGAGCTATCTGTACCCACCCTTCAGGTGGGATTTCCAGTGGACAGCTCAGTGTAGTGGATTTTACTTTACAGTTGTTGTTTTCCCTTTCGAGTTGTACTTTACTTTATGTTTGGGTTTGTATACTGGCCCATTTACTTTTCCGCACTTTCAATTGTACTCTGTTTTCACTTAGTGTTTAATTTCCGCTTTCTTACTCTGTGGTTCTTGTTTACTTTACAAAGGCAATGCCTTCCCTTTTTACCGGGATTTACGCCTTGGTGCTAGTCGCTAGCCCCTGGCCTGTGGAAGGCGAGCTTGGGGTAGTCACGGCACGGGCCCCGAGGACGGGTCGTGATAGCTTTGATCTCATGTTCATCAAGGCATGGAATGATGAACATGAAATTTTTTAAGAAACCAATTCCCTCAAAAATAATTTCCATAAGAATGAAGAAAAATGTGGATACATATCTAACATAATTTCATGATGCACCCCATATAAATTCACTGTCTCTCCAAAATAAATCTCACATAACTATTTCACCATAAATGCATCCCAAATTGGAATGAACTGTGCTATTTTAGCCAACAAATCCATGATCATATATATCATGTGATTCTTGTGTGGATGCAATGGATGGATAACCAAATAATCTATAATATCATTATCTCATTTCTATTTTATAATGGAAATGGATATTTAAAACAAATACGTCTCTAATTCTCAATCGCTACATTCTACCAATTATATCAGCATGTCACAAACCCAGAAATCTTTTTTCCCCTACCACCAATAGTATCTGAATCAATCATTGATAATTTTCGTCAATTTAGGGTTCAAATTCCACTTCGAGGAATGAAACTCAAGAAAAAACTCCCCTTATATACATATCAGTAAAATGACACAACTAAAAACATATGTGATCTCATAATAATTGATTTTATACTCAGGAGGTCTCTCCCCACAACAAAATATTTTCCTTAATTCTAGAAGAATTTTATCCTAATATTTCTGCCTCCAAACAATTCCCGAAAATTTTTATTGATGGATAGTGATATAGGTGTCATCTGTTCCTTCTCCTCTTTGACATCGATGTGAATCACAAAAAATAATTCCATCATCGTCCACATAAAAATCGACTCCAAAACAAGCTGAGTCTACATTTGCTAACGTAAAGTATCTGAAACACTATTCACTATTCCAACATGTGTGTTATCTTAAAATAATAGGACTACATGTACTCAACCCAAAATCATTTCCAAATATTAATGTCATAATTGGAAAATATGTATATGAGGATCTTATGACCATTTAAAACAATAATATTCTCGCTTCAAATATAATATCACAAGAACATAAAGGAATATTAAACTATTTCTAAATCAAAATAACGTATTGTATAGTTGCATTCATGATTCATCATATTTCATGATCGATACATCATAAAACAATCTCCAGACATTAACACCACCCCATGTATACTCATATATGCAATATATAATATATTATACTCTCAACCCAGTTTGAGTAAGATCAATGTTATTGTTTTGTTCAATAGTATTTTCATTTCATAGATGGTATAATAACTAGATTTATCCCATTAACAATTATTAACATCATGTTATATCAGGAGAAAGTTTCTTCTAATGAAGAAATTTCTTTGAAAAATATTTTTCCATAACAAAAAAATCACAAAAAAATTAAATATCATACATAGTCTTGGGATTCATTCAAGAAACAACAATTCAAAAATTCTCATGTTCCACTAACAAACATTCATCTATTATTTTTTTACCAATGAAATTTACATTATTAATCCAAAATTGTTACATATATTTATTAGAATATCATAGATGTTGCATCAATTGACTCAGGATGATATTAAGATGTTTGTCATTATCGTCACGATTTTGGGAGTACAATGAGATTGCATCAATGAAAACAACCAATAATGTCAGAGTATGGGTGAAAGAATTAGTTCATAAAATAAATAAAAATATAAAGAATATTTATTATCTAAAATAGTATAATAATGAACTATTATAAACTATACCTACTCCTAAATTCCATATGTGATATATTTTAAGGTTTCATACATATCATATGATAAACCTATCACAGATAAATCAAAGTGAATACCAAAGAGACCATAAGATGGTAAAAATGATCATTGATACACAGAAAAGTATACTTGTTCTTAATCACCATCTAGTTAATATTTTGTTAATAAACACACAAATGCAACACCATATCATCCAACTCTGTAAAAAAACTGGTTTTTCTCCAGGTGATGTACTCTGAAAGATAAATTCTCCTCCCTCCAAATCCTTTCGACAACTAATTAAATCATGAATCTATGATTGTTATATACTATAAGGTGTAATAGAAACTATATCATATCATAGTGTCAACTCAATTGGGAACTCAGTCTCCCTCTTAGGATAAAAACATGAAAATTTCATAGAAAACTAATCCTGAAACTGATCCATCATAGTAGGGAATACATTGTTCTCTTTCAACTCATTATCAAGCATAATACATTCCACTTGGGCAATTATGTCACCATTTTTTTAAAAAAAAAATATCCCAAAATGTCCTATCAGGATGACAAATTCTCTATATTGAATGTAAGTGTCACCTACAAGTGATGTAAGCATTACACTTCAAAGGTAAAAGTTAGTAGAGTCATGGTACATAACAAACTGGTCCACTATCAGTATCATTTCATAACCTCACATCACATGTATGAACAATTCCCAATGGATATGGTTCCAATTAATCTCATGGGAACACACAATTAGATGGTTTATACCCCTTGATCATATCATTAAATGAAAATCGAACCACATAACCCCAAAAATATACTCCATACCTAGAAAAAAATAAATCAAAATCTGAAAAGTTATAATATATTGATAATCTCTTATATCTAATAATGCACAACCAAGAATGCATCTTATATGAATCATATATTTGTCATTCAATTGTATGACCTCACTAACAATAGGTGTAAGCTAAAATGCATGATGATGGAATATACCTCTTCACTAAGATCTGATTGATTTCCCTTATGTTTCACTTTTATTATGGTATAGATTCACTTTTTTTGAATTACCATATTATCCACCTACACCAATATGGCTGATGGGACTCCATCTTTTTATATACTATTTAGTAGTCAATCCCCTTTTTGTTATCACTATTAGCCTAGGTCTTCCAAAACATCCAATCTATGAAAGGTAATTTATGAATCATTGTTGGAGAACAATAATATTGCATGATTGACACTCCATTGGTGGTAAACGGCAATAACTTGAAAAGCTACCTTTCATTCCACACTTTCAACAGATTATCTGACTAATGCCCTATATGTTTGATCTAATCTTTTTGTTTCCCAATTTTATACCAACTTGAGAAATGATCTCATAATAGAACATACTAACATCAAATGATATACCTCTAGATCATACATTTGATCATTCTTATTCAACAATATTACCCTATTTATGGTTCCCCATATAATTTGGATTCTAATTTACATCTTATCAAAAACTATATAAAAAGTCTATATTAATTGGTGACATAATTTCTCACTATAGACCATATTGAAAATTAATCTCCCATATAACTTCATATACTAAAATTATTACATCAATGTGATTATGTTCATTGATGTAGGTATCATAACCCATTACATTCATGTTTTATTTGGTTAGATTCACAAACTCATCAACTCTCTCATTCATCAATGAAATTGGGAAGATATTCTCTAATAATATCACTTTGTGACCTTCTAGGCCATGCCCATTTTCTTCTAATCCATGACCTAAATATCAAACCTTTAAATTTTTTTCCCTCACATAATCATATTATATAAAAAAATCCTTTTTGTATTATATATGGGTTCCAAAATTGTTTGGATGGACACAATTCATAACTCAACAACCTCTAGTACACCCACCTTTGAAAATGATAGGGGGTGTTGTAGCTGAAACTCTCTCATAAATTAAAGTCACTTGATGTATCCTAACATTGGTCTATATCCATAAACATATTTAAATCCTCAATTTTCTACAAAAATTCTTCTTCCCCAAATTACAAAATAACAATGGGATTTTGCTTCCTACTACTAGTGGTATATTCTCAGTAATTTTCACTATCTCCATAACATTACACATTTTCTTAGTTTCATCACTCTATATTTACAAACGCACATTCAAGGATAATAATATAAAATTTCCACAATTCTAAAAGATAGGAATCAAAATTATCCGTCAAATACCCAGTCGACCAACACTATGCATGTTGTCCTAAAAAAAACCTTCAGTACCCTCAATTATTCATATATGGGGCCATGAATAACAAATGGAATACCAAAAATTCATATTTCAGTATCCCATTAGACACAATTTCTACCAATTTACATTTTTAATAGTTAAAACATTCTCATTATGAAATATTATATCCATTTCAATTATTTTTTTTAATTCTTGAAATTACAACTTAGTTATTTGGTAGTAGTAATTTAGATTCAAAATATTAACAAATAGAATAATATTTCCCTAAACCAAAAAATACATACTAAATCCATGTGTGTATAAAATGATGCATGAAAACACAATATCGTTCTATAATGTTCTAGGTGTAAAATCTATAAAATAACATCAATATATCTTGTTTGTATCAACCATGGTGAAATAAAATCAAACCATAAAAGTAATTCATTAATAAAAAAAATATAATCATATAGACATAAGAATTATTCGACACATGGGTTACCTACTCACATTCAAAAGATCACCACTATGTTCTGACACATTCTATTATATTATATGGAATTACAAAATAAAAAGTTAACATAAAAATTTTTTAGATAAAACATAGCATCACCCCCTCCCAGGATCCATGAAAGTAGTTCCCCAAGATAGATCATAACATTACCTCAAGAGTACCTTATCATATTCTAGAAGGTGAAGTCTAGTAGTTATGGTCCAATAATACATATGAGGATACGATAGATTCTTTAAATGTGTAATTTAACAAAAAAATTATAATAAACATTAAAATAACATAATAATAATAACCCAATCATTTCATAAACAACTCTCACAAATTGGTGAGTTGGAACATTACTAACCGTAAAACTGTCATGTGATTATCGTTTAATGTTAAAAAATAAATAAAATATATGACACCAGATACTATCCCAAATTATTCCCTAAAATATATTATTGTCTTCTCATATATGATGAATATATTTTAAACAATCTATCATTGGGAATTTTCCATTATTTAATCATACAATAATAAATTATACCTAGGTACCAATGATAGAATAATTAGGGTGAGAGTACAACTCAATTGATCACTACCGATGGTTTATAATGAAATATCTAATCATAAAAAACATACACAGAGTAATAGAATTATAATAGTATTACCTGAAAGAAAATATGTTTTAATTAACAAACTATTATTTAGCCATATAATCCTCAAGAAAAAATATATAATCTTGAAGTACAGGGTTTCGAGTATCCCATAATACGGTAAGGGAAAATTAATTTGTCATTTGATTCAATTTCGTCATATAATGGGTGTCTTCCAATAGGTTTGAACCTCATGCCATAACATTTGTTCCTACTTCATCATATGGAATCTGAAACAAGAATATAAAATGGAATTACCATCACTCATAGCTAATATTAAAAAATATATGACTAAATAACAAATATATGTGTAATGGAATCTTTGTCCAAATACATTTCTGATTTTTTATGAACATCATATCCCAAATGTAATACATAAAAACTATCCATTACCATGGATACAAAAAATTATAATTTATACACATGATACAAAAATGATATCCATTATTCTTAAGTAATCATTAATCACATGTCCTAATAAATTTAACAAATTATCAACCTAAACCATTTCAACATTTAAATTACATTCTACATAATGATTCCTACAATAAAATCGTTTAACCAATCACACAACAGTGCCTCTTTATCATTTTCATCATTTCTGGTTCTTATAGAATATAATATTTCGATTAGTGTCATTCAAAACTACCACTTAAGACACATTATCATTCCAAAAAATAATTTATCTTTTCAATCACATGAACTAACAAATTCCCTATTTTTCAATTCACATTGTAATTTTAAAGCGAATGGAACATCCCTTGGTTGACCATTACTCCCAGTATCGCAATCATCAATAATCCTGATACGGTCCATGAGGCATCTTCCACATCATTAAAACACCTAATTCAATATTCCAAATTTAAATAAAATAATGTTTAGTATGATGGATAAATGAAACAAAATCCACACACAAATAAAAATCAAGTGTTTGTGTGAAATCAATAAGAAAACATACAACAATTTTATATAAAAACACTCACACAAACATAAACCATGACTCAGGACCTGATAAACATTAAATCATATTTGATGAATTCCATATAAAGCATTTGGTCTTTGGATAAAATAAAAAAAACAAAAAGTGATTCTTCTAATAAAAGAATGAAACGTTGTTTACGATTTATCCTAATCATCAATTCTTCTTAAATGTCATTCAAAACACCAATGTATTCAAAGGGATTCAAACTTGTTGAATTTTAAATATATGTTCTAGGATTACTATATACTACAAAATAAAATGGTGTAATGTTATGTTTCAAAAAATTAGGCATGGTAGTGAAAAATGGAAGAAGCCTATCTATTAATGAGATGAATCATTTGGGCACAAATAATTTTTAAATTATTTTTAAAAATAATTAATCATTCAATATCCCTTAAAAATAAGCTTCCTCATTTTATAATGATTAAATCATTTTCAAAAAAAATTCATTGGATGTTAGGTTGGTGTCCTTCCAAATCCACATATTTTCATTCTAGTTGTGCATAGATTTTGAACCATGCCACCCCCATCTATAGGGTACATTGTAATGGGGATCATTTAGTACTAATTGTTCACTTACCATGTTCCATGAACCATATGACCACATTTATCCCATGTCACATATCGAACCTAATATGACCCATTAGTTATATAAATTAATATCACTTTAGAGTTGAATTATATTTAATACAACATATATAAAAAGCCATGAAAGGGCCGTATTGGTATAATGTATTTAGGAACATGGAAACATAAACAAATGGTTCATAAAACATCTAAATTGTGTCCAGTTTACTACATAATAACTAGGATCCTTTTTAAAATATCATACATAATACCCTTATCCATGTCCTATGAATGTGAAACATATAAAATGGTGAGAAAAAATGCTGAGTAATGGTAAACAAATGAAATAACAACCATATCATATTCTGAAAAACATATCGTTTGAAAATCATATCTTGAATTTAAAAGATTACAATATCATGTCATGGGATAAATCATAAAATCCAAATGTAATTCCAATAGTCCTAAGGTAAAACATCAAATATTGTAGTATTCATTCAAAATAATAGAAAATCATTTCATATTAGTCACAACCCATTTTCAAGACCATCATATTGAACCATGTCCATTACTAAATCACGTTATCTCCACATTCAAACCTTGTATCACTAAGCCATATTAACTTGTTGTTACATCCATGTCTATCTCATGAGATATAAATCTTTACCCGATGCATTGGATCGAGATATATGTCCCAACCATCTCATAATGTAATCATTATTCCCTATGGCAAAAAAACATAAAAACATTCACTATATAATAACCCATGAAATGAAATGGGTTTCTTAAATATAATTCCATCTTAATTGATATAAAACAAATTTATTTCCTAAATAAAATTTCATAAGAAACACAATCAGATAATAATAATAGTGATAGAAAAATAAACATATATAATAATTTGTGGAAAATAATTTTGATACAACACCTGAGATTCATTCCAGAAGAAAATATCCAATCTTATTCGAAAATGTATTCTGTTCTCAAAGTTCCATTCAATTTTAATAGTAAAAAATTTAGTTTAAAATAAAATTATAAATATTTATTGGAATATTCATAGAAATAATGTGTTATGAATATTTAAAAACCCATTCATACCATATATGATAAAAAACAATTCTCCCCGTACTTCTACCGGAAAAGTCAAAAAGTACCTTATATAGAAAAAATAATGATTACTTAAAATCCATGTAGTAAAATTTAAATTGGGTAAAAATTAATTTAAATATAATTATAAAAATATTAAAATTAATTTTTAATATTTTAAAAAAACATGGATGATAGATTTGTCCCCAATATAAAATTACGAATAAACAATCTCAGGTAGAATGAGATTGGAAAATTTATCCCTTACCATAGGACTGATATGATTTATAATTATATGAAACACTTTTCTGTTGATTTAATTAATGTTAAAAATTTATTCAAGAATGATAATAATTTTTATGATAACATTTATGATCATATTTTTATCCATTTGTTAGTTACATTTCATTATTACCTGTTATTCAGGTATTAACTACATTATGTTCTTATGCATGTTTTGTCAGATATATTCTTATTCCTAATTTTAGGTTATAGTTATATAATTTACAGAATGGTATTAGTATAATATATATCATATTTATTTATTCAAATAAATTATACAATCATTCTTTAATGATGATTATGTAGAAATAATCACATTACATCGTGGATACGGTCTGTCGTACGTACGCACAAGTGATTATATCGTTCCCATCATTTTTGAGTAGTATCGGAATGGATGGGGTATAATATCTCAGAAATAGTATTACTTTATAATAATCATATATAGTTACTATTTCCACCTTTATATCCATCCATGTAAGGTGGTGGTGAAAAACAGGTTACACTAGAGGATAGAGACGGTAATTTGTACGTATGCTGGTGCAATGATTTCATTTTTTGTAGGATGGAAAGAATGTGAAAATAGTGTTGTGTCATATTTAAATAAAAATATAAGTATATTAGTGAGAATAATTCTATTACAATATTATTAATCAATTAATAAAGAGGAAGTAGAAGAAGAATGATATTTCAAAAAAATCGGTAGAAGAGATTACCTCTTCCTTGATGTTCCCCCTTTAAAGTTTCTCTTATGGAACAATAAATGGTCTTTTGAGAAGACCAGAACCTCTAGAATGTGACTAGATATGTTGATACGAGAAAATGGAAGGGTTTTTTGGGATTGAAGGCTCAAAATGGTGTGAATTTGATAGGGAAGAGGTTCCCTTTTATAAGAGAGGAGGGGGCCACTTTAAAAAACTCTAAAAATATTAATTTATAATAAAATTAATTTTGACTAAAAATATTCCAAAACTTATTTAATACAATTATAAGATGATTTAGGTTCAAATACTGATCATATAATAATATTTATAAAAGTTTATAATGTTTTTTTATCCATATCTTTTTTGCTTAACCCTTAATTTAGCCTTTTTAATCATACCATGATATCATGTTATTTACACATTGTGGGTTAATGTAATTAACCTATAATGTAAAACGACCAAAACAAGATAAATATGTAATATTTGGACTTATATTAACCATTTTTCTAAATTATATATTTTTAGTAATTTAATATCACTTAATAAATTATTTTCTGTTTTGAGTTATGAATTGTTTCAATTTTTGACACTATTCATACTTTACTTTTTAAAAATTCATAAAATCTAGATTACCTCGAAAAAGTGGTATTAACTCCAATATAATAGGTTGATATAATATTTAAAATTCTTGGTTGAAATAAAAATAAAAAAATAATATTTTCACTATTTATAAATTCATTTATTTGAATTTTTCAATAATGAGATGATCACTACATCATAATAGTGTCATAAATAAACCTATATATATAATCTCTAAAAATTATAAATAAAATATCATGATGTAAAAATTAGTTTCATATTTATAAGGACTATTTATAGGCATATTTATAGGTTACATAACATTATATTAAAAATTATTTGTTATAAGATATTGGGTTAGGTTATAAATATCATTACTTTAAATTAATTTTTATAAAATGTCATTTTCACATCAATGTGAATCCATCAGGACCAAAAATTGATCCAAGGATTCCAATATTCAGAAATATATCATCTAAGAGGATTAAGATGCATTTTAGGGTAGTTATATATTATTAATGTATAGTTTTTACCCTTATTTACCAAATTTACCCTTTAACTATGGTAAATAAAATAATTACTTAAATTATTATTCATAAAATACCAAAATATAAGGTAACTACACAAACAATTAGGACCTTATCATTCCAAAAATGGAAACAATTTGTTCAAATTCAAAACATAGATGTTGTAGTAATTAATTTAAAATTACTCATGTTGTCGAAACGATTATATGGGGTTTAAAGGTGAAAACATTACAAAGGATTGCAATGTTTTTACCTATAATTCAATGTAAAATTATTGATAATGACATAGATTATATTAAATGGTATAAATATATTCTATTTATACATTAAAACCATTCAATATTATAATTTAACCCCATAATTGATCTCAATGAAAACATTTTTTTTTAATTTAGCATATTTTAAATATTCATAAAAACATGAATGTTATCAGAAAAATATCATAAATTTATCCAAATTAAATTTTTATAAAACATTTCAAAATAAAAAATTTATGTTGTCATATATAAATTATTAATGCGTCAAAATATCAATTTAAAATGGGTTCTCCATTCAAAGGTGTAAAATTACCCTTTGAACAAATATCTTCTTATGCATAAAACAAGGATTTATTCATTCCATATGACTATATTATCCATTGGATTAATATAAAAAATATTTTATTATGTATATAACACATATATAATATTAATTTTATTACCAAATGTAATTCACTCTAAAATACAAATATCTAATTGATTTATAATTTTCATAAATAATTAATAGCTAATGAATTTATAATGAATTTTAATTAGTTATTTATAATTATTTTTGCTATCCAAACAGCTAGGATATAAAAGTAATTTTTTATCAAGGGATTATCAGTGTTTGTTTAAATTAATGATTGAGTTCTAAAAAAGATACTGAAGAATGAAAATCATTTAAAGAAAACATGTCATAAAAACATCCGGGTGTTACATTCCACCCCCATTATATTGAGTACCCGCCTCGAAATTCGTCACTTGGAAATAAACGGACAATGATACATATCCCACATAATACCCTCAAGTTCCCATGCAGTTCTTCAAAATGGTGGTTCCTCCATAAAACACTGACAAAGGGAGTCATCTTTTTTGTTTATCTCTTTTGATAAGATCAAGAATCTATGTCGATTGATCTTCATAAGAATGATCTTGCCCTAGTGGCACAACTTCTGATTCTACTACATGAGAAGGATTGGGTATGTACATTCACATGAGAGATTCATAGAACACATCATAAACTTTATAGAGATTAGGTGGAAGCACCAATCATTAATCAACCAATCGAATATGATCTAGTATTTCAAAAAGACAGATATACCTATGGGTAGATTTCACTTCCTTCAAAATCTCATTAATCACTTCCCATGAGATATTCTTAAGAACACCTTATCACTCACATAAAACTCGAGGAATTTTTCAGTTGACATCATAATGATTTTTTTCTACTCTCTATTATTAGTATGTTTCTTTGAATAGATCTGACCTTTTTTCCATTTCATCAACAAGATCAGGTCCCAATAGCATTATTTCCCCTACTTTATCCCAGAAATTTGGTGTTCATCCCTTAATTCTATAGATGGAATCATAAGCTTCCATCTAAATACTATAGTGAAATCTATTATTGTAAGGAAATTACACCTATGATAGGTGTTGATCCCAATAACCTTTTAAATCCTTAGTTATAGCTCTCAATATGTCTTCTAGAGTTTCAATTGTTTTCTCAGACTGAACGGTTGTCTGACGATGATAGGTAGTGCTGAAACATAACTCTGTATCTGTATCAAGTTGAATACTTCTCCATTACTTCATGGTAATCCTTGGATCCCGATCAGATATAATGGAAACTGATACTCCCTACAATATTACGGCTTCCTGTACATATATCATGGAAATTTAATAAACAGATAAATCCACTCTAATAGAAATGAATTTTGGTGACTTTGTAAGAAGATCAACTATAACCCATATATCGTTATTCCCTTTAGATGTTTTGAGTAGTTCGATTGAAATGTCAATATAGATGTTTTTCCATATCAATTCTGGTATGGGTAATGTTTTTAACAACCCCTTCTACTTCTATCTCCCGACATTAACTTGTTGACAAAACAACCACTGAGAGACATATTAAGAGACATCTCTTTTCATTCCATCCCACCATAAGTACTCATTCAGGTCCCTATACATATTTGTGCTTATAGGGTGAATAGAGAATGAAGAAAAATGTGCATCATCCAATAATTGTTTCTTTAATTCAGGTATGGGAAGAATACAAACCTGGTTTTTGAACCGTATTATTTCATCATAATAAAGGATGAATTCATGTACATTTCACAACATCTATTCTAACTCTACATCTGCCTTCTGTGCCTCTTTAATATCCCCTTGTGTAGATGGTTGAACATTTATTTTATAAAGACAATATTTCTCCGTTCCATTAAGATTTCTATATCCATACTTGGAAAATCCATAAATATTGGATCTTTTGTGATCCCCATCATGGATAAGATAGAATGTCATTTTTCACTCAAATCATCTGCCACCTCATTCCCATTCTTAGGGTGGTAATGTATTAATATTTCATAATCCTTAATCAACTCCAAATAACTTATTTGGAATATATTTATCTCCTTTTGTGATGAAATAAATATTAATCATTTATGATCAACATAAATATAACACTTTTCACTATAAATAAAATACCTCCATATTTATAAAGAAATGATTTCCGCAGCTGACTCCAAATCATGAGTTGGGAAATTTTTTACACGGATTTCAATTTTCATGATGCATTAGCTATCACCATAAAATTTTTCATGAGAACACTCCTATGCCCCTTCTTGGACGCATCACTGTAAATCACAATCAAAATTTCGACTACAACGTACTGTGATCACAGGTGCACTGGATAACCTTTATTTTAGATCATTGAAATTCTCTTCACATTCCTCTATCCAAATGAAGATAACCAATTTCCGAGTCAACTTGGTTAGTATATTAGATTATCATGAAAATTATTTCACAAAACATAAATAATATCCAAACAAACCAAGAAATATTTGGATCTCAGTTACTATTGATGGTCTTGATTATCTTTCAGTAGCCAAATTTTTTTATGGATCCACAAATATCCCCTCTTTTAAGATTATGTGACCGAAAAATTGAACTTCTTTAATCCAAAATCCACACTTTGAAAATTTTGCGTAAAGCGTCTCCTTTTCCATGGTCTTCAATAAAACACTCAAGTGATCTTCTTGTTCATCAATCTCTTTTAATATATAAGAATATCATCTATAATGACTACCAAGAACTGACCATGGTAGTCTCTAAAGATTCTATTCATTAAAAACATGAAGATAGCAGGGGAATTAGTAAGACCAAAATTCATCACTATAGATTCATAGTGTTCATACCTTTTATGAAATTTCGTCTTTGGTATATCCTCCTTTTTGACATTTAATTGTTGAAATCCAAAATGAAGATCAATTATGGAAAATTATTGATCTTTGTATAGTTGTTCAAGTAGGTCATCAATGCTGGGAAGAGGATATTTATTCTTGATACTGATCTTGTTATGTTCTCGATAATCAATGAAGAGTCTCGTTGATCCATCTTTATTCTCAAAAAACAGAACAGGTTCTCCCTAAGGTGACGCACTAGGTCATATGAATCCTTTTTAAAAATTCTATTGGAGTACTTTCTTCAATTTTTTCAACTCAATTGGGTCCATCGTATAAGATATATATGAAATACGCATAGCACCAGGTATGAGTTCTATTGAAAACTCAACATCACAATATGGTGGAAGACCTAGAAATTCATTCGGGGAGACATCGTAAAACACCCATACAATGGGTGTATTCAATATCGTGATTTTATCCCCATCCACTTCATATAAATAACATTCATTTATTGGAATCAAAACCTATTATATGGAATTAATTTCTAATGGAATGTTATATTCATCAGTTCATCGATAGATGATCATCAATTGACCTCAAATATAAAATGTGAGTGTCCTTATTATGAAATTGATATAATCTCCATATAAATAAATAAAATCCATGGCATGAATTACATCAATTTCCACTATAGGAAGGATCATAAGACTAACAGGAAGCACATTCGCACCAATATTAATAGGATAATAATTATAACATATTTATGCGACCATTGGCCATTAGGAGTGATCACTGATAAATCAACATCTAGTTGTTGAGGTAATACAGTGATACCTAGAGTGAATTATTTTTAAAAAATGATTGTATGAATCCGGAATCAAGTAAAACATTTTCTACTTTTGAGTGGATGGTATGTGTACCATTCCCTAATAAATTATAGTGCATCATTTCTCTTTTAGAAATTGCCTATGACATTCCTTTTTTATTGGTCTTAAATGTATGTTGGAATCGATCATCATCAATAACACTTGAATTTGGGCATTGATTGGAATAAATCACCATTTCCTTGCACTTCTATCATTGAAGGGTAAGAGGTGCACTTTTTGTAGACTATTAATTGCTGGCATCAATAGGAATATTTTTCCCATGACTTTGACATTCAATTTCATGAGGACCTTCTTTTATAGAAATAAAAAATTTACAAGTCCCTTTAAGGAAATCCCTTCCATGTTTCATTCGACTCATTGATCATAAGGGAAAAATCACCTTATTTTTAATGTGGTATTTAGATTTTCCTTTGAATTCCATTTTTCTCATCTTATCAAATCTATATGATTGTTGGGTTACTCCAATATCCATCATAACCCAGAGAGCACATCGAACAATTTCTTCATAGCTATTGAAGTACCTTATGGCTAATGCCCTTTGGGGACATGGTTTTAAGCTACTAAAAATTGATCGATATTACTCCCATGTTGGATAATAATTATAGAATAACACCTTTCATGTCATGTAATATTTTCTTAATATGTACCAACAGATTCATCATCCTTTTCCTTCAGTTCAAGAAAATCCTATAAAATATTTTTGAAAATATAATGAGAGAAGTAATTATTGAAAAATTAGTTCTTGAACTGATCAAATTCCATGGACTCAATTTAATCTCTATTCCTTTTATTCTCGGTAAGATTCCATCATTGATCAGCATCCCCTTTGAAACTATATACTACTATGATGACCTTATCATGTTCAAAACATTGTAGAATTGAAATTATCTTCTCAGTGGTAATGATCCATTTTTAGCCACTAATGGATCAGAAGACCTGCAGAATGATGGTGGACACATCCTCATAAAGGATTCAACAGAATTTTTCTCCCTCCTTTTCTTATTTGGAAGTCCTACAAGATTCATAGCTTGAGAATGATGTTGGTGCATGCATACAGAATTTCCAATTCCAGCTCCCTTAACATTTGGTTTCTATAGGGGACAATCATTGCATTGCTCATCCCATTCAGCACTAATGTGGTTCCTTTGGGTTCCATCCATGTACTGTGTAGAGACCCGTATCTTGACGTACATGGACATTACATTACTTTTGCGGAATACTTAATACATAACAAAAATACACACACAAGGATCGTAATAGTTTAGTGTCTTTGGAAACTCGGAACGTAATCTTCTAATCGTGGTGAAAGATCTTCAATATCTCCCATAAAGATCTTCCCTTTTTTTTACCTAAAACCTTTATTTATATCCTGGGGAAAAGAAAACATAAAAGGGTGAGCTCAAATGCTCAGTAAGGGTATAAAAAAGAAATAAAAATCATATCATATCTTTTTGAAAATCATAACCTGCAAAAGAGATCATAATATCTTAACATGGAACAAATCATAGAAGTGAAAATGAGATCACCATAATCATAACATGAAACTTGAAACTTTGTGGCATGCACACATAATCATGGAAAATCATTTCTTGTTAGTCATGACTCATTGCCAAGACTATCTTAGTGGACAAAAGTCCCTTTCTGAACCGAGTTCACTCCTCGTTTCAGTCCTGTATCACTGAACCGAAATAACCTTCCGTTCCAGCCATGTCTATCTCATGAGATATAAAATCTTTACCCAATGAATTGGAGGGAGATATAGGTCCCACCCATCTTATAATGAATCCTTTCTTATGTGTGCCACATAATCATAAAACATACATCATCGCATAACACATATAACAAAAATGGGATTCTTGAAACATCATGACATCATAAATCAATTCATATATGATAAAGGAATTCATAAACATAATTCCATCACAACATAGTCAAACCAATGTAAAAATATGGATAGAAACAGAACCCTTTATTATCTTAGATGGAAAATAATTTTGATAAAACACTTGAATTGAATTCTTGAGGAAAATATCCTTTCTTCTTCAAAAACATTTTTCCTTTCATAACATGTCATACAACTTTAAAATAAAAAGAGTTGATTAAAAATAAACTTGAAAACTTGTAAAGGAAGCTTCTTTGAAGTAATGTTTTAAAAATCCATTCATGCCGTATAAGTTAAAAAAAACATTCTTCGTACTTTTGCCGGAAAAGTCAAAAAGTACCTCGTACGAAAAACGACAAAAGATTTCTTTCATTTCTTTTACTAAAAACTCACCTAAGGGTAAAATTGGATTTAAACTATTGCAAGTGGATGGAAACAATATTACATATTGAGGGAACATGGATGTGGATGATAAAATTCAACCCAATAAATACTTACGAATAAACAATCTCGGATAAAAATGAGATTGTGATATTTCCCTTACCTTAGGTCCGACTTGCTTTGTAAGTGTCCGAACCTCCTGTATAATGATTTAAATCATGTTATTGACTTATTACAGAATCATATTCATTGTTATGATATCATATATGGTTCACTTATGACATTATATTACCCGTTCTTTTGTAAATTCTATGTTAAAGAAGCGTTTTGGGTAAAATCGTTTCATTTATCGTAGGTGTTTTGACTTGTTGTTCTTGACATCATTATTACTTATATCATGATTTACTTACTTCCAGAATATAAAATATGATTTATATATCATATATATTCAGTATATATATATATATAATAGGTAGATAAATAAAATGAAAAACACCGTTCATGGAGACGGTAGTCCGTACGTACGCATGAACGCTGTTTTCCTTTCCTTATTGTCTTGAAATGGAAGTAAGTAGATGACATACATATGTATATATATACATAAATCCAGTAGCTTTATAATGTCATATATTTCATTATTATTTCTTATATATATATTATAATCATTCTTAAATGGTTAACATGGAAAATGAATCTCATCGCGTCGTGGAGACGGTAGTCCGTACGTACGCACGAGCGATGATATCATTTCTATAAATATTGAATTGAATTGGAGTGGATTATAAAATATATCAGAATCAATATGATGTTGTAATAACTATGTATAGTTATTCTTTACACCATTATACCCATCCATGTAAGGTGGTGGTGGAAAATAGATTACACCACGGCGTGGAGACGGTATTCCGTACGTACGCACGCGCGGTGATTTCTTTTTCCGTAGGATGGATAGATGGTGAAATAGGGTTGTTTCATACTTATAATAACATATCAGTATATGAGTGATACTTATGTTATTACTTCATAATGAAACAACCTAAGAAGAAGAAGTGGAAGAAGAAATAAAGATGAAAGAATTGGTAACGGTAATTACCTCTTCTTTGAAGTGCCTCTTTGAGACCTCCTCTTAGGGAACTAGAATTGGTCTTTGAGGAAGACCAGAACCTCTAGGATGTTGCTAGGGAAGTGGAGAGGAGAAATTGGCAGGGGTTGGCCGAGCTTGAGTTCTCAAATTGGTGTGAGGAGAAGGGGGAGGAGGTGTCCTTTTATAAGGGAGGAGAGGGGCACCTTAGGAATATCTCAAAATATTATTTTATATTGAAGTCAAAATCGGTTTATAATGGTTCCAAAGGGTCTTATTTCGAAGCTAAAGTGGGGATGGGTCGAAATCCTATCAACCAATAAAATTTAGACAAGTTTAGGATATTATTTTAACCTTATCAATTAGATTTAACTCTAAGTTAAATAATTTAACTTTTACCGTGTCTTTTTGTTTTATTTCACTATATGGTTAATACACTTACTATAACATGCCAAAAGAACCCCAAATTGTATATTATTAATAAATATATCCTTATCTAAGTCATTTGGCCGAACCTTAGATTTTTAGGAATAAAATAACAATTAATAATATAATATTTGATTTAAAAACTATTTTGTGTCAATTTTGACACTATTTGATATATGATTTTTGTGAAAGTCATAACAGAATTAAATGTTCGAACCAAGTTTATTAAATCAACATTAATATATCATAGTAACCTATAAAATTAGTTCAATTCATAAAAATTCTCAAATTACATTTATTTTGGTGTTTATAACATCAATTATGTCAATATTTCATAAATAAGATAATTACTGCATCATCTTTGTGTCATAAATTAATTAAATTATTTGATGTCTAAAATTTACAAATAAAATACCATCATTTAGGAAATCTTTTTAGCTTTCTAATGAATATTTATAG
Source organism: Viscum album (assembly GCA_963277665.1). Taxonomy (NCBI): domain Eukaryota; kingdom Viridiplantae; phylum Streptophyta; class Magnoliopsida; order Santalales; family Viscaceae; genus Viscum; species Viscum album. Next base: position 1,075,820,067 of record OY728141.1, read on the forward strand.
TCGAATTTATCTTATGTATAACCCCATATTAAAAATGATTTACTTATTAAACTTTGATTTTAACTATTTTAACCCTTCTTTAAATAAATTAATAATAAATGTCCTAATCTAATCCAAGTGGGCCTAAATGGTCATATTTTATTCCTAAGTTTGTTTTTGGTCGAATTACACTTGTCCAATAGAATTAGGACATGTGTTAGGGTAATATTAATATCATATTTACCCTTAGTTACCTTATTTACTATTAACCGTGGTAAAAAAAAGTAAAAAGTTACTATTCACCAAAAATTTATTTTCATCTCATTGAACCACATTTTAGTCCTTGATATTAACCGTGTCTCTCGGATTTTTGAAATTCCATTCACAGAAGCGGTAAAATTAAGTTTTATGCAAAATTCAGTTTTTAGCCTACCACTTAGTAGTTTCACTATTCATCAAAAATTGATGTTTTTCAGAACAATGCCAAAATTTCATCCTAAGCTATATTTCATATTCCGAATTCAAAAATGAAGTCTATTTTACCAAATTCATAACATAAAAGTTGCATTAATTAATTTTATAATTAAATCCCGCTGTTAAAACAAATAGCGTGTTTTTAAGAAACAATATCTATCAAAAGATTGACACTTGTTTATGTCTAGTTTAAATGTGAAATTACATCCAATGACCAACATTGTAATAAATTGTAAAAATATATTCTAAATATACTTTAAAACCACTCAAATTAATGATTTATCACTATTAATTATTTCGATTAAAAAAGTTGTTTTTAATTATAATTTAGTAATTTTCACTATTCATCAGAATATGAAAGTTATCCGAAAAGTACCAAAATTTCACCTTAGGCTAAATTCGATACTCCGAATCCAAAAATAAAGTTCATTTTGAAAAATAAGATTTACTGGATTTCAAAAAGTGGTTATTACTATTAATAACGGCTAGTTTTAATAATATTTTTATAGCATATCGTTGTTTAGTGAAACTCGGTATGGCGTACTACACACGCTATCGAGGAAGGTCGCGATTGCGTGTAATGCAAGTCAAGTCAAGGATGTGTGTTGTGCAAGCTCGTTTTGGTGTAGCATACAACACAAGACATTAATAAAATTAAAAAGAATATATTTTTTTTTTATAAAATCTTGGGCTGTTACATTCTACCCCCCTTAAAATGAATTTCGCCCTCGAAATTCGTCGGGGTTATAAATGGTTTACTATTTGAAAGTTTCTTTAATAGAAACCAACATCGTAAAAAGGAATACCAAAACTTGGCTTTAAAAACTAAAGTATGAAATGTAACGATTACCCAAATAAACTAATCGCTGGGTTTCCGCATAGGTAAAAAATATGGATATGGAAGAAAAATCTAACCATCATGTTCCGATGGAGAGTGGTAGAGAACATGGCTATGGAAAAGCCAACAATCACAAATCCATAAATTTGTGACGATCTAAGGTACCATCCGATTCATCAGGTATAAGATCACTAGGACAACATTTTTGGTTTTCAAGATCATTTCCCTAAAGTTGAAAATTTGAATTAGAATAAATACTTTCATTATTTTGGTACAATCTCACTGTTGTTCATGCCTTGAACAATTTCCACTTCATCTCTTAAATATATGAAGTTGAATTTGTTATTCGTGAAGTGTTAGCAGATCATGTGATAGAATGACGGGTCATTCCATCACAAAAGGTTAGCAAAAATTATATACATAAGTCGATCTATAGTGAGATTAATCACATATGGTTCCTAAAATGGACTTATACTTCATATATCATACTGCTTAATATAATAAAACTAGTATCTACTAAACAGGGACTTCCTGTAGGCTAGTGGTAGGCGATAAAGGCCAGTCGCACTTCGGTTGTGGGTTCGATTCCCATAGCCTTGTCCGAAGCGATGGGCTGTCGCCCGTCCTGCAGGTTGTCCTTTTTCTAAAACTACATTACTATAACATCCCATCAATAATTTCAAAAAAAAACTTCCATCCTTAAACAATACTAACTTATTCCAACATAATCCAGTCTAATCTTTAGGCTTATATATAATACTGCAGTCCACTCTCATAATATAGTGACAACGATTACCAGAGATTTAATACTGTCGTTGATCCCCACATATCATAAGATATCCAAACATTCAAAGTCCTTAATCGTGTATTCTCTTGAATACCTTAGTGAAAACATGAGTGCAGTTAAAAGTTAACACTTTCCACATACCAAAATCCTCAAAATTATATATACTCAATCCATGATATCACTTAGTCCTTATATCAATCATGAGCTCATGAATACTATTAAACATTTCATTTTCTCATCTTCATTATGCGCATATCATGTTATTTCCAAAAAATATCTCAATCACTTTGAATACCACATCAATAAATATTGCAATACTCAATGATACAACATTATTTTGGAATCCCATTACATAAACACTTAATCATTCCACCACATCGTTGTCATATTCAACATTGCCAATAGTGATCGCATGTGATTTCCCTTTGTCCTTTGCCTTCAGTGGTTTCTCATGTTGATCATCACTAACCCTTGGATTAGGGCAATTATTAGCATAATGCCCCATTTCCTTGCACTTGAAGCATTGAAGTGTTGGCGGTGCGTTCTCTGCAGTGTTTGCTTTATTCACATCATTAGAAACCCTTTTTCCATTACTTCGACACTCAGCTGCTCGATGACCTTCTTTTCCACACTTAAAACATTTTCTAGTCCCTTTTTGACAATCTCCACCATGCTTCTTTCCACACTTTGTGCATAAGGAAACATTCATCTTCTTTTCACCATTATTCTGAGATTTCTCCTTGAACTCCATCTTTCGTTTCTTGTCAAAACCATGAGATGGATATGTAACACCAACTTCCATTTCTACCTTGATAGCACAACGCACAATTTCTTCATAACTATTGAAGTCCCTTATGGCTAATGCCCTTCGAAGACTTGGTTTTAAGCCACTGAAAAATCGATCAACTTTACTTTCAGGTTGAATGATAATTCCAGAAGCATACCTTGCAAGTCTTGTAAAATTTGCTTCATAGGTACCAACAGATTCATCGTCCCTTGGCTTCAGTTCAAGAAACTCTTTCTCCATGAAGTACTTACTGAAAAACAGGTTCTTGAACTCGTCCCATTCCATGGACTCAATTTCATCTCTTGGCCTCGTATTCTTGATAAGATTCCCCCATTGATCAGCTTCACCTTCCAAACGATATACTGCTAAGATGACTTTATCATGTTCAGAACATTGAAGAACTGAAAATATCTTTTCAGTAGTACTAATCCATTGTTCAGCAACTAATGGATCAGTAGACCCACTGAAATAAGGTGGACGTTGCCTCATGAAGGACTCAATAGAATATTGTTCCCTTCTCTACTCATTTGGAAGTCCAGAATGATTCATAGCTTGTGTAAGCATAGCAATAAGATTTTGCACTCCATCTCCCATAACATTTGTTTGTTCAGGAGGGAAATCATTGCATTGTCCATTGCATTGATCAACACGGTTCCTTCGGGTTCCAGCCATCGTCTAAAACCCAAAAAGAATAGTGTGAGAGGCAAAAATCATGCTAGGGAAAACAACATAATAAAGGGGGAGTACCTTCAATATCCAACATCTTAGGTTTAATTCTATGATCGTTAGCGTAATTCTATTACTATAACCTATACGTATACTTATCCCTAGGGACATCCCTAGACATACCTTAGAAATATCTCTAGGGATTTCACTAACGTTTTCGCATCCTAGTTTCCAAAGGTTTACTAAACCTTTCCTCTGATACCAACTGTAGAGACCCGTATCTTGACGTACATGGACATTACATTACTTTTGCGGAATACTTAATACATAACAAAAATACAGACACAAGGATCGTAATAGTTTAGTGTCTTTGGAAACTCGGAACGTAATCTTCTAATCGTGGTGAAAGATCTTCAATATCTCCCATAAAGATCTTCCCTTTTTTTTACCTAAAACCTTTATTTATATCCTGGGGAAAAGAAAACATAAAAGGGTGAGCTCAAATGCTCAGTAAGGGTATAAAAAAGAAATAAAAATCATATCATATCTTTTTGAAAATCATAACCTGCAAAAGAGATCATAATATCTTAACATGGAACAAATCATAGAAGTGAAAATGAGATCACCATAATCATAACATGAAACTTGAAACTTTGTGGCATGCACACATAATCATGGAAAATCATTTCTTGTTAGTCATGACTCATTGCCAAGACTATCTTAGTGGACAAAAGTCCCTTTCTGAACCGAGTTCACTCCTCGTTTCAGTCCTGTATCACTGAACCGAAATAACCTTCCGTTCCAGCCATGTCTATCTCATGAGATATAAAATCTTTACCCAATGCATTGGAGGGAGATATAGGTCCCACCCATCTTATAATGAATCCTTTCTTATGTGTGCCACATAATCATAAAACATACATCATCGCATAACACATATAACAAAAATGGGATTCTTGAAACATCATGACATCATAAATCAATTCATATATGATAAAGGAATTCATAAACATAATTCCATCACAACATAGTCAAACCAATGTAAAAATATGGATAGAAACAGAACCCTTTATTATCTTAGATGGAAAATAATTTTGATAAAACACTTGAATTGAATTCTTGAGGAAAATATCCTTTCTTCTTCAAAAACATTTTTCCTTTCATAACATGTCATACAACTTTAAAATAAAAGAAGTTGATTAAAAATAAACTTGAAAACTTGTAAAGGAAGCTTCTTTGAAGTAATGTTTTAAAAATCCATTCATGCCGTATAAGTTAAAAAAAACATTCTTCGTACTTTTGCCGGAAAAGTCAAAAAGTACCTCGTACGAAAAACGACAAAAGATTTCTTTCATTTCTTTTACTAAAAACTCACCTAAGGGTAAAATTGGATTTAAACTATTGCAAGTGGATGGAAACAATATTACATATTGAGGGAACATGGATGTGGATGATAAAATTCAACCCAATAAATACTTACGAATAAACAATCTCGGATAAAAATGAGATTGTGATATTTCCCTTACCTTAGGTCCGACTTGCTTTGTAAGTGTCCGAACCTCCTGTATAATGATTTAAATCATGTTATTGACTTATTACAGAATCATATTCATTGTTATGATATAATATATGGTTCACTTATGACATTATATTACCCGTTCTTTTGTAAATTCTATGTTAAAGAAGCGTTTTGGGTAAAATCGTTTCATTTATCGTAGGTGTTTTGACTTGTTGTTCTTGACATCATTATTACTTATATCATGATTTACTTACTTCCAGAATATAAAATATGATTTAAATATCATATATATTCAGTATATATATATATATATAATAGGTAGATAAATAAAATGAAAAACACCGTTCATGGAGACGGTAGTCCGTACGTACGCATGAACGCTGTTTTCCTTTCCTTATTGTCTTGAAATGGAAGTAAGTAGATGACATACATATGTATATATATACATAAATCCAGTAGCTTTATAATGTCATATATTTCATTATTATTTCTTATATATATATTATAATCATTCTTAAATGGTTAACATGGAAAATGAATCTCATCGCGTCGTGGAGACGGTAGTCCGTACGTACGCACGAGCGATGATATCATTTCTATAAATATTGAATTGAATTGGAGTGGATTATAAAATATATCAGAATCAATATGATGTTGTAATAACTATGTATAGATATTCTTTACACCATTATACCCATCCATGTAAGGTGGTGGTGGAAAATAGATTACACCACGGCGTGGAGACGGTATTCCGTACGTACGCACGCGCGGTGATTTCTTTTTCCGTAGGATGGATAGATGGTGAAATAGGGTTGTTTCATACTTATAATAACATATCAGTATATGAGTGATACTTATGTTATTACTTCATAATGAAACAACCTAAGAAGAAGAAGTGGAAGAAGAAATAAAGATGAAAGAATTGGTAACGGTAATTACCTCTTCTTTGAAGTGCCTCTTTGAGACCTCCTCTTAGGGAACTAGAATTGGTCTTTGAGGAAGACCAGAACCTCTAGGATGTTGCTAGGGAAGTGGAGAGGAGAAATTGGCAGGGGTTGGCCGAGCTTTAGTGCTCAAATTGGTGTGAGGAGAAGGGGGAGGAGGTGTCCTTTTATAAGGGAGGAGAGGGGCACCTTAGGAATATCTCAAAATATTATTTTATATTGAAGTCAAAATCGGTTTATAATGGTTCCAAAGGGTCTTATTTCGAAGCTAAAGTGGGGATGGGTCGAAATCCTATCAACCAATAAAATTTAGACAAGTTTAGGATATTATTTTAACCTTATCAATTAGATTTAACTCTAAGTTAAATAATTTAACTTTTACCGTGTCTTTTTGTTTTCTTTCACTATATGGTTAATACACTTACTATAACATGCCAAACGAACCCCAAATTGTATATTATTAATAAATATATCCTTATCTAAGTCATTTGGCCGAACCTTAGATTTTTAGGAATAAAATAACAATTAATAATATAATATTTGATTTAAAAACTATTTTGTGTCAATTTTGACACTATTTGATATATGATTTTTGTGAAAGTCATAACAGAATTAAATGTTCGAACCAAGTTTATTAAATCAACATTAATATATCATAGTAACCTATAAAATTAGTTCAATTCATAAAAATTCTCAAATTACATTTATTTTGGTGTTTATAACATCAATTATGTCAATATTTCATAAATAAGATAATTACTGCATCATCTTTGTGTCATAAATTAATTAAATTATTTGATGTCTAAAATTTACAAATAAAATACCATCATTTAGGAAATCTTTTTAGCTTTCTAATGAATATTTATAGTCGAATTTATCTTATGTATAACCCCATATTAAAAATGATTTACTTATTAAACTTTGATTTTAACTATTTTAACCCTTCTTTAAATAAATTAATAATAAATGTCCTAATCTAATCCAAGTGGGCCTAAATGGTCATATTTTATTCCTAAGTTTGTTTTTGGTCGAATTACACTTGTCCAATAGAATTAGGACATGTGTTAGGGTAATATTAATATCATATTTACCCTTAGTTACCTTATTTACTATTAACCGTGGTAAAAAAAAGTAAAAAGTTACTATTCACCAAAAATTTATTTTCATCTCATTGAACCACATTTTAGTCCTTGATATTAACCGTGTCTCTCGGATTTTTGAAATTCCATTCACAGAAGCGGTAAAATTAAGTTTTATGCAAAATTCAGTTTTTAACCTACCACTTAGTAGTTTCACTATTCATCAAAAATTGATGTTTTTCAGAACAATGCCAAAATTTCATCCTAAGCTATATTTCATATTCCGAATTCAAAAATGAAGTCTATTTTACCAAATTCATAACATAAAAGTTGCATTAATTAATTTTATAATTAAATCCCGCTGTTAAAACAAATAGCGTGTTTTTAAGAAACAATATCTATCAAAAGATTGACACTTGTTTATGTCTAGTTTAAATGTGAAATTACATCCAATGACCAACATTGTAATAAATTGTAAAAATATATTCTAAATATACTTTAAAACCACTCAAATTAATGATTTATCACTATTAATTATTTCGATTAAAAAAGTTGTTTTTAATTATAATTTAGTAATTTTCACTATTCATCAGAATATGAAAGTTATCCGAAAAGTACCAAAATTTCACCTTAGGCTAAATTCGATACTCCGAATCCAAAAATAAAGTTCATTTTGAAAAATAAGATTTACTGGATTTCAAAAAGTGGTTATTACTATTAATAACGGCTAGTTTTAATAATATTTTTATAGCATATCGTTGTTTAGTGAAACTCGGTATGGCGTACTACACACGCTATCGAGGAAGGTCGCGATTGCGTGTAATGCAAGTCAAGTCAAGGATGTGTGTTGTGCAAGCTCGTTTTGGTGTAGCGTACAACACAAGACATTAATAAAATTAAAAAGAATATATTTTTTTTTATAAAATCTTGGGCTGTTACAGACTGGAACCATGAAGAATAGTTTGAGAAACATTAATCATAATAATAAAACCACATAATCAAGAATAAAATTTCAGTTTTGGATAGTTTAGGTTTTATCCTAGGTAATTCATGGTAATATCTGTAACACTGATACTGTATCATATACTTAGACATATCATAATGGAATTCTCATCCTACTTTCCAACAGTTTACTATACCTTTCATCTGATGCCAAATATAATGACATGTTCTTTACATACATTGAAATCATTTTAAAATTGAATTCTATTTTTTACAACATATATAAAAAATATGACTACACATTATAGGTATAGAAACATTAGAAAATGGAAATCATAAACAGCTCGTTCATAAAACATCTACAATGTCTCCAATTTATTTAATCATTACTACACTCTTTTTGGGAATATAATACTTAATACCATTCTACATGTCCTGTGAAAATAAACATATTAAAGGGTTTCTCAAATGCTCAGTAAGGGTAAAAAAATTAAATTAAAACCATATCATATTCACAAAATCATAAGATTTGAACATCTTATACTGTATATAAAATATAACAATATCATGTCATGGGATAAATCATAAAAGTGAAATCTAATCCTTATAATCTTTGAAAAATACATGAAGGTTTGTGGCATACACACATAATTTTAGAGAATAATTTCATATTATTCAAGGATAATTTCGAAGACCATGATAGTGAACAAAGTTCATTAATGAACCAAGTTCTATCTTCATCCTAGACCTATATCACTGAACGACATTAACATTATATTACTGCCATTTCAATCTCATGAGATATACGTATCTAACTAATGCATTAGAGGGATATATATAGGTCCACCCATATGATAATTAATCTATTGTATGATAATTTAAAAATGTTAATTATTAACTCAAGATTCATAATAATTTTTATGGAAACATTTATGATCATATTTTCATCCATTTTTTAGAAACATTTCATTATAACTCGTTATTCGGGTATTAAGTGAAAAATATTATTATGCATGTGTTGTCAGATATGTTATTTTCATTAAGTGTAGGATATAGTTACTTCATTTATAAAATTATATTAGTATAATATATATCATATGTATTTATTAAATTCATTTATTTAATCAGGTTTTAATAAAGATTATGTAGAACAAATCGCGTCGCATCTTGGAGATGGTATTCCGTACATACACACGAGAGATGATATCGTTCCCATAATTATAGAACAGTATTGACAATGCCTGTGTATAATATCTATAAATTTTTATCATTTTATAATAATCATATATAGTTTTTATTTCAACCATTATACCCATATTTTTATGTTGGTGGTGAAAAACAGATTACACCACAGCGTGGAGACGGTACGTCATACGTACACAGGTGATACGATTTCATTTTTCGAGGGATGGATAGAAGGATAAAATATTGTTGTTTCATAATTATAATAACATATAAGTATATTAGAGATAATAATGTTTTTACATTAAAATTCAAAAACTAAATAAGAGGTAGTAGAAGTAGAAAGATATTCGAAAGAATCGGTAGAAGAGATTACCTCTTCCTCAACGCGCCTCCATTAAATTTCTACTTTTGGTACTCGAGGTGGTCATTTGAGAAGACCAGAACGTATATAATGTAACTAGAAAAGTTTGGACTAGAAGAGGGTAAGGGTTTGAAAAGAGTGAAGGCTCAAAATGGAGTGAATTGTAGATAGAGGGGTTCCCTTTTATAATAGAGAAGAGGGGCACATTAGGAAACTTTCAAAATATTAATTAATTTAAAACTCAATTTCAACTAAAAATTGTCTAAAACATATTTAATTAAGTGATAATATTATATTTGTTCTAATTCCCATCATACAAAAACTTTTAGACGTGTTTAGAATATTTTATTATCCATATCTTTTTTGTTTAATCTTTAGTTTATCCTTTTTAATCATACCGTAATATCATGTTAATTACACATTGTAGGTTAATGTAATTACTGTATCATGTAAAATGAAAAAAAATTATTTATGAAAAATTTGGGATTACATTAGCCATTTGGACAAATTATAAATATTTAGATATTTAATATCATTAAAAAATTATTTAATGTTTTAAGTTATGAATTTTGGAAATTTGGGACACTATTCGTACTTGGCTTTTTAAAAATTAATTAAAACTTGATTCATTATAAACTATGATATTAAATCAAAGTATGTATGTCAATAAAATTCATAAAAAATTTTGATGACATTAAAATAACCAAATTACATTTGTTTTAATATTTATAAATTCATTTATTTGAATCTTTCATTATTGAGGCAATCACTACATCATAAATGTGTCATATATAAAACTATTTATCTAATGTCTAAAAATTATAAATAAATTACCATGACGTAGGAAATCTTGATAGATTTCAAATGACTATTTATAGGTATACAGATCAGTTACATAACCCGATATTAAAATTAATTTAGTAAAATATAATTGTTTTGAATTTAAATATATTTACATTAAATTAATACTAATGAAATGTCATTTTTGCATCCTTGTGAATCCATGGTGTCCCAAAATCAACGCAAAGATGACCATGGTCGTCAATATCTCATAAAATGATTAGGAAATGTTTTAAGGTCGTTTTATATTATTAGAGTTTTACTTTTTTAACATTATTTAAGATATTTATCTATTAACCATGGTAAAGAAAATAATTACAGAACTTATTATTCATAATGTCCAAAAATGAAAGGTAAATATTCACACAATATGGGCCTTTTGATTCCAAATTTTGAATACACTTTTCTAAAGTCATAATAGATAAGTTTCAGTACTTATATTCAAATTAATCCCAATGTTGAAATGAGAAAATGGGGTTCAAATGTTAAAACATTTAAAAAGGTTTCTAGGTTTCTACATAAGAAATCAATTTAAAATCAATGATAATAGCCTACATTATATTAAATGGTAAAAATATATTCTATTTATACTTTAAAATCATTAAATATTATAATTTAATCATATAAATTATCTCGATGAAAAAAAATCTTATTAAAATATAGAGTATTTTTACTATTAATCAAAACGTGAAAGTTGTCATAATAATATCATAAAAATATAAAAAGTGAATCTTTATATTTCGATTCAAAATAAAAGTTTTATTTTTTCATATATAAATTTTTAATGTTTCAAAACCATATATTAAAATGGGTTCTCAATTCAAAGGTGTAAAATTAATCTTTAAAAAATAGGTTCTTATAAATAAAATCAGGTTTTATTCATACATTACCACTAAAATATAAATTGGATGAATATAAGAAATATTTTAATAAGTATATAACACATATGTCTCGTTAATTTCATTACCTAATATATTTCACTCAAAAATAAAAATATCTAATTGATTTATATATTTTTTTCATATATAATTATTATCTAATGAACTGATTATGAATTTTCAACGTTAGTTAGAATTATTTCCACTAACCTAATGGTTAGGCTATCACGGTAATGTTATATTAAGCATATCTCATGGTTCATTAAAACTCACAATTTCGTGAAAATCATGCTACTGAAGAATAATGGTTATTTAAATAAAATATTTCATAAAAACATCCAGGTGTTATAGAACACTCAAAACGCCCCCTGATATTCTCAAACTCTATGGTGGAATTTCGTTATCCAAATTAAACCGATTTAAGTAAAAAAATTATTCATAAAAATAACATGTCATAAGTAAGGGATTTTAAAAATGTATACCATATATCTATATAGTGTAAATAAAATATACATAATTAAATTGTATCTACTTAGAAATTTGTTTTTACCATTGAATACCCATTAATATTCTATGTATTTATCATTTTTATTAGTGTAATTATCAATTTTATCCTCATATAAATAATTTTAAATGGGAAATTAACCCCATTATTCCATGATTTATTTATTTTTGATGTGTTGACTTATTATTTTCAAATGGAATTAGTATATATGTATTATTTATGGTTAGGGTCATATTTCCCTCAAAAATTCATTCGATTTGGTTTTATATCACATGAGATGATGAAGTGTTTTATAAACATGATTCTATATTCCATTTTGATATTTCTATTATTTTAATTTGATTCAAAAATAATTATTTACATGTTTTTTCATCAATTAAATGTTATATGATTTATTAACATGTTCATTAAGTTAATGAGATACGGGAATAATTGTTCATCAATTTATTGTATAAATATGATGCATGAGGCATTATTCACATTTATATTGTGTAAACATGACGTGGGAATTTTTATTCACAATTATTTTGTGGGAACAGGACTTCAGATTTTTTTTCTAATGATGTTTAATGAACACAATGATTGTAGATTGGTTCAAATGATTTTCTATACTCATGTTCATGCCATAATTCCTCACCATTATATGTTTCATTGATATTCTGTATTTTATATGTACTAATGATCATGCCCCATTAATCATGCTTTTTAAATCATACACTCTTACAGTGGAATATATTTGTTAAATATGTATTATATGTCCAATTAAGATCACTTGTAAATATTATTATTGATACATGTTCTATTTAATAAGATATTTCTCGCATTCTCATGTTTCTTCATATTGTAAATACCTGATAATTGAAGTCAAATTATATTTTTTAACTTACTGTGAATTTAATATCACCTTTTTCTAATATTTCATTTCCTAAAATTATAAATATTAGAATAAAATAATCGGATTTTAGAAAGGAGTGTAATGTGATTCTACTATTGAGAAATGTAAACTAGTATAATAAAATAAGAATATTATTTGGATGATCCATAAAAGCATTGAAATATTATTTCTTAGGGTTTTGTTCTTATTGTGAGGTGAACTTTTTATCATATTGTAATTATATATAATAATGCTAGGTTAATAACACATTGTATAAATTATAGTTTTTAGTAAAAATATTTTAATAACTATAACTTGTTGTGTGGATTAATGGATAACCAACGAGGATTATAATTTTTATAAACCATATTATTTATTCAATTGACATAATCTATAGATTACCCTATTGTTGTATGGTGGATGTTGTGTTGAAAATTCACTGGACTTGTGAAGGTTTTTCTAATTGATGATCATATAATTATTTTCTAATTCATAGTGTTTGTAAATGGGAAAATGAAATATTATTTATTTAGAAAATCAATGATTTTATCATATTAATTTTGGAATTGTGTAATTTATGCCAGATACTGGAGTAAAGGTAGTAGATACCTTTGACCAAATAGGGACATGATTGTGAAGATTGGTGTTATATGGGGGAACTCACTATAACTTTCAAAAGATAAAGAAAAAAGTTTCATATGATTGAATTAATTATATTTTTAGGTTGAATCACAAGTTATTAAGGAATTATAATGTAATATTATTCAACTATTATATCCATGAAAAAAACATGTGTCACCATAAAAGGGTAGGAATCATCATCAAACCATGTATAATTTTCTTGTTCTTCTTCATTCATTTATTTCAATAATTATCTTCCAATTTTTCCATTCATATGGTGTTTGTTTTTGTAGAGGAAAAGTATCCTATTTTTTCACTATCTTTTAGAAAATATAGGGAATTTTTTATTATTTTTTATTTACTACCAATTATGTTCCTAAGGGTATATCTTGTGATGTTATAATATGAAACATGAGATCCAATCATTGATGTATTTTCTATATACAACAACCTCAACTCCAATTTAAAATACGCTAATAATTTCTCTCTGAAAATATTTTTCCATCTCAAATCATGGAAATAACACTCCTAGAATTTTAAAATTACTAAAAATGTGATTCTCATACCAAAATATCTTCCATTAATAAATTACATATTTATTAGTCAGAAAAAATATTATTATATATATAAACATTTAAAAAATTTACACAAAATTTAGCAGTAACAAAAAACTATAAAATATAATTAAATTTAATTCGGAATTTTTAATATTATTATTGAAATATTCCATTATTATAAGTTATAAATTTTTTTGTGATTTAATGGGAAAAAATTACTTGTAAAGAATATAAATATATTAATATTAATGGTTGATCTACTTAATTTATAAAATAATTAATTATCTTCATATTAATATAATGTACTAATTATTTGAAAATGTGTCAATGTTTTTTACATGATTGTTATGATTAGTCATTTTTATTTTGAGAGGATAGTTCAATTATAATAATATTATTGAGTGGAATTCTAAATGAAAATATCACCCTAGAACAATAAAAACACATATGGGTGTATGAAATTATGTATGATTTGTTAAAAAGATATTTACAATAATTCATATATTTGGATGGTTGAAATAATATGATTGGTAAGAGACAATGACTTTTATCAATATTTATTAATGAAGGAAATAATAAGAGTTATTATATTAAAAATGTCTTTATTTATTGTATGAACCCTATATAAACTTGATTTTTATACAATAATAATGGGATATATCTATATATTATTATCAATAATTTAAAAATTTAATGTTGGATCTAAAATAGATATCATCTACATCGTTATATAAGATAGTATTATTCTACATACGAATGTACATGTCAATAAATAATAAATTATTTTTTTCATATTATCCATTTTCTCAATAAAAATTTGAATTGCATTAAAAATATACATTTCAATGTCTCGTTTTCTATCATAATATGTGTTTATATACATGAAAAATTTAAATTATTAAATTTATTTGATAAGTAAGAAGGTTTTTTATGTAATGAATGATGAAGTTAGCATGGAGGATGATTAAAAACATATGAACTTGTGTAATGGGTGTAAAATATATTTTTTCATATGTATCACTTGTTCTTTTAATATGTTATTATAAAAAATGATGTAGTGGAATGTTTTGGAGATATAATTTACTAAAATGGACTACCTTTCATAAGAATGTCAAGGATTAATGAATATATTTTGATGAAAAATATTTAAACACCTATTTTCAATGGATGTTATTGCATAAATTGAAATTATAAGGTTAAATGGTTCATACTGATTTTGATGATATATATCCTCCATTTAAATGTGATCAATAAATGTGAGATGGGATTTTTTTTTAAAAATATTAATATTATGTTATATGTTTAAGGATTTTTTGAAATTTTTTTTAAAATAAATAAATAATATTAATTTTTTACTTATTGTGCGAAAATTTATTTTCCTAATGAAATCTATGAGATTTATGGTAATTTTCAATATAATAAATTTCTCCATGATCATGTAATGAGTTAATTAAAATCCATGACCCTAGAAATTAACACAAATTTGGGAAAATATGTTTTCAAAAAATGTATTTTAAAATGTAAAATATGAACTGTTATTTTTTTTGTGTTATTTGAATAATTAATAATAATGGATCAGTCAAAAAATAATGTAGTAATATTTGATGGAAGTCATTGTTCAGTCAGGATAGTTTCAATATTTTAATTATCATTTTCAAAATAAAGGATGGAGAAACTAAATGGTTGTGAAAGATACAGTTGAGAAATAAATTTGGAATGTTGTATTGTTTAGTAATAGTTAAGAAATGTATAAATTCTATAATGATGTTCCATTTAATATTTAAAAAAATTATTTGAAATTTATTTTGTTTATTATGAAATCATAATATTCAAATGAATCCATGTCATTCTTATTTTGTTCATGAATGATTTTTCTTCATTGGAAATCATGTGTTAGATCAACATGGAATTTTGATACTATTATAAAATTTTAAGTTGTTTTGTGTCCAATATCTATATTATTATTAAATGTATGTTGTGTTGGATCCATGATCCCATGATGTGGTGGATTTGAAGAAACAAATAAAGGAAATGACAATGGAGTGGGAGAGAATCACGTAGATACATGGAATGTTGCAGTCTAAGAAATTTATATTTTCCCCAGGCAGTCTATGGACTTAATATGTAAAATTTTTAATATAATAAAAGAGTATTATAATAATAATTTTATTGGATATTTAAAAAAATTACTATATCCCATAAAACACATTAGTAACCCCTTCACAGTATGATAATTTAACATCTATATCCTAGGTTATCTTTTCAAATGAGACAATCATTAATATTCATTAACATCAATTGAATATGAAAAAATATACTAACTTGTTTTTTTCACCTCTATACTTCCCTATCCATGTTGGGCCACCTTATCTTCATTCATTATTGCGTAAAAATGTTGCTAAAATTCATAATTTCTTATGGATTCCAAAAATTCCTTTACTTGCTTTCCTAAACACCTTATGTGGAATTGGTCCCATTTCCCTAACTTACTTACTAAATGAAAAACAAATCCTTGATAAGGCCCTAATTCAGAAGAAAACCCTGTACCATAGTTATTTTAAGACATCAAATTACATTAAACATTAATTAATATTTTTTTGGTTTCTTTTTTATCTTAGTTGTTTTATTATGATGGAATTTGTATTTCTAATTAATTTTTTTTCTTTTTCTCCAGCTAATAATTTGTTCATTTTTCTAGTTCTATTTAATAGTATGAAAAATGAAACATGAGAATTAGAAATCCTACCAAACAATACTTTAATAAATGGAATGATATAAAAAATAAAAAAAAATGTTAATTCATTATTTTATTATAATTACAAAAAAATGCATTTAACACGTATGATAAGGTATTTTTATAGGTGCTCTCAGATATCCTACTGTTATTTTTCATTTCGCACTATTAAAATTATTTTAATCTTTAATAGTTTTGATTTGTATGGTTATGAATGATTAACCATATTTATCATAATTTTATTTGAAATATATAATGTGATTATTCTACAAATTTAATTTGATTTATGGACTACTTAATGTATATTAAAATATTAAAATATTTAATATTTTTATATAATATATCTTTATTTTTTTAGTAACTCATTTCATATATGTTTACCCTAATTATTTTACATCAGTAATGATTATTAAGGACGCATTAAGTCATCTGGGGAACAAAATTATATCATCACAACAAGAGCTAACAGAGAGACCCACTTCTTGAGAATTTCTGTGAATCTCAGGTCCAAAATAGAATATAATTATGAGATCAAGTTTTGATGGTAGAACATAAATTGAATGAAAAGACCATAAATAGAATATATTATAAAGAAGGAAAAAAATTTAATAGATTTTATTTATGATATATTTATACATGATAAATACTATAATAAAATTATCATATTAAAAAAATTTAAATATTATTTAATATTACTGTTCATATGAAAACCATAATATAATGAGTCCCTAATAAATAAAAAATTATTATTTATATAATAAAACTTTCCAATAGAATAGTCATGATAATGTAAATGGAATATATTTTTTATTTTTATTCTACTAGAAATAATGAAACAAACAAAATTCATTAAGTATATCATTTTAAATTATTGGCCAAATTATTTTAACATTTATTTTAGACAATAAATAAGTAAAAGAGGTTCAATGAATAGTTTTTCAAACTGATACTATTGAATACATTATCATCAGAGTTCTCACAAACACACCATGATAAGGAATTCAGAATCTATGAGGATAGAAAAACGATATAATTGATATAGTGAAATACTAAATAGAAATTGATTTAAGATGAGTACAGATCAGGCTTAATCCACATAATCTACACATAATATAAAATTTCAGAATTAAAATAACATAATCGAAGAGTTAATAAGAATAATCGAGTGGTTACTATTTTAATAAGTAATATATTATTAATATATACTTATTTTTATAAAAAAATAATTTCATATTATTGGGTACATATGTTTTATATATTTTACTAAATTTTTTTAGAATCATGATTAATTGAGTGAGTTCAATTATTTTTTCATAGATGCTAAATTTATTTTATTTTTAAAAAAAATGAAGAAATAATTTTTGTCAATAATTAATAGTTTTTAAGGAATACAAGCTCTAGTAAAATATTGTGTCGACGAGACTTAATTATAAATAAGATAAATGAATCTAATTTACATGGGTTATTGATAGAACGTTGATCCAATTCAATATTTTCTATTTAATCAAATATTTTTTCCCATTTATTTTATATTTTTCCAATTTTAGTATTCTCTAAAAACTCTTGCCCAACCTAATGTACATTAATCAAGGTGATGTTATCATCTTCTATAATAAAAATCAATTGAACTAAAATTCTTAAAGAATATATTAAAAAAAGAAATTATAACTATGAATGAATAAAAACATAGGAAAATTAATATATCTATGACTCATTATGACATAAAAATAATTATTTTAAAACTATGAAAAGATAACATCAAATGTTTTTAAATTTATTTACAGATATCAACATAATAAAAAATTTTAAAAAAATATAGGAAAAAAAATTATTTATTTTTGGTTTTTAATATTGTATTTCTCCCATTTATAATATGTCAAAAATATAAACCATGTTATATAAAAAATAAAATAATAATAAATTCTCCATAGATCATAATATTATTTAAATATGGTTAGACTATGAAATGTAATAAAATCCATGAATTGATATTAGTACATTTGAAATATTTTTCTCTATGTAAATTAAAAAAAATATTAATATTTCATGAATTTTAAAATATAATAATAAAAATATCTAGGTTTTGTTGGTTTGAGAATGGGTTAACCCATGTATCCACATTAGTCATATAAAATGGGTCACCGAGGATAGAAAAATCTTAAAATTAGTGTTTTATTTAATAAAACAATATTCTATTATAATATATATTCTATATCCTAATCATATATTAAATATTAGTATACATTTAACTTTATAATTAATGAATGAAATTTATAAAATGTTAGAGTAAATATATATAGATGATTATCTCTGGGTGTGAAAAAACTATATAAAATTCTCCATCAAATATAATATATCCTTCTCTTTAGTTTCTTGATGCATCCTCCAAAACATCCACAGGTCATGAAGAGAATATCTCCATATAGTGGATTAAATGGAGGTAAATTATGAACGTTTTGATCTACAACACATCTAGGTATCACTACCTGATTAAAGTAGACCAAATCACCTCTAGAAAATCATAATATCTCACAATTATAGTCATGTGCCCCATTTGAAACCATGGGAAACCATTTTTCACAAACAATATTGTTAGTGTCCCACACTATCCCATGGAGGGTTCCAAGAATAACCCCTATTAAAAATTCAAATCCCAACGATGACTAAAATAATGTGTAACATCTTTTCAAATTTTTTTATGTACCCTTTGACCCTATTTTTCATTGATCATTGGTTGGGAATTATTTTGGGGTTTTTTGGTGATATTATAAGTCATGAATGATTTTATGAAATATTTTCATTATATAATTTTTATTCTTCAGTTTCATTCATTTCATGCAATTTTGACCTTAAATGAACTAATAGATTCCCTCATTATGAAATTACTCTTATATCCTAGTCATTATCTTAGAAAAATAATTATAAATAGCATATGAAAACACATTTTGAATTCATTGGCTATCAAATATTTATGAAAAAATTAAATCAATTAGATATTCTTATTTTTGAGTGAATTACTATTGGTAATGAAATTAATGTGATATATATTTTTAATATAGTTAATAAAATATTTTTATCATTCATCAAATGGATATTTTCGTTATAATCTATGAATAAAACCATATTTTATGTATAAAAAACTATTTTTAAAAGATCAATTTTACACTGTTGAATATAAAAACCCATTTATATTTATATTTTTACAAATTAATAAGTTTTATATGACTAAATAAACATTTTTTTAATATGTATATAAAAAACTACTTTGGATTAATTTTTGACATATTTCTAATAACTTTCATGTTTTGATTTATATAAAAAATATGATAATTTTAATTGAATATCCATTTTTTCATTGAAATATTTTATATTACTAAATTGTATTATTGAATGGTTTCAATGTATGAATAATATATATTTCTACCATTTAGTATAATGTAGGTAATTATAATTAATTTTACCGTAAATTGGTATGTAAAAACATTCCAATATTTTGTAATATTTTAACTTTAAGACCCCATTTTCTCATTTCAATAATGGGATTAATTTTCATTTAATTACTACTTCTTCTATTTTTTTAATTTTGAAAATATTAATTCCATATTTTTAATCACTGGGTTTAAATTAAGTTACAATGATAATTTTATTTTTGGGTATTATGAACAGTAACTTTGGTAATTATTTTATTACCATGGTTAATTGTAAATTGGGTAATTAAAGGTAAACATAATAGTATAAAATTAAATTAAAACCTTTAAAAAATTAATTTTATCACTTTATTTTATCCTTATCATTTAGTTTTTCAAAATATAATCACTTGATGTCCACTTACCTATGTATATGTGATAAGTGTAATAAAAATAATGAATGTGAAAAATTACCACAATCTCATTTTTTATAATTATATTAATATTATTATATGAATAAAAATTAGATAATATAAACTATATATAGTCTATTGATATATAAAATAATTTTTCACATCATAAAATATATATTTATAATTTTTAGAGATTAAATTGTTACCATTAACAAAGACACAATAGTGATGTAAAAATTATTTTAATAATATAATGTTCAAAAAGATGGATTAAAATATATTAAAAAAATTATAATATATACTAATTAATTATATATAAAAAATTATTGGTTACTATGAAATTTTATAATTGGGTGTGGGTGTAATATTACCTTATGAGTGAGTGGATGATAGTAATTCTACCATAAGTGGGATTACATATTTAGTCATGGCCACTAATGAGATGTGTGAGGATCCTTTGGAATCCAACTAATGTATCATAGGAAAATTAATCATGATGTTTTTAGGTGTCTAATTTGATATTTATTTCATTAATTTAGGTAATAGTATTATTTATTCATGATGGAATAAATAATTGTTTTATATAAAATTTACATTTAACCATATTTGAAATTCATTTCATAAACCTTCCATCCATTTCAATGAAAACATAATTTTTTAAGATGAAAATGAACAATCATGCCTTATTTTATTTAACAGATAACATAATTGTTTAGTTATTATGGTATTGTCCATGAAACACTCGGTGATACCCTACTTGTAATTTTATATCACACCCTACATTTTTCATTGTGAGTTTTTATATTTTCTTATTCATTGTCTGATAAAAGGGAATGTGACATTTAGAGGTGGTTTATGATTTTGATCTATTAGATGATGGAGTGTTGGAGGTGACTAGTGGATATGTTACTCCCATGTACCATAGAAGGATTGGGAATTTAACTTGATAGATTATATGTTATTTGATGTTGTACTAATTTGAGTATTGAAATACATGTTATTTTTTTATTACTTTCCCCCTTTTGAGTGTCGATAATACTGACCTATAACTCCAATAAGTTATATTTTTCATGGTAAAATCCTTCAATATTTACATTATATGCTATTAGGTTCTACTCTCTAGCCCATGTAGATTGAAAACTCTCTAAGGGATATATAAAAACCGGCCTGATAATCAGTTTACCATTATGTTTGGGATACTTCATGAAAAAGTGTAATCAATGATACTAGTCGATCAAATTTCCTTTATGTCAGATTGAGTTTTGGGTTTCCATGGATGAAAATATTTAGTATTTTGAGGAATCGTGAGGTAGTTACAAGCCTTTTCCTTGCCACATCTCATTAAACTAGCCTTATGTTAAGCTGGGTGTTTTGCGAATGGAGTGTTGAGTAATAATTTTGTTTGATTCTTGGCTTTTCAAACCTTTTGAATGGGATATGGT
This sequence comes from Viscum album, assembly GCA_963277665.1. Classification (NCBI taxonomy): domain Eukaryota; kingdom Viridiplantae; phylum Streptophyta; class Magnoliopsida; order Santalales; family Viscaceae; genus Viscum; species Viscum album. The sequence continues at coordinate 1,075,841,899 of OY728141.1, forward strand.
GAAATCCAAATAAGGATATCATTTCTTGTGAGATTTAATGGTGATGGAAAAGAAACACATGGATTTGGTTTGGAAGGACATTAGAGATTGTTTCATTGATAGGTTCTATCTAGAATAAGTGGTCATAGATAAGTCTACAGATTTTTTTACCATCATAAGGATTATTAGATAATAATGTAGTATGTGAACCGGTTTTAGGAGATTTTGCAGTTTTCATAAGATATTTTATCAAGTGAGAAGATAAATAATTGAGGGATTGAGTTGTTTCTTCAACATGGTATTCGTTTATAATTTTTCTTGCTAAATATAACATCATATAATGATGTTTTTTCTGGGGTGGGGATTATTGAGATTGATCTGAATGATAAGTTAGGGCTGACAGGAGTTATATGTTCAACTAGTCGATGTTTTATGATCCACTTTAATGTCAAGAGGAAATGATATGTGTCTTATGGTGGTTCTCAATAGCAGGAATCTGACTGACCTTCTACACCACTTAAAGGAGAACCATTTACATAATTATATTGTGGAAGGGTTCTGAATTTGAGAGAAATTCGTACTATGTAGCCAAAAATATCTATTTTTTTGTTCATTTAGGAAAATGAAAATAATCATCCATTTTATTACTATACTACACAATGGCATGGTATTATCAATTACTAAATGTACTATGGTTTATTTTGATGCTTTATGTTGAATGGGGTTCTAGAAATATGAATCTGGAAGGAAGATTCTTCACATATTGGAAGTGTCTCTAGAAGAATGTGATATACTTCCAATGAATATGAGAGGTACCATCACAATAATTTTAACTTTAGTTTATAATTTATTATATATTAGATAATATCACTCATTTATATCATCTCATATTGTAAACCATCAAAATCATCATACTATGTTGTTTTCATATGTGATTGATATTACTGCACCCCTTGAAATAAAGAGAGTGTAGGGTCTCTTTTTTACATCATTAGTTTTCAATTTATCAGAGATTTAGATTACCTAATATTTTCTAGTTCTCAACATGAAACCACTCAAAGCCAGTTTTTTCAATGGATTGGTTCATTTATTATAGGTCTCAAATTGAATATTATCATTAATGGGTATCCTTTACTCTGATTGATGGGTTGTGTCTAATCATTTAGAGAGAATGGGACCGAAGGTAGAGTAGGGTAATACATTATTATTTAGATTTTTCTAAAATCATATCAATTAGTTATATAAACATGGACATGGATTCTTGTAGTGTTGATCTCAATCAAATATTCATCGAGTTTCGGACATTTTTTTATTTCTTTGTTTTTCCCCAATTCGTGAGGTAGTGTTATCTATTGATTTTGTTCCTAATTCTCATATAGTAACAATTCATTATTTCCACAAGATACTAGTTTAGATGAAATATTTTATGACCCATTAGGATTATCTGTATGGGAATGGAATTATAAATAGGAGTGTGTCACCTTAGGCGGTACAGGTTCTCTTTGCTAAAAAGAATATGGAACACTTCAACTATTTGTTTATTACTATAATCTAATCCATGTAATGGTAACTAATAATTATATTTTTTCCCTGTTGTATATCTATTTGAGTAGTTTAAATGGTAAATGGTTCCCAAATATTGAACATTGATATTATTATCACAAATTGGGAATAAAAAATCTGACATTTAAAAAACATCCTTTCAATGTATGTGTGAAAATCATGATGATATTTTTAAGAAATATTATCAATGCAATTATTATTAAGAATTTATATAATTTATAGTCATGATATTCAATTATTTTCTTGATAAATTGTTGTTAGTATTTGTAGATTAAATTCATGTTTAATCTATATTTGGTGAGGATCTTGTTTTTCATTTGAGAGAAGTTCTCTTAATGTTGATAAATCACCAACTCTAATCCATGCAATCAAAATGAACTTCTGTATTACATAGGCAATGTCTATGGAACACATGTTCTCAGAACATCAAATAGACACAAAATGTTTTTGTGATTCAAATCTTCTTTGGTCTAGTAGGGCAGACCAATCATTTTTAATTTATTTCTAAAATTTGGAGTCTCTAATGACCATTATTACATGGAAGGGGTGATGTTCACCTAGAAAAAGAAAATTATAAGTTATAATATTGATTTATAAATTATATTTACTTATTCACTCATGTGATCTCTCTCATATGATGGGCCTGGTTATATAGTTTTTCCATCATGTTGGTGTTTTGGTATTTTTATAATGTTGGTTGATTATGTAACTACCTATGGATCATAGATAAATTGGCCAGAAGAGAATAACTATAATAACTTTTAGCATAAACTCATAATCATGATTCAAAATCTTCAAATGTGGTGGCATTAACATTTTAGATAAAATATTACCATTTATTTTTACCAAACAAACATGACTAATATCTTATACCAAATAGATGTGAATCTATTTTACAGGCAGTGGGTAGATTATATATAGTAATTTAATTGGTACATTACCAATTCTCCAGGTAATAGGTCTATCATTTCTTATGTGTTTAGTAGGAAACATCTAACCCCATTGTGAACAAAGCATTAGAAGAGTAGGATTTAATGGCTCATTTTCTGTAGTTATATATCAGATTCCATGAAGTAGGGTCCAATGTTGTCTTGGGTGGTGTGAAGTTGACCTCTACTCTTAACGATATGATTCATTAAGAATAAACCTTTATGGTGATTTTTGAGACATATGGAACTATCTATATAGTGGGGTGGCCATTGGTTAATTTTCATTCTATTCTAAGGGTTTCCAATGTTTTCGGTACTATTATATTGTATCTTTGTTAGCGAGAATATATATATTAATGGATTTCAATAATTCCCATTGTTTTATGTACCCATGAAAAAAAAATGATTTTATATGATATGAGGTGATGATTTATGGTGGCTAGGTGTGGGACTTGATATCTCTATCATGTTATTCTGTTGTTATACCTATCAGCTGGTCAAGGTCAAACAAATGATACCCTTGTGTATTCTTCATACCCTTCTTATTCCTAATTCGACTTGGGATTAGATATTTGATAAAATTTATTATGGGTTTCTATGTTCCCATCATAGATGTAATTCTATATGTGGGGTGATTGATTTTTTAATAAAATCATTTCACTTTATATCCCTTTTTTAAAGATCCAATGTCAAGGAGTTGGGAAATAGGTATATGAAAAGATTTATCATTTTCTTGGACTTCAATCTAATGGAAATTTTAATAAAGATCAATGTTTTACATATCCATTTTTAGATTACTTAGGAGGAAATTGAATCTTAGGTTCCATGGATTATGGCATACCATCCATTGATGGAAGACTATAATGAGATGAATATATAGATTCTTTATAGCATGTTACGTGCTTTCATTCATGATATTGGTGGAGCATTGGATGAAAATTAATAATTTATTAGTTTTCATGTAATAATAGTTTCCATTCATTGATTATAATGGATCCATTTAAGGAAATGTAAAGTCATCCTTCCAAATATCTATTGTGATTGTTAGATATTGGTAAATATTAATTGGTAGAACTATGTTTGGTTCATGATATGACAACAAAGGATTAGTTAATCAATCATATAACACTAATATAAAAATACAACATAAATCCTTTGTTTATTGTCATTATAGACCATTGTAGTTATTTATTAGTGACCATGTGTTCTTGATATTTTAAACTTGGTTATATCACTAATGAAATGGGAGTCATGGTATGTTCCTTCCACTTTTTTGTGGAAACTTTTAAGGTTATTGAGAATGTGGGGATCTTTTCATACCATTGATAACATACATAAATATTGTCTTTGATACATATTTTGTTCCATTTATAGTTGACTTTGATATACAATTATTATCCATATCGTTTTTTGATCTAGGATGATCTTGATGTTGAGATTAATTTATCTTTTATATAACATCCTAATCAGATATTTGATTCTGAGACAAAATTATATCATGAGAGGAAGATACCTTTAGTCTATGGTCTATAGAAAGACATTTTAGATTCAAATGAGACTTGGGAGAATGAGTTACTGATGATAGAGAATAGAACTTGACACCTTGATATAGATTCTACATGAAAAGATTTATAGAGATAAAATATTTTTATAGTGGGTAAGTTGTAACATCACATTACATATTCGCAAGCATTTTTCATCTCAATTTTTTATCTAACATTTTTTTGGGATTATTTTGGGTTATTTCAGGTGAAATTTGGGGAATTTTGGAATCCCTATGTTATGTTCGAGCTTGGACAATGGTTTGGGAAAACTGTGTGGTTTGGAACAGAAAAATATACCATATTTTATGGCACATTAGAGGGGGGAACATGGTTTTTCCCAACCATGGAGCTATATAACCAATACTATATAGCATCAAAAAGTGGGGATTTAAAAATAATCATGGTTGACCACACCATACTCCTACAGCCTATTTGGGCACACAGTTTGACTAATTTTGTATCCCTTCCTATTAAATTGTACAGAAGGGATTTAATTATTTATAAAATTATTTTTACGGTTCATGATCCCATCATAAAGATTCTGAATCACCCAAGTCAACCCTAATATTATTTATTTGGTTTTGAAGACTCGATATATGTGATATTAGCTCCTCTAGCATCCTTATTTGGTGAATAAATGTGTCTGTAGAAGATCAACTCCCTCTCCAATAAGTGGATATCCTATCTAATGGTGTATACCAATATATCATTCATTAATATTGACTTATCATTATGTATTGTATGTATCTCAAATCCATTAGATTGGATATTTTTACTTGTTTGTGTCCTGAGATCTCAAAATCCTTTATTCTTCATTGGAATTTTCCTTTTAGGGTGTCATGCTTTGTGAATACTTTCAACATTTTGGAAGTTCCATAATTTCTCACCATATTATTGAAACCGTGAATAAATTTATTAAATTGAATGGATTTTTTAATTGATTTATAAACATGGAATTGTTGTGATTTTATCCACGAATTGATATGGATATTGAAATTGATAAAACCAACAATTTCAACATAATTTATACTGTTGGATGGAATTATGGAAAATAAAAACATGATTTTTCAAATAGTTATGATTAAAACTACTTGATGTTAAATTTAATAAAAAAATATTAATTTTATAGATTTTTTAAAATTGAATAAAAGGATGAAAAGATATATCATAGATTTGAAATGAAAATACATATTGAAAACTAAAATTTTCTTATTGTATTTAAAATTAATAATTAATTAAATGATATAATAACATTTGAGGATTTGTAGTTGGTACGTAGAAGATACACTTACCCTAGGATAATGATCACCTAGAACTATAATTTTCCCTAAATTAGTAGTGGATTTAATTTTCCATTATGTTAAAGTGGATGATAGTAACTTTTCCTTTAGTGGGAGTACATATTGAGTTGTGACCAAATCTAAGATTTTTAAGGGCACTACAGAAAATAACTAATTTATCAAAGGCAATTTTATTGTATTTCTATTACTAGTATTATTTGTTAAATAATCCATTGTTTTATAGAACTATTTTATTCATATCTATAGATTTACATAAACGGATTTATATAAAATAATCATTTAAGCCTATTTAAAAATTTACTGATATACCTACCTTATATTATAATGAATACATGTTTTTTTAAAATGAAAATTATATTCCAAAACATATATAATTTAAATTCTAATAAAAAATTAAATTTTTTGGGTGTTGATAATGGAACAATTGGTGACACCCTGCTAGGATTTAAATCTCACATCCATCTTTTTCCTTCAGGGGGATTTGTATATTTTATTATTCCAGGTATGTGTAAAGGGATATATCCACTTATAGAAGGTTGATGTTCTTTATCCATTGTTTCATAGAGTTTTGGAGGTAACATTTGGAGATTGTTTCCACTGATTTTGTTGGATGTTTGTGTTTTCATCTTTATTTGATTTTGAGTTTATTGATGTTGTACTCCATTTCATTTTGTTATACCTATTCTTCTTCTAGTATATTCTACCTTTGGAGTTTTGAGAATAATGGATATATATCTCTTAACTTCTACTATTTTGTGGAATTTTGTTTCTTATTGATCATGTATGATTACATTTACTAGTTTCCAATCCTTAAAAATCGGGAATTCCCTTTGGTCGATGTAAAAGACTGCTCAGTTATTAGGGTACCAAGGTATCCATGCTAGATTATGATATGAATTTATATAGTAAATTTAATTGGAGTCTCCTGTTGTATAATTATTGTGTAAAAACTCTATAGGCGTCTCTAAATCATTTGATAATAATGAAAACTCAACATAACAACACAATTACTTGATAACTAATCAGACCACGAAAATTTATGTGTTAAAAATAAATCCTCAATAAAAAACCTTAAAATCATAATCAATTTATCTATAGTTATCATCCATATATGGTTAGGGACTCCACCTACTTGTTTCGTGTGAGAACCACCTCAAGGTGGAAGGGTAGTATCTTTATTAAACATTTTCTTTCAAACACTATGATAGAATATTCATGATGATCACCATCCCCCAACTATTGACATATAATATGACCAGAAAATCCCATTGGGGAATCACCACATTAATTTTGGTAAACATTAAATAAATAATTTATACTAAAATGGTAAATATCCTATAAAATGGATCATAATATTCATCTTACACAAAATAAAGGGTCTCAACTGGATACACCAAATTCCAAAATGAATCATCCATGGGTACTCCCTTTACTTGTTGATCACATATAATTTTCTAATAAATGTAATGTTTATATCTATAATTTATATATGGTGATGGAGGAATATGTCAATGAAATTCAATAAATCAACTGATTTTATAATGAAATATGTGAGTTGTGGTAGGTCATGAGCCACAATCTATTGCTTTCATAGTAAACAATAGGTTCTAAAAAACTAGTTCTATTTCATGTTAATCATTATCCTCTATAAAAGGAGGACATGCACATCATCATATTGGGAAAAAACTGAATCCTCTATAGTATGGGGGGCCATCACCTCATTATAATTTAGAGTGTACTAAAACCAATTCCCATAAAAAATATGTATCAACAATAGAAGATCCCACACCTCTTATATATGGTGATCCCCACAACCTTGTTGGGGATTAAAAACAAAAATGGCTAAATAAGAAACACTCAATCACATTAGTAACACCCATTGTGTTGATAGATATTTATTTCCTTCTCTAGTATGGGAGTAAAGAAATATACTATAGTATTATACCTCACATTTAAGTGTTAATACATCCCTAATGGAGTTACCAACTCCTTCAAAACGTAACACCAAAAACTATAATAGATTTTTCCTATTCTATGATAATGAAAATAGAAGACTCTAGATATTATCCCACCATAAATACTAGTATTGAGTCATCTATGATGAATTTTTTTAGTAGTCCTGATGCTCTCATCATATATAAAATTTCAATTTCAGACATCTATAAAAACCTTTATCTTATATACAAAAACATCGTCACTATATAGTGATTCCTCCAAAAACATTTCTCACATTGTGAAACCAGATACATACAATACACTGTATTAATCATAGAAATAACTAAATAATTACGTGAAACCCATTCATAAAAAATAATTTTTTAATATGTATTTTGATCCCTCACATATGAATACAAGGGACATCATACACTATTTTGGTTCACTGGTAAGACAACAAGTCCTAGGAACCGCTGACACTATTTCCCCAAATTTGAAATACCATATTATAGGAAACCTATATATTAACATAGTATCCAGGATAATGTACTTCGATAAAAATTTTACCTATCCGAATCCACTTAATCCCCCCTGTGCTAGTCGTAACTTGAGTGTTCCACCCTTAGCCTGCCTCCAATATGTTAAGGAATAATTACCAGAACAAAAATTCATACCCACATATGTTAGTACATATGCAATAAGATCTATAAAAAACATAAATTATCATCCCAAAAATGTTACCACTTGTGATATAAGAAACTAAATGAAATAATAACATTTATGTTTTCAATGATAAATATCATAAAGTCATACAAGACACATACTAGTACACAATGGAGAAAATTCCTTGGCATTACCATGTAATTAAACTGATCATGAGTGACTAGGTATAGGAATTAACAATTCACCCTAACACCATAACAATTATATCCAAAAAATCCCATTGATATCCACTATGATATTTCAGTATTGTCATAAGGTTTTGTGAAAACACCACCAACTTGTGAAATATATTCATAGACACAAGTTCTTTGGGTATAAGGCCCTTATAGGAGTGTGTATATACATACACATATGATATCCCAAAAACTATAAAATGAAATATGGATACAGGCCATCTCATATACAATGGATAATGTGTATGAAAACCGAACTCCCAATTCGATGGAGATGAGAAATGGGTGATAATTAATGGCATCAAATATAAGGCCCCAGCCTTAAACCTTACTTAATCTTGAGTTATTACAAGATTACACATTGAGGATCTTTTCGGGTTTAGAGTTTTAGAGAATTAGATCATAAAACTTGCATTACATTCCACATATAAACAAAGTGGTTACATAAAGATAGTATTCATCATTCCCATCAATGGAAAAACATTTAAAATAAAACATGGATTAATTCTTGAAACATCCTTGACTCTATCATCTTATCATATACCTTTCCCTTGACTTGTGAAAAACATTTCAAAAACTTGGGATGAGCATAAAACTCAGTATGGGTTATAAAAAAACATGGAAAGGAAACATGAGTTCATATATACCTAAGAATGAAATCATACTTTACCCATAAAACATTGGCACATTAACATACCTCATAAAATCATGAATAAATCATAGAAATCATAAGACATAAAGGTAACTTGAGGCATTCATAACATTCTTACGTAGGGAGTAACCCTCTTGGTTACGTTTGGAATACCCATCACAGTATATTCCCTAAAATCTCTTCGGAGAAACCTTAACGTTTTACTCCTTCGCGTTACCCAATGCATTGGAGAGCTATAACGGGCTCACCCGCCCATAGTTTATCACGGAACCACCTGTCTTCATAATAGTGCCCAAGAACCATAACATAATCGTATCACATAAAACATGCATAAAGGAAACACAACGTTTCCACATTTCAATCACAAGATATCAATACAACACAAAAACATTGTGAAAACCATTTTAAATACCAAAATAAAAGAAAAGTAAAACATGGTATTTATTTTTCTTTTAAAAAGAAGGTATGGCTTGTAGAGGAAGCCGAAACTCAAATAACGGTCACGACGGCGGAGAAGTCGTTGTCGCCGCATACGTATGACAAAAACATTCCCTTTTTGTCATTTAGTAAACACTTCGTATAAAAAAGATTCCTTTTGAATAAACATAAAAGTCAAAGGGGTTTATACACTGTATAAAAGAAAGTTGTGTATAAAATAAAATATGCCTCAACGAAAGGAGATTGAGACGAAGTCCCATACCTCGTATCCGACTTGACCCGACCGTTCTTTAATCTCCTGAATAATAAACTTGGGTTAATATCTACTTGCTTATGAACCTTTTTCAAGTTCATTATTCCTTTTGTACCATGTTATGAACATCATGTAATCAGTTAAGTTAATAATGTTCATTTTGTCGGTATTTTGTTCTTAAGTCAAAAATAGACTTCTTACACTTACATGTTGTTAATTTGGTCAAAGGTTCATTATATCCAGAATGGTATTCATGATTTAGATATCATATATGTCATATATATCCATTACATACATGCATTTATAATATTACATAATCATTTAGAGGTAAGAAATGAAATGCACCGTTCATGGAGACGGTAAGTCGTACGTACGCATGAACGCTACTTCCATTTCTATTTCATATTTTCTGGAATGGAATCATAATCATATAAGAGTATATTATAATTCTAGTATAATAACATATATAATATCGTTAACTTTATCCTTTACACATCCCACATATGGTATTAACGAATCAAATCACTTTCAGGGGGCGGTAGTCCGCACTTCCTAAAATGAAGATATCGTGTTTACCCATAATGGAAACCATAAAGGTATGCCCAAAAAGAAAAAAACAGAAGCTTAAGGAAAACATAAACATATTATATATCATATATAAAAATAGTGACATCATAATGGCCACCTTTGAAGGTGTTAAATGAGTGTTGAACAATCATCGTTTCGGGAGGCAGAATTTCGCCATCCACGGAAACCGTATGTTCTTTAACCATTTGATGTAGTTATGTGAGATTTTAGCTCAAATAAATCTTATAACAACATCCTGGTATATTGAAGATACTGGTGTTGTTACAAAAGAAGTAAATAAAAAGAGTTTAGGGGGTTGGAGAAGCAAAATAAAACAAATGAACATGAGAGAATGAATTACCTTTAAAAGTGTAACTCCTTTTGAGTTGAGCCTAAAGGCTTCCTTTGAAAGGATTATTCCCAAAGGGAATCCTCTAGGATGAGGAGAGGGATGTGGAGAGAGCAAATGGGCAGGGGTTGGCCGAGCCAAAGGCTTGAAGAGTGTGTGAAATGAGGTAGAGGTGGGGGCCTTTTATAAGAGGAGAGGAGGGGCACTTTTGGAAAGTAAAGAAATATTACTTTATTTGAAAATGTGTTTCGGTCTCAAAAGGTCCCACATTGATATAATTCGTGGATAAGGTGATAAGGGTTCGAAATACACTCATCCAATTGGTTTTGGACATGTGTAGTTCATATATTTTACATTGTCTTTCCATTTTATTTAAATCATCAAATAATGATGTCATCACTGCATCATTATTATGTCATATATAATTTACTTTATTTAATGTCTAAAAATTATAAAAAAAAATACTATGATATAGGAAATCTTTTTAGCTTTCCAATGACTATTTATAATCAAACATCTTATCTTTATAACCCCATGTAAAAATTGTTTTCGTAAAACATCTATTGTTTGTGTCATTTTTACTTTAACATTTAATAAAAAGTTATTTATGTCATTTCCAAACCAAAGTGTCTCCATGGGGTCCCCAAGTTGACCCATGGCTTGTCTTGGTCGGCCATGACAAACCAATAAGGTTGGGACATGTGTATAGGTCATTTCATATTATTAAAGTATTATTTATACCTTAAACTACCCTAATTACCACTAACCGCGATTAAGAACTTAATAAGTTACTATTCACCAAAAAATTATTTTAATCTCATTGAACCATATTTTACTTCTTAAGGAAAACCATGTATGTCGGATTTTCAAAATTAAATACACATTAGTGGTAAACTTTCATTTAACTGAAAAATCAGTTTGCTTGATTACCACTTAGTGGTTTCACTATTCATCAAAAATTGATGTTTTCAGAAAATTACCAAAAATTCACCCTAAGCTATATTTGATATTCTGAATTCAAAAATGAAGTCTATTTAACAAAATTCATAACATATAAGTCACATTAATTAATTTAATCATTAATTCCCGCTGCCATAGCAAATAGCGTGTTTTTATAAAACAATAAGTATCAAAAGATTGACACCAGTTTAAGTTTAATTTCAAAGTGAAATTGATTCCAATGACCACCATTGGATAAAATGGTAAAAATATATTCTAATTTCACATCAAAACCAATTCAAAACATAATCTAATCATATAAATAAATTAGATTAAAAAGCAGTTTTGATGTAAAATGCAGTATTTTCCGCTATTCATTAAAAAATAAACATTGTCAGAAAAATACCAAAAATTCACACAAGGTAAATTTTGATGTCCCAATCATAAATAATAAGTTTATTTTGACAAAAATAGTTTATAAAATTGTGAAAAGATAGATTCAAAAAATGGTTTTCCATCAAAAGGCAGTAAAACAATCTTTTAAGAATATTAGTTTATTCCATGCATAAGATTGTATTTATTTTCATTTTAAGCCTCTAAAACACTATCTTAATCATTAATAGACATGGATAAAAATATCTATTATTCATTACTTACTTGGGATGTTACATCCTTCCCCCCTTTAGAAAATTGCGTCCCCACAATTTATTTACTTATCAAATAAATGAGGGTACTTATCCCTCATTGCATTTTCAGATTCCCATGTTCCCTCTTCAATCATGTGGTTTTTCCACAAAACCTTTACCTGCTTAATCACCTTATTCGACAACACTTGCTCCATGTGGTCAAGAATCTGGACCGGTTGTTCCTCATAAGATAGGTTCTCTTCCAGCTGAACTACCTCTGGACTCAAAACACGAGATGGATCTGGAATATACTTTCTCAACATCGAAATGTGAAAAACATTGTGTACCTGAGATAAACTCGAAGGTAAAGCCACTCGGTATGCAACTAATCCAACTCTTTCCAGAATTTCGTATGGTCCAATGAACCTTGGACTCAACTTTTCTTTCTTACCAAATCTCATCACACTTTTCCAAGGAGAAACCTTGAGAAAAACATGATCACCTACCTCGAAAGATAGATCCTTCCTCCGGTTATCCGCATAACTCTTCTGCCTGCTCTGAGCTGTTCTCATGTGTTTCTGAATCAGCTGAACTTTTTCTACCATCTCTTCTACCAATTCTGGTCCCATCAAATTCCTTTCACCCACTTCATCCTAGAAAGCTGGAGTTCGACACCGCTTCCCATTTAATGCCTGAAATGGTGCCATCTGTATACTGGAATGAAAACTGTTATTATATGAAAACTCAACCAAAGAAAGATGTTGGTCCCAACTTCCCTGATAATCCATAGAACAAGCTCGTAGAATATCCTCCAATGTCTGAATTGTTCGTTCTGACTGCCCATCTGATTGAGGATGAAAGGCTGTACTAAAATTTAATTCAGTACCCAACGACTTCTGAAGGCCTTTCCAAAAGTTAGAAGTAAACCTGGGATCACGATCCGATACAATGGAGAGAGGAACTCCATGTAACCTGACTATCTCTTTAAGATACAAACGGGAAAGTTGATCAAGAGAGAAAGTATCTCGTATAGCAAGGAAATGAGCAGATTTGGTCAAGCGATCAACAATAACCCAGATTGCATTATTACCTCGAGATGTCTTCGGTAATCCAACAACAAATTCCATGGATATATTCTCCTATTTCCACTCTGGCACTGGTAAAGGCTGAAGCATCCCTTTCGGTAACTGCCGCTCTGCTTTAACCTGCTGACAAGTCAAACACTTCATAGTAAAATCAGCAATATCTCTTTTCATTCCATCCCACCATTAATACTCCCGCAGATCTCTATACATCTTAGTACTGCCCGGATGAACTGAAAATGGAGAACTATGAGCTTCACATAACAACTCTCACTTCAACTGTGAATCACAAGGCACACACAATCTCTTCCCAAATCTCAAAACGCAATCATTATCAATGTTGAATTCAGGCAACTTACCTTTCTGAACCAGCTCTACCCTTTTCTGCAACTCACTGTCTTGCTTCTGTGCTTGCTTGATTCTATCTGATAGAGATGATCTCACTGATACCTGAAACAAAACAGAAGGACTTCCTGCACTAACAACTTCTATGCCAAAGTTCATCAAATCCTTAACCAAAGGATCACGTTCCAAACACAATATTGTTAATGAAGCATTACTTTTTCGACTCAAAGCATCAGCCACTTTATTTGCATTTCCCGGATGGTAATGAATTGTGCAATCATAATCTTTGATTAATTCCAGCCATCTCCTTTGTCTCATGTTTAACTCTTTCTGAGTGAATATATACTTTAAACTTTTGTGATCGGTATATATTTCACACTTTACTCCATACAAATGATGCCTCCAAATTTTTAAAGAAAAAACAACAGCAGCTAATTCCAAATCATGTGTAGGGTAATTTACCTCATGAGTTTTCAACTGTCGTGAAGCATAAGCAATTACCTGATCATTCTGCATTAGGACGCAACCAAGTCCTTTCAATGAAGAATCACTGTATATAACAAACTCACCATTCTTGGAAGGTAGTGCCAAAACTGGAGCATTCACCAATCTTCTGTTCAATTCCTGGAAACAATCATCACATTCTTTTGTCCAGATAAACTTAACACCCTTCCGAGTTAGCTTAGTCATTGGACTAGATAACCGTGAAAAATTTCTAACAAACCTTCGGTAATAGCCCGCCAAACCAAGGAAGCTACGAATCTCGGTTACATTTGTTGGTCTTGGCCATTCTTCCACAACTTTTGTTTTTGCAGGATCAACAGTTATTCCATCATTAGAAACAATGTGACCAAGGAAAGAAATTTGTTGCAACCAAAACTCACACTTGCTGAATTTCCCATACAGTTTCTTTTCTTTTAAGGTTTTCAAGATAACCCTTAAGTGTATTTCATGCTCTTCTTTAATTTTAGAAAACACCAAAATATCATCAATGAAAACCACCACAAACTTATCCAAGAACTCATGGAAAATTCTATTCATTAAGTCCATGAATACAGCAGGTGTATTGGTTAGCCCAAAAGGCATTACTACAAATTCATAATGGCCATATCTCGTACGGAACGCGGTCTTCGGAATATCTGCCTCCTTTACCTTCAGCTGATGGTACCCCGATCTCAAGTCAATCTTTGAAAAAAACTGAGCACCCTGGAGCTGATCAAACAAATCATCGATATGAGGCAAAGGATATTTGTTCTTAACAGTGATATTATTCAAGGCTCTATAATCAATGCAAAGTCTCATAGAACCATCTTTCTTTTTAACAAATAAAACAGGAGCACCCCATGGTGATGTGTTAGGTCTAATGAAACCTTTCTCTAATAAATCTTGCAATTTATCCTTCAACTCTAAAAGTTCAATTTGTGCCATTAGATAAGGGGGTTTTGAAATTGGCTTAGCATCAGGAACTAAGTCAACAGTAAACTCAACTTCCCGATCTGGTATTATTCCAGGAAACTCATCCGGAAAAACATCAGGATACTCATTTACCACTGGCACATCATTATTCTGAACAATTCCTTTATTTTCAACGACGTGTGCAAGGTAACATTCATTTCCATCTTTTACAAGTTTCTCGGCCTCTTGATTTGTTATCAAAAGTAAGGGTTCGTTCTTGTAAAAAAACTGAAAGTCTTTCTGAAAAGAAACTTCTTTAGCTCTACAGTCAATCTTAGCATGGTAAATAGAGAGCCAATCCATACCCAGGATAACATCAAACTCTACTAGAGGTAGAACAATAAGGTTTGCAAGTAGGTTCTTTCTACAGATAAGGATAGGAAGATTCTTATAAATTCTTTTTGCCTCAACACTTCCCCCAGGTGTTTTTACCAAAAGTTCAGGAGTCATTTCTTGGGATGGTATTCCCATTTTACTAGAAAAGGTTTCAGAGATGAAAGAATGTGTAGACCCCGAATCAAACAACACACTGGCATAATCTGAAAAAACAAACAAAGTACCTGATACAACTTCATTTGATGGCCCGACATCTACTTAAGTGGTTGCAAAGGATTTCACCACCCCTTTTTTCTTGTAGTCTAACTGTTTCCCATCGCTCAAGCTCCTTGTCGGACACTCGTTTGCATAGTGACCCATCTCATTGCACTTATAACACTTCACTAACTGTAAATCAAATTTGTTCTTACCTTCAGCTTGATCCTTTTCAGTGCAATCACGAGCCTTATGTCTCTTCTTACCACATCGGTAGCACTTCCCAGAATTCAGAAGACATTCCCCAGCATGCCTTTTTCCACATTTATCACAAACTGGAAACTTAGTTTTCTTACCATCAGACTTTTTTGAAGAATTCTTACCTTTCTCCTGCCACCTCGGTCTCTTCTTCTGCTGGTTGTTATAGAAAACTTGGTCATCGGCAAACTCCATTTCCACCTTCTCAGCACATCGAACAAGCTTTTCATAACTTTTAAACTCACGAGAAGCTAATTCCCTTCGATACATTGGCCTTAATCCTGAGTAGAAACGATTGATTTTACTATCAAGGTCCCGGATAAAATTTGGAGCATACCTTGCCAATCGAGTGAACCTTTCTTCATAGGCAGCCACTGAGTCTTCCTCTTGCCTCAATTCCAAGAATTGCTTTTCCATCCTAAGTCGAACAGCCTTAGGAAAATACTTCTCAAGAAACATACCTTTGAATTCATCCCAGTCAAGAGCATCAATCTCATCGGCGTCCCAGATATTTTTAACCATAGACCACCACTGATCTGCTTCACCCTCCAAACGGTAAATAGCAAGACTAACCTTTTGATTGTCTGAACACCCCATGACATCAAAAATCTTCTCCAGTGCTTTAATCCACCCTTCAGCTAGAACATGGTCAGATGATCCTCTGAATGATGGTGGATGTTCCCTCATGAAATGTTCCACCACTGACATTTTCCTCTGCGGTTGGTCTGGCTGATCTCGTGCTTGGATACCACCGCCATTTATCGCTTGAGTCAACTGCTCCATCACTGCAACAAACTGTTCAGTTCCAATTCCGACCATTTCTGGATCCTGATTCAGAAGGTTATATCCTTCTGTATTCCTTCCTAGCACTGCTTCCCTGTTTCCTCTGCGGAAAACCATTCTGAACAAACATGTCTTAGATGAAGCAACATGGTAATCTTTAAATGCTATATCATTTCGAAAAAAAAAATTTGGATAATCATTTAATATAATTCTAACTCCTAAAGTTATCTAAACTGACCTTTGATACCAACTATAAGGCCCCAGCCTTAAACCTTACTTAATCTTGAGTTATTACAAGATTACACATTGAGGATCTTTTCGGGTTTAGAGTTTTAGAGAATTAGATCATAAAACTTGCATTACATTCCACATATAAACAAAGTGGTTACATAAAGATAGTATTCTTCATTCCCATCAATGGAAAAACATTTAAAATAAAACATGGATTAATTCTTGACACATCCTTGACTCTATCATCTTATCATGTACCTTTCCCTTGACCTGTGAAAAACATTTCAAAAACTTGGGATGAGCATAAAAACTCAGTATGGGTTATAAAAAAAACATGGAAAGGAAACATGAGTTCATATATACATAAGAATGAAATCATACTTTACCCATAAAACATTGGCACTTTAACATACCTCATAAAATCATGAATAAATCATAGAAATCATAAGACATAAAGGTAACTTGAGGCATTCATAACATTCTTACGTAGGGAGTAACCCTCTTGGTTACGTTTGGAATAACCATCACAGTATATTCCCTAAAATCTCTTCGGAGAAACCTTAACGTTTTACTCCTTCGCGTTACCCAATGCATTGGAGAGCAATAATGGGCTCACCCGCCCTTAGTTTATCACGGAACCACCCGTCTTCATAATAATGCCCAAGAACCATAACATAATCGTATCACATAAAACATGCATAAAGGAAACACAACGTTTCCACATTTCAATCACAAGATATCAATACAACACAAAAGCATTGTGAAAACCATTTTAAATACCAAAATAAAAGAAAAGTAAAACATGGTATTTATTTTTCTTTTAAAAAGAAGGTATGGCTTGTAGAGGAAGCCGAAACTCAAATAACGGTCACGACGGTGGAGAAGTCGTTGTCGCCGCATACGTACGACAAAAACATTCCCTTTTTGTCGTTTAGTAAACGCTTCGTATAAAAAAGATTCCTTTTAAATAAACGTAAAAGTCAAAGGGGTTTATACACTGTATAAAAGAAAGTTGTGTATAAAATAAAATATGCCTCAACGAAAGGAGATTGAGACGAAGTCCCATACCTCGTATCCGACTTGACCCGACCGTTCTTTAATCTCCTGAATAATAAACTTGAGTTAATATCTACTTGCTTATGAACCTTTTTCAAGTTCATTATTCCTTTTGTACCATGTTATGAACATCATGTAATCAGTTAAGTTAATAATGTTCATTTTGTCGGTATTTGGTTCTTAAGTCAAAAATAGACTTCTTACACTTACATGTTGTTAATTTGGTCAAAGGTTCATTATATCCAGAATGGTATTCATGATGTAGATATCATATATGTCATATATATCCAGTACATACATTCATTTATAATATTACATAATCATTTAGAGGTAAGAAATGAAATGCACCGTTCATGGAGACGGTAAGCCGTACGTACGCATGAACGCTACT
Organism: Viscum album; assembly: GCA_963277665.1. NCBI lineage: Eukaryota > Viridiplantae > Streptophyta > Magnoliopsida > Santalales > Viscaceae > Viscum > Viscum album. Next base: position 1,075,860,002 of record OY728141.1, read on the forward strand.
TCCATTTCTATGTCATATTTTCTGGAATGGAATCATAATGATATAAGATTATATTATAATTCCAGTATAATAACATATATAATATCGTTAACTTTATCCTTTACACATCCCACATATGGTATTAACGAATCAAATCACTTTCAGGGGGCGGTAGTCCGCACTTCCTAAAATGAAGATATCGTGTTTACCCATAATGGAAACCATAAAGGTATGCCAAAAAAGAAAAAAACATAAGCTTAAGGAAAACATAAACATATTATATATCATATATAAAAATAGTGACATCATAATGGCCACCTTTGAAGGTGTTAAATGAGTGTTGAACAATCATCGTTTCGGGAGGCAGAATTTCGCCATCCACAGAAACCGTATGTTCTTTAACCATTTGGTGTAGTTGTGTGAGAGTGTAGCTCAAATAAATCTTATAACAACATCCTGGTATATTGAATATACTGTTGTTGTTACAAAAGAAGTAAATAAAAAGAGTTTAGGGGGTTGGAGAAGCAAAATAAAACAAATGAACATGAGAGAATGAATTACCTTTAAAAGTGTAACTCCTTTTGAGTTGAGCCTAAAGGCTTCCTTTGAAAGGATTCTTCCCAAAGGGAATCCTCTAGTATGAGGAGAGGGATGTGGAGAGAGCAAATTGGCAGGGGTTGGCCGAGCCAAAGGCTTGAAGAGTGTGTGAAATGAGGTAGAGGTGGGGGCCTTTTATAAGAGGAGAGGAGGGGCACTTTTGGAAAGTAAAGAAATATTACTTTATTTGAAAATGTGTTTCGGTCTCAAAAGGTCCCACATTGATATAATTCGTGGATAAGGTGATAAGGGTTCGAAATCCACTCATCCAATTGGTTTTGGACATGTGTAGTTCATAGATTTTACATTGTCTTTCCATTTTATTTAAATCGTCAAATAATGATGTCATCACTGCATCATTATTATGTCATATTTAATTTAATTTATTTAATGTCTAAAAATTATAAAAAAACTACTATGATATAGGAAATCTTTTTAGCTTTCCAATGACTATTTATAATCAAAAATCCGATCTTTATATCCCCATGTAAAAATTGTTTTCGTAAAACATCTATTGTTTGTGTCATTTTTACTTTAACATTTAATAAAAAGTTATTTATGTCATTTCCAAACCAAAGTGTCTCCATGGGGTCCCCAAGTTGACCCATGGCTTGTCTTGGTCGGCCATGACACAACCAATAAGGTTGGGACATGTGTCTAGGTCATTTCATATTATTAAAGTATTATTTATACTGTCATGAACCGAATCTGGTCACCGCCAAAACCGGCACCAAACCCAGCCTGTGACATGACCCGAAGGGCGTTCCCTATCCCCACGGGCTGGCACAAGTGCCCGGGTATCATTAATTTAGGTTTGGGAACGATTTACCCGAGTATGAAAGCATAAAACATTAAAAACAATCCATAATATAAATCTGAAATTTTTGAGCCAAACAAGAGTTAAGTAAAAACCAGAACTGAGTACATTGGTTTAAAGATAATACAAGTGGTCCAAATAAAAATAATTATAGCATCAAGACAGCCCCAAGGACTCCACACGACTAGGGGTCATCGCCCCCAAGCTATCTCCACAACTCCGCACCAAGAATGAGAACTAACACCATGAACCGCCATCACCCTTATCCTTTCCTTTACCTGAATCAAACATAACCAAGTCTACTTACACCCAAGGGGTGTAAGTAGGGTGTGAGACTAATCCCAGTAGGATACCACCCAATTATTCCAAAGAGTAAGAAATACAATGTGAAAAAGCAAGCAGTTTTCAAACGCAAGGAAAAGTAGTGTTCAAATTTCAAGAAATGAAACCTCTAATTGAAAATAGTTTTCAATACAAAATTTTTAGAATAATAACACATTAAAATAGAAATGTTAGATACTGTAATTTACTTCCAAACACACCCTAAGACATGGGTAGATACTACAAATCCAATGAGTAACAACATTGGGAACACCCCTAGGCACTAGGTTGTCTTGGGCCCAATGTACCTCGTACCTCGGTGTAAAGTAACCATAGCAAAATCCTTTCTCATGCACAAGCCACTAGTAGGGAACACACCCATAACCTAGTGGTCCCCAATAATCATCCACATAGTTTAGTTAGAGTTGTCGTTATCCAAATTCTAAGTGAAACAGGGACAAAACCCCTCCGGTCCACCAGCCGTACTAGTACAAATCCGCCCCACCTAGGTACCCGGGCTTCCCCTTTTGTGCTCAATCAATTTCATCATTCAACATAAATAAATTTTCATATAAAACACCATTACTGGTCAATCACAACCAATACAGTAGCTATCACATTTTATACCACTTAAAACACGCAACAAAACACTTAGATTTTTCATAAAACAATTCCTCAAAATCTCGTAGTGTTTCGTACACAAAACACCTTATAAACCTCACTTGCATACTGTGTGCACATATTTAAGTTTCCAAAACATAAAGGAGATCCCACTACATTTTAGTTAAAACACAAAATCATTTTTAGGGAAACCCTATATAGTTCAAGAAACGACATCATTGCAAAGTCTCCATTTTTACACAACACAACTCTTAGAATTTCATGTGGTTCACAAACACCATTAAAACCAGATTTTTCAGACACAAACACAAGGGGCAATAATTTAAAACATTATTTTTGTCCCTATTATACTTCAATAAATTCAACTAGTTACTTATAGGGTATCCCCAATTAAACTAATAATACATTTCTATGAAAACCCCCCAATTTCACATGAAATTGGCCTTTAGGATTCATTTTAAATACAAACACCACTAAAACTATATTTTTCAGAAATAATAAAATTTAATAAGCATTAAAATACCATAAAAACAGTAGCCAATTCACAAAGATTTCATACACAATGAAATCACCTACCAAAACCAAGGAAACCCTTGAATCCTTTGTGCGAAAACTCAAACGCACCACCGCCGCACCTCAAGAAAGCTAAACCAGACCTAAAACCAGAATTTTGAGACCATAAAACACAATATAAAACCTTAAATTTTAAACCCTACTTCCTGGACATTAGGAACCACAATTATAATGGAAGAAACCCTAACTAAATTGGATGGAACCCTAAACAAATTGAAAGAAGAAAGGAGGAGAACAACTTACATAAAATATCTTGGAGAAATCGCCCCCCAAAATACCAGTAGGTGATTTCTAAAAAACTCAAACCTTAAAGGGAGGTTCGGACAAGAATAGGTAGATCATTTAGGAATTTGAATGGGGGAAAAAGAGTAATAATCGAAGGAGTTATGAAGGAAACAAATTATCTTTATAAATCTGCCCGAAATTTGGGTTCTTCAGAAGTTTCGACCAAAATCGCGATGAAAATGAGATGAAAAGAGGGTGTAATGATATTGGACGCGCTTCTGGGTTCAAGGAGCGTGTTTGGGGCTTGGAATCACCGAAAAATCCTTAACAATGAATAAGTTATTAATTAATCAAAATATATTTTTAAAACTGGAATTGGGCTTTCGGGCAGGCCCAATCCCTTAAATAAAACCCATATACACCTTTGTTATGGATTTCCAAAGGCTCCAAATTTTAATTGTGGTGTTAATAAATCAGGGGAGGACATTTAGGAGTTGGAATTACTGAACAATATTAAAAAATTAATAAGTTATAAAAGAAACAAAATTTATTTTTAAAACTGGAATTGGGCTCACGGTTTGGCCCAATTCATGAAAACTCACCTATTTTCCATAAAAACTTTGGAAACCCCCCAAAACAAAGCATTAATGGAAATTAAAATAAAAATAAATTTAAAATAAGCTATGTATGTGACAATTCTCCCCACCATGAAAACTTTCCGCCCCGGAAAGTCACAGTAAGGCCAAAGCAACAACCAAACTCAACTGAGAAACCAAGAGGTACTCTTTTGCCAGGTTTCTCCCCCAAAGGCCATAACACCTCCAGTGATCAATGAAGGAAGGAATACTCTCACAGCCAAAACATACACCACTTTTCTGAAATTATTATGCACATTCATGCTTTATCCCAAATGAAAACTCCTCAAACACAATCAGAACAATACTCAATCAATTTACCCAAATAAACAACAACATCGAACAAGGTTACACTTTCCCTACTATAACTAAACCATTGGTCACTCTCCAATATCAATTTTTACCAAAGAAAGATGTAGGTAGTTAGATATCTCCAAATGATAATACCTACTTCCCATACAAAACCATGGAAAAATATGAGTTACTCGTATGAAGAGACACAAATGGGCTCCCCACCATAAGAGACAACTTAAATTTTTTTCCGAGACAGAATCAAGACACTAATAGGGGGAGGCCCAAACAGACTCCCTAGTACAAGGGGTATACATAAATTAGAAATTTACAAAATAATATACATGATACCCACAGTGGGTCTTCCCACCACAAGAACCATCTTAACTGACCAGCATGGGCCGACACAAAAAGACCCAATTTTTTTTTACGATTTGGAAAGGGTGCAGGGTCAGACCGCACGGTTTGGGAAACCTTGCACTAACTATGCTGATCATTATGTGAATGTGGCTTCCTAGCACACTGACACTACTAATCATGCAAAAAATGTGTTCTCAAACTTTCTAGCCAAATTTCCAACCATTCTCCAATGACTCAATGGAAACCAACGTGGGAGGGAAAAACATTAGGCGATGACATGGGTACAAGGCCCTCTACCTATTTCCACCGAACGAGAACAATAGAAGGAAGATGATGAAACCATAGGTTTAAACTGTTCTTATCTTTCATACTGAGGATAGGACTTTGTACAAGTGTTTAAACGACACTGGTGTTTCCCCTGACTACGCGCCAGCTTCTCTCCGGGACCTATGGCTGGAGCTCAAAATATTGAAGCATCTTCGGCCACGTAGTTAGGCTGTTGAAACCCCTATGTGGAACTTCTTCTTTCGGTGCCACAAACAACTACACTGCATACCCTGATGGGTTTATCAAGACATAACACACTCCATAACCCACTTTACCAAAACCAAACATTTCATTGAAACAAGGGATCAGAAGATGCACACACATCGCACCTTGTTTCTTTGGGTGAGAAACAATAGAAGGGAAAGACACGTATAAACACATTCCTCTAAGATAGAGGATTTGATGTTTTTCCCAAGGGAGACACAATCCCAACATAACATAGAACCTTAAAGGATTGTGTGACCTTCACCTTTATGGTCAAAAGAGCACACAACATCACAATGCACCACCGAACATGACCCTAACGATTGATAGAAACAATACATGGAACGAGACCATATTCAAGGTACCAAAACAACAGATAAGTCCAAAAAGTGGACACAATATCATATCATGACCTAAATCTCAAAATTGGTTGTTTAATAATAACTCTTTTTCAAAGAAACTATAAAGAACCCAGAGGCCCTCTTAGACACCATCAAGAAACTCATCTGTACTAACAACGAAAGAACACTCCCACCTTTGGTGAATCAGGAAACTTAAGAAACTAAGGTCTCTTTCAACCTTCCCCAAGCACTATCCCACTACAAGAGGATCCACAAATCAGCGAAATGAATGGGTGTAGACTCAATAAAATAAATTTTCGATAAAATATTATTTATATTGATCAACTGGAGGATTTTCCAATGGCGAAACAAAACGGGTTGCACTTCAGTTGTGCATTAACCTTTAATGGGGGCGTACCTTATCCAATGAGAGAACCCATGGACCCAACCAAGCTGGTCCATTGGTCAAAACATGCCACAAACCAGATCAAAACACATGAAGGGAACCACCGTAAAGGCATCCCAAAAAAAATTTCAAAAGAGACCACTAACCATCCATGCAACACAGCTTACCGACCAAACACAAACCCAAAACACAGTTCAAACAGAAGGGGTTCTTGAACTCAAAACATCCCACAACATCAACATTTTCAAAAACCCATAATACAAACCATACCAAACTATTCATCAAGACATCATGTTTTTCTTTAAAACCAATTCTTTGAAAACAAATGGTTTAGCAGTAAGCGTATCCACCAATGGTACCCCATGGGCCTCACACATGCATGTTTTTGTGCCATACCGGGCACCCTCCTCATATCCATCCCAGCACTCATCCAGTCGTGCCATCAACCATCCATCATCCCATATAACCCCATGCATGTGGTCACTAATGGAAATACCAAAGGGTAAAACAAAACTTCCTTCCACTTTTCGAAAACAAAATGGTCAACCAACCCAACCTTTTTCTCAAAACTGCTAACAATGAGATCGAAATCCCAATTCACATCTTACAAAACATTTCATAAGGACACAACCATTTAGAAAAGAACTCACTTTTAAGTTATTCACATCAATTTCGAAACATATCATCCCATTAAAACACACTCTAATTGTTTAGAAAACTCTATTGGAAACGCTTTTAAAAAAACAAATTCAATATAGTTCCTGCTTTCAAAGAGGTGTAAGCACACCATTTTACTTTTCAAAACAATTCTGAAAATTCAGTTCCACCATTTCATAAACCAAACAATTCCCTATTTATTTGAAAATCATTTCATAAAAACGTTACACTTCTTAAAACCAAGTCACCTTAAAACCAAAGTGCTCAGATTTCAAAACTAAAGCACAAAACAATGCAAGGGGAAACTAGTTTCGGTGGGTGACTTGGACATATGGTTGGCAGCCATATTCCAATCACTTCGCCGTCACAGAGAGTATTCTAGGAAAATATCCATGGCTCCACATGGCTTGCCAGGCCCTGCGAGCTCACTGAGATTATTCTCCCAACTCTCTTTTCATTTCCCATAGTCATCATTAACACAAGGAAAACCAAAGCACTCAGATAAATCCATACATACCGTGGTGACTTGAATCCCTTCATGAAGTGTGCTGGCCAGGCACACTACCCATGACTGGAATTTCAAGTCCCAAAAATCCTAGCTCCAGACTATGCTGACTCTTCCCCAAATAACATGACCCAAGGAGCGAACCTCCTCTGATACCATTTTGTCACGAACCGAATCTGGTCACCGCCAAAACCAGCACCAAACCCAGCCTGTGACATGACCCGAAGGGCGTTCCCTATCCCCACGGGCTGGCACAAGTGCCCGGGTATCATTAATTTAGGTTTGGGAACGATTTACCCGAGTATGAAAGCATAAAACATTAAAAACAATCCATAATATAAATCTGAAATTTTTGAGCCAAACAAGAGTTAAGTAAAAACCAGAACTGAGTACATTGGTTTAAAGATAATACAAGTGGTCCAAATAAAAATAATTATAGCATCAAGACAGCCCCAAGGACTCCACACGACTAGGGGTCATCGCCCCCAAGCTATCTCCACAACTCCGCACCAAGAATGTGAACTAACACCATGAACCGCCATCACCCTTATCCTTTCCTTTACCTGAATCAAACATAACCAAGTATACTTACACCCAAGGGGTGTAAGTAGGGTGTGAGCCTAAGCCCAGTATGATACCACCCAATGATTCCAAAGAGTAAGAAATACAATGTGAAAAAGCAAGCAGTTTTCAAACGCAAGGAAAAGTAGTGTTCAAATTTCAAGAAATGAAACCTCTAATTGAAAATAGTTTTCAATCCAAAATTTTTAGAATAATAACACATTAAAATAGAAATGTTAGATACTGTAATTTACTTCCAAACACACCCTAAGACATGGGTAGATACTACAAATCCAATGAGCAACAACATTGGGAACACCCCTAGGCACTAGGTTGTCTTGGGCCCTATGTACCTCGTACCTCGGTGTAAAGTAACCATAGAAAAATCCTTTCTCGTGCACGAGCCACTAGTAGGGAACACACCCATAACCTAGTGGTCCCCAATAATCATCCACATAGTTTAGTTATAGTTGTCGTTATCCAAATGCTAAGTGAAACAGGGACAAAACCCATCCGGTCCACTAGCCGTACTAGTACAAATCCGCCCCACCTAGGTACCCGGGCTTCCCCTTTTGTGCTCAATCAATTTCAGCATGCAACATAAATAAATTCTCATATAAAACACCATTACTGGTCAATCACAACCAATACAGTATCTATCACATTTTATACCACTTAAAACACGCAACAAAACACTTAGATTTTTCATAAAACAATTCCTCAAAATCTCATAGTGTTTCGGACACAAAACACCTTATAAACCTCACTTGCATACTGTGTGCACATATTTAAGTTTCCAAAACATAAGGGAGATCCCACTACATTTCAGTTAAATCACAAAATCATTTTTAGGGAAACCCTATATAGTTCAAGAAACGACATCATTGCAAAGTCTCCATTTTTACACAACACAACTCTTAGAATTTCATGTGGTTCACAAACACCATTAAAACCAGATTTTTCAGAAACAAACACAAGGGACAATAATTTAAAACAGTATTTTTATCCCTATTATACTTCAATAAAATCAACTAGTTACTTATAGGGTATCCCCAATTAAACTAATAATACATTTCTATGAAAACCCCCCAATTTCACATGAAATTGGCCTTTAGGATTCATTTTAAATACAAACACCACTAAAACTATATTTTTCAGAAATAATAAAATTTAATAAGCATTAAAATACCATAAAAACAGTAGCCAATTTACAAAGATTTCATACACAATGGAATCACCTACCAAAACCAAGGAAACCCTTGAATCCTTTGTGCGAAAACTCAAACGCACCACCGCCGCACCTCAAGAAAGCTAAACCAGACCTAAAACCAGAATTTCAGACCATAAAACACAATATAAAACCTTAAATTTTAAACCCTACTTCCTGGACATTAGGATCCACAATTATAATGGAAGAAACCCTAACTAAATTGGATGTAACCCTAAACAAATTGAAAGAAGAAAGGAGGAGAACAACTTACATAAAATATCTTGGAGAAATCGCCCCCCAAAATACCAGTAGATGATTTCTAAAAAACTCAAACCTTCAAGGGAGGTTCGAACAAGAATAGGTAGATCATTTAGGAATTTTAATGGGGGGAAAAATAGTAATAATCGAAGGAGTTATGAAGGAAACAAATTACCTTTATAAATCTGCCCGAAATTTGGGTTCTTCAGAAGTTTCGACCAAAATCGCGATTAAAATGAGATGAAAAGAGGGTGTAATGATATTGTACGCGCTTCGGGGTTCAAGGGGCGTGTTTGGGGCTTGGAATCACCGAAATAGCCTTAACAATGAATAAGTTATTAATTAATCAAAATTTATTTTTAAAACTGGAATTGGGCTTTCGGGCAGGCCCAATCCTTTAAATAAAACCCATATACACCTTTGTTATGGATTTCCAAAGGCTCCAAATTTTAATTGTGGTGTTAATATATCAGGGGAGGACATTTAGGAGTTGTAATTACTGAACAATTTTAAAAAATGAATAATTTATAAAAGAAACAAAATATATTTTTAAAACTGGAATTGGGCTCACGGTTTTGCCCAATTCATGAAAACTCACCTATTTTCCATAAAAACTTTGGAAACCCCCAAAAACAAAGCATTAATGGAAATTAAAATAAAAATAAATTTAAAATAAGCTATGTATGTGACATATACTTTAATCTACCCTAATTACCACTAATCGCGATTAAGAACTTAATAAGTTACTATTCACCAAAAAATTATTTTAATCTCATTGAACCATATTTTACTTCTTAATGACAACCATGTATGTCGGATTTTCAAAATTCAATACACATTACTGGTAAACTTTCATTTAACTGAAAAATCAGTTTGCTTGATTACCACTTAGTGGTTTCACTATTCATCAAAAATTGATGTTTTTCGGAAAATTACCAAAAATTCACCCTAAGCTATATTTGATATTCTAAATTCAAAAATGAAGTCTATTTTACAAAATTCATAACATATAAGTCACATTAATTAATTTAATCATTAATTCCCACTGTCATAGAAAATAGCGTGTTTTTATAAAACAATAAGTATCAAAAGATTGACACCAGTTTAAGTTTAATTTCAAAGTGAAATTGATTACAATGACCACCATTGGATAAAATGGTAAAAATATATTCTAATTTCACATCAAAACCAATTCAAAACATAATCTAATCATATAAATAAATTAGATTAAAAAGCAGTTTTGATGTAAAATGCAGTATTTTCCACTATTCATTAAAAAATAAACATTGTCAGAAAAATACCAAAAATTCACACAAGGTAAATTTTGATGTCCCAATCATAAAGAATAAGTTTATTTTGACAAAAATAGTTTATAAAATTGTCAAAAGATAGATTCAAAAAAAAATGGTTTGCCATCAAAAGGCAGTAAAACAATCTTTTAAGAATATTAGTTTATTCCATGCATAAGATTGTATTTATTTTCATTTTAAGCCTCTAAAACACTATCTAAATCATTAATAGACATGGATAAAAATATCTATTATTCATTACTTACTTGGGATGTTACATCAAATCCCAATAAACCACCAACTATAATATCATTTTGGGGGAATGAAGATATCACTAATAGTAAACTCAACATATTGGAAGTGGAAAACATTAATAATATATATAATAAATGGGGAATAAGTGATAACATATATTTCCACTCATTATATAGAATGAGGACTTAAAAAACAACACCAAAAAATTAGAGGATGACACCTACATGTTCATCCATCAGAATGATATCCAATAATATGTTGTCTTCATGAAGGGACTGTAAAATATACTATAATAATTTATACATAAGTTATATAATTAAGAATTCCCCATATATAGATGACTGTTTTTATACCAAAAATGATCCTTATATGAAAACATCTCCCACTAAACAGCAAAATATGGAAAAATTCCGTACTCACTAGAATATTTACATACCCTTGATGAAATGTTAATCCAATAAAGGAAAATAAAAAAAACTCTATAAGAACATATCATATATAATATAATCAAATTGGGGACCCTAAAAACTCTTAAAGAAGAACATACTAGATGATGGAGTTAGCAATCCCAAGGATGGGTGACCAATTTCCCATCCAATTAGTGAGTTCCCTAATATATCCAATAAGAAGGAAAACATCACCCCAACAATGGTTAGACTAACATGAATTCCTAAGACATATATATAAACTAAATGTAGCATTTAGTGGTTACACATTGTATCCCCAACAACTCTTCCGAACTCTAATAAAGATATTTAAAAAATGGGAAATCATGGATTATCCTATACATCACAGATCCACAAACATCAATGATATAAATGTTCCCCGAATATCCCATGCATTATAGATCAAATATGATATCTTAATAGTTAACTTTCAAATTGTAGGAGTCCATAAATTGGATTAGATATTTTACAACCCTTAAAATCCACACTATACATACTAATAAATAATTACTATGATTAAAAAAATATTATAGAATCATGTTTGGGGAATCACACATCAAAGGAGGTCATAAACTAACTAGTGGAATTACCAAATCAAAAGGATCATACACCTTGCATAATTATGAGATCATTAGAGGATAGTATTGTATCATTAAATGTATGGAGTATTATTCATTTTAAGGTCAGTTCTATGAAAATATAGGCAAACATAGTGGAGACACATCATTGGGGATGTCCAAACTATGTCATCATCGATACAAAGAGACTCCACCACAAAATATCACTGAAAACAATTATACATTGTAACATACTTACCCAACATACCACTAAACTTATAAAAAAACTAGAGGGTCACGTGGCCTCATCTGAATCTCCTTGTATATTAGAGGTTTCCAACTAGTAGTGAGGAATTCATAGTAGTTCAGTGTGGTGAGTAAACCCTTATACCAGGAGTGAACTATAGTAAACAGATAATAAATAGAAATTAATGAAAGATGTATTATAAAAAATGATAAAATAGTGGAAGATAAATATAATAACAAATAAAAATAACAAATCTATGACACATGATAATAAAAATCATGCATTACATAAGATGATACCATAGCTAAAATGGTGACATTCAACATTATTCTCAATTGAATTAAATATCAGACTCATGTAAATGAAAGGAACTAAAATACCAAAAGTGATATCCATGAGCATCATGAGATTTATCTGAGTCCTAGGATACAAAATCCTTATGTTCTAGAAAAATATCACAATTAGAGGTCTGTATACTTGAAATCAAGAAGGTCTACATGGTTACTAGTGGTACCCATGATGGGTGTGAGATAACATCTTAGTAGGCTGCTACCCACTGTGTCTAGCCCAATCCAATTTGTGAAATATAATTTATGGAAGTGTGCATGTGACAAGATTAGAAGTGGATTCAAGTATAGATTCCCATTACAAGATTCTTATATTACAGTGATACTAAAAAATACCTCCAATGTCTCCCAGCACAAGATATTCAAGATCATATAACAATAAAGCTACATGAAATGCACAAATAAACAAAACATCCATTCCATTCATCCAAATAATAATTAACCCACCATAGAATTGCTATATACCCCATATGTTATATCAATCACAAAATTTCATCTCACCCCACTAGAGTTAGATCATTCACAATAGAGTCATTTAATTATATAGGTCACACTTTACCGTAGCCAAGCCATATATGCGAGTTTGTAACATACCTCACAGAATTGTCATATGTAAATGATTAAGACCACGCTGTGCTGGAACCAAGCAATCAAAGACCAATGGATCCTCATCAAGACCGAGGATATTCACGATGGAAACAAGTATAGGCTCTTGATGGAGTATTAAGACAATGGCATACCATACATATCCTATATGTGTCTAAGCATGTGGGATACATGGGGCCACAAGTCCATCACATCCCATAAAATCAAGACCCAAGTGGCATACATGATCCAAGGCATTAACTACCACATTCAAGGTAAATAGATATATATCTGTGGAATATATAAAATCATTCATTCATTTAATACCATTTAACATTCAACACAATATGAGTTTATTGAATCATATATAACCATTTACATTAAATACATTCAATGAAAATACCCACTCATTAATAACCGTATAGAAGAAATTACATATCTTGAGTATACAAATTTTTTTATCAGAATTCCTAATAAAAGATACCAATTAGTTTAACAAATAGTTGTTACCATCCACATTCAATGTATATAAATAAATTAGTTTACCCTCTCACATTTTATTATTGTTTAATTTACCATTTAAAGGATTAAAACCACACAATTCAGTATTCCCACCCATTTATAAATTTAATACTGATGTCATTCAAGTCATTCAATGTCTATACCCACTCATTATCCATCATTCATAATAAAATTATATTCGAACCTATTGAATGGGTATACCATCTAGTTTATTACCATTTTCACTATTCATATTACATGGGTATTCCAACCTATTCATTAAAATTTACATTCTCAAAATAACCACACATGAATTTCCTATACATATAATCCATTATGTTAATGGCATCACATTCCGATAGAGGAAAACATCTCCTACCACCCAATCCAATTTCATTCAGATAAAATTAGGATTCCTACATCTATTCATGGTTAAGAACACACCCATTTGATGTTCCATTAAAGGAATATAAAAATTAAAAGGGAAAATGAAGGGACATAGAAGGTTCAATGGTTCCATAAATGTTCATAAGGAAAAAAACCATATACAAATTCCATTATAGGACTTTTCATAAACATGAATTATGTAAGACTATTTCATAAATAATAATGAAATGATATGGATTATGCCAAGATAGCATTAAATAACAATTCAATACTTTTTCTATTGAAGACAACACACCTCTGTTGGAGGGGTTTTATTAAAAAATCATATCATTGTTTCTAAAACGAATCGTTTATCATAATTTAAATTTTAATTCCATAATTTTAATTGAAATTATCATAGAAACTTTAATCCAACATCTAATTCCTCATTAATTAAAAGGGAATAGATAGGGATCCAACCTCAATAGTATAACAACTTGACTAATGGCACATGTCAGATTAGATGGAAACCACTCTAAACCACATGTACTACCACACACTTACAATCTTATATATATAGCCTTTAATTCAAGAATTTATTCCCATGTCCATGAGAGAATTCACATGAGGATGATACATTTTATATATACATATATTTCTATGTATGTGTGTGCGCACCATCAAAGATGGTCAAAACTCCCTATAATCAATTTTAGTGACTCAAAACACCTTAATACCCTAACATAAAAGGAGAAAAAACAATAATGGGTTTGAAATCATTCCAAAATCGAGGATAGTGACCCAAATCAAAATCATACACCACACCATGACATAGGATATCGTAACACAAGTGAAGTGGTCCTGAGAGACCTTTAGCATAATCTATCAATGGGGAAAAACTGAAAAACACATCAACACATGACCATGGATTTTGGATGAGAAATGTATGGAGAATGACAAACGAAAATCAAAAAAGAGATGATGGATAAGGTTGGATACGACATTACCTCATCGAATCTAATGATAACTTTTAAGAAACAACATTGAATTAGTGGTTGGAGATGGAGTCGAGGGAGAGGTTTGGGAGCCCTAACAAAGGAGAGCCACCTAGGGAGTGAGTCACGATTATCTTGGAATAAGTGAGATATAGTTTATGTTTTTTATTTTTTCCCATTTAATTATATTATTTAAATTCTTGAAGTAGAATATACCACACTGTTTGCACCATGTGTTTTGTCAAATCATGCATAGATTGTGTATTGAAAAGTGAGAGGTAACTTCCACGAACATCAAACCTTGTGCACTAGGAAAATAGTATGGAACAAATTTTGTACCGCCAAATCCACACAGGCATAATGCCACATATTTCCATTCATTGGACTCATGACTTTATTCAAACCATGCACCCAGTGAAGTCACTTTAAAACCTGAAATTTCTAGGTTTAATGTTCCCCAAACTCTTTATGCCACGTAGGAAAATTCTTAGGCCTTTACCCAATCCCAATAAAATCATTTTAATGTTTTTTATCTCTTAGAACATCATTTTGAATCTCAGTTTCAAATTATTCACATCCAGTAATTTGTAAACTATAAAATTTACTCAAAAAACTACCTAATCCAAAAAAATGGGATTCTATAATCTATCAACTATAAAACTTCTCATCTCGGAGAATAATTTGGGAATGGTAGAAACATATTCCAACCCAATAAGTTAGAGAATCTTCCTTCAAATATGATTTATTTTCAAAAACAAAACTCACCTTATTTATTTCACAATTTTATGAAATATAAGCCTTCAAAAAATAAAGGTTATGCCAAATTTTCCCCTGAAACAACGAAGAAATGATTAACCGAGCAAACCTTACTAGAGACACTATCAAATAACTATCTCCTTAAACAACAACCAAATGTTGCTTCCCACCAATGTTAATATCATTTAATATATTATTTTAAACCATATATCCTCCACCATTATAAATACCTTTAAAGAAATATCCTAAGAATTCTAGTCATTCTTCTCATGTCATTTCTTTAAATGGGAGAACATGATTAAAGCTAAGGTAATATTAGAGACATCAATGAAAGGGAATGGTCGAATCTCATCAGACCAGAAAAAATGACAACAGATTCCTTTGTTGAAGTCCATCATTCATTCATAATCCACAGACTCCATAATCTAACGATGTGATTTTTAAATGATTTTTTCACCAACCCTATACATACATTAGGAATAAAAATATGGTATTCCACATTAAAATAATAATTCTAGAAGATACCAAACATAGATGGCCATCATATCCCATCTAACCAGCATATCCTTCTCCAAAGGAATTCGTTGTTTATGATGAATGAGTCCACAAAATCTTTCTCCTAACTTTTGGAGAATATTCAAGATGAAATGCACACCTGGCCATTTAAAACAATCGTTCCACATCCGAAAATAAGACATAACCCAACTCTAACCCTCTATTATTTTTACCATCTAAGAACCCCTCTGAGCCTAACTATAAGTCTATGGGTAATATGTATACCAGCACATACTACACTAACATTACCTGAGAAAATAAAACATCCTTTGTAAAATCTATAGGTTGTCCTCCCTATTCCATCTTCTATCATATGGATCTCACAGAAACTAGCTCAAAATAACATTATGTAATAAAATCATTAACCAAGATGATGATAGAATGATTCATCCATCACTGAAGGAAAGACTATTTCACTCGACCTCTTATGTAGAGGATCGTGCTCGAGGGATCTCTAACATGCTAAAAAATTCATTCATCGATGCTCATTCCAATATCTTGAGTCATGAATCAATGACTACCAATCTAAAAAATGGAGTCCTTTTAATTTCCAAAGGGCGTTATAGGAATAATGGAACCATAACTCTATCAATTTTGATAAATCTCATAGTTGAATGTCAGAAAGCATTCTCTAAGTTTGACACCTACCACATGCTGGCCACTTACGAGTCATAAGAATCGAACCAATCATTGGGTCACCCAAAACATGTTCCAATAGGCTCAAGATGTCTTTTTTACATCATTTATAAAAATAACAGCCTATAGATAATACTCCCATCACCATTCCAGGGCTTATCACTAGAAATGTTTTATGTACCCTTATATGAGGGTCTAAAAAATGGAAACCACTTTAGGTTTTAATTAAAATCCATTTCATTAATTCACATCAACCATTAAACAAATGAAATAATTTTAAAAAATCATTATATAACATTCTACAAAAATAGGCATTAGGAAACATTATTTATCCTGTATTTCAAGAAAAAAATAAGAATGACTTATCATCCCTATTTTTAATAATTATCATTAATTGACATATTTTCATAATTAAGAGATTCAGAATTTAAATTAACTTTTTATCCAATAAGGTGGAATATTTGGGTCCCATTAGACCAACCTAAATTATTAAAAAAACCCAATAGAAGTTGTCTAACTATAGAATGAATAAACACCATAATTGTTCAACTTATAAATACATGCTCCAAAATTCTAACTTGGGATTGGTTGATTATTTTAAAGTTATCCAATCCACTTATAATAATCAAAAAATATAAATTGGTTATATAATAGCTCATTCAAATCAGTGGAGATCTACCAAACCACTAGGCATTCACACACCTTACTGTTGGCAATTCTGTCCAATTAATAAAAAGTATTATACATTAACATTTAACTTTAACATGTTTTTTTTACTTAAATAATGTCTATAAAAAATTTTAATGATACAAAGATGGTTATACTGTATGGGTCACCCATTTTCCAATCATAGCACACCCATACACCTTGTAATTGAAAACTGGCTTTTGATTAAACCGCTATAATGAAATTTCATCCCATGAAATAATTTTCATGTATCAAAACTAGCATGTTATATCATGAAATATATGAATAAAGAAAGATAGCAAGAAAAGAATATTTGAATATAATCGCATAAGAATGTTAAGCCACACTCATGACATTCCAAATAAAATGGTATGCTAAAAGACTGCCTCAACAGGTACAAAATAGCACATAATCACTCAAGGAACACAGTCATGCTTAAAATCCACCTAATAATTTTTCTATGTGGAATGGAATAAGATTTTAATGTTAATTTATATGTGCTAATATGATGTGGAATTCATTCTGTACTAAGAAAATATAAAATTTTCCATTTATCCCATAAATTAATCACTAATAAAATTTACTAGTCACCCAAGGTGAATCAATAATTAATTGTAATATAAAACCACAAGAACAACAATCCCCACCCAAGCCAACTGTTCATATCCTTTACATGGGGTGATCTATCCCATGAAATAAAACCAACCATTTGTTGTCACATTCCTAGTCTCCTATCTACAAGGCCAAAATAGTAAGAAAAAGGAAATAAAAATCCTTTGATACTACTTTTTAATGTCCCGACCCAAATTACAACTAAAATGTTAGCAAGGCCGGTGGGTCACATAGAATCCAGAGAATATTGCCATATTTCATAGGATTCAAACTAGTATTGATGGTGTCAAGGTAGTTCAATGTGAAGACTATACCCTAATACTCAAAGTTTAGAGTAGTAAACTTATAGTAAATAGAATGAAACCACAAATGATGTATACATAAATGATAAACGAAGTGGAATAAAAATTTAATAAAAACTGAATATCAAAAATGTCCCTAATCCATTTATACAAAACATGAATTCTAGATGATGATACATAAATTAAAAGTAGAACATAAATCATGATTCACAATTAAGTACAATACCTGACTCATGTAAATAATGGAACTAAAATCCTAATTGTGATCTCCATGTACATCCTATGTTCCAACTCTATCTAGTCCGCATAGATCATTAGGTATAAGAAAGATAGAACAATAAATAGTCCATAGCCCCACATACAAGAAGGTCTACTCGAGTACCAATGGTGCCTGAGCAGGGTGTGGGATAACATCTCTATAGGTCAACACCCACGATGTCTAGCCAAATCCAATTTGTGCAATATAATTTAAGGCATTGTGCATGAAAACATATAAGTAGTTAATATAAGTGAAGATTACCATGACATGCAACGATTATGCATGTGATAAAAAAAATATCCTTCCAAGTCTTCATGATCAAGATATTCAATATCTTATAACTAGGAAGCTACATGAAATGTACGAGTAACAATACAGTCTTTTTGTTCATCCAAACATGTTAAACCAACAAGGTATTGTCGTATACTGCATGTCAAATATCAATCACTACCTTGCTATTCATCTCATGAGAGTCAGATCATTCAGGTTCATGATGTATGATTATACATGTCCTAATTTACCATGGCCAAGCTGAATAATCGACTATATCAAATACTTAACGACAAATCCATATATCAAAGAGTCTAAAAACTATAGTTCAGATACAATTTGTTGAAGACCAAGGTATCCTCATCGAGTAATGGTAGAATATGATTGGAGACTCGGTTAGGTACAAGTTGGATCCCTAAGACCATGTCATAATGTACATGTCTTATTCAAGTCTATGAATCCAAATCCATGGGGTTTAAACTCCGAAGGCTTCCCACAAAATCATGACCCAATTTCCATTCTCAACATATGGCATTCACTATCGCATTCAATGTTAATGGCTATCCATCCATGGAATATATAAAATTTTTCATCCAATTCATATGATTTATCATTCGAAACCATATGACTCAATCCAATCTTATTTACTATTAACATACCATAAAATTAGTATTCCCACTAATTAATCAAAATACATAATTGATAACATCTCATGAGTGTACACACACATGTATCCCAATAATTAATAAAGGAAACAATGGAGTATACCCAATCATTATTACCATTTAGATTCAAATAATTCATCTAACATGACTTTACCCATTTAAATTTTTATTTTTGTTTAATTATCTTATTAAATGATTCACACCACCCAAATGAGTATTCCCACTCAATTAACAATTTAACTCACAAGTCATTCAATGAATTTAATGAGTTTACCCACTAATTATTCATAATTTTTATTAAATTACACTCAATCATCTCTCATTTGTATACCCACATATTCATTACCTTTCACACAATTCATACCACAAGGGTATACCCACCCATTCATCAAAGAATAAATTTTCTAAAAATCGTCATATGCATTTTATGTTCATATAACTCGTTAAGTCCTGGGCATCACATGCTATGGGAGGAAAACATCTAATACAGCTCAATCTAGTTTAATTAAATTTAAATTAGGCTTCATAAATCTATGCCTACATGGGAAAATTCCCCTTGGGTGGTTCAACAATGGGAAATACTAATAAAAACTGAAAAAAGGGAAATTAGAATGTGAATTGGTTATTTAAATTTTTATAAGGGAAAACAAAATTTACTAATTCTATTAAAGATTATTTCTTAATCATACCAAATATCACACTATGTCATCATGAATAGGGATTCCACAAACATATATTCATGAATGGAATAAATTATTAATCAATACTTTCTATCCTAAAGACAACACACCACTAATGGGGGGGTTATTACGAAATAATGAGTTTTTTCTCAAATAATCATTTATCACAATTAAAAAAATTATTCCAGAATTGAATTTCAAATTATCAAAGATGTTTTATGTCAGAACCAATTTCATCCATAATTTAAAGGGGAGTGATAGGGATCCTACCTCAAGCAGTATCCCAATCTGACTTTGAACACTAGTCAGATTTGGTGGAAACCACTCTAAACTACCCTTCACTCGCATTCACATTCATTCTTATATATAGATATATATATATCATTGAATCTAAGAACATATTCCCATCACAATGAGGTACTATGCACAGGGAATATATATATATATATACATATATAGACATACTTATGTAAGTGTGTGTGAACCTCAAAATATGATCTAAACTCTATTAAATCAATTTAGGATACTCAAAACACCTTAAGGAACTAAATTAAAGGGTGTGAAACAAAAAAGATGGTGTAGAACCTTACCCAAATCAAAAATGTGCTCCAAATCGAACAAATCCACCTCATTATCTACAGAAATTTCCGAAACAAAAAATGATGTCCTCTAGAGAGAACTTTTGTATAACCTATCATTGGATAAAAAATAAAAAACACAATAAAACATGCCCTAGCGTATTTAATTAACCATATATAAAGAAGGGGAGTTAATATGAATGAACAGAATGAGGTTGAAGAGGGATAAAGGATTACCGTTATGAACTGGTAGGGGGTTTGAGTGCACGACCAAAGGGGAGGCCCCAAGAGGGTGCATCATATTCTTAGGGGTGAAGGGAGAGATATATTTATTTTTATCATTTTTTATTTTATTTATTTTATTTAGTTAAATAAAATATGACAGACCACCTTGATTTTCTTCAACGGATTAACAATTTGTACATAGACTATGTAGTGGACATTGTGAGGTTACTACCTCCAACTGTAAACCAAATGAGATAGCAACATAGTTTGGAAAAGCATTCAGAGCCCATATGTACAGTCACTACCCAACCAGAATAAGTCTACACAGTTTCCTTCTTGGGAAACACTATTTCACAAAAATTGGGTACCTAGTACAGACCCTTTAAACCCTAACATTTCCTGGTCTAGTGCTCCAGAAACACCTCAATAAATCCTAGAATCTTATCAGGCATTTAATTAAGCCCAAAAACATCACTTTTTATGGTTATAAATATCAAAACATCATTCTAAATCTTAATTTTAAATTTTACCCGTCGTTTAATTAAAAAAACCCTAATTCCTTAGGAAAATTGCCCTGTCCAAAAGAGGGGATTCTACATCTATACAATATAATATACACCCAATATATCTAGGATTTTACTATATCTACACAATCATTGGATAATGTATACCTTGTAGGTGAAACTATCCCTAGGGTGTCCCCAAATCCCAATTCCATTCATCTCTCAAATCATTTTCATAAAAATTGTGTGTCCAAAAATGACCCACAATGAATAGTCTATAATCATTTCACAGAATATCTATAAGAAAAAATGGGATCTAGATTTGATATTTTAAACATCCACCAAAAACTATGGTAAACTAATTATAATGAATTGAGTGAATCCTGGGAGTTTTAATAACTCCATATCATCTAGTATAAACTACAATAACCAACTCTATATTAGGTTTTCATTGGAAGGATAAATACATTGGTAAGTTTGGTGATTATCCAAAATTCATTTTAGATGTCTCTACTACATTAAGGGCACCACTAAAGACCATATAGATCACTGATGTCAATGAATATCCCATCATACCTCATTAAATATACTACTATCACTGATATATTTTATAATGATGAACTATTAATAATTGTAGTGGTCCCATATCCTTGTATCTGACTACTAATTTGGGGTCTAGTATCTTCACACCTTCCCTGTATCGTCACCCAAAATTATTCATTATCCCCATGCATGTGATAAATTAAAAAAATCCATTAAAATGGAAAAAATATAGAATATTATAACATTATTTTTGGACATGTAAATAATGAATTTAGGAAAAGGAAAACTATTGTAAAACCATAACATTCACAGAATTGAATTTGAGGCATCATCAAAACATTTAATGTTTTAATGTATATCACTATAGTAACCCATAATACATTCCCTATATTTTATGTGACTAGTGGATATGATAAATTATTTTTGAAAATGTTGGGTCCACCTCTTCATCATGGTGTGTCATCACCTTTGGATGTGAAATTATAATATAAATTAACGAACAAAAAGGATAAATTTAGTTAATGTAAAAGTATGTCACATAATTTACATCCCACAGAATTTCGCCTTTTATTTCTCCCATTGAATATTCATAGTGTTTTAAAATTTAATCATAAATTAAAATGAATGATAAAATGATATAATTGGAATTCAATGAACCTCACGAATGCGAACTGCACATTTAATTCATCCCATGAAATAGTTCATTATATGATATAATTTTTCGGAAAAAATGTTTTGATTAAATAACCATCCAAGGAAGAGGTATCTCATAACATGATTGATGATTTTGAAAATTATATAATAATACACATATAGAATATTTCATTTGAATCGTTAAATATTTTTTCATCCTTCTATAAACCAAATTCAATCATAAAATATGAATAAATGGGTATGTCAAGGTATTGGAATGTTTATTTTAAACTAATCCATATGATATTTCAATTCATATTTGACAATATAGAATGTATCACTACGAATATTCATGTCATTATATAAACATCCCCACCCAATTGTAAAATTTTATTAGAGAATTTTAATTATATTCAAATGTTCCTCATGAAATACATATCCTACAATTTCTTACATTCACTAAATCATAAAATAATTTTTATATTGTATGTTGTATTGAATAAAGTATAATATCATTTGAAAAAAAATCAATGTGCTTTATAATATATTCAAAGAAACTATTGGAATACTATAATTAAGTTCACCTTGTTTTAAATCGTATTTAATAGGTTTTTAATAACAAAGAAATAAAATTATAATAAATTTTCAAACACTTTTAATGAAGAACATTGAGTCAAACACAATTCCAATACAATTAACCAAAAAGTGTGACACCGTGGGACTTTATAGAATTTTAAAAATTATAAATCCCATGATCCACATATATATATATATTCATAGAGATACCTTTAGTAACGCACAATTTCAACTCATTCTATCAATGGGTTTGGAGTGATCTCTATCAAAAATGTGTATCTCTATACTAGTGTCCATTCACTAGCCAAATCTCATTCATGTCTAACATCTCATAAATTCCCTTTATCAAGGTAATCTAGTGATAATGTGAAATGGTCTATATAAATCCCATATGGAAAATTAACCACTTATGGATTCTTCAAGATTATAATAATATAGTCGATGAATACATTACATTTTATCCATCGCTATGCAGGATCACACCACATTTCAGTTATTTGTATCGATATGCACATCTAATGTATTATCTTAGTGGGGATAACCACTCCCATTTATATGTAAATAAATGTAAAATATTGCCTACAGGTCATATGAGAGAACATATTTCATCTACATTGGTCTCTAACTAATAACAGAATGAAGAACATACCCTACCACACCCAATTTAGCTATGTTTCAATGGATCACTTTTGAAATGAAATGGGATATAAAGGTTCACATGATAAGTATAAATTCATCCTCTATTATTGGTAACTGATACATGATCAATGTATTCGTAATATATCAAATACATGGTGAACGAATCTTCATGTGGTATAAAAAGTGGGTCACATAGTGAAAAAAATCCTTCTCATTCCCCATAAGAATATTCCAAGCCTCAAACATGAATCAACCTCATAATAACCATAACATTTTATCACAGCCTAAAAATACTACATGTAACACAAGGGTTTGGGATAACTCAATGTCATACATTGCATGGTTAATTATCATTAATTTTCATAAAGGTAATATAAATACGTACATATATAAATCTAACTTGTATGAATTATAAAGTGGATATTTACTTTGTTATGATACATTTTATATTCATATAATTCTTTTAATAAATCATAAAAGCACTATATTTTCACCTATATATGCAATCATATTTCATTGAGGCCTATATCTTCAATAATATTGATACACTTTCATGGGTTTTTAACTTTTTACATCGATATTTAACTCGTGTTGCATCATTATATGACCATGTGATATAGTCCTATTACAAAACACATTAGTGAGCCACATATATATAAAATTAAATTTGAATAAGGGAGATTTAGAGTTCATATTCCTAATTTATTACAATATAAAAATGTTAAACCACCAATACATCACAATATCAATTTCTATAGTGTCATATTCTATTGTCTATTTAGTGTATAATCTATTTTTAAACCTCATCTTCATATGGATGCGTTTCAAAATCCTAGAAACACGTAATAATATCATACACTCTTTTCAATCAACTGAAATTCATATTATATTTAAACTAAAAAATCCCCTATTTGCAAACTTTTAATTTACCTAAGTTAATGTATACTCCAGCTAGCCTTTAACACTTTATATAAAGATTATAATATTTCAATAAGGCACACCATATCTATTGAGTTTAGGAAATTTCTTATATTATATTTAGTAAGAATGTTAATAAAATATTTTAATATATTATTATTATAAATAATATTTTATGTGTTTGGATAATTTTCCACTAAAAATATAATTGATTGTAATATGTGATTGAATGGTGGTGGGATGAAATTTCCACATATTCCATCAAATATAAAGAAAAAAATATTATATTCCAATAAAAAAAATTTATTCTACAAACATTTATCTAAAAATGATGAACACTAATCTATAAATAGAAAAATAATACTCATATTTTTTCACAAAAAATATTTATTATATATATAATACTATTATTGAATAAGAGAAATGAAATAAAGATGCACATCATCTGTTAAGACCAATCTAAACCACAATTTCATTCAAATTATTTATTAGAAAATTCCTAACAAAATAACCTTTATTAAAAAATATAAGCCCTATAAATTATTACCTTTATTTTTTTCTCATTCATATTTAAAAATCATTTAATATATATAATTGATATTATATTACTTTCTCTATTATTGAATAAATTTATATAACATTACTACCTACCATGTACATTCCATGATGTTTTTAAAGGTCTTTTAGATATATAAAATAATTCTATCGAATTGAATCATTACACATCCTTCTTGATAATACTTTTAAATTTAACTAAAAATGAATGGAAATATGGAGAAATAACATTTGACTCTATACCTATATTTTCATATTGTAGTTTAATCTTTTACCCAGATGTACTTTCTATAAAATTTCAAAACCTAGAGAAAAAAATCCAAATTTCCCTACAATAAAAACATAGAATTTCAATTTAACATTACTTGAATTAATGAATCACTGTAAACATTCTATAATGATAACAACAGTATAAATTCCTCAACCAGAATTGACCTTTCTAGTCTCCCCAACACATTTTGCATACTCAATCATATTTAATATATGTGTAGTGAGTGACGATATATTACATTATATTATATCTAATTCAATTGAAACACTTAGTGATACATTCAATACTATTTCTATATATGTCTATTTACATCTTGAACCACCTCAACACTTAGCTACTCAAGATGGTATACCTCTAATACATAGAACAATTATTTATAGACAATAGATTATCTTATGTTACCAGTGTAATTAGTATTTTGAAATTATAAATCATCCTAATAATGGTATAAATCAATAATGAGATATCAAATATCTAATTTATTTCTTATGAATGAAGTTTTTTGTCATATATCTACCTCAAAATGATTGGTCGTGCCTCTCACCCATATGATTAAGCACATCATGCAATCTACATTGGCCTTAAAAATAATAATCTCTATTTAACAACAACAATGAACCTAATGACCCATCTCTACCACTTGATTTAGTAAATTTACATAAATTTTACCTCTAGATGAAGAAATCAGGTGATTCCTAATCATTATATATGCATCAGAGAACTTGCTCAGTGACTAAGAGGCCTTATCCCACATAATTCCCCATATGGATTACTCTTATTCACTTCCAAAATACCCAAACCTAAACACCCACATAGAAACTAAAAATATAATGTAAAATGAATAAATTATTATATCATTTGTATAAAATAAGGCATTTTAACATTCAATATCATATTTCATTGTGCAACACAAAAAAATTAAAATTTAATATTTATGAATATTATAAAAATAAAATCATTGTTGAATAATCCCCAAATACTATTTTATCAACCCATGAAATCAAATTTATGAGATGTGACATACATAAGGTCAATGGAAACACTCCAATTACACTAAAAATACCTATCACCCAAAATCCCACTATTTCACATTTTGAAAAGGAATTGTTGAAACCCGTTGGGATGAATTGATGGGTGATAATTCTCCAATGAAACAACTAATTGAATATTGAATTCATCATACAATGAAATTCTCTATAAACCTCATGAAAATTTCACTTTGAAATAGACAATTACATAAGGAGCTTATGGAGTCACCACGAAATACATAACCCAACCCCATAACAAAATATTCAAAACACAAAAAAAAAGAACATATAAAACAGTAAATTGAAAATAACTACTTTTTGTATACCAACTAACAATTTTTTTACAATAATATAATGGGTTATTCGAGGAGAATATAGTGGAAATGTAAAAAATGGAATGCCAAAAATTGCCATTCTGAATCCATCCCCTGCTAAATAAACCATGGGTCCACAAATTATACCCCTATTTAAAAATATTTTCTTTTCCTAGTACCTCTCTTGAAAATTAAACCAATTAGACTAGAAGTGAAATGTATATCATTATCCTCTAAAAAACAATACATATTCCCCCCAAAAACCCATCAGGTCACATTTTCTGGACCCATCTGTAGGCCAATGGGTGACTAAATGGTAATGACCCCTAGAAGGGTCATCTTTTACTCAATTCCTTAGAAATGATCATTGTACCTCTGTACTATATAATTATAGAAGTCTATTGTGACATTATTACACTAGATATAAAACCCCAAATAACTATTTAACACATCGAAAGGCATTCCTATTTGTATATACAATGTCAATGGCTTTCCTTGAAATCCAAAAAATTCAAAAATTAATCTTCTCTAACATTAAAATATTTAAACATCTCTAAAAATACCCCCAACACACAAAAACATCAGTCATTAAAAACTCCACATTTTATAGATTTTCAATACCAATAATCGGATGAAGGAATCTCTATAAATGGAATTGTTTAAAAATAATAATTTTATAATAATTTTCCAATTCAAAAATAAATTGGAAACTCTTTTAATTCTCATGCACTAAACTCATAAAAATGAAAATTCCATTAAAATCATTATATCATAAGCAAAATGAAAAAAAAAATTGAAAATAACCTTGGATAAGTAATTGTAAAATCACTGTATCTGATGACATGTGAGAGAACCTATAAAACCAAAACATCATGACAATTATTGAATCACCTAGCCACTAAAACTAACACACAAACACATCAACAACATTGTGATGATTTAACTCTAAGAGGGACTAAAAATTAATCCAAACACCAACAATGGGGTTCATCCATGACTCTTATTATTATAAAATGAGAAAAAAATAACAACCCATCCTTCCTATATTAAAAATCTTCTGTTGAGTGTTGATGTTCCATCAATTTGAGTCCCCCTTCGTGTAAGGATTGGATTACAAATTATTAGTTACTTTAACACTATATAAAAATAACTCACTTGGTTTTAAGGATCCGTTAAAAATATTTCAGAGTATTAGATTCAATAGGATTGTAATACAATATCAAAAATGGATTAATATTTAAAACCTTAAAATATGAAATTAATATTTTCTTCTGTAACATTCAATATAGTATTCCACTTCTTTTATTTCATAAATCATGATTGTTATTAAATATCAATAATTTTTAGTGAAGGAAATACATGCAATATGGGGTATCAATGAAAATTAACTAAAAAAATATAAAATGGGTGACATAATCTTTCATAATGTTATATGAAAGTGCCACAAACAATAATTGATAATGAACATGAGAACTGGCAATTGAAATTATCCGGAAAAACTAAAAAAATATAAAATATTTCCATTATTTAACATTACATTTAATGATTAATCTAGAATCCATTTATAATATCATATTTTCATAACTTATGATTTAATTCATTGTATATATAATGTTTTTATCCCCTTATTTATGTTATTTATATATTACTTTCATCATATGAAACAACTTATAAATGATATCCACAATGGTTGAGTATGTAATGGTTAATAGTTTGACACTGAATATCATTATTGATCATAACATTTCATATATAATATAGATTATGAATCTTTATTGACAATATGTCAATATCATAACCTAAGATCAATGGAATGCAGTGTCATAATATTAGATATTTCTCTTTAAGTTATTCCAAAAATAGACAAGATATTTTTAATATTCATGCATGTTATAATATATGATATAAACATATTCCACATAATGGAATAAAACAAATATAAATCATATTTAAATAGGATTTTGTTCATATGTCTTTACCACTACTCAGATTATAATGATAAAATCACTCATTCAATCCACCATGACTAATAGTAAATTTCAATCGTAAGATATACCATGGTTGAAACAAAAACCATCTATATAATTACATTAATAACACTCTTTGTGTACAATACATCAATAATCAATGTTGCATCAACATTGTGTCATACACTAAATGAATATCAATCATAGTTATAAAAATGAGTATATCATTTACGGTGTGTCCAGACGATGACATCAAATCAATTATTTCTCAATTAAGAGTCTCCTCAAAACCATGATATTCTGGTATCTAATTTGGGAAAAAAATATATGTAAATAAATATATAGTGGTTGTTTCAATAAAATATTACACTTTAAATTTAACTTCCATAAAATGATTTCTGAAATTTTCACAAACTATCATGGTTTAATAAGTTGAGTTTTAATTTCTATGTTTTTTTTTGTTTTGATGGCATTGTGAAACCACTAGGAATTTTTAGTAGGAAAAAAATAAAAATATATCTATAAATAATGTTTTGGTTTATAAATCTACAACAATTATAATATTTCAAGGCCACTATAACCGCCATAGGATGTTTATAAGTAGTTGTTTTAATTGTATATTTTTTATAAAATAGTACTTAAAATAATAATTAATTTATTATGGTTTCTTCTATGTAGGTATCATTGATTAAATTTACATATGAATAGTAAAAAATAATACAAAATTGGGTCATCTGAATATTCTATTTCTCACAAGTAAAATACAGATATGTCGACAACATAAAAAATTCATTCCCTTATAGAATTAAAGGAAAAACAGTTTCTATCAACTTTAAAAAATATATATCAAATAAATAAAAAATATGTATTTGGTTTATTTATATGAAATACAGTCTGCATGTAGAATTAATATTAAAAAATATAAATCACATCAATATATTTATCCAACATCAACTCTACCCAAGTATATTAGGCTAACATACCCTAGATGATCCAGAGTCTTGATGTTCTTTTAAATTAACAGTTATGGATTCAACTAATCCATACACTAAATAGAATTTTAAATATTAATTAAGTTAAAATAAATATTCCGAATAAAAAAGCTATTTATATAAATCATCATAATAATATTAACCTACTAAAATAAAAGAATCATATTCATTTCTAAATATATTAAGGATTAAAAAGCCCGATAAATTCAACATGTTATTTTAATAAATATTGTTAGAAAAAAGATTCCCATCACTAAAAAATAATCATATCTAATTTTCAATTATTACTCCTGGTCATGTATTGTGTTCATAGGCATCGAAATTTTAGTTTATGAGTCTAATTCGATGATAAAAGATATATTTTTTAGATTAATATTATGATGAGTCCTATTAAATTAAGATGATCCCCTCCCAAATATATGTAACATTGTGGGATTAATACAGGACTCTCCAACATGACTAGCTTTCATTTTTATTAGTACATGGCCAATAACATTGATATGGGAGATGTATAATGACTGTGAGAGATTTCCTTCTCATTCCTCTTTACTGTTTCTCAACAAAGACAATAAAATTTAATCAGACTAATATAAATAATAATAAGCTATTTCAAAGATAATTAATTTCACGAAAACCATCTTATAATGAAAATTTCTCAAAAAATATAGTTAATGAAATAATTAAAATATCTCATCAATGTCACTCATTAAAAATAAACATGAATTAAATTTTCATTTTTAATATTCTATGTTTTAATTTACCTTCTAGGTAAATCCTAAAAATGAATATAAAACGAAAATATTAATAATTGGTACTAATCATGTTAAACATATATGAAATGTCCATATCAAGATAACAGAATAAAGATAGGATATACCATTATTTTAATTTTATTACTATTAGTAAATAGATATCATTTTCTGTAAAATAATATAATAAATATTACTTGAAAATATATCAACATAAAAAAATATTTAAATTCAACAAATTAACTTGGAGAGTAATTTTAAAATTATAATAATGAATATTAGCATTCGAATACAAACAATAATTTGGTAAACTAATTGTGTATAATTTTTCTAAATTACTATAAATAACGGTAACGAAATGAATCAAAAATTATAATATAATTACATTTTTCAATGAACCTTTTTATATACATAATAACTTATTTAGTATATAAAATAATTTATATTTAATAGGTTATAATTTATTAATTTTAAAATCAAATAAACATAATCAAAATAACCAGAAGATAAACAGTATCATGAGACGTTATAGTAAAACAATTATTTAAAATCATTTATTAAATCCATTTCCTCCTATTTAATTTAATTTTTATATTAATTTATATTTTTTACATGATTTTTTGTAGAAGTTTAATTTACGAAATTCCAATTGGTATTCCAATTCACATCAATGTATATCATAGATCACCTGACATCATGAATAAGTTCATTTTGATATTTCATAAGTGGAATAAATTTATACATAAAAAAATTTAAATAATTCAAATAAAAAATAGTATATTTAATCATGACTACTAGATTTAATTTTTCAATATTATCAATGAAAATCATTTGGATGCAGTTATATGTGGGTTGACGTTTTTCTCTTAGTTGATGGGTTTTTTCAAGTGATTTTTGAATTTTTTTAAATATTAATTAAAATGAATTCATTTTGAATAAATTAATATAACTATACTCATATATTTTTAAATATCATATGTTTATATTAATTATTCATATCCATAAATAACATCCAAAAATCATGTGATGTCCATTTAGGTAACATTTTGTACAACTGGTGGAGAATAATTTTGGGGATATATAAATCACACCATAGCATGTAAATAAATTTTTTAAACATATTTCAAAAATATTTCAGTTATGATTCATGCACAACAATTTAAAACCCCTGAAAAAAAAACTAATTATTAGATATGGAAGAATAATTAAACACGTATTTGAATGTAATATCAATTGAAAAAATATAAAATTTTAATTTAACATACTTCTACATACTTATAAAAAATAACATTCTTCGAACCAATTAGAATCTACCTCTAATTTGTATATTTGTTATTGAGGGACAACATAAAAAATTATAAATTCCTAATGATTTGCCCATGTAATCTTATACAATCATCTATTGGAAACCCATACATGTAAAATAGAACACATATATTAAATTTCATGGCCTTCTAAATAACTATTGTATTCATTTCCATTTTTCGGGTTATTATTGATCTATTTTAAATAAATGTATTCCAAAATTAGTATTGGGATGTATTAAATTATTTTTTCACATTAAAACATACAAAATCATCATGATAACCCTTTAAAACTATCATGGTGGAAAATGTTACTCCATATGCTCAGTCTATGAATATGGTAAATCCCTAGATAAGACCACAACAATGGGATCTGGGTAGGGTTATTCACCTGGAATTAGAGATAAATCCACATATTCTATATGATAACCACCAGTAGAGAGGGGAAAATTATTCTCGAGTATACTATCCTCTCCGTGAATCCTTGAATTTCGTTCTCGAACCAGCTAAAAATCAACATGAATCTTCTACATAATGTATACTAAAAAGATCTATAGAAATAAATCTATGATGCAAAAGTGATTCCATAGAAAAATATACAATGTAAAAAATTCTACAAAAGATGATTAAGCTATAACTAAGTAGTAAATATAGTTAATAAAATATAACACATGAATTATATGAATAAGTACAACACTACCCACTTCAGATTATCAGAAAATATAAAAAAAGTTACCATAATGGACTCTTACAGAAATAACATATTGCAACCTATTTATTCCATTGTCATTATAAATGATAACTCAACCAAATGACTAAATTGTAATGACAACTATATGTTGAGAGAAATATTTAATGACAAACAACTCACAATAAATCTCTTGTTGTCTATATAGAATAGAGTGAATCAAATGACATAATATGATTACCCAATACCCTAAAAATAATGATTGTTGATGGGACATATTTCAAGTGAATTGAAAAAATATAAGGTGTGAAATCAGTCCAATGAATCACACTAACCTAGAAAATATAACACCCAATGAAAAATTAAGAATACATATTATAGTGTCATGTGATGACCAAGAAACCTCAAAAATATATTGAACCTACATCAGATCCATGGTGAAACAAAGTGGTATATCATACCATAACTTAACCCATACTAAATGAATCTTGGTTAGTCTTTATTCCAATCCAAATCCATAAAATAATAGGAAGTTTAGGTTTTCCTTTGAAATCATGTTCCCTACAAAAATTTGTAGCGTAGGATGTCCTCATGTCTCAAACAATCTGTTCACACTCAAGGGAGGAATCATTCTATGAATCATGGTAACCAATATTCACTCCACTTATTTCGTTTATTGATTAATTTGGTTATACCATATCACTCATGCCAGCCCACACATCACAACTTATGCCACACATTATTAGTAATTAATGTCCAAAAAATCACATTCAACTAGGAGCACATCTTACATTTGGAGATCCTTTTAGTTCGATATCTGTCTTGGGGGTTCCAAGCCTCATGATCCACTCACCACACTAAAAATACATTTTCAAACCCATGAAAAAAATATACACACCAATGAAAACAATATATGGAATGCAACAGTCTAAAGGATCAATATCATCACCAGGGTGTTAGTTACTGGAGACATAACCACAATAATCTAACACTTATCCACACTCATCTCATTCCTCTATGGTATTTTTTCAATCCACCAGATCTAATCTGAAACTTTTATAACGAACCAAATATCACCAGAACTCCCACATGATAAAACATAAACATAAAATGAAGAGCATAGATGGAAATAATAGTAATGGATATATATAAATCCCTCATAATTATGAAAACATTTAATCTACAACACAATTTCCAAAAGGTCATAAAACTCAATTAAAAACTTTATATTTCCATAGAAAATTAAGAAAATTTATTTTCAGAATTCCTTTAGAAAAATAAATATTTTCTATAAT
Organism: Viscum album; assembly: GCA_963277665.1. Classification (NCBI taxonomy): domain Eukaryota; kingdom Viridiplantae; phylum Streptophyta; class Magnoliopsida; order Santalales; family Viscaceae; genus Viscum; species Viscum album. The sequence goes on from OY728141.1 coordinate 1,075,893,678, forward strand.
TATCATTCTAGAAACATTCCAAAAATATGATCAAAATTTTCATTATAAAACCACAACATAATTTTGAAATTTGTTTTGAAAAAAACAACTTCAAATCGCCATTTTTTGATTAAATTAATTTTTCTTTCAAGATTTTTTTAAAACACATATTACTAAATAAACCCATTTCAAATTTAAATCCATCATATACCACCATGAATTCCATAATGAAGTCCACCGACACTCATTATACTATAATCCACCTTGAAATCATTTAACCTAGTATCTAGTCCATGTTAAATATTAGGCAGAAACACGACATTCCATTTCTATGTTAGAGATCCCAAAATTCCTTAATCATGGTGACAATAATAATAATGATGTAAAAATAACATCAAATTACTAACTCAAAAAGATATATTTAGAAATAAAGAACACATACCACAACTAAAGACCCTTAAATCTATCCCAATATTATAATGAACTGCTATAAATCTATAATTTTGTATTTCATAAATAAACATCCCCAAATTAATAAAATAAATATTTGAAAATTAAAACACCTAATTTAGTAATCGATTCTAAAATCATCAGGTGACATTATGAAACAAAAATCAAAAGAAATGGGTTCTAGTACACTCTTGAAGAACACTCAAACCTAAAAGAAACAATAACCCTAAAATATAACCATTATTCAATATTTATTTTCACCCAAATTAGTAAAACTATAATTAATGATATTTGGAAACATAACTATTTTAAAAGTAATTATAACCCACTTGAACACCTCCAATCAGATCCTCCACTACTATCCATGAAGGAAATACTCATCAATTGGGTTGATTTCAAAATACTGTAATGAAATTTTATATCAAAATCCAATTTACCAGAACAGAAATTAAAACCAAAGTAATTGGTAATGGAAGATAAGTGGAGGGATTCTATTAATAATTATTACAACAGACCGCTATCATACTATCCTTGTAAAATGGTGATAAAGAGGGTTGAAGGATTTCCAAAAATGTATCTTCCCCATTATTCAATCAATAAAAATAAAGGAATGCACATATGTGGTCCTATTAGAACCACATTGTTATATGACCAAAGGGCAGCCCAAAAAATACATAGTGGGTCCCCTTTATAAAATTTACATATGAACTATGATATAGATACCCTTTAAAAAGGGATACTCATAGATAATGTGTACTCCCCCAACATAATCTAAAATTTAAAAAAAGATCCATGATGCAACCCACATTTTGAGGGATTTCATCTGAAGTCCCTTATATGGAACCACTATTAGACCATAATGAGGGTTCTTCCAAATAGACGTCAATGTAGGGTGGCCTTCTAGGCTATACTGTTGTTGACTATAATGGGGAGCCATAATGTCCCTTCAATAAGGGGGCCCTCTATGAGGAAGCACTTGGAATATGGGTTGGCATGTTCCCTACACCACTACCCTAGTGTAGTGCTTCCCCAGTGTATCGTGGCCTCTAAAGCCATGTTCTACTATGTTTTAGATCCCATTTAAATTTCTTGTTGACACTAATATTATAATATTTCATATGTATGTCTACCCCAACACATATATTATGATCAATAGAGCACCCAAAATACTAAATGGGCCTTATTCTCCATTAAAAAAGTTTCTAATTTATATATTTTAATATTCTAACTATTGATTATAATAATTTTTCTCTAATAAAAACCATCTCCAAAACCCAGAAATCATAAATCCTTTAATTATCAAAACATGTAATTCATTTTGTTATTGCAATCACCCCCTGATAATGCTTTTCATCCAAAGAAAGTTTTAATAGTCCTTCCGCCTTCATTCCACGCATACCACTATTTCAATATACTAGAAACATTGCACATCATATTGAATTCTCAAAAAAAGTAATTTCATTCAAGAAATACCTCAACAACATATTGAATAAAAATCACTGTGCATATTACACCACAACATATCCAATTTTTGTCAAATCATCAGTCATTCCTCCCATTTATCATTTTCTCAAAAGAGATGGCCTCAACCGCGATCGAACAGCTACTTAATTGAACCTCCATATCACTATGTCATAACTCTTGAAGTCATTGATTAACCATATAAACTACTATAAAATAGTCTAAACCCAAATCAAACTGCATTTTCATTTATATATACTCATCGAACCAATGTAATTATCATTCACTTCCAATGATTTCGAATGAAGTCTCAATATGACTAACATAATAGTTCCGCAAAATACATGACCTTGACCAACAAATGGGCATTGATCCTAAGACTAATTGATTATATACAATAATAAAGTATCCTTATAGTTTTCCCAATAAACCAAACAACATTTCTTAACCACCCATGGCTTATCCATCATGACATGTAAGGACATCATGAACCATCTCCCTCATGTACCAACGTAGCCACATTAAATATTGATCATCAAACACCAAAATTATGGTCAACCACCCTGGTCATGAAAAAGGAACCTCGATTTCAATAACCAACTAAACCAAATTATTATGGTTTTCACCAACTTATGAATCTTAAAAATAAGGTTGAAATAATTTGACGGTGATCCCAACCATATCAATCCATTATGTTAATCAATTCCAACTTCGAGAAGCCAAAACCCTAATTTTTTTCTAAAATTATGCTAATCAATCAAAACCCCTGTCTATATTCCCAAGAAAAAAAATTCCCTCTTGAATAATATGTTACATAAACAATGAACATAAAATAAAACACCTAGGTATCTCATGGTCAACCATCAGAAACTAAGGTATTTTAATAGACATGGGCATCAGTTTTTGTCCAATCGCCTATTAAAATTAGGCCCACAACCACCACTTATTCTTATCATATCATAAAAAATCCTTAGCATACAGGAAGATAATTAATGCATCATGGACACACACAGCCAAAACAATAAAATCAAAGACTCCATATTTACACAAGTATCAGTTTCTTATTTTAAAAACTATCTCGGAAATATAATTAAATACACAAAATGTTCCCAATGTTTTCAAAAAAACATTGGAATGAAACTGTTTTCACCAAAAACTAAAATCATAAAAATCCATAACATAGTTGTATCATTATTGAAATATAATTCCATTTTTATGAAAAATTTGAAACTCAATATTAAATACTATTTTCCTCACATTTCCTAGATATTCAAAAAACATGTTCATTTTCAATTGAACAACATCACAAGAATTAAAAATATAGATTAAATTATTAATAATTATTTATAAACACTGCGTGATATGATGTGTATTTTTTTCAAATTGATTATTTCGACAAAATAACCAATCAGTAAATTTTATTTCATTATTTCATCATTACAAATAAAATCCCAATCAATCAGACACCCCCATGAACACATATTAATATATTCACATATTCTTGTGTAATTGAAATGAAATCAATTATATTATATGTTACTTTAATTAACAATGGATAATAATAAGGAAACATGTAAAACAACCCTTCCCATAGGTGTGAATACTATATGCTACGAATTAAACCACAATGGAGAATGAATAATATTTTTACCCCACACAAATCCCTATGAACCATCCAAAGTATCATCCATCAAACCATGGTATTCATGGTTCAATCCATCAACTTATTTAACAATGAGTTCCACTTACCAGACCTAGAAATCTCTTGGAATCATTTTATTTATCCAATGTCTTAATTTCATGTCCTTTACTCAATCTACCTCTTAATTCCTAGAAGCCAAAATCAACTACAATGAACACTACCTCATCCCATAAGATGCTCACTCACTATTTTTAATTATTTTTCATAGATAACTCAAATTATATTCATGATGGGTTTTCATATGAACTTAGAAACACCTAAGCAAATTTTAGAGGGAAATAACTAACTTATATGGTTGAAATTAGTCTTGAGGATACAATTACCTCTAAATTAAATGGAATTTTGTGGTCAAATAATTCAAAAAAAATCATATAAACATTCTATATAACTGATATCTAAATTATTATATATAAAAAACCGAACCAACAATGACCATACATTCTATAATAGATGGAAGTAAACTATATATATGATGTATCAACCATAATTGAGAAAAATTAATAGTAGAAAAAAAATTAATTAATCCTCATATAAATAAGTTATAATGTGGACTATACATTTAATAAAAGTTAATTTAAATGTTACTAAATTAGAATATTTCTAGACACACCCAGTCTAACCTACTAAATCCTGATACTCTAAAATTGGATAACAAAACCATGTATCTGGATTCAATAAATTCAAAAATCTCTGAGAGAAAATGTGAATTGTTCCAATATTCATTGAAATAAAAACCATGTATGCAGATAACGGGTGGTTCTAATGACCTAATAGGAATCCAAAACTCTGTGACCATACTGATTAATGTTATTATCGTGTTCATATGAATGAAATATATATAAATAGTGCAATCATTCACGTGAAAAATATTACCCGAGAAAACATAGCACACATTTCACATTTATGTATATATGTTTGGAATTAATTTTCTAAACAGGCCATCATGAAATCGTACCATATGTAAATTTGATCCATGTGGGAAGGATGAGTCACCTCATTCAAAAAAAAATACCTTATAGTCAAATACATGATGTAGGGTTCTAGAAAATGTTGGACCCATACTCAAAGACACAGTGGAATGTGTCTTACTGAATCATTACCACTACCTGATGATGTTGGATAGGGTGTCCAATTCAAATAAACTTGGTCACCTCTTACCAATCATTGAATATTATAGATTAAGTACTCCATCCCACCCTTATCAGACAATAGAGGTCCCATATATCAAATCATTCCACATCATATAGTTGAATATAGACCTTGACATGAAACATATCAATACCTCATCTCAAACATGGTAGTACTACAAGATCCATATCACTCATTTTGGGGCCAGTTCTCATTGTCCACACCCTCACCCTATGTTACATCACTAATCACAAGTACACAGTCTTCATACAGCTAAAATGTAAAAAAATCCTGAATCCATATCACAACTCACAATCATGGTTTAAAGGTTTTTGTTCCCTTGAAACATATCCCCGCGTCTAGAAAACATACCAACACCCACCTCATCCTACTAAGAGATCTTTATTACCCTAGTATAGAACATGTAATTTAATACATAAAAAATATCACTGACCAACATGAATAAATATTCTTAAACCTATAATGATAAGAACACAAATAGTTTACACTAATCAGAATATACAAATTACTCATGTGTTAGATAAAATTTCATTAATCATATATTTTTAAGGGAATTATAAAAAACAACCAAGAAACATCATATTTCCATTAGAATCTATCTAAAATCATCTTTAAACCAGATTTTTCAAATCCACTATATTTCATCTTACACAAAGAATTCTCTTAAAAAATACAATACTTTTTTTATAAAATCATAATTTCATTTTGAAATACCATTATGAAAATTTCATTTCTCAAATAAACTATTTCCCCTTAAAGTACAGATAAATTTAAAACTCATTAAAAATCCTTTTAAAAAGGAACCCTCTTAATTTTAAATACAACACTAACTAATAATTTATCAATAATTTTGGTCTAATGTAGTTGTATAGCCAGAGGTCCAACATTGTAGTGCCCCAACCCCATATGATCAGAGTTAGTGCATTACTTTATTAAATTGGAATGATTATGAGGAATATAATTCTAATGGACTCCTCATGTTAGATTTTTTGAAAACCATATTATATATATGAAACCCATTATACATTGGGGATCAATAATAACTCATAAAAAATAATATAATTCTTGAAACACATTCAAAGGATTACTCATCATCACCTAGGGAAAGGAAGCATAATAAGGTTGAAATCAAATGATCAGTAAGAGTATGTACATCAGATGTAATTAATAATCAATAATCTTAATCAATATCAAAATGTAAAATAAATTTAATACATTATAAATTTAGATATTATGATAAGGAATATTAAATATGGAATGTAAGATATCGAAAACACATTCCAACTAGTCAATAATATTATAATTAATCTAAAACACGTATATTTTAACTAATTGAATAATCACATGGAATAACAATAACTGAATTTATAATGATGGATATAAAAAACATGCTGATAATTATTCATTACAAAAAAATCTACTACTTTCAAGGATTCATTTAAATAATATAATATTATCGAGTCTTTTATTCCATGAATCTGATAATGGTAAAGCATCACCCCCAAAATCAAATTAATGGATAAGGCTTTAGCCAAAACCATATAATGTTTTCTCATGAAACCCACTAATGCATATAGGGGATATAACGCCCCTCAAATCACATAATAAAACCAATGAATTCATTATATGTCAAAAAAAATTAATCAATCAATACCCATTATCATTAATTTTAGATATTGAATAGAATATACTGATTTAACAAAATTTAACTATTAACACCAATTACATTCAAAGTGAACATTGAATTTAAAAATGGTATATGGTTTAACAAATAATAATACCCATGACAAATCATATGGATATTTAATATATATTTAATTTTTATTAAGTGATTACAATAAAGACATTTTTTCAAGAGAATGATAATAATCGCAAAAGATAGTGATATTTCAATGAAAAAATTTACCACTCTGTCAATTTTCAAATAAAACCCCATATAAGAGATAATTCATTTTGATACATAAAATTAAATGAAGAATGAGTGAAACATGTTATTAAACTTACAATGGACAGTATATACACCCCATATAAGGGAAGTTATTCATAGATAATAAATAAGTATCAATGGAATGTAATGGAGATGAAATACCATACAACTATTGTAACTTTTGAATCTAAATCCCACAAAATAATAGTCAAAAAATGAAACATTTAAATACCATGAATATAAAATAATTCATTATATAATATATCAAATATTTCATTAAATACACTACTCAAAATCAGTGTGTGTTCAACATGAATTTTATATCATATATGTAAAAATTGATTTAAAGATCCACTACCTTGATTTTAATATTTAACATGTAATATTATCTTCATGAAAAATAAATTAAGTTATTTTTTTAATTCCATGATAAAAAAATCTTTTTTATTAATAATTTTACTTCAATTATTACACTTTTGTATAAAACTACTTAAACAATTAATTTTATGTCATCTGTTTTGATTGAATTTGGATCATGTGTGAAAAACCACATTGGTTGGTCAACTATGGCCAGAGGGGTCATTATATAAACATATAAATAATAATTATACTGACATAAATATCATATTTATCAAAAAATAATTATTTTAGAACCATTCATTTAATAATGTTATGAAAAATGAACCAATGTTACTATCATTTAGACAATTGTTTATATGTATGCATGGGTAATGGATCCATTTTTGTATGCTAATTATGGATAGAAAGTAATAATTTTTTTATCATTATATAATGATAAATAAATCATAAATATAATTTTATTTTACCATATAAAAAAATATAAAATCATTTTACTTAAAAATGAATCACATCAAATTGAGGAGGTAGTATTCCACATTTACTAAAGATATAACTTTTTTAGTGTGTTGAAAGAGTAGTAATGAAAATTTGATATTATATTTTCATAAAAGTAATTACTTCATGAATAACCTATATATTTATTTTATATCAAAAATTATTAAATCAACCCATTAGTAATAAATTCTATTTAATCTGTGAATGTATTAGGTCAAATTAAGTATGTGGTAATCCAAATGTCCTCAAATGAAGTTATCATATTCCAAAAAAATAGAAAGCACAAATGTATATGTAATATAAAAAATATTGAATCATAATGAAATAATAACTATGATATATAAATTATAAATTTATTTTCCATCATAATACACAACCATGAGATATTGTTAAGGAAAATCAAATAATGTCGTGTCATGAGGTGGTAGTTCTACATAAATGAATGACAATATTGTATCCCATTTGATGTTAGTGTGTTTGGGTGTAGGTTAAAAACATAACATTAAAACATCTCATAATAATATGGAAAATAATGTTTCTATAAAATAATGGAAAATGAAAAAAATAATTGTTTTAGAATGAAATAAAACAATAGTGATCATTTAATAATGATACATCTTTTTTGGGTAACTCGTTTTTGTTTACACCAAAGGACTTATATAGAAGGACTACATGTAAAAGATAGTCTTCTAGTTTTTTGGGATTCATTTTGGGATATTTTTTTCTCACAATATGGATTAAACAAATTCACTTGAGTGGTGTGAGGATAAGGAAGAGTGAAGTCCTTTTTATAGAGGGGGAGGGGTGACATTCTTGTAAATATAAAATGGTAAACACTATTAAGTGGTATTCATTACCACTTGTTATTCTAAAATGGAAAATTAATGTATTTATGTTGATATGTGGTTGGAAAACACTGAAACAAATTTTTTTTCCCGAATTGTATGTTTGTAAAATTTTACCATTCATTTTTTATTATGGTAACAAATTTTATAACCTAAGTAATTTAAACATTAAAATTATATTAATGTGTAATTTATTATAAAATATATAAAATAATAATTATTCTTATTATAACTAATATACATAATAAATATCCCATGTTTAATAGAAATTAATTTTAAAAAAATCACATGTAACACGTAAAAACATAGCCTTATCCTAAACCATATTACTAATTTGTAATTTTTATGGGTAAATATTTTCATTAAAAAAGATAAATTGGTCCATTAATAGACCATATTTTTAATTTATTATAATGTAATAATAAGTTGGTAAAATATATGATTTTTATTAATTAAAATTATTTTTAATCAATTATCATTTATTATGAATTAACATTATATAAGTTAAATTTCAAAAATCTCATGAAAATGGTGGGGTTAAAATATATAATGTTAAAATCATTATAAAATGATATATATAACAACAAAAATAATTTAGCATAATAATTCATGAAATTTTCATTAATTTTAATGTTATTAGTATCATTTATTTTATTTCACTATCAAAAAAAATAATCCACGTGGAATTTTTTTTTCATTTTGTGAAAATAATTCATCTCTAAAAATCAATGACAAAAGGTTATGATTAATATAACATATTAATATTTTATAAATATAATTATTACTTAAAATATGTCATTTTTTACATATCTATTCGATTTATAATTGATAAATCTACAGAATGTTCCGTTTTTTGTATTTTTTTCATTACATAACATATTAAATAAGTCAAACTCATGGTATAGTGTCCCAATAACTCATAAAATTATCTCCTACTATCATATGTTCAATATATTTACATCAAATGAAATTTTTATAAGTTTTTATAAAATTTTGACAATTATATTTAAGGTTTAGTCCCTTACTTAGCTTAATTTTACCTTAATCAATGTAATTAATTTAAATTAATTTCACTAAAAATTTTGGTCAAAAATTAAGGTGATCTAATTAGAATATTAATATTATTATCATTGAAACATTTAATTTATAGTTATCCAAATTAAATTAATGTAATTTGAAAATTTTATTCTAATACCAATCCTAAAGAGGAGGTGATAAATTGGGTTTTAATGTGAAGTTGTTGAAAAGTTCACTTTGTTTTTCCATCTAAATTTAATATTAAAATTACCCCATTTATCTATATCTTATTAACATATGGATAATTCATATATATTTTTACTTTAAGGGAAATCTAAATTTTAATTTAATTTTATGTATTATTTAAAAAACTGCAGTATTTAACTAAACGGAAGTATTTTTCATTATTGAATGAATGAAACTATTAAAAATATAAAAAAATATATTATGATAATTTTAAAATTCATAATAAAAAAAACTATTTTTAAATGTTGTGTGTACAATAAGTATAACATGATGTTCTATATAAAGTATATAGAAACATAATTAATTTAATTATGAAATTAAAATATTTTAATAACATAGGTTGTGACATTATCCCAATTTCCCTTAAATTCTTTCCTTATAGTTTTAATATGATCACAGTATTAGAGGGATTGTTTTTGAAAATACTATTTTTGGAAAAACTCATATCATATATAGATTCACTAACACGTATTTTTAGTATTTTTGAAAGTGAAATTATAACTTCATAAAATAATAGGCATTAAAATAATATTAGAATGGTTAATATAAGGACATTGAAGATAAATTTCTCTATCATGTTTAGAGGAAGAGTGATAGGGAAAATTTTCAGCTAAATGATGTTAACTGAAAATCTCTAAAGAAAACATATAAAAATGGTCATTGATATCATCTAAAATGTTGATAATATGAATTATTTTTTGTTTAATGGACCTTTTCATATAGTTGAGTAATTAATTCTAACAATAAGAATGTAAGTAAGTATAATCACTTTGATATATTTTAATTTCATTATCACAATTGGTCTTTCTGTTTTTCTTGGACAATTTATACATCATCTCGTAATACAAGTTTCATAAAAGGGTGTTGTAATACATCAATCTCTAAAACCACATCCAAAAATAAATATAAAAATTTCATAAATGGTTAGCTTTTATAAAATAGTATGATCTAACATTTTATAAAGTATGTCACTAAACATACTTATCAAACATTATGATGTGGCTCTTAATAATCAAATACCAAACATTTGAATATAGTAATAATATGAATTTCCATAAAATTTATCATAAACATAAATTATTCATTATTCCTTAAATAAATCTCATGTCAAAAGATATATTCATTAAATCCAAAAGTGTTTTAAATTACAACAATGATATCGTAAACCACATTGTTATCTATTCATTAATAGGTTCCAAGGCAGTCAGAACTATCCAATTTACATTATCCAAATCAATAATATCATCATTAAAAATTCAATATCTTAGTATCAGGAACAGATTAATAGTTATATTTCTGTAAACCATGTGTTTTTCAAATGGTTCTACTTTCACCTATATCACTCTTCTCAGTACCATTCAACATATTTTCTCAAATACTTAATAAAATAGTGCTACAGTACAATCCATAATTATTTATTTATTCTTATGAAAATTACATCACTGATATAATACTCAAATAAAATATATTGTGTATCCAAGAATAATCACAATAAACAATTTTTCTCATTTGTGGTATTTTCATAGTTATTACCAAGACCCAGTAGCCTCTTTTAAGAAATATTACAATGATGGTTAAGGTATTGATCTTCATAGTTTACTATCTATTTTGATTGTAGTAAAAATAATATAATACAAACTATAGAACCACATCCTCAGAATCTGAGAGGTGGTTAATTAATTTCATAAATTTTATTGATTATAATGAATCCAATCCAGATGTAGAAATCTATTTAGTTGTTTTGGAAAAATTGTTTACATACATGAAACCCAATCGAAAATGGCAATGGAAAATTTTTCATAAAAAAATATAAAAGATAAATATCCGTTACTCTCATTTAAAGGACTCCTCTTAATAACCTATGGAAATTAACAAAATAATAATGGTGAGATCAATTAATTAGTAAGGGTTATTACAATGTAATTAATCATGAATCAATATGAATAATATATATTAAAAGTTAAAAGAAACTAAAAATGATTTCTAATTATTAAACGGGATAATGAATAATCAATATAGAATGATAGATAACTGAAACACATTCCATTTAATCAATAATATTATAATAAAACATAAACATGGATATTATAACCAATATAATAATAACATGGAATATTAATGAATGATTTCATAATGATGGAATATATAATGATGGATATATAAAACATACGATTGTGGAATTATTTAAAGAATATATTATTATCAATGCATCATTACAAGAGTCATATAATATCATGTATTCATAAAATGAATCTAATATTGTCGTGGTTTCATTCTAAGAATTTAATAAATTTGTAATGCCTCTGCCAAAACCATATCTAGTTTCTCTCATGAAACCTAACGCTGCATAGAAGTAATATTGTGGGACCCACATATAACAAAACAAATCTAATTCATTCATCTTATGTTGAATAATTAATTTAATTATATAATCCCATTATATTGAAATATACGTATTAAATATAAGATATGGATTTATCAATATTTCTCATATTACTCAATTAAATGTCAAAGTGAACACCATATGTAAAAATAATACATGATTTAGGAAATAATAGTATATATAATAAATTATTTTTATCTTTAAATAAGTTTAATGTCTATGAATTTATTATAATAATGTTATTTTTTAAGAGAATGTTAAAAATCACACAAGAAAGATAGATTTCATAGATAACTTTTACACAAGGAAAATTCTGAAATCAAGCCCCTTGAATGAGATAATAAAATTCCAAACCTAAAGTAAAATGAATAATGAATGAATTATAATATTAAATTTAAAAATATATTTTATATATACCTCATATAATTAAATTGGTGTATAAATAATAATGACGTCGCAATATAATGATAATTGTGTTGAAATCCATTACAACCATGGTAACATTGGAATCAGAATCCTCAAAAATAATAATCATAATATGAAACATTAAAATACCATTAATATAATATAATTCATGGAATAATACAATAAAATCATCAATAGATAAATTACACAAAAAATATTTGGGAGAAATGAAATGTATTTCACTAGAATAAAAGTGAGGTGAAAATCACATACCATATTTCCCACTTGTCATTTGTGTCTTTATATTCATAAATAATAAATTTATGTTAATTATTTACTTACTTGAAAATATTTTTCATGTTTATAATTACTTTTACATCACTAATTTCAATTTTCAATATTATTTCTGAAACTATTAATTTTGTGCTGGGTGTCTTCACCAAATTTAGTTCATGTGTCAAAAAATGACATTGGTAGATCCATGATGGAAATATAGTTCATTATATAATCATACATGGAATAAATATTATGAAATAATTATCATATTTTTTTATAAATTATTCTTTTAAAACCATTCATGAATCATGGTTATGAAAAATGACCCATCATTATTATCATGGAGATTGTGGGTCATATATACGCCTGAGTAATATTTCAATTCTACAATGGTAATTTTAGAGAGAAAATATGCAATGGTTATATTTCTATTATTATAATAATATAATAAATATAATTTTACTTAAAAAAATATACTTATACATAATATTCTTGTTTTATAAAATAAATCCCTCCATGTCGAGGAGCTGGTAGTCCACATGTATGCAAATGATGGTATCACTTTTTCAGTTTGTCAAAAGGGGGATAATAAAAATGATATAATATATTTACAGAAATTTTAATATTTCATTAATATCATATTTATTTATTTAATGTCACATGTGATAAATTAAAACCATCATCAGCACATTACATGTAATGTGTGGACACATTACATCACTTTGAAGAGGCAGTTGTCCACAAGTCCACAGACAATGTTATCATAATCCCACAAAATGAAAATATTAATGATATTTGATACATTAAAATTATAGAAGAATAAATACATAATAATATCATATATAAAATATAAAACCAATTTTTTTTTATCCAAATTCCTAACCATGAGAGGTTTTAACAGAAAACACAATGATAATGTTTCACATGGTGGTAGTTCATTGTAAAAGAATTATAATTTTGTTTTTAATTTGATGTAATTGTTTGTAGATTTAGTTATAACCATTTAAAAATTAATATATAAGTGTATCTATGATACTTATATTGTAATATAATGATGTAATAAGAAGAATTTACATTTTTTTAGGATGAAATAAAAGAATAGTGGTCGATGAAGAATGTTTCAAAAAATTTCAAGTAACTCTTTTTGGATTAAATAATTGGACTTATTGGATTTAATTATACCAAATTTTAGTTGTCAAGAATAAAGATATATATTTCATGATATTATTTTTTCAGGTTATTTAAGATCCAAATTTTTTTAAGTGGTTTTATGATGTGTGGGAGTGAATTCTTTTGTATAGTGGAAGACTGGTGTTATTCTTTTAAATACCCAAATGTAAAAAACATTTGGAGGTCTCCCTTAACTCCTATGATTAATAATATAAAAGTAGTGGATTAATGTCGATTTATATTCAAGAAATAGTCTCACCACATTATAGAATCAGATTTTTTGTAATTTTTTTCCTCAGCTTCTATGTTTCGCTACTTTTACCATTTTAGTTTTTATTAAGGTAACTATTTTTCTATCCAATGTAATTTAACACTTAATATTTATTTAAAGTGGGATTCATTAAAAAATATAGACATAATTAGTCATAAAGATGATATGTAATTTAAAAAATACAACTCATTAGTGTTGGAAATAAATTTTAAAACAAATGCATGTAACGTGTAAAAACACTGCTTAAACCCAAATTGTGCTAAAAATTTTATATTATTTAACGGTCAATATGTAATTTGTAAAAGATCAATTGTTCCATTAATAGACCATACATATTATTTATTATCATTTGAAAACCAATTTGAATAATATATTATTTTTTGTAATTTTAATTATTTTGAATAAAACAACATTTAATCTAAAATAACAATAATGTCTATTTCACATTATTTACATGATTTAAATTTAAAAAAATATCATGAAAATTATGTAATTTAAATATATTTTGGTGTTTTTATTATAAAATTGTATATTCATCTAAAAAACATGTTAAATAATAAATCATTAAATTTACATCACTTTTAATGGTTTTCGCTTCATTTGTTTTATTTAGTAACTAACAAAATAATATGTGTCTTAACGTTTGTAATGAATTTAATGATACAAATTATTATCTGAAATTTCATTATTGATGATTATAATAATTTTATCCTATTTAAATTGGAAAATATTAGGTATAACTAAAACTATTATGTTTTTTTAGAATCTCAAAACAATATAATTGTTAAAGGTAATGAAGGTTTATTTTTTGACATTTTCCATAACTTATAATTTTAGTCACATTCCTTGTATAATATCCCATTAAGACATAAAATTATAAACTATAAGAGTTATGATAGAACTATTTTTAGAAAAGGAATTTTGGAAAAGTTTCTAGGTCATCTTTTAAATTAATATTAAGGTTTAGTCCCTTGTTATGCATAATTTTACCTCAATCGCTGTAATTAATTTTAATTACATTAACTCATATTTTAGGTCTACAATTAAGTTGAAATTATTAAAATATAAATATTATGCTGATTAGAAACATGTATATAAAATTTCCCAAACTCAAGTCATAGATTTATTAAAATTAAATTTAAATATAAAGATGAAAACCTGGCGATAAAGCAGTTTTTAAAAATTATAATATTGAAAAGTTCATTATTTCTTATATATAAGTAAAATAAAATAATGATACCAATGAATAAAATGTACTAGTATATGTATAATTCACATATTTTTACATCAAATAAAATTTAAAATATTAATTAACAATAATAAATATTTTATAAAATGTAATTTTCTAATAAAATGGAGTATTTTTCATTATTCATAAAAAATGAAACTTCTCAGAAAAATACCAAAAATTTATAGTAAGATAGTTTTGAGATTACACATTCAAAAATGGAGTTTCTATTTACAAATAAAATTTATAAAAAAAATAACTTTAAATTTAAAATAGATTTTCCATTAAAAGGTTATAAAACTCAATCTTTCATGTAACGCAAGATAACTCAGTGTTGTGTGTAAAATAGGACTAACCTGATATTTCATATAATTAACTATAATAATAAAATTAATTTTATTCTAAAATGATAATATTTTAAATTCTTGGGGTTATAAATAATCATAATACATATTATTATATGGGGTATTTTTTATAAAATTATGATGATATGAACAACTATTAATCATTGTGTCAGAGCACATATTTCATTAAACATGGAGACAATAAAAATAATGATGGAACATGAACCAAAAATCTCTAAACTATTATGAGAAATATGAAAATAAATAAAGCATACCAAAATCAGTGTTATGTAAATCCTCTCATGCTTCTACTGGAATGCTCAAAGACTGTGAGAACCTATATCATCAATAGAACACATTATATTAATAAACTAAAAATTTAAACCAAAAAATAAAATTGGATTAATTGATTCCAAACTCATTATGAAACATAACTATGAAGATACCAAGAGAAACGAGGTTTACTACACTCTAGAAACATACATGATTGTAAGCCAAAGAAAATCCAAATATTATAACCATAATATTATTTTCAATTAAACCTATAATTTTGCAAATAAATAATTATAAATTTCAAAAGGAAACATACATAAAGATAACTGAAAACTAACTAAATGAACATGTCATCACATGGCCTCCTATAAAGTAAAAAAATTAAATCCTTAAAATTTAGTTGATTTCCACATGATATAATAAAACCATCTAATAGAACCCTAACCCAAAAGACTAAAATAAAATGAATGGAAATGGCGAGAAAACAACAAGTGAATGAGTGGGTTCATACTAAGAATCATCATGACAAACCACTCTAAAAATTCCTAGATAAATTGATACATATAAAAAAAGTTATTTAAAGAGGTATATTCCAAATATTTTAGTTAACCAAAACAAATGGAATTCTAAGGGGAGTCCAAACAATACCCCTTATAAAATAAATAAATTATTCCTCAAGATAACTATATTAGGTTCCCCTTTGTATAATGAACATATGGGTCACGATGAAAATCCAAATCACTTTTGGAACCCAAATTAAAAACCTCTTGGATTATGGTGCGAGGACACTACCACATCCTCCATCTACAAAATGGAAAAAATACCAATGATGAAACAGAATATGGGAAGGTTATATGAGGTAATGACCCATAATGTACTTCCACAGAAAAGGATTCTAGTTATAATACATGGATTCCTTATGAGTTCATTATTAATTATGTTCTTTAGCAACGGTGTTGGTGACTTTAGGGGTTAATGGTCCTACCACATAGTGGAACCAAATAGGTCACCCCTAGGATATTTTGTAGTCCAACCACTATAATAAAAATGTAGATAAACCATTCATCATTTTATTCCAAATTTATTTTACATGGGTGACCAGAATACAAAACCCTTCTCCATGTTGTGGGGGAATCCAGGTTGCTGAAATTAAACAACATGACCACATCAAAAATTCTATAATAATCACTAAAGAAACTAAACCACGAAAAAACCACACTATACATCCCAAAAAAGTTTCCTTAGAGTTTCCAATGCTCGGATTCCTGGTCCAAATCCCAATTTATCCATCTTTCTCTACCCTAGGATAAAAAATTTCTTATATCCTTTGAATTTCATAACATGGGATGATGTGTGTTATTACAATCAAACATCATCTACTCCATTATATCCCCTCTAAAATAAAATAATAAAAAGGTGAATCATTGGATATACTGATAATACCTAAGTATTATTGGAGTTATTAAATGATATAAATGGATAGATATAGCCATATTAAAATTAAGGATATTACATTATAAAATTGAAAGTATGTCATATGTGTCTGAAGGTATGGGATTTATGGAAGATCATCTTTTGTCATTAAATAACATGATTTTCATAATTCTTATATCCATAATATATATAAATCCAATAAGAATAAAATATATGAATTAAAAAATATTTTATATAAATTTCATACATATATTAATAGAATACTGGTATTTTATATGATATAATATACGAAAAATTAAAGGAATATATATAAAATAAATTATTTTATAATTTTCATTATTATTTTATGATGAGTTGAGGAGTGAACTTTTCCCCTCCCTCACCACTAGATATTATTTAGTGTGGTATCCTAGTAGTGAAAATTCCATCTCCAACCCCTTTATCATCGACTCATCACCATATTCTCTTCATGGGACACAAAGTTGGAATTCCTTCTCTTTTATTATGTTATATTTCTATTCATATGGAGTGGGTTTGGTTCATATTCCATTGAATTATTTTATTTTGTCTAAATAGTTTTCCGTCTTGGTATTATATCAAAAAAATATCACTTTTTGTTTTATCCTAGTTTCAATACCCCATTTTTATTTCCACTAGTGCTGAGTCTATGTTGAACCCATACCTAGGAAGCTTTTCAACTACATATTCAATGGGTTCAACTTTTTGATAATATAATCTTTTATATTTAGAATATATTATAGAAAAGTATTGAATTCACCATTCATTGATGGCCTTTAACATTTTGTTTATTTTTTAGGTTTCATATTTTGGTGGGTATTGGGATTCATTGGAACCTTGCAAAAACCGCTCAGGTGGTGGTGAGGTTTGAAGTGGCTTCATATCATCATAAATTTTTTTTTTCAAATTATATTATAATTATTTCATCCCCTACAAATTATATGATTTAGTGGTTCTTATATATTCGATTGCTTAAATATTTAACAATGATGATTATTATTATATTAAGTATCTACAAAATTTTATACTATGATTGAGAAGTAAAAATGATAATCAAATATATTTATTTGTCATTTTTACTCTAAATTGAAATGTATGGGTTGAGTAATATATTAATACATTGGTGGAAATTCTATATTAATTTACTGTTAATTATAAATAGGTTTTATATTCGGGATGATCACAATTTGAAGGGTTTTTTCTCAAAGATTGATGGATTTTATTTTAGTCCACAGCTTAAATCTATCAATTTATAGTGGTTTTTGGTTCATTATGGGTGAAAGTTTTTGTACTAATATACATCATAAATTTTATGAACATAATAATAATTTGGGGGACTTTTAATGATGATTATTCCTTTTCTGTTCATTTTCTCACACTAGGTGCTCAACATGATTCTGATATAAAGAATACTGATATTATATTCCGGATTTTTTTCATTTCATCTATTTACTACTATTCATGTGAAGGATGAAGAATAATATACTCTTTCAAATTCTGTTAAATATTATCTATGCAATTAAAGGGCTATATATTGGTGGAGGGTCCATACATTCTACTTTTAGGAGCTAGTGGATAACATAAGCTATTTATTTTAAATTCATTTTATTTATTGAGACTGATTAACATATGGAAAAAACTCATTGATTTATTAGATGGGATTTATGGTTTGGTCATATGGGGTTTTTCATATTTGGATTGGTACATGGTAGCTATTTTAATTCCCCATAATTATTGTTTTTATGTAGAATATAAAATAAAATATTTCGATGGATTATCGTATAATCATCCTCTTCTATTGAGATGATTTCATCATCTTTATCTATCCATTATAGGCTAAAAAATTCAATAAAATCATATATAAATAGATCCATCTATTAATTTTTATGGAGTACATTTTCACAAAACAATTATTCTGTATCATCATGCATATAATACAACTACCATAGACTGACACATAACACAACACTCCACAATTCATTGACTATATTATCTATATGAAATGGAATATTATCTTAAAAATAAAAAATATATAGATCTTGTTATTTATTATCTCTATTATTGTTCAATTGTGATACGTTCACAAAATTAATTTATATTTCAGAATTTTTTATTTAAGTGTAAATATCAACACACTAACATTTGAATAAAAAATAGAATATTATCCAAGATAATGTGAATCTATAATGACTATCAATATTTTATAGAATCCCAAATCCATTAAATTTTTAATTTGTAAACTATTTTTTAAAAACTTACAAGTGGAATATAATATGTGTCCCAAATCCATTAATATTATATTCCTATAATATCCTCGACTTCATTAATGCTAGTCCTGAAAAAAATGTTATAACATCTAGAACTCCATTATGTTAATAAAGATTCATAATATATTTGTTACATTATGAAATATAATTTATTACATTAGAATAATATATCAATATATTATGAATGATAAACTCATTTTGATTCTAAATGATGTGGGAAAAAATAAATATAATCTTTTTTAATGTGATTTGGTATCTCCTCATTCTGGGTTCCACTTGGAGAATATTTATTTCTTTGTGTCAGGATTTATTTTATGAAAAAATTTAAAATATCATCACTGATTAGAAAAATAGATTGTTATTCTCTGAGCACAATTTCAATAAGTGAAACTATGGGTATTTTCAAAACATTATGAATTTACATTTTAATGATATTTTATGTTTTAAAGAACAAAAATTCCATTAAATTATCATCAAAACATCTGACAAGACAAAATATTGTTTCAAAATTTACCAAATATCATTAAAAAAATTAGATACACACTTTATACATATGACCAGATGAAATAGGTAAACTCCCAAAATTGCCTAAAGGCCATTTTTTTACAAATAAACAAAACATAATAAACCATATATTTAGGGAGTTTCAAAATTGAATTAGAGTAATTATAAATAAGTAATATGGTGTTTAATATCTATTGGATAACTCATTAAAAATTATATGGGCCATAAAATATTAACATTCATAGTGACATTTACTATTGGATAAACCATTATAGTGAAAAATTATGGTAGAAAAAGTCAACTTCAAATTAAAAATGGCCACTAGATTTTATATTTTATATTTTCCAATATCAATAGGGATTACTACATTTTCAAAAGTATTGTTAAATAATGTGAATAATCCATTAAAATTACAGTAATTTTATCATGTAAATATTAATGAAAGTAAAAATGTGGTAATTGATCTACTAAAATATAGGATTTAGGAATTTTATTCCCATGTAACATGATTTTTTTTCTCAAAGAATATTTAAATTTTACTTTAATATCCATCATGAACATTCACATTTTTATGTCATCAATGGGAAAGTCCATTTGATTATATCTCAATTCCATAAAAAAAATAATTTGACATTCTATTTTAATTAAGTTAATGATAAAAATTTATACCCATTTCTTATATATGTTTGTGACAGTAAGATGAATTTTTGATTTTATATATTCATTAAATATTATAAAAATAGAACTATCACATAAATTTTATTAAATTTTCATAGCATCAATATTGTATTGTAACTATCAAAATTCCCAATAATATTGTTTGATAATAAAACATATATTTATTTATTTTTATTTACATACTATATTTGATTATACATGGAAATATTTCCCCAAGATGATCAAAATAAGCACTTTCCAAAAAATTCAATAAATAGTTGATAATTCCATTAAAAATTTTAAACCTGATAACAATTTTGGTTGTAGAATCAAATCATTTTTCCAATCAAATCATGACATGTAAAACTGAAATATACAACATGAACCAATGAATATAAAATTACACATGGAACACTAATTTCTACTATAATAACCAATACATTTAATTGATTGATTTTTACCTTAATATTTGAATAATCAAAACATTACATTTTGACTCTTGTTAAAATGGTTCTATTTAAGTATCTTTGTAATCATTGAAACAAAAAAATTGATCATAAAATATTTTCATCATCCCACACATATTTCATCATAACAAATACCCAATTCAGACTTTTCATACTTAATACCTTACTTCATAACATTGCAAATCTAATCATATGAAAAGGATCGGCTTGAATGCTTAGCAAGGGTAATCGAGGGAGATATCAATAATTCTATATATGTTACATTAGCATAATGAAAATTGTTCATCCTAATCATGAACAAAATGAATATGATCCATGAGAGTATAAAAATGGAATAGGGGAAGGAATTTTTAACTAAATACATTCATATAAAATCATTTCTATTATATTCAAATATGTTTTATAAAAAATTCATATTGGAATGGGTTTCCAATCTGAATAATCATTGTTTATAATGTTCACTCCCAATACTATTTAATTAGACAAAATCTTATATGGAACTTGGTTCATTACCCATTCTAATCCTATTTATTTTATTATATATCAATATTTACCCAATGCATTTGAGGGAGATATATATACATACTATAAAATAACTAAAATAATACGTATGTTTTGGAAAATATAATAAATCATTCATCACATCAAAATCCATGAAAATAAATGGGTTTTATAATAATTTCCTCATATCATAACACATTTAAAATAAATGGGTTTGATAAAAATATTTTCATCATATATATAACCCATCCAGAGTAAGATTAAGAATGATGTCCTTTGATATTATCCCTATAAATGTTTATCTAACATAAATTGACTTCATATTATATATAAAATGGGTTTTAATGAATACTTAGACTAATTCTTGAGTAAAATAACATTTACATTTTAAAATAGAATTTTAAAAGATGCTCTGAAATTATAAAGGAAAATGTTTCATTGAAAATAACAATGGTAACTGGTAAAGGAATATTCAAAACATAATAGAGTCATGATATATTGGAAACCAATTTATTATTTATCTGTTATAATGAGGTTCATTCTGTATTTTTTTCAAAAACGTCACAATGATCCTTATTCTGAAAATTAAATGACGATTCCATTGAAGTGTTTGGTAAAAAAACTCATACATGGTTAAAAATAAATTTAAAAAATAATGATTCATAGTAAAAAGAATTATATTTTTACCCAACATTGATATAGAAGATAAATATTCCCTATGAGAGACATGAACAAAAAAATACTGAATATTTATGAGATTGTTGAATAAAACCATTACATGTATGTCTGTTTTCCTTTAAAAAACTCTAACCTCTTTTATAATAAATTCTGATTTATTATAAATATATAATATATTCACGTTCAAAATTATAATATTTTATATTGTCCCTAAATAACATTGCAATCCCCTCCCCTTGTTTTAATAATTTCTTGTTAATATTGTTATTTTTGATTGATAACTATTTCATTTATCATTAGTATTTCAGCTTAGTAATTTTGGTCCTTGTACATTTATCTTAGATAAATCATATACATAATAAAAATTATGATAAAAATAGCATATATATTCAATATATATAAATTTATAGTCAACCATAAATATTATAGATAGAAAATTGAGTTAAACCGATCATTGAGATTGTAGTCTTTATGTACACATGAATGTTATTATCAATTCATGACTTATGAAATGAAAGAGAAATAAATATTATTTCATTTTAATAGGATCATTATTATATTATATATATCATACATATTCATTAAGTTTTACTTTTCTATCATTTTTGTAAAATTTATATGAAGTAAAATTGTATCGCTTCATGGAGGTGGTCGTCCACATGTACGCGTGAATGACATTATCTTTTCTCAAAGGATTTGGAGTTATGTTGGTTGATATTATATTATTATTACATAAGTATAATAATGACATTATGATCATATATAACGAATTAATCCATCATTATAACCATCCTTATATTATAGAGATGAAAAAATAATTGTATCGATATCTAGCGATCGTATGTTACATGTACACATGAGTTATATGTTTACTTGTCATTTGATGGGAAAGAGGGTCTATAATAGAAGTAATATAATCATAATAAAACTATTAAATATTCAGTATAAAAAATTAATTATGTTCTATGAAGTAAAATTGATTTAGAGGAGGTAAATACTAGTAGAAAATATTCTGATTTGTTAGGAAAATTAACATTTCATTTGAATGACATGTTTATATTTCCTTAAAATGTATATTGGATTGTTATTTTGAGATGAAATAATCATATATTAAGTGACTAAGGATGTTTATAGTCGATATTGAATGATTTTGGTTTATTTGGAAGGCATGAATTTTGGTAAGGAAGTAATCGATGAAGAGCCCTTTTAGAATTGAGGAGAGCGTAACATTTGGAATTTTTCAGGTGATTAAATTATAATAAATTATCTGTCACGAAAAATTCCTCCAAATGGCCATGGATTTGAAGTTGTGGTATGATAGGGTTTTTATCGAATTAACAATTACAATTTAGAATATTTTTTTTAATTTTAAATTTTTTCATTGTGATTAAACCTTAGTTAACCAACTTTTATTTAAACTATGGTAACAACAATTTTAAACCATCTATGGTTGTAATTTTAAATTATAAGATGAAAATTTTATAATAAATGGACAATTTATGAAATTTTCAACAATATCATAAAAATATTTTATTATTTTATTATTTATATTCATATATCCTAAAATTATATAATAAGAACGTTGTATTGATTAGATTATGTGAAAGTTAATTGGAATCTTAAATAACACATGATATATATTTAATTAAATTCAATAAAATTGATAGCTTAGGACATAGGAAACACTAAGACTAAAAGAACTATAAAATTACATTATCTTATAACATAGACCTTAAATTGGTGGGTATGAATAATACAATATAAATTATGAAAATTATATTGTTTACATATGTATAAAATTATTTCAATATATATCAATTGAATATAAAAAATCTAAAAATTTGTATAATGGAAAATAAATTTTTTCTGAAAAAATGTATTTTTTCAATGAATGTGGTTTCACATGGTTTTGAGCATATATGTTAATTTTTACCACTTATATAAAATTAAATGTACAAATTTCAAATTATTTCTTAAATAATCATATCTAAATTATCCTTTATGGAATTTATAGTATTATCATAATATATTTAATTATTTTATGAATAGATATAAAATACTCACCAAATCCATATTATTTTTTATTTTTAAAACAAATATTATGGTTACGTGGTAACATCAAACTCATTAGATAAAAAATAACAGTCCCTCTAGAGTCCAAAATTAATCATCAAAACCCACATAAAAAATATGAAAATAAAATATATCCACCAATTAGATCTGATCAACCTTAGGCACAAAAAGATTTTGTAGTGAGACCCCTTGACTAGAACTCTAAGAGACATGCTCACCATCATCAACCCCACAACACAGGTGAGACCTTCCATTAATTTTCCACAAATGATTTTAAAAACCCTAAGATTGTGTCATAATATTGTTATTTTGAAAACATGATCATTACAACATCATCATAAATAACTATAATTGCATCATGCACATGATGTACGATCTCCTTGAAGCAATGTATTACATTATACACATAAAAATTTCTATAATGATTCTAAAAAGGGTTCTAAAGCTAAAAGTTGTATTTATAACATTAATATCATTCCATATATTTTTTATTTATAAAATATAATCAATTATTCGATCATTCATGTCTAACCCCACATAAGAAAACAGGGAAAAAAACAACAAAAATAATGACAAAATGAAATACTTTTAATAAAATGTGGTTAAAATATTATAACATTATCATATGTATTATTATCATTATGAATAAGGACATGGTGTTAGATAATTACTTTTCAAAATCCACCATACCTAATGTTAATGTGATTCAACTAAATGTATTCATGAGGTAAGAGACATCAACTCAATTTTCCATTTTTTGGGAATATAGTATTGTTATCAACATAATTTAATTTATATAGTATTTATAAATCCAAGTTGAATTTTAATAAAATGTCTCCTTAATAATTTATTTTATTTTTTGTTTTAATTTTAATAATTTTATTTGTAGGTATTTTGACTTAAATGTTACTAGGTGGAAAAAAATTAACTCAATTTCTATTACTTTAGTTTATTAATTATTCATTTTAATTAATATTCTAAGACTATGTGTAAAATAAATTTTTTTCATTAAATTATTATATTTATAGTTTTTCATTTATATTTACATATATTATAAATAATTTATTTAATGGTTAATTATCACATCCTCATAAAAATAATTTTGTTATTTATTTCTCAATATCGCTTTAATCCGCATTTTTTATTATCAAATTTAATTTTTTTATCCCCTTGTAATTTACTATTTCTAAAATTAACAGTAAAACTTTTTAGTCATTGTTTCTTTATATGATTTAGATAATTTCATTAATAAAATGAAACGTCATTATTGTTTTTGATTGAAAATCATTTTTCTTCCAATACCATGACTCAAAAAATTTATAAAATGATTTACTATGGCCTTTTAAAGTGATTTAATCACATAGTTGTATTTTTTAAAAATTCCATAAAATGAATCATCCTATCCCTATCTGAGAAATGTAATTTTTTACTTTTCTTACAAAAATGTGAAAGAAATTTATATTTTTAACGTATTCAACATGAACTGAACATTTCAATCATCATGGCCACTAATTTATTTAAATCAAACTTTACATGATTTAATTTTTATAAGAATATTGTTTCCCAAATATTATTAAATTATTCGGTTTTAAAAATTATTTTCAATATAAAAGTGTTATTTTACATAAAAATATTTAAATTTTAACTTTTAAATCAATGAAAACAGTCATTTATTTTACATATAATCCACCTAAGGTATGTTGTATTGATGGCATCGTTATTCGTTTTCTATATGGTTTATGATATATTTGAAATGGGAATGCATTTATATATTTTTCCTGGATTACATTATTATCATTAACATTCCAATGAAATATTAACATTCTTATGATCATTGGACAATAAATTTTTCATAAATATATATATTATTTATCATAGATATACATATTACCTAAATTCTATATCATTTCAAAATATCGTAATTTATATTGAAAGTTTCATGATTAATTGGGAATTTATTAGTAATATTTATTCCATTCTAGATATCGTAATTTTTTGATATGGAATATTTTTCATTAATTAGCTCAATTTTATGATATATGAAAAAAAATATTAATGTATAAATGGGTGGGGCCTGGTTATATATATCCCCTCAATGCATCAGAGGTCTCATGAGATGAATCAGTTCCCTAGCCGTAGTTAAATGGGTTTCCAGTGTATACCTACCCATATGAATTAAACTATCATTTGAAAGGACTTGATATGAGATGTATCATGATTCCTTAAATAATTATGCCTCGTAATTATGAATTTCTTCCACTAATAATTATATTATTATAATCCATGATTCATTCAAGATGGTAGCTTCTCTAGTGGTATTTCATTCTCAAATTATTTATGAAATGAGATTTTTCAATTATTTACCATACCATATTGAGTATTCTTTATCTAATAAAGATAAAAATAATAATTTCATAGGAACATGGGTTCAGATATTTACCTATCCATAATAAATATTCCATATATAATCATGATATTCAGACTATTAAAATTCAATGTTTGTTTAGTTATTAACATTACCACATTAGTTATTCCATATCGTATCATTAAAGTCAAATTATTTAAATAATATATGTGTTAAATTATATTACCTTTTGTGATTATTATTCTTTTTGATTCGTGATAACATACACTATACACACCCTTACTAATAATTAGATATCACCCTTATTTTGTTTCCAATTACAGAAATCAAGTAAGTGGACTATAAAAGTTATTAAATTCTTTACAAAAGGGTATAATAATATCTTCAAAAAAATATGTTTTAATTTGATAATTCAAATGTAAAATGAGAATAATGCTTTTATCTAGTTTTAAAGGAATTCTAAAATATTTTGTCCTTCAGTATATGATACATAATATATTATACCAATGTAATAAAGTATCCATCAACAGTGTTATACTATAGTTATGTTCATTATAGTGGGTATCATAAGAAGATTAATAGAAGCATGGGTAATAGTATTTAGGAAGGCATAGATTATTGAACATTTACCTATGATATACATCTAGGATAAATACATAAAAACATCATATACTTCTTTCAATGTAGATAACGTGATTATTCATAAAAATGCATCAATATATAGATATAAAAAGTGGACATGGTTCTATAAATGATTTATGTCTTGGTAATGAAATCGAGAAAGGCATTTCACTATTGAATAATGAATTACCTGGTGCATGACAACATTCCCTACTATTCACCTTGTTTGAAATCCTTAGGTTATATACTTTGGATAACCCACATTTTCCAATCAAGAAACTATAGGGGGTTTGAATAGATGATGTCAATGAAATTTCAAGGATCATCCTATGGTTTCATCAATTAAAAATAATGTGTAATGATTTCTACATCCTATAAATAATTATATTTTTTCCTCTATGATTAATTTTTCTCACACATTGATTTTTTTATCGAATGGAAGGATCCCAAATGAATCATGTTGAAATTGAATATTATAGAAAACATGGTGACTATGAGACACAAATTGAAGTGACGAATGAAGTGAACAATATTTTTATTATTTTAAAAATAATTATCATGAAATATTACTAACATAATATACCTTATTCACCCATATGACACACAAAATATGATAATAGTAGAGTCCTATAAGATCTCATGTTGTGGAGATCATGGGGGAAAGAAGGACGGATTTCCTTCATGTATTAAATGTGGACAAAGACACCACAAAATGATTTTCAATAATATAGGAAAATCATTAATGTATATAAAATAAGAATATAATGTAATGAATTTTTGATGAAAAATATATTTCATTATGGATGAAAAGAAATTTCATCATAGGGATCCATTTATAGCGACATGGATTAAGTGTGTTTAATTTATGAATTATTTATGTAAATACCCTCTTAAAATGTTTAACTCATGGTCTAATGAGGCAATAATGATGAAATATAATGGTTGAGTTATTAATTTGGATTCTAGAATATATTTTAAGATGATTTTTACTAATAGTATGTTGTATAAGGATCATGAAATAGGAAACAGTTGTGTAAGTATATATGTCTTCAACAACAGAAGATTTATTATAGCACACCTAGTTTCATGTAAGTAACAATTTCATTATAAATTTTATTTATTTAATGTGTTTAGGGGAATTTTTTGTGGGTTTTGTAGCTTCAAAGAATGTTTTTTGGGATTTATACTGGAAAATAGTTTGATCATAAATAGTGGAAACCCTGTTACTCTTATTAGAAGTTGTGAAAAGTGATACAGTGGCTTCTAGGCAGGAGCACAGTTAAGTGAAATGTTTTTTCAAACCATACATCCACCTATTAGTAATAGTGAAATGTGTAATAGATATAATAACATAGTTGGTGCATGGTTTTTAGAACATTGTGAGCTAACAATTTAGGGGTGACTTGAGGTAGAGGCTTGCACATGGTTAGCACACTACTTGCCTAACTGTAAGACCCAATAATGCACAGATATTGGTGAAATACTATAAAAGTGTATCTGACTTAAAGATACCCCAAAACACCTTTTTTACTCCATTTCAAGCATTACACACTTTTTATTTCTTATGAATTTTTTAGATTCTATGCACTTAAATCTTGAAGCAATCTAGTGGAAAATCATAGTGCATTGATGTAAAGTTCCCATGGTATGTTTTTATTTTATAGTGTTTTCCTTCTATATATTTTTATTCCCTATCTTGGATTCAATGATCATGTCCATTGTAGATGGATCTATGACTGTTGTTTCCAATAATATTTACATTTGTATATTTCAAGTTTTTAAAAAGAGATATAAGGTTGGTCGTTATGATTGAAGCCAGTATCATTGAAGAATTTGTATTGTTCCTCATTTCTCCATAATTTAAGAGCATGGTGTCTTCTTTAAAGGCTAATATTTTTATAAATTAATATATTAGTTTCAATTATATTAATGTTCTTGAAATTATATGTGAAATTTATTTGAAATTTATTTTTAGAAACCAACATTAATGACAGTTTTTAGATTTGGGAAATTGTTGAATTGTTTTATAAAGTGAATTATTGAATGATTTTAAAATTATATTTTTTAAAGTGGTTGTTTGATTAGTTCCATGGATAAATGTTTTTTGGGATGATTTTAAGTAAAATCATTAATTTAACAAAAAAAAATTTCCATAATGTTTTGGGCTATGTTTTTAACATAAATGGTTGGTGTTTGTTCATTTGAATAGGGGTTGAATAAGGGCCTGAAGTATACCACCATCAAATGATTGATGGTAAAGGGTATGATCATTTCATTATCAAAAATTTTAAAGATAACAGTATGATGTTACCCAATAAAATGTTGGATGGATAAGGGTATGGCTATTATCCACTCAAAACAGTTCACCAAGTGAATACAAATTTAAAGTATGTCTTGTATCTCACAAGAATAGGGAGGTCATTTATTGAATTCATGGTTGGATGTGTGGATAGTTTAAATGGAATGGGTAATGTCAAAATTAAAATTTTAAAATGTATTTAATGTATTTTTGTTCTTTTTTCGATGGAAATTATTTTTTTTAAATAACTTATTTGGTATGAATTTTTTTTATTATGAAATAAACAATATTAAATTGTTCAATATTAGTTTTTTATATAAATTTTCTAAAAAGTATATCCTAGTGGCTTGATTTGGGAAATTATTTTGGGAAATCCTACTTAGTATCATTACTCGCCTCTACTTTTCCACTTTAGTGGTTTTATGGACATTATTTAGCAAGTAAAGAGTAATGGAAATGTATCACATCTATTTATTGATGCTTCATTATAATTTTGTTTTATATTGTGAAGTTGGATCATGGAGCATGTTTGGAGATGTAGAGATAGATAGTTTGGAATAATTGAGTTTTTTTAGTTTTGACATCCACTTTGAAGTTAATGTTGATATATTTTTCCCCATTGTACTTTGATATATATTGGTTTTATTGTAATATGTAAATTTTGTATACATTTTAATCATGAATTACTTATTAGATGTGTTTGTATTATATTATTTGGGGTTGTTTTACTTTAAATGGTAAAATCATTCATCAATTTTATTGAATCCATTCGCATTTATGTCAATATTTTTTCATCATAGTGATGTCTCCCAAGGCTATGTACCTTATATCCCTCATATTAAGCCAACACATAATAGAAGGATGTTAGAAACTCTATCATATTGTTTTCTCATTTACATGCCTGTAGAATCATTGTTGGTTACTCCAACTATTTTTAGACCAAGGGAATCGTGTATAAGTCTTGGATATGAATTTTTGTTGTTGTTTACTTCTCTTGTTGGGATGGTAAAAAGGATTAATATTTTAGGGACATAAAATGTATACCATAAGAATATATAGATCACTTGTTTATGTTTTACATCAAGTATACCGAGGAGTTCTAAAAATAAGTGTTTTCTGGGAACTTATAGCATTTGAAATCTCATTGTCATCTGTTTGTATAATGAAAAGAGCATGAAAGCCATTTTAGAAATGAGATCCATCAAAGAGTGTATACTTAATTTTGAGTAATGATTTATGGTATATCTAAAATTTTTTGAATTTTGAATAAGATTTTAATTGTTTTCAAATTTGATATTTGAAAAAGGGAATGGTTGTGGTACATTGAAAGTGGCATGTTTTTCATATTCATTGTGTAATTATCAAAAATTTTATAGAAGGAAATGTTTTAATTTAGATAAATCTTTTTTTTATTTTTTTTGATGTGTTAGAATTTTAAATTGTTCATACTTATTTTTCTAGACAGTGTAACTTATAGAATTTATTATTTTAATTGAAAGTGGAACCTGGTGGACATCAATGGAAAAAACTGGTAGAGGCTATTGAGAATGTGGTTTCACAAGATCCACATGTGAGAAAATAGTTTTTTTACAGTTTTTCATGTATTTTAACATGGTATAACTTTTTGGATGTAGCATGTTGATACCTACAGGAAACTATTTGAACTCTAATGATGGGAAGTAGTAGAAGAGAGACACATATTTCCTAGGTAGTGGAATTAATAAAAATCAAATGGATAGATTCGTGTATCTTAATCCAAGACCTAAGAGTAAATATGGATGTTACCAATGAGGTTACTTAAATCATATCAAAACATATCATATGACACTACCTAGATAAGTTTACAACTATATAAAGATGTGAAATCATTAGTGCTATTTTCATAGTTCTCCAAGGTGGGGTGTTTGGGACCCTTATCAAATGATGTGTATGTCATATGCTTGGATTGGACAAGGTCATCATAATACCTTTTGTAATTAATCATGAGATAGACATAGTAATTCTAGGAAAAAATTGACTACTCATGTAGTGAAGTCTCAATAAATAAAAAATAATAATGTGCAATGTGTATGGATTTATATGGAGATAAAAAAATTTATATTATCAATCTAGAAAATCAATGATTCTATATAATATTATATTTAATAATAACCTTATTTAATAAATTTTTTATGTGGTTTCATCCCATTAGTATAGTTATTATCATTCTATTAATTTGTTGGGTATACATGCTGACATAATTCTTATAGTTTTAAATTATCAATCTCATATTGGACAAAGGGAATGTTAAGCCTTCACATGTAATTAATTTTCACTATCAATTAATGAATTTGAGTTGATATGGTAGTTATCAATTCATTACATGGTTTTCTTTGACATAATATTGGATATGGAATATTTTACAATGTTCAAGGTGCAAATAAATTTTTATATCTCAAATGTCAGTTTTATGATGGATGATAGGTTTGGGAATCTATTTAGAGTCTTCTGGAATTTGAAGGACAATGAAATTGGATTTTTTGAATATCCAGATAGAATGATCTTATACTAGTTGTTATCCATGACTTTCTTATCGATGGAATTGATTGATAATATCAGTTTTCTAGCAATGGTACATTGGTAGAAGGATGTTTTTCCCAAAACATTCTAAGGGGTTTTCTCTAAGAAGATATATGTAGTTTATAATTGATCTCAAACTAGGGACTAGTCCTATATCAAATACATCTTATTGAATATAACCCAAATAATTTAGGGTATTGAATGTGATGTTAGAAGAGATTGAAAGAAAGGGGTATGTTTGGTCTCACACGTCTCTATGGGAAGCACCAGTTTTGTTTGTCAACATGGGGTATGTAAATCTTTGACTTTCTGTGTATTATCGTAAGATTAACCATGTTATGATATATAACATTTATTCGCTTCCATTAATTAATAATCTGTTCAATAAATCGATGGTAGCTCTATGGTTCTCTAAAGTTTTATTATGATCGAGATATCACTAATTTTGGGATCAAAAAGATGATATTAGAAAATTGTTTTCAGAAGTTGATATGGCCATTAAGTGTACATAGTTATCCCTTTTGGTCGTCAAAATTCACTTGTAGTATTTGTGTAATTGACACGTCAAATATTTCAATTATATATGAATGCATTTGTGGGGGTATTTCTTGGTGAAATATTGGTGTATTGAAGAAAAAGTATGAGTATTTGTAATACTTGGCGATAGTGTTGGGAATCATTAGTGATAATTCGTTGTGTAACAAACATTAACAGTGTGTTTTTTATAAAATATGTGAATTTACATGTTCAATGTAATATCTAGAAGAGGTTTTTGGGGATACAGAAATAAGAGAAGTTTTTATCTCTTGAAAAACTCCAAAACATTTCTTTGAGATACGTAATTTCATTCATATAGTTGGTAATTAATGAATTTTTGTTCCTAATTTTTCAAAACAATACTCACCAATAATAACTTTTACAAAGAATAATGTTCTATTCTAGTGTAATTATGAATTTGAGAAGTCTTTTCATTAGCTAAAAGTTCCCCATATATCTTCACTGATCTGTATTTTTTCTGGAATCATGACAACATTAAGTGGTGTACTGTGATGCTTCAATATCAGGGCTGGGATTTTTTTCTATATATAGTGATCATGTTGTTTTTTATGGCTCAAAAGTTATTGTTTCATTTGAAGAACTAGCTATCACATGAGTTGACTTAGTTGTCACGGTCAATGATTTAAAAAATGATTTCATTGCCTATTTTGTGAGAAATTTATAATATTAATGAATCATAATATCATGAAGAATATTTTATCACAAAGTTATTTTAATCTAAGACAAAAATTATTCAAGGTGAATATTAAATGTTTGGCTTTTATTTTATGTTTACAAAGGGAAAATGAAATTTGGCGGTGGATGTATTGAGAAAAATGTTTTGTGGTCAATTTGAAAAATAGACATCAGATTAATGGCAGTTGATTTTTCAGATATCTGAATTGAATTTGGAATATGGATATTATGATTACATTTTTGTTTTCTTTCTAGTTTCATTAATTCCTAATTTGGTTTAAATAGTAATAGTGGCACATACATTTGATTCATAATGTGTTTCTTTTAGGTCAATAATCACTGGTGGGGAGCCCATTGAGGCTTGGAAGCTGTATGGGAGTTCAGTTTTGTGGTTTCACAATCAGATGTTCAGATCTATGGATTTTTAGGAACAACATCTCAATGATTTCCACCATTTGAGAAGAAAATTTCATCTAAAAATATAGAATATTTATATGGAGTTAAAAGATAAGTTTTGTTTTCATATTATGAAATGGATGTTAGTTGAGTTTTTTTGAGTTTCTTAATACGTCATAATGTTATATTAATACATTTGCGAATAGAAATTATGTCTCAATCCTTACCTATTCCTATTTGTAAATGGGATCATATATCTATTTATTTTGTAACTTGTGTCCCTTGGATTTTTTAGATACATTATTTCATATTGGTGATTGTGGATCAGCTCACAAACTAATTCAACTTTATCCCTATTCACATATCTATGTAGTAGAGGAACAATAAAAGATAAATATCATTGAAGTGTTAAATAGACATGGCATTCAAACTTTTTTAATATCAGACAAAGATCCAATGTGTACATTTCATTTTTGGATATCCTTATAACAAGAACACAGAACATAATTTACTATGAGTATGGAGTATCATCCAAATATGTATTGGAAATCTAAATGGATGATACCTTCATTGATATACATGATATGGTTTTGTGGGAATGATTTTTCTCAATCATGGGAATAGAATATACCATTGGTGGTGTTCTCATATAGAAACTGTTATCAAGACTCAATATGTACGACTCCATTAGATTCATTTTGTTGGATTCCTTGTAGTTCTCTAGTTTTCATGGGGAAAACAAGTAATACTTCATTGGTTGGCCTATGCCTTATCCAAGAGACAAGATATATTATTTTTATGATCCGGAAAAGGATGGACACAATTCATAGTAATTTGAATTCAAAAGTGGATCCCCAATGATATCCATTTCCATTTGAGGTGACTGATCATTTTTTCATGGGAATATCTACAAGGCTTGGGTGTCATCATTTTCAGAGGAGTTGATATCATATACATGATTCATAATTTCTTTTGAGATAACCAAATGGGTTGGTGAGGTGACATATCAGTTGACTTTTCTCCAATGGATTAGTGCAGTTTATATTATTGTTCATGTATCTCATTTGAAAAAGTATCATCCTAATTCAAACCATTTGGTTCTATAGGTTAACTTTGACATATAGTTGGATGTTTTATATATTTGTATTTAGATATAGATTTTAGAGAATATATAGAAAGTCTTCCATGTGAAATCCTCAGTTTATTAAAGGTTTTGTGGAAACATGTCCACATTTACAAAAAAACATGGGAACATTATAATGAAATGATCAAGAAATTTCTGGAATGCATTCATTATAGAAGTGGTTTTTTACTTTCTAATAATGTAAAGGGAAATGGTGAAGAGATTTTTGGACCCCTGGTTTCAATTAATTATCCCTTTATTTACTCATTTTCAATATGTAAGGTGTTTAAGTGAATTTTTGGAGTGTTTGGAAAACATTTGAATTTTTTGGGGCTTTTCTAATGGTGTATGGTTTGACATGGTTAGTATATTTGGTGAAACTCTTATAGGAGACACTCACAATTAGACATGTGCTTCTGGGAAGGTGTACAATTAGGGGAATGGTTTTTCCAAACTGTAGATTAATATAGTATTACCCCTTAATAGTTAAATATAGGGGAAACATTATTGGTTCAAGGATTTCTTAATTGTTTGTGCCAATAGTGAATCGAGATGTTTATATTGGAAGAGGTTGGCACACGATCGACACATGATTTTCTATACCATCTGATCAATCCTATTATGGTTTTATATTAACATATAATAAAATGAATATAGATTTATTTTACCCTAAATATCATCTCTTTTCTTCTATTTTGACCACAACATGTATTTTCTTCACCCAATGTGTTTGGAGACTCTACCCTTCAATCTAGAAGTGATATGGTGGAATGGTTTCTGCATTAATGGTCGATTCCATTGGTATGTCTTCATTTTATGTGGTTTTCCTATGATATATGTCTCCTACCAATCTTGGATTCATTTTTCATTTTTGAGGGATATATATTTGATATTTGATTCCAATTATGTTGATATTGGGATGTTTTGATGTTAGGAAAAGTTATATACAGGGATTTTTTGAGATTCATCCTGGAATCTTTGGTGAATTTGTGGAATACATTATTTTAACAATAATTTCTATAGTAGATGGCCTTAATCATGACTTCTCATATTATAACATGAATTTATAGTTTCAATTTACAAGTATTTATTGAAATTGGTTGTGAAATTGATGTGAAATGTATTTTAGAAACAATATTCATCGATGGTATGCAGATTTCTAAAATTGTGGAATTGTTGTGTAATGTGATTTTTGAATGATAATAAAACGATGTTTTTAAAAGGGGTTGTTGAGTTTGTTCCAAGGAAAATGTATTTATGGAACAGTTTTGAATAAATGGATTTTTTATTAAAATGGGTTGGGACAATTACTTTATATTGGTTTTAAATATTAATGGTTAGTGTGTGTTCATGTTCAAATGGGTTTGATAAGGGGATAAAGTTTCTCGCATCAACATTTTTATGGATTAGGGTATGAAAATTACCCAATAAAAATGTTATGGATAAGGCTATGAATTTTTCCCCATAAAAATTGTGATGGATAAGGCTATGATCTTTCCCCCCTTAAATGGTTCCCCATGTGATAGCTTTGTGAAAGGATGACATTCTACAAGAGATTATAGGGAGATCTATGATTTCATGCATGTTAGTATATTTGGATAGGTTTTATGGAATGGGTTTTCAAAAAATAGAAGTAGTGGGATTATTTTAATGTTTTTTTTGGATTATTTTCATTGAAATTGATTTCATTTGAGAAATCTATTTTTTATTGGAAATTTTTTTATATTCTGATATAAACTATTTTAATTTTTTATAAATTAGTTTATATAAATGTGATAACTATTTATATCCTAGTCACATGAGTAGGTATGTTATTTTGGAAATGCATATTGATTTTCATTACTAACTCCATTCATTGGAACATAGGTTCTTTTGCAGATATTGTTTTCATGACACATGTAAATGAAATGTATTACATTTCTCTAATAATGAATCATTATTATTTGTGTATGTCTTATGGAGTTGGAGTTTTGAGCATTTTGGAATCTATTGACAAGGTGAGATTAAAGTAATTTTGTTTCTTCTAGTCTTATATCCTACAATATAGTTGATGTTGGTCTTGTATTCTTCATGGTAGTCAAATATATTTTTATTTGGTTTGTTATACTATGAGATTTATACATTTTTATCATCTACCATTTAGTGGTTTTGTTGTATTATATTGGTTGTGGTTGTATTACTATCATATAGAAATGTTTCCCATAATGGTATTTAATCCATTGGAAATTATATCCATCATTTGGGATCTTTAGGATGTCACCTACGGAAAAGTACAAAATCTACTTCATCCAAATCCACTACGGAGGGGCAGAATGTTATGTTTATGGATAATATCATGGGTTTAAGAGTTTATGATTTATTATTAGTTTCATTTCATGAAATCCCCTTTATAAATATAATTTCAAAGTCATCAACCAAGATTATGGATATTTTGGGAATCATTCATTTTTTTATTATATCATTTATAAAAATATTATTTAAAGATGAATTCCTATACATATTTTGGGAATTAGTTTATAGATATTAGGTACCTCTAGGAATTCTATTATCTTAATGCAGACAAAATTATGGGTTATTATATATTGGGAATGATATTTGAATTATAGTGATAAAATTTTAGAAAAAGAACAAATTGTATTTCGGCCGACAATTAGTAGCTTTTGGAATGTCCATGGGTAGTGATCCCACAAAAAAAGTAAAAATTGAATTTATCCTACATCTAGAATAAATGATATTATATTTAATGGGAAAATTATTTTTATTTAAAATTTTGACAGATAAATATTATTGTGGAACTATTGTTGTTATTAGTATATTATAATTGATAACATGTTATAAGGAAATTGGTTTTGAGAAATAGTTATTGACATATATAAATACATGACAAACTTTTATGGATATTAAGATCCATTAAAACGGAATTTTAGTACATATGGTATAAAAACTTTCGTTTAGATATTACATTCTTGGAGAAAATGATGAATTTTTGTTTTTTGGAGCCTCAACCAAATGATGAAATTGTTCTTATAAATTAGAATTGTGTCAAAAAAGTATATTTCCTTATCTTCATGGATAATACTATAATTCCTATACATTATGAAAGGAATCTGGATACAAAAAAATCTCCAATTACCTTCATTTATCATAATTGAAAGGGTCTTCTAAATCATCATAAATTTATAGGTTTGAGGTCCTTAATATTCATATGTCCATTTAATTTATTCTCTTCAACAATCAATATCACTAAAAATAATTATTTATACTTCCCTTCTACGGATGTATCTTCTTCTATGAATAAAGTCCCCTATATATAAAAATATCAATGGGTTATTCCATATAACTATTTTTCTTCCTTTTCACTCTTATTTAGTAAATTTTTTATTTACCCTTTTTATGATGTGGATTTTCAACAAAAGAAATTTAAAATATCAATCCATTGATATCATAGAAATAGTTCATATTATGAGGATGTAATTTATTTAAGGTGGGAGAATGTAAAACCATAAAATTATAAAATATTAAATTTTTATTTTATATTTTATGTGACATTTAACACTACTCGGAAAACCTAAGAAATATATTTCATTTAATTTAATCTCTCCTATATTGTGAAATATAAGAAACACTATTCCTATAATAAGGGTAAAATTAAATACTATTATTACAAAATTATTAAATTGGAGGGTATGAATAGTACTAAATAAATAATTAATTTTAAATTTATTAAACATGAATAAAATTAATTCAATTTGTATTTATTGAATATGACAAAATTTAAAATCAGATGGAATTAATTTTTTTCTAAAAAAATCTATTTTTTAAATAAAATGGATTCATCCCATTTTTAGTACTTATGTTATTGTTAATTTAAATAAATAATATAAAATTTATATTTAAAAACAAAATTTATTTTTCAAATCATCTTATAAAGGATATCATAGTGTTAAATTTATGGATTTTTTTGTAACATTTCATTCTTTGTTGTATAGTAAAAAATATTAATTAATATTAAAAACCACATTTTATTTTAAATATTATAAAATCAATATTATATATTTATATGAATAGAATATATAATTTAGTTCAATTTTATATTTTTTTAGTCTCTATTATTTCATTTAAACCATTATTATATTGAATTTTGATATAAACAATTTTTAAACTATTAAATTTTATTACATTAGAAAACGACATTCATCACAACTATTGGTTTTGATTTAAATATAAATATAGAACTTTTATGAATTTTATTTTTTTCAAATTGATTAATTAATCGGATTCCAAATAAAATTTATTTTCTAATTTTTAAACATGATTTCAACCATAATTAAGAGTGTTATGTCCCGACTTGGAAGCCACTAAATCGGTGCTCCTAACCGGTTCGCCACAAGACCTCAAGTGCGCCTCCTCATACACCAATGGCTACCAACTAGCAGCGAGGGACTATGGTGTGATAGTGGGGAGACTATGCCCTCATACCAGTGTAAGCCACAATGTAAATAACTATGTATCATACACTGTGGAAAGTAAACAGAGTGCAGAAGCAGTAAATAACTGAAATAGAACAAGATGTAATTGTAAAATGCTGTAAAATCCCAATCACATATGAAATAAAATACAACACAGGTATCCCACTAGGATGACCGTAGATATACAAGTACAAAAGAAATTTAAAGTAAAATTATTGGCCTCAACCACTAACTCTGATCCAACCCCCATACCCGATCTCCAAACACTGTCGAACAGCACCATCCTGATTAGTAGATCCACTCGAGATGCTCTTCTCAATCATGTAATTATGAGCCTCATCCCTATCCACCATGAAACCCATGCTCAACCTGAAATTCAGAAATAAAATATACACGTACACTGAGGTGCACGTGCAGGGGTGAGAAATAATATTAGTGGTAAAACCCGACAAGAAACCTATATTTGGGTTGCTAAAAGTGTTTGCAAAAACAATGTGCTCAACCTAGCTGGAACACAACAAAAAAAAAGTAAACCAAATGTGCAACCACAATTGAACTCAAGGTCTGTAATCCATGTCTACTAGGTATATGCCACTATGGATGTAGATATCTATATACGCATACTTGAATAGTCTATTACCTATAACCAAGTACATAAATATGAATATTCATTGTTATGTGTATAAAACAACATGAAACCACAATAGAAGTCGATCCTCAGGGTCTATAATCTTGATCGACAAAAACATGATTTGGCCAACACCGTAATCATAACCTTGAGCAAGCTATGTCACCATAGGGGGAAATATGTCCTACACCTGGGTTCACCCGTAATCGATACCAATCACCAATAGATTTTTGTATAACAATTGTCAATCCCATAAGGAAGGATACCATATACTAATAGTCAATCCTAACTTATCTAGAAGAGCGTAATCATTCCTAACTTACGTCGAGGAGTTCGTAATCATCCCTGCCACTCATCACCCTCTAGGAAAGTTCTCAAAGAATATCCCATCTGGTTCAACAAATCAAACACAAGAAACCATCTTAAAATTACTCACATTCTAACCCCTCTAGTTTAGCTTTACCAAAGACTCTCTAAGGAACCACTCTCCATTAATTCCCCTTGTGGTCTTTTATCGGTAAACTGCAGTCTCCCTATAGAAGTAATGAATGTCCAATTCTCCTTATGGTCTCATAACAAGTAACTACAGATACTCTGAGGGATCACTTACATCTATCCCCCAAATTTTCTCACAACGTAATTTAAATAGACACTCTGTGGAAGCCCTCATCATCCATTCCCCTTTTGGTCTACTACACCGGGTTCCCAAACCCATTTGTAAGTCAATAGTGAACAATAATGTTCAACAACCAAAGTAAACCTTAAGAACTACTTGGATAACATCATTCAGGAACTACATGGCTAAACAGCTACATGCATATACTAGCATCATATAAAACACTCCCTCCTAACAACACTAGGGGTGTAAAGAAAGAAGCCTAATAAGAAAAACTAGACCAAATGGTCAATATCAAATCAATCATGGGAAAACACCTACACAGCATGTCAAAAATCCTATTTAAAAAACAGATCCATAACTAATGAAAAAAATAAAAGAAGGTATCACTTTTTCACATTAAATTTAATGACTAACTATGGAAAGGCACATACCACCTGCCAGAAAGCACCTCTACTAACCTCTACAGCAACAGCAAAACCAAGTCAGATATAATCAAATGAGTGAGGTTGGCCCGAATGCCCATCCCAAGATTACAATCACAACCCCATGGGCTTGTGAGTAAGGCAGAGGTTCTAGTTGACACCTGAACACCAACTCTACCCAAACCATATGTAATTACTTAGGGTCAGTCAAACATTGTGCACCCTTTTGGTTCCCCAAGTAAATCCTTAAAGAGGTATCCTACTCGGGATCCTCAAGGTAAACATGAGAGATGACATCTTACACACGATCCATAGAGAAGAGTAAATGAGGAATCCTACATATTATCCTTATCAATGAACTAAATAAAAATCCTATAACATGGATGCTCTAAGTAGAAAGAAGGGGAGAGATCCTACAAGGGGCTTCCAATGTCATCACACAAGTAAAGTCATTCCTTAGAGGATCCTTGAAATTATCTGGTCTCATGGCCTCATAGTCCAAAAGGGAATGTCTCACAAGGGAAACATCCTATATAGAATATGTTATGGGATATATCTCATAGATCATTTCATATTAAAGGTCTCAACTAAGTTGGTCTAAACAGCCAACTTATCATCCATGCCAAAACTCACTCTCTGGTGACAACTGAACTCAACAACTGAAGGAAGAACCTCAATATTTAGATAGAAACCCCCAAAACACTATTTATATGACCTCTAAATTCATATGGGATTCCACCGTAGAGATCTACATGGAAATATTCTCAGAATGCACCACTCACATGCCCAATTCTGACTTCTAGAGCGCAAGATATCCCAAAACTACTAAACAGAAGTAGTACAAGGCCAGAACACATGGCCAGAGACATGGGGCCTACTTGTGTAATAGTAAAAGGAATGTACATTACTTTATAAGGTGTGTACTATTCATAAAATTTCATCACATGTGCGTTTTCACCCAAACACATGAACATGTTCCATTACATGATGTGTTCTTATATTACATGTCGTGTAGTCCTTTAAAACAACTATTATTTATCCATTTTGCACACGACTGGACACACAGCCACCACTACACGTCATTTACTCAAATTACACATATTTTAATTAGTAAAAATTCATCTTCCCCAAATGGGAATAACAAAAGGCGTGTGCCACTAGATCAAATGCTGTGTATTCTGGGTTTTCCGATGGGGAATCCCTCAAAATTGAAGAAACTCCCGTTTTCACCCCTGAAACATTAGATCCGACCTTAAGAGGACACAAGAAATAAATATACTGATTTATAGACATAAAAAACATTTTAAAATTTTGTCTATGGAGAAAACCTAAACAGCTCTACCTTTGGGTGAAATCTACTGATGCTTCGGTTGATTTCACGGCTCATGGTTGCCCTTCGTGGAATCAGCATGTCGGGGGCTTGAAATCTGTATCCCTCTTGCCACCCTACTCAATATCTTTCACAATCTCCAATTTCTACCATGGTATGCAGCCATGGAGGAGCCACACATGGAGTGTTCTCAAGAAGGATGAACGAAGTGAAATGAAGGGAAATAAATAAAAGGAAAAAGAAGAAAAAGTGGCCCCGATCGGCCCCGACACCTGACATTATATTATGACTTCTCTAGGCTAAACTCCCCATTCTAAACTCAATGGAACATAAGAAATATCAATATGGTTCTCTGTTTAAAATTTATCACCAAATGAACCAGCATGAATAATTTAATATTTAATTTAATAATATTAAATATTAAATATTCTGTTAATATTCGAACATCTCAGATTTCCACAGAACACTTTTCCTAGGGTAAAATACATATTTTGAGAATAACAGAGTTGTCAGAAAAATTAAATGGAATCAGATAATAAGGGAAAATGATCATTTTACCCCTCATGAGTATCCAATCACAAAAATTCAAATTTCTACTCAAAACGACATTTTGAAAAAACATGGTTTCATAAAAACTCCCCACAATAAACGTTCTAGTCCCCAAGGTGCCCAGTGAAAAGAATTGTAGCCATTCTCCCAACCAGATCATCTATAAATAAATTCTATTTATACTATCCAATAACTAGTCACATAGCATTAACAACCACCTTCTATAGGGATGACCGTTAACTGGGATCAATCTAGTAATCCCCACCAAAAGAATACCCCTATAGTCGTCCTAATAGAAAACTCAGAGCTTAAAAGATCATGGAAAAAACTGAAGTTAAACCAAGACAAGGAAAAACCCCTCAGATGACTAAAGGTTAACTCCCCACCATATAGATTTACTTACACTACTCCCATAGTGAAACCATAATAGGTTACATCCCCACAGGGAATAACATTAAAAAAGCTAAAAGGAGCTCGGCGTAGGGCCAACGCCCTCTTAGCATACTCAAGATGTATCATGATAATGCATGATCATCTCTTATAGGAGTACACTATGATTTCACTGAAGTTGTGTACATCCCCTTCTGAGCCATGCTAACATCCTTCCATCTTTGCCAGGATCCAGCCAGGGGTCAACCATCTCATGGTAACCCCACATTTCACAATGTCACCACTACCACAGAGGGACAATTCAAAACATCTTCTGGTGTCCAATCCCATGACAAGTCATAAAACATCATTCCTTGGCTCGTACTCATCCACTCACTGATTTAGATTCAAGCAATTCCATGTGCAATAGTAGAAACATTGGACAACCAGGCCAGGCACCCAAACAGTCATGCCCATCAAAACCATACTCTAAAAACATGCACCTGAGGTTCCTAGATCAAAAACTGAAGACATCAACGTGTATTTAAGAAAAACATGAGCACCTACCATGCCTCAATCATAAAACAAGCATAAAATCAAACACACTTCCAAAAAACTCATTGAAAAAAAACGGCCAACAATTGATGTAGCCAGCCCTAGAACAAATCAGACATCGACCAACAAGGGTTTGAGTCTAAAAAAAGGGTCCCTAGGTATTGCG
Source organism: Viscum album (assembly GCA_963277665.1). Taxonomy (NCBI): domain Eukaryota; kingdom Viridiplantae; phylum Streptophyta; class Magnoliopsida; order Santalales; family Viscaceae; genus Viscum; species Viscum album. Next base: position 1,075,937,961 of record OY728141.1, read on the forward strand.
ACTATCCCTGCAGAAAAAGCCTCACAACTAGGTCACAAGGTCTAACCACCTATCCCAAATGACCCTAAACCTCTCAGAAGATGGTAAACATCACAACGTCCAATGAATTCCAGAACATATACACAACCAACAAGGGGCCTAATCCTCTCCAAGAATCATTAGAATGAACAACTCTCTAGAGGTCACAATCCAATAGAAGAGAAACTGATCTGGCTCTCATCAGGTATCCATATAAATAAATACTTCAAGGAGGTCTAGTTCACTAGAAATGTCTTGGTATATTTCAACATAAAACTCAGATATTCGACTAGATAAATATATACTTGAGAAAAAACACAAAATAAGGGGTTAAAAAGAAAGGCATCTCTTGAGACATCGACCAACTAGGGTTACTACAACACACATGCATGAGGACTGAGTCATCAACCTCAACAAAAAAGACTCAATGTAGATCCATGTATCCAGCTATCAGAGTAAAAATTTTGTGTAACCAAACCAATAGGTCCTAGTCTTCTGTAAAAACACACAGTAGTAGGCCTATATGGTATGAATACTACGAGCCCAGTATAAACCATGAGATGCCTCTTGCCTTGGTCGGCCAATAGTAAAAATATGTCCCTATCCTCTTACAAATGGACAAGATCCAGGGATCTATAGAAAATCAAAACAGCCAAAAAAACATGTGCATTGATCAAGGAAGAAATCATATACAACCATAACATCACAAATTAGAACAACAATCCCATACCCTGAAATTCAGGACTTCTTACGAGAACAAGTGTTCTCGACGGACCAGTCTGATATCCATCATAGGTTTGAAACATTCCCAATAATCCTATATCCAATACCCGAAATATTAAAGGCCATGGAAAGAAAACACCTCTGATAAAACTTTGTAACGTCCAGTACAGGAAGCCACTAAACCAGGGCCCCAATATGGATTGCCCCAAGACATCATGCGTGCCTCCTCGTATGCCTGAGGCTGCCAACTAGCAATGAAGGCTAGAGGTGTGATAGTGTCAAGACTTTGAACTCATTCCATATTTAGAAAAAACGTAAATAACTTAGTATCATACAAAGTGGAAAGTAAACAGAGTGCGGAAGCAACAAACAACTGAAATAGAACAAGTTATAATATTAAAATGTTGTAAAATTCCAAACAACAATGCTATACAATACAACACTGGTCACTCACCATGCTGACCATATAGATTGAAGTACAAAAGAAATTCAATGTAATAGTAAGGGGCTCAAACACTAACTCCAAGCCAATCCTTGTACCCGATCTTTAGACACTGTCGAACTGCACCAACACGACCAGTAGAACAACTCGAGCAGCTCCGCTCGATCATGCAATGAAGAGCCTCATCCCTATCAACCATGAAACTCATGCTCAACCTGAAAATCAGAAAAAGTCTACACGTATACTAAGGATCATGTACATGGGTTGGAAATAATCTCAGTAGGGCACCCTGACAAGAAACCGATAACTACACTGCTAAATGTGTATGCCAAATCAACATGATCAACCTAAATGGAACACAACAAAAGGAAGTAAAACAAACGTGCAAACACAATCAAACTCCGGGAATGTAATCTCTATCAATTAGGTAAGTGCCACCATGGATGTCCATATATATATATATGCATACATTTATAGTCCCATACCTATAAACATATACATAAGTAGGAATATTCATTGGTATGTGTATCTAATAACATGAAACCACAATAGCAGTTGATCCTTGGGGTCTGTAATCCTGATCGACACAAACCTACTTCGGCCAGTGCCAGAAACATATCTATGAGAAAGCTATGTCACCAAAGGGAGAAACAAATCATACACCTTGGTTCACACATACTCGCCTAAAATCACCATTGGTTGTCATATACCGACTGTCAATACCATAAAAAGGGATACAGTATACCGATGGTCAATCCAAACTGATCAGGAAGAGCATAATCATTCCAAACATAGGCCGAGGAGTGTGTAATCATCCCCTCCAATCATCACCCACTAAAAATTCTCTCATAGATTAACCCCTCTAGTTCAACCAATGAAACACAAGAAACCCTCTAGGAAGTACTCACAGTCTAACACCTCTGGATCAGCTTTAGCAAAGACTCTCTAAGGAAGCACCCACCGTCAATTCCCACAATGGTCTTTTATCGGTACACTACAAACACTCTAGAGAAGAACTCAACATCCAATTCCCCCTATGTTCTCCAAATGAGGAACTTCAGACACTCCAAGGGATCACTAACGTCTATCCCCCCAATATTTTCACAACGTAAAGTAAAAAAGACACTCTAGGGAAGCGCTCTGCATTCATTCCCCCTATGGTCTACGACACCAGGTTCCCACATCCCATTAAAAGTCAATCGTGCACAACGACATTCAGCATCAAAACTAATCCTTATGAACTACTTGGCTAATAACTTTCATCAACTATATGACTATACAGCTAAAAGAACATTACATCATCATAGAAAAAACTTCATCCTAAGAACACTAGGGGTGATAAGTAAGTATCCTAACATGAAAAACTAGACCAAATGGTCAATATCAAATAAAACATGGGAAAACACCTCCCAAGAATGTCAAAACCCCTATTTAATCACAATATACCTAATTAAAGAAAAAAATAAAAGTAGGAATCACTTTTGCACATAAAATTCAAGGTCTAACTAAGAAAAGGAACAAACCACCTACTAGGAAGGACATCGGCTAACCAATGTTGCATCAGAGAATCCATGTCAGATATAAACCAATGATTGAGGGTGTCCTGATCGCCCATCAAAATACTACAACCACAGCCCCTTGGGCTTGTGATTTTGGCATGGGTTCTAGGTGAAAACTGATCACAAACTCTAACCAGACCCAATGTAACAACTCAGCGTCGATCAAACAATGTGCACCCGTTGGGTCCCTCAAGTCAAAATCTGAAGAGGCATCATACTCGGGATCCTCATGGTAAACATGAGAGAAGGCATCCTACATAAGATCCTTAGTGAAGAGCACATGTAATAACCTAATGTTTTTCAATGGAAGTTACCTTCTCATCATTATGTCATAAAATCACATGAAAACACAACATAATGAACTACTATGTGCTAATAGACCATTAAACATAAGTTTGATACTTCTGGGTTTTGAATTTCAAGAATCTGGAATACACTGTTGTAATCAGTATGTTATTTGGAGTCCGATAAGAAAAACATAATTTTTTTGTGAATAGTAACCTACCATAATGAAAATTAACCTACCCATATGAATATTGATATATTATAAGGAATAGTAACCAGACCTATGATATTATAAAAATAATATTCATGTTAGAAGTATGATATACCTATATTTTAGAATAAGTTAATGAATGTTTTAAAACAGGATTTGATAACAAATTATTATTTTAATTAAATATTAATATAATCATATTTAGAAAATTATTTTTGAAAAATAAAATTCATTTTTGAATTCTACATGTCAAATAATTGTTCAGGTGAATTTTTTGGGATTTTTCTGAAATATTTTAATTGTTTGATGAATAGTAAAATACGATAACTTAAAATAAATGCTAAATAACGGATTTATTGTGTCATTGATTATGTCCTTCTAATGTAAGCCCACATGGTTTCAGATCAAATTATAAAATTACTATTTTTGGTCATGGAATACTTACTATTCCTTATATTGTGAATAAGTAATAAATTAATGATTATAATAATATTAAATCCTTCTCTCCACCACAATAAAACCCCCCATCACTCCCTCTTCTCTTCACTCCTCTCAAGTCTTGTGTCTTGCAATTATTCTACGAAAATAACTCCCCAAGATCCTCCCCCATGTCCAAAATCTTTTATCTTCTTGAAAATACCAAGACCTCTCCCCTTATGAGGTTCTCAAATGAAAAATTCTCAAAAGGTAAAATTACTCTCCAAATTTGTTCTTTTATTTTATGTTCATTTCTTTTTATTTATTTCCTCACCTACCTTCACCATAATAGTATGATAAATATAGTAACATAAATGTACTGGAATTCTATCTTGATAATGGTATATTTCATTATCTTCTCCCTTTTCCCCACCATTTTGTTTGATTGAAATGAAAGTACCATTTGAGATGTGCCAATTTAGCACAATCAAGGACCACAGTTTATCAATGTGTGTTATTATCTGAAATTATACTCATGAATAAATTTGTGTTATGGTTGAACCAGATTATTATATATGAAATATATCCTTTTTTAGTTCAATAATCCTTTTGTACAAAAGGTATTAAATTATAATGAAAAACATGTTCTTTTTAATCAAATCCACCGATTAACAAAAACGGTTATCACTAAGGTTATATATATAATAATTTGACTTCACTATATTTAACCTAATTAATATTAAAACCATTTAATATCTGGGAAGTTCAATAATTGAATATAACTTCAATTCTGGGAAACTAGTTTCATATTTCATGGTTACTTGAATATAAGTGAACCGATCTTCTAAAAACCAAGTAAACAAACGAGCTCAAACAATGTAATTGAACCATATAACTAATAAAAAATTCATTGAATAAACTAATAAGGGTTATAATTAATCTATTATATATAGAATATTTTATGGAATTATTAATTAATAAGACTAATTTTTTTATTCAGGTCTTTAATAACAAGTGGAGTACACCAACGAATTTAAGGTAAGGGATCCTCTCATTTTCTCTCTTAATCAAGATTATCTTGTATGCTATAACTTATTATGGGAGATCCTAAATGGTGTGGAAGATTTTTTCACCTCCAACATACTTCAATAATTCTGTATATGTGATTGGAAACTGTTTCTCTCTCTCATCATGCCCTCTTGGGTACACCCACCACCATGTTAATAAAACTAGAATGAATTATACTAGAACCTTCTTTGTTCTTTCAGGTTTCCCTATATTGCATTCAAAATGGTGTTATCTTAGATATTTATGTGAATATTCTGAATTCTGGTTAGGTCTACAATAATCTTATATCGATAACCTTTCATCATGTTCTTTCGCGGGGATATACATGTTTTTAAAAGATTCCATCCTTAGAACATTCTGATAAGAAAACCTATTTTAGAGGGAACTTCCCAAATGGTTAACCAATATCAAGAGATAAATTTACCCTATTTTAAGGCATCATTGTATTTATAAAATCATACTTTTATCATGAAAATATTCTTAGTCAAATTCTGGTTTTATATAACTGATTGTCCTCTTTTCTATTTGACAAGCACTGTAGTATTTTCCTTAAAACCGCACAAAAATGTTTTAAAGCTAATGTTTCTAAAATACATTTCTCATATGTTGTCAATTCTGTTTGACACAACTTTACACATTATATGCTTATTTTACCCAATGAACGTCCATGTATTTTCTAATTATTTCCTTACATGTAAACTTTCATAATAATCCCATTCGTTATGATTTATGTCATTATTGTTGTACCCAATTCTTTCCATGGTTACCCTTATGTTTATGTATAGTCGATGATGTATAACTGTATATGTGGTTAGAATATTTTTTTGGAAATAATGTTCATGAAAATGATGATATGGGTGTGCCCATATAGCGCTCCAATGCATTGTGTAAGGTTATTTCTCCTGAGATGCGATGTGAAACGGGAATGGTGGTTAGTCTTAACCCGTACTGAAATGGGAAATGGGATTGGCAGTTAGCCTTGACCCATACTAAAGAAACATTTTATGATTCTGCCACATTTATATGATTAAATATTAATATAATCCAATGATTATATGATATTATTTCATATGTTCCATGTTTTGGATATCTGTATGTGCTGTAGATATCAGTATGTCATGCCTCCTAACTCATGTTCTAAAGATATATCCTTATGTTCATTCCCTTACGGGGCATTTCTGCTCATCCCTTTGTTCATCTGTTACCCAGGGTACCCTATGTAGATGTTAGGTCTCAAATGAAGTTAGGATCTCATTATAGAGATTAAATAAATACGTGTTTTTTAGCCCCATGTTTTATGTTTTATGTACCCAGTCTTCCAACACAGTGGACTAAACATTCCTTGTCATGCACTATAATGATTAATTATGCTGACAATCATGAAATTTTATATGTAAAAGAATCGTGTCACTATAGATGGTATCAGAGGATGGACTAGTTATTTTTGGAGATTAGGAATAGATAACCATTTTGAGAACCTTATAGATGAGGCTATGTATAATAAAACATTCCTGAATTTTGGGGAATATTGAGTAAGTAGTTTATCAAGAAAATTCATCCATGTCTGGATATGAGTAGGTAGAGACTGCTATGGCATAGATTTATCTAGTGGTAAAACCCAAAAACACCACTTTGATCTAGACTCGAAAGGGAACTAGTGCTTTACAATGGGCCTTGCTGCACTTTTGGTTACGACACTCACGGGGGATATGCTTTGGTAGATTCACGAGCATAGTAAAAACCATTATTAACGGTCAAAAGAAATCCCCTATGAATATTGGTTACGAAATAGATTGAGGATAACCTAGATATAAACCTAAGGAATCACAATTCAAGATATATTTCTTCTTTATAACTTTATACTTTTATGTTCAAAGTTTCCTTTTAATTCTCAATAGATAAGTATTCAATACATCTAATTATACGTTCTTTTTCTAAGATGATGGCAGGAAATAGAAAACCATGTTCCAACAACCAATGTGATACTGAATGTGATGATTTCCCAAATTATTTTCTTGATGTGACAGAAGTGGGTGATAAAAATGTCATGGAAGTACATGCTCAGCTGGCTCGCGTTATTATTAATAACTTGTATTAGGTGGAACATCCTCCTCCTCCAAGAAAAGAGAATGTTTTCATAGAATCCTTCATTCGGCAAAGGCCTCCCATGTTTTGCGGATCTTCTGATCCTCTCCTAACCGAACAATGGATTAACTCCATTGAAAAGATATTCTATGTCTTCCAGTACTCAAAATAAGTGAAAATTGTAATAGTGGTATATAGTTTTGAGGGGGATGTAGATCAGTGGTGGAAACTGATCAAGAATAAAAATTCCCAAGAATAAATTGATTCCATAGAATGAGAGGAATTCATGAAGATGTTTTTCAACAAATATTTTCCTCAAACACTCCATCTCAAGATGGAAAGATATTTCCTTGGACTCGTGTAGAAGGAAGATGATACCATTAGGGCATATGAAGCAGACATAACAAGTCTGGCATTGTATGAATATGTCTTTTTCATGAACACTAAAAGCAAGGTGGATCACTTATTTAGTGTACTAAAGCCGATTATACCAAATGTGTTTTCAATTCAAGACTCAAAAAGTTATAAGAAGATTGTCCATTGTGCCCTCAAGGTCGAAATGCATACTGGAGACTCTCAGTGGTCTCGTGGGCCTAGTGAAAAGAAGCAGAAAATGGAGAACAACATGGGTCGTTCATCAAATAAATCCCATGATGGAATGAAGCCTCACTTTCCGCTATGAAAAAATTATGGAATGAAGCATCTTGGTGACATTCTCAAGGGAAACAAAAATAACTTCAAATGTTGAATGTTTGGTCATCCTTCCATGAACTGCTGAATGGATATTCAAAATCCCACAAAATTTGAAGAATAAAGGAAGGTTCATATCAACACTCACCCTGTAGTGTAGTGTTACAAATGCAAGGATCTTGGTCATTTTGATATCAATTGCACTTAACTGGGGGTTGTCGGAGGTAATCAGCAAGAACCTCCAAGGAAACAAGGAAGGGATTATGATATCACTACTACTAAGGTGGTGCCGGAAAACGATGTGGTGACAGGTACACTTGTTATTCATTCAAGAATAGTCAACGTACTATTTGATTATGGTTCTATAAATTATTGTGTATCTTGAATGTTTTCTAGATCTATTCAAACACCACATCAAAATATGGAGGAAATGTTATCTGTGAGAATATAGAATGGGGATATTATTGCGTCCAAGGTTTATAACTCCTCCCTGGTTAATGTTTGTGGACTGAACCTCTAAGTAAATCTTGTCATACTTCCTATAGTGGATTTCAACCTTATCATGGGCATGGATTTTCTATCTTTGTACACAACCAAAAATAAATTTTAGGAAAGGGAGATCACTTTTCACATCCTGAAGCATCATCTGTATCATTACATGTCTAAAGAGGAAGATGTGTCTCTTTTAGAATCTTCGTCTCAAGTGTGGATACTGCTTCATTTTGAGATAGAATATATGGCTCAATTGATTTGGAAAAAGGATAGAATCATGCTAGAAGTCATCCCCATCATGAAAGATTACACTGAAGTATTCCCTTGAGAGTTACCTGGTCTTCTTTCTGACCGAGAGGTTGAGTTCTCATCTGAACTTATCACTGGATCTCTGCTGATCTAAAAGACAACATACATAATGGCCACCTTAGAGCCGGAAGAGCTGAAGAAGCAGTTACAGTGGAATATGGAGAAGGGTTTTATACACCCGAGTGCTTCACCATGGGGTGCTCCCATCCTCTTAATCAATAAGAAGGATGGATTAATGAGCCTATGCATTGATTATTGTGAGATCAATAAAATCACGATAAAGAACAAGTATCCCCTTACATAGATAGATGACTTTTTCGGTTAACTACGTGGGGCCAGTTATATCTCTAAGGTGGACCTTCAGTCAGGATATCTCCAACTAATGGTGAGGAAGGAAGATATTTCCAGGACTGTCTTTTGAAAGAGGTATGGAAACTATGAGTTCATAGAGATTCCCTTCGGACTCACTAATGATCCATTAATTTTCATGGATTTAATGAATAGATTATGTAAAGATTACCTCAACAAATCTGTGGGGGACTTTATTGATGATAACCCGATATCCTCCAAGAGCAAGGAGGAACATGAGGAGCATTTGAAATCTGTGTTGAAGACATTCCGAAGGGAGAAATTGTATTCCAAATAAAGTTAATGTGAGTTCTGGATGGAGTATGTATCATTCATAGGTCATTTAATCACTAAGAAAAGGATATGTGTGGACCCTTTAAAGAAGAAGGCAATTGAAGACTGGTCAAGACCAACTTTTGTAATGGAGATCCGCAGCTTTTTGGGTCCAACTGGGTATTATCGACAATTCGTGAATAAATTTTCAAGATTGTCAAACCCAAGGACCAAGATGACATAGAAGGGAGTAAAGTTTGTTAGGACACAAGAATGGGAAGAATGTTTCATGGAGTTGAAAAAGAGGCTTATCACTGTGCCAGTACTCACACTCTCTTCGAGTGGAGAACTCTTTGTGGGGTATAGTTATTATTCAAAGAAGGTCATAGGTTGTGTGCTAATGAAAAATGATAAAGTTATAGACTATGCCTCAAGCAAGCTGAAAAATCATTATCAAAACTATCCCACACAATATCTAGAGATTGCAGCTATGATATTTATGTAGAAAATCTAACAGTATTATCTCTATGGGAAAAAATGTGAGATATATATTGACCACAAGAGTCATAAATATATATTCACATAGAAAGAGCTTAATTTGTGACAGAGATGATGGATAGAGCTCATCAAGGATTATGACTACTGAATCCACTACCATCATTGTAAGGCAAAAAAGGTCGCGAATACTCTCTGTAGAAATGATCCCGCATCATTATCAATGATGAAAATTGAAAAGAGTCAGATCTTCTTAGATTTGAAAATGATAGACATGTGAATCATTAATGGAGGAACATAATCTATCCTTTCTCAAATGTTTTATCGACCATCCATCTTGAATAAAATAAACAATGTTAAAAGAAAGGATGGGGAAATTAGAAAAGGGTGGAAGCTGTTAAAAATGTGAAATCCTCAAATTTCAAAATTGATGAGGAAGGAGTTGTATGACTGGGGTCTTGATTATGTGTACCATCCGATCCAGGGATAAAGAAGGAGCTAGTGGGTGACACACATAGCTCAACCTTCTCTATCCACCTTAGAAGCACAAAGATGTTTCGAGATCTCAGAGAAAACTTTTGGGGGGACAATATGAATAGGGAGATTGCTGAATATACATAAAAGTGCCTCGTATGTATGTAAGTGAAGGTTGAGAGACAAAAGTCTAAGGGGATGATTAAACTACTACCAATACCATCATGGAAGTGGGAGAACAATACCATGGACTTTGTCCCTAGACTTCCAAAGACACATAGAGAAAACAATGCTATATGTGTCTTTGTGGTTCGTCTTACGAAGACATCTCACTTTATCACGGTTCGAGAGTACTTATCATTAGATCAACATGCACATATTTACATCAAATAAGTGGTAAGGCAACATGGAGTACCACTTTATTTTGTATCCTATCATGATATGAGGTTCACCTTGAAGTTCTAGAAATGTCTCCAACATGCTCTAAGCACTAAACTATCCTTCAGTATGACTTATCATCCTCAAACTAAAGGCCAATCTGAGTGAACTATTCATACATTGGAAGACATGTTGAGAGCATGTTCAATGGAATTAAGAGGAGGATGGGACCAACATCTTCCACTGGTGGAATTCTCCTAGAACAATAGTTTCCACTCGAGCATCTGAATTCGACCATATAAAGCCCTTTATTGAAAAAATGTACAGAACACTATCGTGCTGGGATGAAGTCGGTGAGCATAAGGTGCTAGGACCTGAAATGGTCGATGAAATGGTGGAGAACGTAAAAAAACATTCAACAACATATCAAGGCAGCCCATAGTCAACAGAAAAGTTATGTAGATAACCATCGACAATACATTGTGGTCAAAGTTGGATACATCATATTTCGATGCATTTCCACACGTAATAAATTCATCAGGTTTGGGAATAAAGGGAAGTTAAGTCCCAGGTACATCGGCCCCTTAGAGATCCTTGATTGATTCGGAGTTGTGGAATATCGACTTGAACTTCCACCTACGATGTCAAATGTACATGATTTATTTCATTTATCCATCATAATGAAGTACATACCAGACCCTCCACATGTACTCTCTTCAGAGGTGGTACAGTTGGAGGATGATCTCTCTTATGAGGAGCATCCTGTGAATATCTTGGATTATAGAGACAAAGTTCTACACAACAAGAATACTCATCTGGTAAAGGTACAATGTAGAAATCATATGTAAGAAGAGTCAACATGGGAACTGGAGGAAGCAATGAGGGAAATGTACCCACACATGTTTTTGGCAATGAATATAAAGCGAAATTTCTAGGGTTAAATTTCATAAAGTGGAAAGAATGTAACAACCCAAAGATTTTCAATGGAAGTTCCCTTCTCACAAGTATGTCATAAAATCACATGAAAACACAACATAATGATCTAATCAGTTCTAAGTGACCATTAAAAATAATTTTGACACTTCTGTGTTTGGAATTTCAAAAATCTGGAATACACGGTTGTAATCAGTAATTTATTTGGATTCCAATAAGGAAATCACAATTTATAGTGAATAGAAACCAACCCTAATGAGTTTTAACATACTCTTGTTAATATTGATATACCCTAATGAATAGTAACCTCACATATGATAGTGTAAAAATAATATTCAAGTCAGAAGTATGATATAACTATATTTTAGAATATGATAATGAATGTTTTAAAAATGGTTTTGATAATAAATTATTATTTTAATTAAATATTAAAATAATCATATATAGAAAATTATTTTCGAGAAAGTGAATAAATTTTTGGATTCTACATGTTGAATAATGTTTAGGCTGAATTTTTGGGATTTTTCTAAAATACTAGAATTTATAATGATAGTAAAATACAATAATTTACAATAAATTCTAATTAAGGGATTTATTGAGTCATTGATGATGTTCTACTGATGTAAGCCCACTAGGTTTGGGATCACATGATAAAATTACAATTATTGGTCATGGAATACTTACTATTTCTTGTCTTGTTATGAAATAATAAATTAATGATTATAGTATTATGAAATCCCTCCTCTCCACCACTTTAAAATCCCCCCCCCCTTCACTCCCTATTCTCTTCACTCCTCTCAGGCCTTGTGCCTTGCCATTATTATTCCCAAATATCCCCCCAAGATCCTCCCCCATTTTCAAAAGCTCCTAGAATCTTCAAAATACCACGACCTCTCCCTTTAAGAGGTTCTCAATGAAGAAAGTCTCAAGAGGTAAAATTCATCTTCCCAATTTTTCCTTTTCTTTTAAGTTCTTTTCTTTTTTATTTCATTCCTCACCTCCCTTCACAATTATAGAATGATAATTCTAGTAACAAACATGTACTGGAATTTTTTCATACTGATGCTATATTTATTTATCTTCTCTCCTTTCCCCACCCTTTTGTATGAATGAAATGGATGCACCGTTTGAGATGTGAAAATTTAGCAAATTCAAGGGCATGAGTTTATCAATTTCTATTATTATGTTTAATTTTGGTCCTGAATCCATTTTTGTTATGGTTGAACCAGGTTATTATATATGTAATATATCATATTTTTAGTTATTTAATCCTTTTTTACAAATTTTATTAAATTATAAAGCAAAACATGTTCTTTGTAATCAAATCCACCGATTAACCAAAACGGTTATCACTATGTTTATATATATAATAATTTGATTTCACTATAAGTAAACTAATTAAAATTAAAACAATTTAATCTGAAAGATGATCACTAATAGAAAATAACATCATTTATGGACTACCAATTTCATCATTCATGTTTACATGAATATTATTGAACCGATGTTTTAAAAACCAAGTAAACAAATGAGCCCAGACAATGATATTGTCCCTTGTATCTAATCAATAAAGCTATGAATGAAGTAAAAAGTGTTATAATAAATCAATAACATATATAAGATTTTATGGAATTATTAATTAATAAGACTAATTTGTTTATTTAGGTATTTAATAACAAATGGAGAACACTAACAGAATTAAGGTAAGGGATCCCCTCCATTTCACTATTAATCAAGACTGTCCTCTATGTTGTGCCTTTTTATGGGTAATCCTAAATGGTGTGGTATGTTTTTTAACATCCACCATAATTATCTCATTCTGTATAAGAGATGAGAACCCCATTCTCTCTCTCATCAAGCCCTCTTGGGTACACCCAACACCATAATGATAAAACTGTAACGAATTCTACCTAAACCTTATTTTTTATTTTGGGTTTCCTTATCTTTCTTTCAAAATTGTGTTATCTTATCTATTTATGTGAATATTATGAATTATGTGTAGGTCTACATGATTATTATATCTATACCCATTCATCACATTCTTTCGGGGATGTACATGTTTTTAAAAGATTCCCTCCTTTTAACTTTCTGAAATGCAATCCTATTTTAGGGGAACTTCATGATTGGTTACCCAATTTCAAGAGAACTATATCATCTATTGTAAGAAATCATTGTATTTATAAAATCATTATTTTATCATGAAATCAATCTTAGTAAAATTATGGTTTTTTATAAATTATTTTCATCTTTTCAATTTGAAAAGCTCTATAGTATTTTCCTTAAAACACCACAAAAATGTTTTAAGGCTAATGATTTTAAAATGAATTTTTCATATGTTGTGACTTATGTTTGATACCAATTATCGTGTTATATTCCTATTTTTCCTTACTAACATCCATGTATTTTCTAATTCATTCCTTACAAGGAAAAATTCATGATACACCCATTAGTTATGATTTATGTCATGATTGTGGTACCCAATTCATTCCATGGGTACCCTTATGTTTATGTATGGTTGATTAAGTTTGATTTTATATGTGGTATGAATATTTATGTGGAAAGAATATTCATTAAAATGATGAGATTGGTGCACCCAGATAGCGCTCCAATGCATTGGGTAAGGTTAGGTCTCATGAGATGCGATGTGAAACATGATTGGCAGTTATCCATGACTCGTACAGAAATGGGAAGCGGGTTTTGCGGTTAGCCTTGACCCATACTAAAGAAATGTTTTCTGATTCTACCACATTCATATGATTCCATTTTTATATGATCCCATGATTATAATATATTATTTCATTTTATCCATGTTTTTCATATCAGTATTTCCTGCCTCCTAACTCATATGCTTAAGATGTATCATTATGTTCATTCCCTTGCAGGGCTTTTCAACTCATCACTTAGTTCATTTCTTCCCTCGGGTACCCTATGTAGATGTAAGGGATCTGAGGAAGTTAGGATATAATTATGGAGATTAAATAAATAAGTGTTTTTAGCCCCATGTTTTATATTTTATGAATGTTGTATTCCAAGGCACGTGACTTAATTATCCATGGCTTTTACACTGATGGTTAATTTTGCTTAAAATCATGAAATGTTATATGTAAAAGGATCTGGTTGCTATATCTAGGTAGGAATACTACATTGGTTACTTAATAAAGAACAACATAAGAATACTATAACAGGGATCCTCAAATATGAATGTAGGGGAGAGATCCTACAAGGTGTTCCCTAGGCCAACACCCAAGTAAAGTCATTCATTTGGGGATCCTTGGAATTATCTGGTATCATGGCCTCATAGGCTAGAAGAGAACATCTCAAAATTGAAACGTACTCTATATCATAGGTTATGGGATATATCTCATAGATAATCTCAGATTAAATGTCTTAACTAAGTCGGTTTGACCACCCAACCTATCATCCATGCCAAAACTCACTCATAGATGACAACTGAACTCGTTAAATAGAGGATGTACCTATCCATTTAGATAGAAACCCCCAAAACACAATTTATATGAAATTAAATTCAAAAAATTATTCCAAAATTGCTGTCCACATAGAAAAATGCTCAGAATGGACTACTCACACGCCCAATTATGACTTCTAGGGCACAAGATATCCCAATACAACTAAGCTGAAGTAGTACATGGCCAGAACACATGGCCAGACACATGGGATCATCCTGTTTAATAGTACACATCATGTAAATTACTTTCCATGGCATTTAATATTGGAAAAAAATCATCCACTGTGAATTTTCACTAAAACACTTGCCCTTGATCCCATACACGGTGTGTACTTGTAGTACATGACGTGTACTCCTTAAAAACCTCAATTTTGTGTATTTTTGGCACACGATCAGACCCACGACCACCACTACACAGTGTGTACTCAAACTAAATTTCCCTTAATTTGGAAAACATCAACTTACCAGAATTAGAAGAACACACATTGAGTTCTCCTGGAACACACACCATGTATTCTATGTATTCCAGCGAGAAATCCATCAAAACGCCTGAAACGCACGTTTTCTCCCTCAAAACAATAGATCCGACCTTAAGAGGACACAATAAATAAATATAAGACTTTAATAACTTAAATAAAATTTAAAGGGGATTTATGGTGAAAATATAAATGGCCCTGTCTTCAGGGAAAACTCGTCGAAGTTTCAGTTGATTTCACGGCTCACGGTTTCCCTTTGCGGAATCAGCATGTCGAGGGCTTCAAATCGGTACACCTCTTGCCTCCCAACTCTCTATATTTTTCAATCTCCAGTTTCTCCCATAGAACATATCCAAGTCAGAGTCACACAAGGAGAATGCGCAATAAGGAGGAGGAATGAAGTGAAAAGAAGGAAAAGAATAAAATGGGGAAAGAAAAAAAGGGGCACGGGCCGGTCCCAGTGCCCGACATGAGTTTCTGCATTCCCTAGGATAAAAACACCATTCTGGACTAAATGGAATAGAAAAAATCACAATATGACGATCCATTTAAAATTTATCACCCAACGAACTGCCCTGACTAATTTAATATTTAATTTAACAATATGAAATATTAAATATTATATTAAAATTCAAAAACCTCAGATTTCCACCAATCTCTAGACCTATGGAAAAATCCCAATTCGGAGACCAACAAAATGGTCAGAAAAATTATTTAAGATCTTTTTGTAATGTAAAATAACCATTTTATCCCTCTTAAGAATCCAAAATCAAAATTTCAATTTTTTTCTTAGAACGACATTCCCAAAAAACACAGGTTTATACAAATAGTGAAAATAATACAAATTAATTATCGTTTTATAGTGAAAAAAGTTTACAATGTTAATAATCTAAAATAAGGCAGTTAAAAATATCCTAAAACTTATGCAAAACAAATTAACTGGGCATATGACAACATTATCCCATAATAAGTTCTATAATGATTTATTTTTTTCAATTCATCATTTGAATGATTTTGGTTGACTTTATTCTTTTCAAAAATTACATGTTTGTCCTCTCCCCCACATTTAAAGGGTCACACCATCCATTCACATCTTCACACCACTGAATCCCATTTTCTTTACCAATACATGATAAAATATATCTTCATATGCCTCATTCAAATTCCTAATAATGTTTTCATCCATAAAGACAATCACTAGTCTATTAAGAGGAGATTCAAAGGAGGTTTCTCTATGAGAAGGTAGTTCTCTTAATGATGTTTTTATGTTTTATTTCTCATTTCACTACAATAAATTATGTCTTAACAATTCCAATATAATAACTGATTTTATTTCTATATAATGACATGTTATTATTTTTTATAATAATATTTACCTATCACCTCTTCCATTTAATGTGCAATGAAATCATCGATCGGGTATACTATAGACTATATCATTGTATCCTAAAGTCACTAGTTTTCCATTAACACATATCAAGATTTTATATAATAATGTACTTAACAAATATATGTATAATAATTACGGTTTTATTATAATTATGAATTATAATTTTACTTATATATTATTACATTATCTTCTATTTATATTATGAAAATATCTATCTTGTATATGCTAGAATAATGCCTCGCAATGCGATGTGAATTGTTTTTCACATACACTTTATTATGAAAAACTAATATATAACCTACATCCTTACCATTTCCCCCATTATGGACATGATAAAATTATTCATGCATATGTACAACCTACATTCACTATGAAGTGAAGTGATCCATTCTCCCAATTAAAATTTATATAATGAATATAAAAAATGAACCTAATGGAGATATTTATATATATAATTTTGATATAATCATATATATGATGGAATTATATAATATCCTCTTAAACTATAACCCTCATGACAAAACAATATCGAAAAACAAATAAATAAACCCTCGAAAAAATAAAAATAATAAAATATTATTAACAAATAAGTGGTTAAGTGTTTGAATAGGTTACTATGTGATATTAAAAATATGAATATGTTACTATTATAAGAGAATAAAATTTTAGTACGAAGATATATGAGTTTAAAATGTTCTTAACTAAAAGGAAGCATAAGGGTAGGGACATTGTCTTATTTTTCCATCGTTGAGGCATATTTTAAAGTTATACGCATGATTTATTTTATATGGTTTATATAGATAAACATTTAATATTAATATCAATATTCCATAATAATTCATGCAATATTAAATTTCATTTTATTTATTTCATCCGAACTGATTTTTACAAAAAATATACCAAGTGGTAATGAATTTTATTAACGAATTTATTTTTGATTGGGATATATTACTTATTTACAATTTTTTTATTCTATGATTCTAAGAGTACTTAAATTTTATTATAATTTTTTTTAACATACACATATTTTATGTGTATTAAAATTTGATAAACATAATATATTCATTGATTAATTGTCACTTTATCTTTGTGAACGTTGTAAGTGTTTGATTCACAATATCAACTAATTTTAATTAAGATTGTTTATGCTTGAATTTACATGGAGTGAATTTTTTTGATAATTTGACAATAAAACCCATTTATTTAATTCTTATATGGTCATTCATTATGCTTCCATGTAATAATACATTTTTTCCACATGTTGGTACTAAAAATGATTGGTAATTTTTCTACAAAATATGTCTTTATTTAACCCTTATTTACAAAACCCTTTTTATTCTGTATCCGTGTTTCTAATATTGTATTAAAAATTATCTAATATTAATTTTTATGTCATTTTTAACAATAATTTTATTTTTTAAAATACTAACTTAAATTAATATTCCTATCAATTTATGAACAATATGCTTTTTGACTTTTCTTACAATAATGAGAATGTAATATTTTTTTTTATAAGATTCAGCTAGAATTATATGTTATCACCATGATGAAAAGCCAATTTCATTAATTTTATATTTAAATGTTTTATAAGTATTTTATTAATGATAATGGTTTTTCGGATTTTATAGAAAATTTATTAAATGAGTCTCATAATGAAATATATTTTTCCTCAAATTATTATTTAGATCATGTTATTAATCAATGACAATAAACCATTCTATTATATATAATCCACTAGAGGTATGTTATAATGTTACTCTAATTATTCATTGTCTAGATGTTTTATTATCAGTTTTTTAGAGAAGGAATTTAAATTTTATTTCTTGGATAATTATTTTGATCATTAAATATCCAATGAAATTTTTTTTTTCTTATGATCATTGGGAATTGTATTAAGGATAAATCTACATATTTTTTAAAGGATATACTTATTACATAAATTTTATATCATTTATTCATAAGATAGTTTTAATTCCATGATATATTGTTGACTAAGGGAATTAATTCTAATATTTATTCCTAACTCGATATGGATATTTTTTTATGTGGTGTATTTTTCATGAATTTAAAAAAATATTTTATTTAAGAATAATGATTTGGACATTCAAATACAAGTAGTGACTTGTTATAGATTTTCCCATTATTGAGTTAATATGTTTTTTGACATTCCCATTAATAATTTGTTTTGATATCACAAACCATGCATATTTTAATCATATTTATATTTTTTATCATATTTGTTTTTTCAAAATCATAATTTCTCCCATTATCTTTGTTTTATATTGCATCATAATCATGTATGGTGTTAACTCAAATTGTTTTATATGTTATTTCGAAATTGTAACCAGATTATGTCTTACATTGAAATCATGAGTCATAACCAGATTATTTATTACTTTGTAATAAGGAATCGTAAACAGAATTTGTTTTGCATCGTAATAAGGATTAATAACTAGATTATATACTACAATGATTTCACATGAATTTTATCCACATGCATTGTGATCACATGTATCACAACCAGGTCATGTACCATAACCATGTCATTGTAACCATATGCATCATAACCAATTTCAGAATCGCATCATAATTATGCATCGTAACCAGGTTAAGTACTATATCGTAATCATTAATAAGTGACCAGGTTATATACCATACTCTTTTTGTGTATTGTATTCTTGCATCGTAATAGGTTTAAATATCATTCATCGTAACCATGTTCAGAATCGTAACTAGGACATAAATTGTAATCGATATGAATTTTTATCATGATAATCCTAGTAATCAATTTATGTATTGCACTTTTGAAATGGATAACACTCTTATCATAACTTCAATTCTAATTACATGCTACTCATATTCATTGTCTCATACTATTTTTACTCACTAATTTTTATGTAAAATGATGTTGATGAGATGGTTGTTTTCCATTCAAAATGATGTCCTGTATTCTATTTCGTTTGACCATTTCAATGCAATGAGTCCATGTCCCTTTGAGTTTTTCAGAAAAAAATTACTATTGGAAAAAATATGATTGTTGGAATCTAAATCCTATAAATAGAGGGTCATTTGAAGCATAATACACAACTATTTCATCTATCATGTTCTTGAGAGAGTTGTTGTGACATCTATCCTGCTTCATGTGAAAGCCTTGAAGATACAAGAAGTGAACAGCTTATTCACTACTCTTGTATTTTTATAAGTACTTCATTTCTGATTTGGGAGTCCAATCATTTTGATAACGATCATGGGCTTCCGGGGATATGAAGACGTGTTATCGATCATCTTATCAAGGGATTTCAATTTCTTGAAAGATAGAGGTGTATATTACCATTTTAATCTATGGCTTCAGAAGATATGAAGAAAGTCATACTGATCATCTTATCGAGGGATTACCAAGGAGTTGGTAAGACAATCCTTTTATCCAATGTGAAAGGACACCCTACTCATTTTGATAAAATAACTGTAATACTTTTATATTTTCAAAAAAAAATAGAATGGGAATTGTATTATTTCCCTATTCTATTCAACTTCATTTCAATTTTCATTTGATCAATTAAGACTCATCCATACATAATGAATTAAGAGATTATAAATTCTATATAGTAGAATCATTTAAATTCTTATTATGCATATCATTGTATAAAAATTCAAACATAATCATTTTACATTACTTGTAGCATTACATCATATCATCACCATCGGATCCAGGACTTATATGGTCCACTGAATTGATTGTGAATTTTATTAGTTTAAGAACTCTTAATCTATGTTCCTTTTAAAGATATTAAATAAAATGTTTTTAAACCCACAATTGACCCCCTCTTGTATTGTGCAATCTAGTATACATATTCATATATATTATGATCCAACACCCATGATGCACCTGTGGTATCATGAGATAAATCGGTTTGATGAAATTAGTTAAATGGGTTTCTAGTGTATACATACCCATAATTTTTAAACTGACTTTTAAATGGTATTTATACTAGAGGTATCATGATGCATGAGATAAATTTTTAGCAAATATTCATATCCTCCACTAAGAATTTAGTTCTTATTATCCCTGAGACATTTATAATTATATTATATCTTAATGAATTTCATTCCCATATTATCGATTATATAGAATGTGTTTTTATTTTTTTACCATGCCATGTTGATTATTAATCATATAATCCAAATATTAAAATTATTTAAATGGAATGTGTGTTTAATTATTTTCCTTTTCATATTCATTATGAGTTATCTAATCATGATTGTGTAAATATTTAAACGGAATGTGTGTTTAGTTTTTTTCATTTATATGTTGATAATTTCTCTTTAAATCATGATAATGAAATTATATAAAGTGTATGTTAAGTTTGTTATTTACATTATAATGATGATTATTCAAATTTATTCATTATAGCTTCAGTTTTGCCTAACGCTTACTATGAATATTTGATCATGCTTATTTTGATTTATTTTTAGTAATATAAGAAGTATAATATGAATTCTATATAATAACATTGTAGTGGAAATAATAATATTCCAGAAAAAACATTATTTCATTATTGGGTATTCAAATGTTTAATGGGAATAGTGTATGTATATAGTTTTTCAAGACTACTAATCTATTATGCACTTTTACATTTCATTCCCTATATCATATTCCAATTTAAAAAATTTTATGTTTACTCCTTATTATTGGAGTCTAGGTCAATACATTTATGATATTTAAATAAATAAGTAAATTATTATATTTCTAAAATTACATTACTGTATATTTGTACAATATAAGGTTAATTTATAAAAATAATCACAATTATGACGATTGAATTCAAATATAAACCATTAACATAACCCTAATATATAATATTAACTTATTAAATTCAAGGAAAACTATATCTTACTCGAATTATTCCATCATTATTATTTATAAATTAATTTATTTTATATTTCTATTAATGAAATAAATATTATTTTGGAATTGGGTAGGAATTTAAGGAAATTATATAATAGTAAAAATTAAAAATATATTTCCACATTATAAATAATTTCATTATTAAAAAATGATTATTAATATTCCTTCGTAATATATTTTTTTCTTATTTTGAGAATATAAATTATTTTAAATCTAAAGAGACTGACATTTTTTGAGTTTATTTGATTTCAAAAATATATAGGTCATTTTCAAAGAATTTTACCCATTAAAAAAATTAATTTTGATTCAATTTTTACAATTTTAGAATTATGTTCATCAAAAAATAATTTATGGGAATAATTATTACCTTTTCTTATTTTTTATCTATATTAACCAAATTTTCTCTTATCTTAGGTGATAAATTTTACCATAGTTACAAATCATATTGAACAACAAATATAGGGGTATATATGAAATATTTTAACATATGATACTAAATATATAATTTATTTTCTCTAATTAAATACGTATAAATTAGGGAAACAATTTTTATGTATGTACACAAAATGTGCACAAATTTATTTTTAGAAAAAAATAAATTTTTTCATAATAATGTATTTATTATAATAATATTCATATAAGATTTCAAAACATGTGATCAATTAAATAATAGATAAAATGAATATCCAGTCGGGATTTTTGTAATTTTTAAAAATACATAGTAAAAAATATTGAAGATTTGTCTATGGTTGATATTTTTTGATGATTGAAGGGTGTTAAAGATAATTCTTAATAAAAATATATATTTAATTATAATTCCCATGTAATTATTAATATATTTGGTAATGAATTTGGTTATATAGTCATTTTTTCTATAAATTTATTTATTTGATTGATTTATTACCCAAATGTGGATTTGATACTTTTTGAAAAGTGGGTAATGCCCCATGAGGCTAGTTGAGCCTTGTCGTGCATTCAATAAAATAGTCACATGGTAGATCAAATGGTTTTGATATCAATTGAAATGTGAGTGTATTCATATGAACTCTTCTAGAGGTTAGTAGTTTCTATGTTCATTTTGTTGATGGGAACAGTTTCTCAATGCTATTACATTTAGTTAAAACTTGTGATCTATAGTATTATTATTCTGTCACTAGATTAAAATGTATGGTTGATACACAAGGTTGAACTAAGTTATTTGGTAGTATCATATAGTCAATATTCCCAAATTTTGGTTCCATATATTTGACATTTACATTCTATTATGTTGGGTGAAAATGAGATTTTTAATACATTGAATTTCTTGAAAAATGAAAATTGACGATGCTTAAGGCAATCTTCAAGACATAAAAAATGAAATTTAAAATATCATTCATGCTATATTATAAGATTTTATTAACATTGTGATTGTTTCATATATCTATTTTATATTATGCGATTATTTATATAAAATTATTCCATGGTGTATAATTCATGAAGTTTATTATGATGAATATCTAGGTGTTAGATCTCAAATGTCAAATGTGAAGATGTTATGTTATTATTCATAAATAACAGCACAAACATGATAATATTTAGGGATTATTTAAATTTTCATCATGTATGGATTATAATTTTTATTTTTATTTTTTATTTTGGAAAATATAATTTTCTTCTTAAAAACCATATGAGAATGATAGAGTTCATCAATTTATATTTTTAGGAAAAATACATGAATACATGTGGAATTAATTATTTCATTATTTGGAACTTTTTCTCCCATTTTTATGAGGGTGAAAATATTTTTAGAATTGCGTACCATTTAGTTGGAGAGATAATTGAAGGGTATATGTGGTATTTTCTTATATGCATGCGATTAATAAAAGTAACGAAAATTTTGAATATCATTGTGATTGCTTTTATGCCTGACCATATAAGAAATTAAATCAGATTTTTTTATATGATTTCATTGGGAGAATAATCATGAATTTTTAGATTCAAAATATTTTTTAGTGATTAAAATTGATTGTCTTATATAATTTTTCTCTTACATTATGTGATTGAAATGAATAAAAAAAGATCATTTTTAATACCAATTATTTAAAAAAAACCATTTGCGAAAAAAATAAAATCTATATCAAGTGTATGTAAATAAATTTCTCAAAATTTTGGAGTTAGATCATTCAATGTGATCATATAATATTAAAAATATTTTATTAATTATATCAACATGAATTGATCCATTATTGTTGAATATTTTATAAATTTCATCATGGGTATTTACATCTAATGTTGCTGAAACTACCAAACTCTGTAGAAGATATATCTCATCTATGATACATGTTTAGGTCAAAGATAGTGAGAAACTCCACTGTCCAATTTGATTTTACACATGCATAATGTGACCCTAGTTCATCAATGTAATCTTGTAATCTGTTGTGATTGTTATAATGAATTTTTGGTATGGAAGAGAAACTAAACATGACAGGAATTTTCTTCCTGTGATGCATTCATTCCATGAAAAAAATTTATGTATTTTTTCTATTTATCCATTCATTTCAAATCTATGGATGAATCACCCATACTTCATTGAATCAAATCATACAGACCTGTAGTGATTGATATAAAAATGGTGAAATTTTAATATTTAATCTTTAATAATCCGTACCCCCCACTTCTTGGTGTAGTATCCTAATCCTAGAAATATCAATATTTACGGAAAATAATTATATATAAAAAATGATTTAAATATTTGAATTTTAATTCCATTTTTATCTATATATTTTAATGTAAAATTACATGGTCCACCATAAATATTATATTAAATAGTTTTCTATATTCATAATGAATTATAAGTTAATAAAATTAAAATATAATTATCATTTTATCATATATTGATATTATATGGTAGGAAATATATTCACATAACCTATTTCGAGCCACATTCTGCTAAATTTTTTTATTTATAACCCTTAGATTTTTCTTATTTGGGAACATGTCATCAAATATTTTCTATAAAAGTAAACTCATTATATGATTACAGAAAATATTATATTATATTATATATTTTTATTCGACCTTAATACTTCTATAAACTTCTCTTACTACTACTATAATCCTATTATCTATCCAAAATTTCCATCTTCTAAGGCATTAGCCACAATTGAAGAGAGGTGATTCAAATATTACAGTATGGGTCCTAAACTCAATATTACCTTTATTATTTGGAATTAATCCTTCTTAATAACATTTAAATATCATTATAATTTATAAAAAAAAATCATTTCCTGGTTATAGATTTTTTGATCCACTCTATATAAGATATCACTATTTATATATAAAACCACATGACTTTAAAATATTTTAAATTTAGAATAAATTTAATTTTTATTTCCAACATTCCATTATATGAATCAATAAGATTTTTTTTCAACTCAATATATTTTAGTTTTCTTTAAATGAAACACCATGATATCTTTTATTACATGTGAGACTAACATAACTCAACGGCTTGCACAACACGCAAGACTGAGTTTTTCCCTATAATATTATATTAATAAAAATATCATCAATTATTATAATAAGATAATAAATTACTATTAAATTTATTTTTATTAATATTATTTACAATCATATCAAAATATATGGTTGAATTCATTAGTTTGAAATTAATTAGAAATGAATATAAATACTAAATAAATTTAATAGGAATGTTTTCTCATGAACTATTTTTATTTTAAAAAAGTTATTTTAAACCAAAAAAGTAAATTAATTACATGTACAAACTATAATGAATGTATTATATATATTATATATTAAATAAAACATTTTTGACAATTTTCTTATATATTTTTAGCTATTTGATTAGAATAAACCCATTATTACACATAAAATCCTATACTTTTTTAAAGAAACTTTAACCCCTATATAATGGAACACCTACATAAAATATTGATTTTTAAACCTTTAAAAATATATATTAAAGACTAAACATTATTTTTGAATGTGAAACATCAAAATTAGTTTAGGAACATTTTTTAGTATTTTTATTTGTGGTTTAATATTTTTATGAATAGTGAAAAATAATAGTCGGAATGCCCCGATGGCCTTCATTTTTGTATTTTTTATAATCCCACATTCTAGGGGTGAAGTTGAACCCTTATAAGGCATTGATGCTTAGACACAATTACATGACCCATAGACCATTGGGGGAATCACCCATACGAAACAACGTGGAACTGATCCTCCCTAACATATGTCACGATATCAGCACTCCTCTTTTGTAGGGCTGGTCTGCTAGATATCCTATACATAGTTGTACAAGCCTGGTATCGATACCAATGACATAACCTCTCATTCATCCAATTCAACTGAGCTCTTCTCTAATGAATGTGCTTTCCCCGAATCTTCATCAAAAGCCTTTTCCATTTTAGTCTAACTGGTACATCTGCATCATGTGGCCTGAAAGCCTTAGGGTGGATCTAAGGCCTTATGCTAGAGTGAAGGCCTCTAGAAACATCTAGGTCGAAGGCCTTGGGGGCCCAAAATCCTTGTAGAACATGAGGACCAAACTGGTGGCCAAGAGGCCCTAATGGATGAATAGTTCTGATTGCTACAATACTACTGCTATACTTCTAATGTACTTCTACAGTCCTACTATAGTACCCAAAAAATGTCTCCACCCAATGTAGTTCTCAGGTCTCTTTGTTTCACTTGTCGAATCATCACCAATAGGAATGAGGCTCATGTGCAAAAAATAAAAAATTAGAATTCAAAAAATATTTATTCATATAGATTTATAAGGGTGACTTAAATTTTAAATTTGTTGTAATATTTAATTAGATAATTTTTTTATTAATGATTTCAATTTCTATCATTATAATTAACTTCCCTATAAAATTTTATATTAAAACATTTAAATATTACAAAATTTATTACTTTTCAATAAACTATTTTGTTGTCCCTTTTTCAGGATTAAATTTAAATTAATTTATGCTACTTATTTGATCAAAATTTAGAGAAATGGATTCAGTTTTTGGAATCAGAGTATTTTGTGATTTTTAGAATGTTCAACAATGTTTTTATAATGAACCATAAATTACATACATTGATATTACATCAAAATTTATGTATATTCATTACCATATACAATAAATCCGTGATAGGACCTTATTGGTATAGTTTATTTAGAAACTCGGAAACATAAACAACTGGTTTGTGAAATATCTATGTTGTCTCCCACTAAACTCTTCATAACTAGTATAATTTTTGGCATATCATACATAATACCCACATTCATGTCCTAGGGAAGAGGAACATATGAAAGGGTGATCTCAAATGATTAGTAAGGGAAAAAAAATTGAAATATCAAACATATCATAATCATAAGACATAAGAACGTAACATTGGAAAGCCTTATCAGGAATATGAAAGATCGGGATGTCATGTCATTGGATAAAATTTCATATGAATCAATGTACGTAATACCAAAAGTCATAATACAATAAATAATGTTTTTTGGAAAACACATAAACTTAGAAAATCATTTCCCATTTGTCAAGGATTATTTCCAAAACCATCATAGCTGATAATGCCCATTACTAAACTGGGATTACATACCATTCTAACACTGTGTTACTGAACTAGATTTAGTTTTCATTCCATTCATATCTATATAATGAGATATAAATAATTACCTAATGAGTTGGAGGGATATATTTGTCCCACCCATCTCATAATTAAATCATCACTACGTGTTCCACAAAATCATAAATCATTATTCATCTCATAACCCAAGGAATAAAATTGGTTTCTTAAATATCATTCCATCATAACATAATACACTTAAAACAGATAAATATCATAAATGGAATAAATTTATAAAAACAATTAAATCATAGTAATACTAGGGAAATAAACAGAACCTCAATTAATGAAGTTCATTTTAGATGGAAATAGTTTTGATATAACAGATGAGAATAATTATTCAGAAAAATACACTTTCTTCTTAAATTTTTTTTCCTTTCTCAAAATGTCATAGCATTTCAAAAGAAAATAACTTACTTGAGAATAAACATGAAAACCTATATAGTAAGCTTCATGGAAATAATATATCATGATATCATTGAAATCCATTCTTTCCATATAAGTTAAAATCTATTTTCTTCCTACTTTTTCTGGAATATTTCAAAAATTACCTTGTATCGAATAAGGACAAAAGATTAAATTCATACAGTTTATGAAACATTTACCAATGAGTAATATAGGGATTAAAAATATTTATAATAATAAAAATATTATTACATCTTTAAGGAACATGTATTGGGATGATAAATATACCCCATAAAATAATTATGAACAAACATTCTCAGATAATAATGATACTAAAAAATTATCCCTTAACTTATGTCTGATATCCTTTGAATGTATCTGAACCACCTATATAATGATTTAAATAAAATTATTGACTTATTCCATAATCTTATTCATTTTTATGATTTCATATATGATCATATTACCATCTTTTGTTTGTAATATTTTATTGTCACTCGTTATTCGGTTATTAACCGCTTTACGTTCTTATGCATGTTTTGTTTTATAAGTTCACATTCCACTTACTAGGATATAGTTATATAATTTACAGAGTGATATTTTTATAATATATATCATATTTATTCATTAAATTCATTTATATTATCATGGTTTTGTTAAAATCATGTATAATTAATCGCATCGCATCATGAAGTCGTTAGGTCGTACATACGCACGAGCGACGATATCATTCCCACAAAATAGTAAAATTTTATTTAAGTGTATAATGTATAATGTTTATTAATAAGAATCATGTTATAGTAATAAAATACAATGATTATTTCCATCAATTTACCCATCCAAGAATGGTGGTGGTGAAAAATAAATTACACCAAAGTGTCGATACGGTAAGTCATACATACAGACACATTGTGATTTTTGTATTTCATATGATTAATAGATTGTGGAATATCATTTATTCATAATTATAAATACATATAATTATATTATTGATACTGATATTATCTACTTATAATGAAACAACTAATTAAGAGGAAGTATAAGACGACATAAATTTGACAAAATCGCTAGAAGAGATTACCTCTTCCACAGTGTGCTTCCTCTAAATTTCTTCATTCAACACTTGAGTTGGCCATTCAAGAAGAAAAAAACCATTTATGTTTAAATAAGAAATTTCTTAAGAGAAATGGGTTGGGGATTTCTGATCACAATGGCTCAAATTGAAGTGAATAGGTGAGGGGGGAGGTGCCCTTTAATAATTTAGGCGAGAGGCACTTTTGGAAACTCCATAAAAAATAATTTTTAATAAAATAAAAAACTATCAAAAATCATCCAAAATGTCTCAATTAATAATATAAGATTATATAGGGTCTTAATATCATCATCCAATAGATTTTTTACAATTATTTCTTCAATTTAACTCATTTCATTTAAATTAACACTTAGTTATTCTATTTAATTTTTAACTGGGTAAAAATAAGTCAATATTTAAAGGTTGAAATATTTACTTATTTTATATAAAATAGAACATAAATTAATAAATTTATCATATTATACCATATAATAATTATTATATATTAAAAAAATACTTATTTTTATGTAATTTGATAAAACATTATTTTCATAAACAATCAATAGTAAAAATTTTGAAACTATTCAATTCATTGATTTTTTTATATACTAATATTACAAGATAAATACAAAAGAATAACATTATTATATTCATTTTAGGTCATGTGAATCTATAAAATTCATTATATATGTTAATTAACCCAAATTATAATTATTTTAAAATTTTTAATTACATTTATTTGATATTTATTTAAATAAAATAATTAGTACGAATGTATTGTGTATATATTTAATATGCCTACTTGTTAAATAAAAATTAAAAACAATATATTACGATGAAGAAAAATCTACTATATTTTATAATAATACTTTTAGATGAATTTATATTATATAAAGTCCACTATTTAAAATGTTAAACTTATGAAATTATGAAGGTGAAAAATTTAGCATCACTTTAAATAAAATAATATTATTGTAATAATCCCTTCTATATGTCTCTAAATGGTCCATAAATAGACCCTTGGATGATTATGGTTGACATATACTCGAGAAGTAATATTTTCTAAAATGTTTGGATAGTTAATGTGTATTATCATTTTATTAAAAACTATATTTTTGATATTTCAGCAATTAAATAATATCTATATCATTAATGTATAAGATATTAATGTAAATATTTATTTCCTAAAAATAAAAAATAAATTACCATGATAAATTAAAACAGATAACATTAAAATTAGTATTTATGATCTAAATTATATTTATTATAGACAATTATTTAAAATAATTAGGTTATTAAAATTTGAGAGAGAAATTCTTATAATTTCTTTAAATAAAATAAATTAAATGTTCTAATCTCATATAAGTGAATTCAAATGGATACCATTTCAACCCAGTAATGATTTAGGTCTAAAAAACTCATTAAATGATATTAAGAAAAGTTTTATGGTAACTTTTTTGATAGTATTCTTACCCATAATTACCTGGTTTACCCTTTTACAGTATTAATAAAAATTTATAAAGCCACTATTCAAAATGCCCAAAAAAATATAAATACTTTTGGCCTTATGATTAAAAATAATTAGACAATTTCTAGAAAGTAAAAACATCGATGTTGAAGTAATTAATTAAAAATTAATCCTAGTTTTGAAAATAGAGAACGAGTTTTAAAATCTAATACATAGAAAAATATTAAAATGTTTTTACATATAAATTCAATGAGAAATTAATGATAATGACATAAAATATATTCAATGATAAAAATATTCAATATTTATACTTAAACCCCTTTCATTATTTTAATTTATCCATATAAATTCATTAGATGAAAAAAATTTCATTCATAAAATTTTGTGTATTTTTACTATTCATCAAAAATAGAATGATATTAATAATTTATCGCAAAATAATCCAAAGTATATTTTTTTCTCCTTCTTGATAATAACATGACTATGTTTTCATAGAAAAATTATTAATGTGTCAAAGCCTTTATTTAAAAGGGGTTCTCTATTCAAAGACATAAAATTACACTTTAAAAAAATAAGTTTTTATAAATCAAATAGGGTTTACTCAAATCCTATGACTAAAATATCCATTAGATAGATATAGAAAATATTTTATTACATATATAAAATATATATCTTATTAATTTAATTACCAATAGAAATTTAATAAAAATTAAAAAAAATATTTTATTTATATTTTTTATAAATAATTGGTAGCAAATGAATTCCCAATGCTATTTCATATGTTAGTTGTACTTATAACTTCTAACCGAACAATCATCCTATAACAGTAATTTTAAACTAAGGGTGTCTCATGGTTCGTTTAAACTCAAAATTTTGTGTAATTAAATCTACTGAAGAATTAAAATAATATCAAGAAAATTTTTCATAAAACCATTTCAGTGTTACAGTTTTTTACCAAATTGAGTAGGGAATGTAATTAATACTATCTAAAACTATTATAATGGAATTTTCTTAAAAAGGGACTAAATCATAAAAAAGAGGAAAAAATTGCATTAAAACTCTTCCAAAGACATTATCCAGTAATATTTTGAACTTATCCTACATTTGTTAAAATATGGACTAATATTGGAGGCACATTAAATTGGAGAAATGCGGGTGGAATTCGCTTTCAAAAAATTTACAAGAGTGTCACTCATCCTCCACTATATAAAGCACTCACTACAACCAATACCTTATATACCTCAATCCCTTTGTCTGAACCATGATCATCCAAAATTTCTCCACATCATTCCTCCTCTTATCATTGAACCATTAGATTACGAATAAATTCATCCATGTAATCCATTTAGTGGAAACCATAAGAAGTTACCCAATGAAGATGAATCATCCTTCATCCAGCTCATTAGTTTTATTTTCATTCTCCACACCCAAAAATATTATTATTCCATGATTAGATAACAAAATAATTATCGTAAATATTTTTTTATGTTTTTATGTTATGTTTTATAATATAACATAACAGACATCCATCTAATGGGTAACAAATCTACAGTTTATTTGTATGGTGAACTACTTCCTCACAAAATAATGAGTGTTCATTTTTCCATTATCACCTCTCATGGTGGGAAATATGAATGACACTATGAATATATATGATATATATTATATTTATAATTTATTTATGATTATTTAATTATTATATAATACATACCCTTATGCTATCTATTTTGTGTAAATATGAGAAAATCATATGTGGATGTGTGGACTACCACCCACTCAAAGCGACATGCCTCGCTCATACTATTAAGGGAATGTATAAAAGATGGTTTTATTAAAAATATGTAAAAGATATGACATAAATATAATAATTTAATTGTTATATACATATATATCATTTAATATTTATTTTTTTAATCTAACAATGAAATGAAATTTGCACTAATATGTACGTATGACCTACCGTCTCCATTAATAGTGCATTCCATCTCTATCTCTTAATATTGAGATTTATTATAAATACATATATACTAAAAATCTATGATATATAAATGTAGTTTAAAATACCTGATATTTGGAATCACAATTATAATTAATAATAATAAAAACTAACAAGTTAAAACATACTCGATAACCCATGTAATTGACACCGGGAATAGTGAAAATAACGAAATACTGTTATTAGATAGGTAATAAGATATTATAAATATATAATATATGCTATTATAAATATATAATATATACTATTATAAACATTAATATAGTTTT
Source organism: Viscum album (assembly GCA_963277665.1). NCBI lineage: Eukaryota > Viridiplantae > Streptophyta > Magnoliopsida > Santalales > Viscaceae > Viscum > Viscum album. The sequence continues at coordinate 1,075,970,234 of OY728141.1, forward strand.
ATAAGAAATTATTTACACTCCTAAAACCATTATACATGATATTATAGGCCTTTAACTCAAAAAGAAACGTGATGTAGGGGATTTGGTCTCAATTTACATTTCATTGATAATTATTAATTATTTAGAAACAACATAGTTTTATATGGTGTATATATTTCCATTTGATGTTTTATATCACTAAAATTCTCATTCTCATTATTTTATATGGATTATTTTCTTCATGGGGAATTATGATTCAAATATTTTGAAGGGGAATGGAACACTTTATAATTTTTAAATTTTACCCTCTTCAAGAATGTTCCCAATGATTATCTTTGTGATCTCAATTTAGTTTTTGATTGTTACATTTATCGAAAACAATAACATTATTTTAATAATTATTCATTGTAAATTTAATTGAATATATATATTCTCATACAATTGATATTATGGTTGACTAAACCTTATTTCATTTTAACTTATGGTGTTCATGTTGACTGTTTTTTAATTAAATGGGGATCTATTGATAAATATAAATTCTTAATTGAAGAATGATATAGGATAAGGAATATTATTTGTTTTGATTGTTCCATATGAGTAATTATGTCGACTGGAAATGAACGGTGGGGCCCAAACTTTATATAGAGACTAGATGCATCAAAATGTTTTCGTGAGATGAATTAGTTTTCAAAATTAAGAGGGTTTTTACCTATATTTTTGAATTGTACTATGGATGGTCTTGACGGTAATGGTTTTCATATACCCCAACCATGATATGAAATATTTAATCATATAACTCATTTAGACTCCATTATTATTTATTCGTGATATTTCTTCATATATATATCTATGGATATTTCTATTATCTATTTATTGATTAAATGGATTGTGTTTCAGTTTTGTACCATGGTATATTGATTTGAACATATCTAGTTATTTCAATTGAAAGTTTAATTAATTATTTACCTTTCTATATTGATTTATTATCATATATTCATTATTAAATTCATTTTAGTTAACCTTACAATTCATTTGAGCTCATCATTATTATTTTTTCTTTCGCCATATTATTAAGAGGAATCCTTTGAATGAGTTTCAATGATACTATTAATTTCGTATTAGTATAAATCATGTTTACATTACATATTTTCCATTGTATTATGTGTATCATTTATATAATCTTTCTTTCCAAAACTGTGATTTTGTATATTAATTTTGGAATCAGTTTCTTCTAATAATTCTAATTTATTAAAATAATGCACCACCTTTAGGCTTAACGGGTTTAGATGTCATAGTTGGTATCAGAGAATGATTAAAAGTATACATGGAAACAATATTTAGAAAACACTGACTATGGAATCATAGAACTAAGATATTTATTAAAGAGAAGTATAAAAGAACATACTCAAATTTTTTAAGTTATAAATTAGGTGGTTCTTCATAAACTGTTGGAAATCCTACATATTACAATGCATCTATAATAACTGTTTATACAAAACATTCTTATAAGTCCCCTTTCCCAATGATTTTGGAAAAACCATTGGGAACGGGTACTTTGACAACACTTTTCCCAACAGTTTTCTTAAACCGTTGGGAAAGGGTCCACATTCCCTAATGGTTATTCTAAAACCATTGGGAATGAGTACATTGAGGCCACTTTCCCAAACAGTTTTCCAAAACAGTTGACAGAGGGTCCACTTTTCCTAACGTTTTGTTCTAAAAAACCATTGGAAAAGGGTAAATTAAGGCCATTTTTCCAATGTTTTTCCCAAACAAATAGGAAATTTTCCACATTCCATAACAGGTTTGCAAAAACCATTGGGAATGTGTTATTTGAGGCCTTGTTTCCAAAAATATTTCCAAAACCATTGGGAAAGGGTCCACTTTTCCCATTGGTTTTTCCAAATAAACCATTGGGAATGGGTGTATTGAGGCCACTTTCCCCCCAAAAATCTCCCAAACTATTGTAAATGGGTGCATACCTATCCCAATAGTTCTAAAAACCGTTAAAAAGGGGCTATCTAAATGGTTTTGAGAACCAATGGGATTGGTACCGTTATTTTTTATGAGTACATTTTCTGTATATTGTGAAATAAATAAATATAAAAATTACATATAAATATATATATATATATCCAAATAGATTCACAGTGGAAACTATAGGATTGTGGTAATGTCTTTGATATATAACATGGAGGTTGTGGTTTCAAACCTCTATTTAATTTTTTTTAATATATATACATATACCAGCAATTTTCAAATCATTGTGATAGGACCTTCCCAACAGTTTTCTCCAAACCGTTGTGATAGGTCTTTCCTAACACCAAATCACCAAATGGCTAACCAAACCATTTTTATAGGCTATACCAACTATTTGGGGACCTATAACAATGGTTAAAAATTATTGGTATAAGTAATTGTTTCATTATTGTTAACAACAAATCCATGTCTCGATACTACATGTGGATGCGGTTCTGGAACAGATGTACCAAGGGGTAACAGTTATGAGAAGGTGAGTTGGGTCTGACTCAATGTTATCTGGTATAGGAAAATGGGTCTTTCTACACAACTGGTATTACAATCCATAGGTATACTCTGGGTAATTCACATTTTCATTGCAATCAATTCTGATGGATTTGAATGTAATTATACCTCCAAATAAACAATGTTTATTATTATGAGATTAATTATGTAATAAATTATATATATATTATTAATGTATCCCTAGATTTGGGATGATACATTTTGTTACACAATGTTGTGATATAATACAGTATATGAAATTGTTTAGAAATGGTGTCTAGAAAGAAGAATTATGTTAATACTCATATAAAATGTAGAGTTTTCTTGACTGAGGAGACAAATATAGCATGTCTTATAACTAATAATGTTATGTAAATATTATGGAATCATAATTAGGTTATAAAATATTACCATTCCTAAATAGAGAACCATTTTCCATAGTGAGATTCTCTGATGATGGATTTCATTATATGACAGAGACCCCCATCAATTAGTGGAAATACTCACCCAATGCATATTGTGGAACGGATTAAGTCTTTAAGAAGACACTAATAGAATTTAGAAGTGGTGAAAAGGATAAATTTACATGTGAAATATATTTTCTAAAGGGATATGTGGATCAATATTGTTCATTAATCAAGGATACCAAGGAGGAAGAAGAAATGTAACTCTTGGAATGCAGATCTTTTATGGAAACATTGTTGGATAAATACTCTCCTCCTGAGCATCCATATGAGATATAAATAAATTTAATATATTTAAAGGAAAATGCAGAGGAATATGTTTCATATTGTGAAGCTACCATTACCATGTCTGTAAGTAATGTTATGGATTCAATAAATTAAACAAAATGGGACATTGGATATTTTTTAAAATGATATAATCCAAGTCTCACAAGGGAGTGAGTTTTTTAGAAATTATCTTAATATGAAGAAAAAAAATTATATGTTATAAATATATATACTGAATTCTCAAAGTCATTTGGATTCAAAGGGAAGAAATATAATAAGAATAATCAAGTGAAAATAACCGAGAAAGGGAATATGGGAATGATGGATTTTTTCACATGTTATAATTATTGAAAAAACCCTGGTAAAATCATGAAACGATTGTGAGCTTTTTTTAAGTGTAGATAAAAGGATCCCCAAGAAAAATAGTTTAAAGTTAAGATGGAAAACACTTCATTTTAATTCTTTAAATTAATGGATATGGGGAACCATGAAAAAAAATTCCACAATAATCAAGAGAATACACCTCAAACATTGATAATGGGTAAGGTTCAGGAATATCCAGAAGGATTAGGAGACACACAATCCACCTCCAAATAAATAATTATAAAAAATAAACAGCACAAAAAAAATCAGAATAGTGGGGTATTACAAATCCATGTGTGCATCTTACTAGTAAAATATATCTATGACAGACTAGTGGAATAACATGGAAAAAAAGACCAATTTGAATTAACATCTATAATATATCTTTTATAAATATCATCAGAAACCTAGTTTTCCTCTCTTTAAATGTGAGAGAATTTAAGAGAGTGTGACTCTACATGATGATGACAAGAAATCCATTAAGACATCATCCTCCATGATACATTCCTTGAATGATCTTTGTGAAATTTCACAGCAACAGCTGAATCTGACTCATTCTGTACTCTATGCCAACCTAATGTACTGCATACCTTATTGCCTTTATCAAATCCCATAGCTACTCTTCAATTTAAAACATATTTCCACTGAAGTAGCAAAAAATCCCTTCATGAATCGCTGATGGGTTCGATAAACACCTCCACATCCAGCAAAACCATGTGCACCGGAGGCCGCCCCATAAACATTTACATTAAGCCAATCATAGATCGGTGGAATCCATCAGATGTATTTATCTATAAATGGTTTCCTTTCCCATATACCAATACCACGTGACCTCAAGATAATATGGTTAGAAAAATCATTGTGCATTGTTCTATTTAAATTTTAGAAGGGAGTCTGATGCAATGATGAATAGCTAGGACACATTCATGAAAGGAGGGTTTGCAGATGTTAAAAGTCATATTATTATGTTCCTTCCATGTATAAGATAAAACGGTGATAGTTTCTGCAAGAAATAGGGATTGCACCAGTTCACTGCAGTCTCCCTGGAAAACCGAGATGAGCATCATCTCAATAGACACGAAGCTAAGGAACCACCAAAATAGATGTGGGATGATTACCTTGGAAGTGAGTAATGATTTATTGACTAAGATGTTTGTGCTATATTATATGTAGTATACATCTTTTTTGTATTTATTGAATATATCCTATAATCTATGTTATATTTATGAAATTATAAAGAATAATGTTTTCAAAAAGGTTTTATGGTAATAAATTATATTATCGTATTCACGTGTTTAGTATGTGATTATTACAATCCAATTCATGTCATTTAATAATATCATTATAGAAATTTCTTGACCTTCCTACTAAAGACATTTTTCATATTTTTTTTGAAAAAATATCCATTTATGAAATTCTGTATATTGATCTCTGGACTAGGATTTACAGGTTATTGTATTACATCACTATATTATGCATCTTGTTCTGAGATGTGAATTTGAAACATTTAAAGGCACAATGAATGGATAATATTGTTTTTATAAAAGATAGAAATATATTAAATTATTTTCTAACAGAAGGATATAATTACTTTTCTATAGGAAAATTGCATTAAAATAAATATATTATCTTATTTTCCTAATTTTTTATGACATTAATGAACTTTTCATAATGATGGTTTAGAGAATTGTGGTCCACAGCATTCAGTTGAATATTCTCTCTATCAATCTCTGTAAAAAACATGATTTTTATATTTTCCCTATGAATCGATGTTTTCATTTCCCATCTATGTTCTCATACTAGGGAACTTAGTTACATTCCCATTGTACATCCCTTTCTCCCATATGTAGAATATGTGTTTTTAACCCTATTCAAGATGTGGGATTTTCATCAATAGTATATTTTCAAATATCAACCCATTCATAATATGATCATGTTTAAATTTCTAATATGCAATTTATTTAATGTGGGGAGAATGTGACACCCCAAGGCTTTAGTATATTTTCCATCTAGAATAATTTTTTTTATTTTCCCTAGATTTCTTTATATGAAATCCAAGTAAATATTATGTTATACCAAACATATATTTTATCTTAATTTACATGTAACACTATGATAGATTGTGTTACATACAATAATGACTTTCATTGATGGGTTGCATGACACACAAGACTGAGTTTGATATAATCAGAATGCTTTTATAATAAACTATTTTTATGCCCACGGAGTCATTTTATTAGAATAAATTAAATTAATTATAATAAGTAAGTGACTATAATTTAATATATATTATATATTCATTCAAATAATACTAGTATTTATACAATATATTTGATTATCATAAGATAATAATAAACCCAATATTAGGCATAAAAGACTATGGTTTTATAACATAAATGTTACCTCTTATTAATGCACTCCCAAAGTAAATATATATTTGGAAACTTTTTAAAATTTAATATGCAGAAATAAAATTATGATTAAAGACACTAATTTTTTTTGGGTTAACTTTTGTTATTTTTCTGGGATGTTTCATTTTTTGTTGAATAGTGAATTGTTTTAAATTTTTTCAATTTTTTCAACTACCTTACTTATTAAATTTTAATTTAATTTGTTTAAAAAGATAAATTAAGTAAATGTTGTATTTATTAATCTAATTTGGTACATTTTAATGAATTTAATTTAAAATTGGATACAACCCTTAGTGATCTGTTAAAGGTTTTTAATTTAAAAAATTTACAGTGTCGCCCCATCTGTGGGATTAAATTTTAATTAAATTCCGCCACATGTATGATTTGAATTTATTAATTTTGATTAAATATTTGGAATTATTACAATATATAATTTTTTACATGTTATCATGTGTTTCTTACAAAAAAATATTAGTGAACGTAATTAAAAATATTTACAATGACTAAAGTCAAACTAAGCTGATTAATGGACTAAACCTTAATCTTAAGGGCCAAAATGACTTATTAAATTTTCAAAATACAATGGTATAGTCATAATTTGACCCTACAATAACATGGATTTTATTTTTACCATTATTGAATCTAATTTATATGGTAAAACGTTTTTTTATTTCATTTTAAAAATTTACAAGAATATCTCTTTTTCTCCACAGTTAATTGGCACCCAACCCTACAACATTCAAAAACCTCTCAATCCCATTTTATCAACCTATAAATAAAAATATTGCTCCTATAAATCCCACACATCTAAAACTAGAATACTCACATTGTGAATAAATAGATCCAGTTATTCCATTTGGTGGAATCTAGAAGGAGTACCCAAAAAATAGGTGACATCCTTCCTCAAGCTCTTTATTTTTATTTTCATTCTCCACAGCCTCGAATCTTTTGATTCCAAACCAATATAATATAATCTACATAATAAATATAATTTTATGTTTTAATATTATGTTCTATTCGTAAACTAACACACACATCAATCTAATGGGTAACACATATACCATTTATTGGTACGACAAACTACATCCTAATGAAATGATGGTTGTTCATTTCACATTTATTTCCACTCATGGTTGGAATTATGATTGAAATTCTATTTATATATGATATATATGATATTCACATTTTATTATGATTATTATTTCTTTATATAAATATAATTATAAATTTTATTTCCTGTAATTACGATAACATCGTTTGTGGAAGTGTGGACTACTACCCCCTCAAAGAGATGTGATTCATTTACAGAATACATAGTACTTATAAAAGATGGTTTTATTAAACCTATGTTACATATATGAAATAAAAATAATATTTGAGTTAATATATAACATTATATATTTTAATTTTCAATATTTTTATATGAAAAAAAAATGAAATTAGCATTCATGCATACGTATGAACTACTGTCTCCCTGAATGGTTAATTTCATTTCCTGTCCCAAAATATTATGAATTTTATAAAAATAAATTTATAATCAATATATATGATATTTAAATCACGTATCAAATTCATTATAAGATAAAACCATGATTAAATTAATAATCAAAACATGTGAAAAAATAAAAACATAATCGATAAACTATGAAATTAACACCCTGAATAGCAAAAATAAGGATGTATTGATATCGAACAGGTAATACGATACTATAAGAACATAATAAATGATATTATAAACACTAATATGGTTATTTAATAATTTATTAATACTATTAAAACTATTATCTAGTGTTTTAAATGACTTCCACATAAAAGGAAATGTAGGTAATGTATTTCGCCATAATTTACATTCTATTGTTTCATATTTATTATTATGCATCAATTCACATTTATATGGGGTATATTCTTAAATTTTACATATTATATCAAGAAATACCTTATTATAATTATGTTATTTGTTTCATTTAATTGATGGGGATTTATGACTCAAATGTTTCAAAGTGCTATATGACACTTTAGAATGTCTAAATATTGTCTTCCAGAAAAATGTTCTCAAGGATTATCTTTGAAATCCCAGTCCTTATTGTGATTATTAACATTTTAATGGAAAAATTACATTTTTTTAATAATTATTCATTTTATATTTCTTTTAATATCTATATTCTCATACAATGGATATTATTATTTCCTAAATAATTTACCATTTTTTACATATGGTTTTTTTATGGTGATTGTTCAATTAACTAACGAATTATTGATAAATCCATATTATTTATTAAATATGGAAATTTAATATGGAATATAATTTATTATGATGAATTATTCAAAATTGAAAATAAGTGTGGATCTTAAACAATATATTTCCCCACAATGCATCAATATGTTCTCATGAGATGGATATGTTGTCCAAATAAAACAGTCTTTTAACTGTAGTTTTGAACTATCTTGTGAATGGTCTTGAAAGAATAAGATTTCATGTACCCAAAAAATAACATCCAATAGTTAATCATTTACCAAATTTATACTATGTTATTAATATTACATTAGATTATTTCTTTGAATTATATATATATCGATGAATTTTAGACTTAGTTTAATGTTTAAATGGAATATTTTTTTGCTTTTCATATTACCATATTGTTTTTTCCGTAACATGTTATTAGAATGGACTATTTTTTAGTTATTTATCCATTAATATAGATTTATTAGAATTTATTAATTATTTCTTCTATTTTTGATACCTTTATTGTTAATTTATTCTAATCCTTTTTATGTTTCTTTTCCCCATGTTAGAATGTGGAATCCTTTGAACATGTTTCAATGTTTTTTTAATATAATTTTATTTATTATATTATTTTTAGTTACCATTTCATTATTTATTATGGGTATCATGTATGTAATATATAATTCCAAAACAACTAAATTTATTTTTAAATCGGGAGTTTATTTTTTGTAATCATACAAATGTAAGGAAATAATACACCAACTTTGGGAATCTGGGGTGAGGGTGCTAACTTTTATCTAATAAAATCCTTTTCAAATGATTATATTGAATATAAAAGTAATTTTCGAATAAAATTTATGTCATTCTCTATTATACTCATAGGCTTACTATACTATGGGATATCATTGATATAATATTAAAATAAAATTATTATTATTCTCAAATGCCTCCACGTAACTCATATGTATTTCCATTTATTAATAATCTTATAATATCATTCACCAGTTTTAAATTTACTAAACTGATATGAACCTATATTTTTTATATTTCACTTAATCAATTAAAATACATTAAAAAAACTATATTTAATTATTCATTATAGTAGGAAAAAATAATTTTTTTATTTATTTTTCTAGAAATATAAAATTTTAATCATAAATATGATATGAATATTAAATAATAAATGTTTTTTTAAGCATCTAAATTAATTTTACCACAGATAATTATATAAAATTATATTAAAAAAAATAATGAATTAATTCTATACATTAAGGAAATAAAACATAGACCATTATAATTTTCAAACAAATAAAACCATTCAGAAATGATCTTTGACTGTTATAGTACAATGGATGATGATATCAAACTATAGACTTTATTACTTGAAAATGATCAATGGAAGAAAATATAATACAATAAATAATTAATTAATTATGAGAATTGAGTAGAAGATAAATTTTTAATGAATTGATTTTGGAGGAAAATATGTAATTTATATAATCATATTATTCTAGAATTATAAAATTTACTAGGAAGGTCATAAATCAATGTAATGGGTATTTCTTCAAAACAAGTATTTTCATGTCTTAAATTATTTTTATCAAACCTCACTAATGTGTTCAATACGAATTTTCATTCTATTATCATTTATCTGTATCAATGTTCAATTCTTAAATTTTATTTTTCATTAAAAATTATATTTTCACCTATTTGATTACATTAATTTTTATTATATGGGTTAAATATGAAATTATGTGGTTATGGGTTGAAATATATGTTTTTTATTATTTTTATGTTTATATTAAAATTTCTAACTTTTTATTCATTTTGTAATTTTTGGAAACTATATATAATCATGTTTAATGAAAATATATATACATTTAATGTGTTGGGTAATGATTTTTTATCTAGAAAATATCTATCAAAATTAACAAAATGTGTTTTAGTATTAACACTAATTTGGAATGATGATATCAAATCTAATATCCTACAAAACCTTTACTGAATCTCTATGTGTTTTAATGTAAATCCTAGAAGTTTAAGAGAAAATATATTGATTTCATGTTTGATAGTTTATGATAAAAACATTTTATTTCATGATATAATGTAACATCCCAGATAAATAAAGAATATGAAATTTTCATATTTATTAATATTTGTAAATTAAATATTAATTTTACTTTAAAGGGGTTGCTATGTTCGATAGAGTACTTGATACACAACAACAGATTTCATTTAAATCTTACATTGCACACCAAATATATTATATTATTATTTTAAAAGGTATTTAATTCCTATCCATTGTATTGGAGGAAATTAAAATAACTAAATAAAAAATAATTATACATGTTTTTAAATGTATTTACATTTATCCAATAAAAGTTATGGGCTTAAAATGTGAATGAATCCAATTTTAAGCATAATTTACATTAAACGGCTGATTTACTGCCTTTTAAGGGAGAACCCTCTTTAAATATGGTTTTGGTAAATTTAATACATTTTATTTGACCAAATAAAATCCTTCTTTAGAATGGGGACATCAAAATTTACTTTGTGAAAATTTTGAGGAATTTTTCTGATAAAGTTCATTTTTAATGAATAGTTGAAATATTGTATTTTAATTTAAAACTACTTTTTAATATAATTTATTTATATTGTTAAATTATCTTATTAATTGTTTTTAATGTGTAATTAGAATATATGTTTACCATTTAATCCAATTTTGGTCATTGGAATTAATATCACTTTGAAATTGGACAAAAATAAGAGTCAATTTTTTGATAGTTATTGTTTCATAAAAACACGCTATTTGTTTCAAAAAAGGGAAATTAATTTTAAATTAATTAATGAAACATATATGTTTTTAATTGGGTATAATACACATCATTTTTTAATTTGCAATATGAAATATATCTTAGGCGGAATTTGTGATATTTTTTCGAAAAACATCCATTTTTGATGAATAGTGAAACCACTTAGTTGTAGTGAAAAAACTAAATCTTTCAATTAAATGATATTTTTTCCCTTATGTGAATTGAATTTTGAAACTAATACATAAATAGTTGTTATTATAAAGTAAATTTATGTTCAATAATATTAAAATAATTTTTGGTGAATAGTAAGGTTTGAATTTTATTTACTGCAGTTAAAGGTAAATATGGTAATTTAAGGTAAAAAAGAATATTATTATAATTAAAAATTACCATAAAACTTGTCCAAACCTTATTTTTAGAGTCATTTCCGACCATTTTCATCTTTGAGTCGATTTTGGGACCTCATTGATCCACTTGGAAGAGATAGTGACAATTTAGATTAATTAATTTAAAGTAAAGGAAAAAATGACCCAAACATAAATCTTTTAGGAAATTAATTTTTATATGGAGTTATATAAGCAATATTTTTTACTAAAAATATACATTGGAAAGATAAACATATTTCTTAAATCATGGTATTTTTTTATAATTTTTAGACATCAAATAACTTAAATTATTTATGACTCAATAATGATACAGAGTTTACCTCATTCATAAATCATTTTAATAAATTAGATTATAATGGTTCAAATATTTTCCAAAAACAATCCAATTCCTATTGGATGTTTTTATTTCGACCATGAGTCATCATATCTTCTATTGTAATGATTTTTGGACCATTAGAAACCAAATATCATTATATAATAAAATAATATTTTTACACTTTCCTAAAGAGCCCCTCCCCCTAATTAAAATACACCACTTCTAACCAATTCCTAACAACTCTCAAGCCATTTGGATCATCCAAAATCTAACCAATTAAGATCCCTACATCTCTCTCTTCTCCTATAAGCCTTAATATAGGCAGATGGCACTTCAAAAAGTCCTTTTGGATCAAACCAAAGGAAGTTACACAAATTAAAGGTAATGGTTTCTCTTAACATTTTTTCATTTATTTTACTTCTTCTAAACATAAACTATTTTCATTCTTTATTTTATCACAAAACTGGTATCCTCAATATAATAGGATGTTGTTATGATAAGGATTCTAACTACATTTACATAAACCTCCATCTAATGGGTGATGAACATAATGTTTCTGTGAATGGAAAACTAACGCCTCACGAAATGATGATTATTCAATTACCTCCTACCGCCTCTCATGGTGGACATTATGATGGAACTATATTTATATATGACATATATTATTTTTATGTTTTATTATTCTTCTTCATTTTCCATTAATATCAAACCTTTATGGTTTCCATTATGGGTAAACGTGATAATTTCATTTGACGAAGTGCTGACAACCGCCCACTAAAAGTGATATGACTCGTTAAAAACACATGTGGGATGTATAAAGGATGGATATAATGATATTATAAATGATATAATAATTGAATTATAATATACCTGTGTATCATTATGTTTTAATTCCATTAAAATAATAAATAGAAATGAATGTAGTGTTTATGCGGATGTACGACTTATCGTCTCCAAGAACGGTGCATTTCATTTCTTATCTTCAAATGACATGTACTATTAGAAATATATATATATATATAATGGATATATATGATATATATGATATCAAAAAAATGAATTTAATTCTTGATATAATGGACTATTGACCTCATGGACAACTAGTAAATATAAGTTGTTCATTTTTTACTCAAGTACCAAATATCGACAAAATTAACGTTATTAACATAAATGATTTCATAGGGTTTATAACATGGTAATAAATGATATAAAAGTTATAATAGACATGAAAAATTTTATTAAGCAAGTACAAATTATCTTTAGTATATTATTCAGGAGATTAAAGAGCCATTGAGTCAAGTCAGACATGAGGCAATGGATTTTCTTATCTTAGTTTTAATTCCGTTTGATTTCCATTGTTCGCCACAAAATCATTGGATGTGGTGTATATTTGTTCTGAAATTTGAAATATATTATCATTATTCTAATTATATTAATTGTATTCTGTCATTCATTTGGTGGTTATTATCTTTTGGTCATACGACATAGTTTATTACATCGTGGTAAAGGGTTTCATCTCACTTTTTATTCCCATGAGATTCATGCTATATTTTCCACTATTTTCTTTTATGTGGTGTATGTACAGACCATGATTATACTATTTTTGTAATATACATTCATTTATGAGTATTTAAATCTTCATTGTATCATCCTTCTTTCATGTGGCATATGTGTTGTAAGTTGCCAAATTAGTAAGGGAACATTTGACCCTCCTCTATCTGAAAGACTTCTTTTTGTTATGTCTTTTAAATTACATATTATTATTTTGGGATATGTTCTTATATATCATCATTGATTTAAAAATTATGTCCAAGTGATTAGATTCCCTTTTTATCTCATGATGTCATTTTCTGAATTTTAATGAGATGCAGTTAGATTGTCAAATTTTTATAAGGGAACTTCTTATCCGAATTTCAATTCTTTGGATTCAACTTGTACTTCTTGAATATGTCATCCTATGAGTATGTGTGAATGAACTATAATTATTTTACACATAATATCCACATATATTGTGTGTATTTATATATTTCACACATAATTATGTGATTGATTTATTATTAATTTAAGGACACCATCTTTATAATGGATTTCATCCAAACTTACATTTCCACTGAGACTTCATTGTTGTTATACACCAATCAACAATCATATGGTGTATATACTATCCTTTGAGATATTATATCATTAATACCTTTATTATCATGATATTATAAAGTTCTGATTAAAATCTATTCTTCAATTATTTGAATTCAAGCGTCTCTCTTTTAGTTAAAAATGCTTTAACTAAAATATCGTTTTAAATGTTTTAAAGATTTATTCTACAAAATATTTCTCATAAATTTACATGTTTCCAAAATGGGTTTTATGATTTATTTATATAAACATTAATGTTTTCAAATGATAATTCATTTAAAAGCATCAAAGTGGTATGGGACACTTTGACTCAAAAATGTCTTTTTAAATGGTTTTGAAAATAATATGATAAAACATTGTATATTTAAATATTTTTATTTGATATATTTGAATGTGGAAATTTAATCTTTTCATTATACATGTGTTATATGTTATTATTATGTTGTGGTTATTTGGAATTTTTTACGTATATTTGTGGTTCCATGATAAACCTAGGGCGGGTGAGCCCGAGATAGCTCTCCAATGTGTTAGGTAACGTGACAGAGGTAAACGTGAGGTTTCTCCAAATAGATTTAGGGAATATAATGTGATGGGTATTCCAAGAGTAACTCCCTACGTAGATGTGATAGCTACATTGTAATTTTGATATGGATCTCACAGGTAACATTTATAATTTATGAGTTGTGCGTGTTATTCATAAATATTATGATTTCGCAAGGTATGTTATGACTGAAAAGTATGGTTTTATTGATTTGTATTTATTTATGGGATAATGTTTTACTTCCCTATTTTATAACCCATACTGAGATTTTTATGCTCAACCCATGTTTTTTAAATGCATTCCACAGGACTTAAAGTTGAATAGGTTCAAGGATTGGATCAAGGAAAATTCATGCTGTCTAAAATAAGGAATTAGACATGTTTCATTTTAAAAGTTTTTATTTTATGAAAAAATGGATACTGAGTAGCAGTGTATGCATGTAATATTCATGTTGTTGTTTAATAGTTATGTCCTAACTCTCTAAAACTATAATCCTGAAAATATCCTTAATGTGAATTATTCATTTAATTCAATATTATATAATATTTTAAGGTCGAGTCCTTATATTGATTGTATGTTAATTATCAATAAAGAGTCGGAAGTTTTTTTTTCATGGAAAATAATTTTCATGATTTTCTAGTTTCCATGAAATATTCGTGATTATTATTTTGATTATATTGTTTCTTATAATAATATTAATTAATAATTCAAAAAAATAAGTATGTTTCATTCCGAAATTTTTTGTTTATCTTTATTCCATTATCTAATATTATTATTTAAAATAAAATCATTTTAAACTGGTTTAAGTATTTATATGCCCTAACAGAAATTATGAATCTTTCATAAAACTTATTAATTTTTTTAGTCTCATCCTAAATTTTTTAATTATTTTAATATTGATTAAGGATGACTATAAATTACAGTAAAATAAAATTTCCTTCTATGATATTTTATCATTGAATTAATATGGCACATTAATTAAAATATTCTATTTATTATAAAAAATCTACATTTTGTGGAAATACTATTAGTTTTTTATGTAATGTATATTCTTAATTATGTATGACTCTATAAATAAATGGTAATGACTCTGTATTTTTTTTTATTTTTTTGAAATATATGTAATTATGCGATTTTTTAGTTCAGGTAGTCACACAGACATCTAATCCACATTTTTTTGGACAAGAAAAAATCCTCTAGCCTAGTGAGAAAACATAGACAAAGTACCACGTCTTGAGGATACTCTACATAACAAATATATCAAATTAAATATAATTATTACCCCTAATAAGTATAAATTTTTATCATCTTATTAACTCAATCCCATAAACTACTAAAATCTAATGTCAAGGTAAATAATAATAAATCAAGTATCATACCTATCATTAAACAACTGTGATTCAATAAAGAAAATATATGTAGTAGAGTAACTCATAAATCTAAATCATGCATTCAATCATAAAATAAATAATTTTTACATATAATTGAAAAAGATAAAATAAATTATATAAATGGGGAATTCATATATTTAATCATGAAAAAAAATATTTTGGATCAATACTTAAATAATGATATTATGAACAATTTAAAATTTATCAATTAATTATATACATTCCATCAATAAATAAACATAAAAATAATATACTTATTTATTCTGTGAAATCTTTAATATTATTCATTTTATGGAATTTCCCGTAAAAAAATTTGTAATATGTGAAACATAAATAATTTATAATGTAATTTTTTGAATATAAATAATTTACAAAATAGAAATATAATATAATTAATATTATTTAAATATACATTAGGAAAGTTAAAAATATCATTTTGAAATGGTTTAAATAATTTCATCACTAAATTTATTAAATTTAACAATTCAAATTAATAAAATTGGACAATTTATAATATTTAATAAACTCTTTATTAATATTGTATTATTTTTTAGTTTCAAAAATATTTATATATTACTCTAGAAATTTTAATAAAAATTTAATTACAAAATTATAGGTCATGTAATGATATAGGAAAAATAATTTTTGATATTTAAAATAATATATTATATAATATTTATTTAAAAATTATTTAACTGATATATAATTAATTAATTATAAAATATTAATAATGAATTAATATATAACTAACATTAAAAATACAAAAATCATCCAAAGAACACAATTTCTTAAGATTTATAGACAATTATAGACTACATATATCGATTAAAAAATTAAATATAATGGATTTTGTTGTCCAATCATTTTTTATTATATACATCTTATTTTATTAGGCGATAGAGTACACATGACGTGAAAAACACTTCAAGTACATCAATCACATAATATTATATATAATTTTATTTTGGAAAATCATAGTGAAATTTAATGCTCTATAGAAGATAAAACATAGTTCCCTCATCTTTGCCAGCTTATGGTAAAATCATGTGTGATGTTAAAACATTGTGTTCCATAAAAATTAATATATGATAATAATTATTTTCACAATATTTTATGATGATATATTTTATAATAACTATCCAATAGTTTCATCTAATATGACTCAAGAAAAATCATAAGCTACAATATATAAAAAAATTATTAATTACACATTGTTTTATTCTACAATATCAAATATTTTATTGTGTGATAGAATGAAAACCTATGATATATTATATATTACGAACTGAAAAATATAATAAAATTTCCTGATATAATTTATAATATGCAATAAAATAACTTTATGTTATTTAATTTACTTGTTTTCAAAAAAACAATTATGAATTAAATTTTGTGTATAAAAAAAAAAGAACAACTCATTTTTCAATATTTCATGACACATATTAAAGTTATTGGAATCATTTATAAAACAAAAATCCAACTATATATGATTTTAGAAACCAAAACCATGTATTAACTAAAATAAAATACATTTTATGTATATGTTACATTGATTCTCAATGTCACCTCTCCCTCAACTCAAGCAATTGATTAAGATCCCACAAATGTATCTAAATATCTCCCTATTCAACATTGTATCCAAAAGAAAAATGTAAATCACATGATGTTAAATGATGACTCTCCTCACAGATATGATAATAATTTAACTTATTTGGGAAAATGGTGATGGATAAAGTTATTTCAAAAAATTATCTTGTTATTATTCATGTTTAGTTGGTCATCTTCTCACCTTGATTACCACCTTTTATACCCCTTTGGACACTATTATTTTGTTGATTCATTAAAAAAAATTCTTGAAACATGTCAGTTCTTTATGTAGTTACAAACTGTTTAAAATCTCATAGATTAAAATGAATTCATTACATTAATGTATAAAAAAATTTACAAATTAAACATATGGTATATATAAACTCTATCCACTAAATCGAGAGGCATGTTAACTTATAACTTTTTTATGATATTCAAAAATCAACTCAAATGATAGTCTTACTGAAACATGAGTACAAATGATTAATGGAATATCTCCTTCAATCAAAACATTATAATCCCAAATAATCACCATGGAACAAAATAAAATAGAATATTTCATCTCATTTTAATAAGGATGATATACCAAACCCCGACCAAGTATCCCTAGCATTCCAAAAATACTACAAGTATAAGGTATGTATGATGAAAAAGTTATATGATGCTCTTCATGAACTAAAATGAATAAATTAGTACACCAGTAGCTGAGTCAACACTGACACAGCCTAAGTGTGTTTCTTGATCCCAATGGGATGCCGACTAGAACCAAAAAATCAACTTATAGTCAATATAGAATGATTTCCCCAAAAAAATATACAATTTTAAATGTAGAGTGAATGATAAAACTGTGAAAAATGTGGGTTAGAAACAATCCACAAATAGAAATGTATAATAATTATGAGATAAATATCCAAAAATATTACATCATCTAATAAGTCACAAAAAATCCATTAAGAAAAATTCATATAATCATCATATAATGATTTGATCTGAGGTCTACCAATCACAAGAATCACATGAGTTCCCTCTAATAATACACACATACCACCTCCTTGAGTTAATATCCCATTTTTCGAACTTGGAATAGAATCATATAGAAACACCCAAATGAAAAAAAATTGATTGAGATAAAAATACAAGTAATATATCAATAAATGTTAAATAAAAAACTATATAAAATATAACTCATTAATGCCTTTTTTTTAATTAAAACAACCTATAATGAATCTTTTTCACATTTTTTGTCAACAAACATCCTAGATAAAATAGATGGTAAGTATATCAAAAAAAAATTAATGAACATTTTAAAATAACAAAGGACTTGAATAAAACAATTAAATATACACTTTCATATAATAATAAAATTAAAAAACATCACCATGTTAAGATTCTATATGGTTCTATAGTTCCTTTTTTAAGGATCCTCTCACTATTCAATTAATTAATCATGAATTTTATTGTGAGTATATCCCTAAGTCATGTTCCATTAGTAGAGGATCAATCCATAACCCATCAAATATATGGGATTCTATTTTATTAAAGAAAGATTTTTCATCATTAGTCTATTGAATCGATTTCATAATTCAATCATGATTGTTGTATCCATGCACTAACAACAAAGGAAAACATGTGCTTGAATTAATCAGTCAATCCATCATTGATTCATGATATATTCATTTTTCTAAATATAATTAATTATTTATATTTCTAATTTAAAATTTCATGATTTAACATGTAATTTCAATGAAAAAACAATATAAAAGGTTTTTGTCATCTTCATGCCTATCAAAATCATCATTCATTTAAGGCTATTTTTCTCAAGAATATACATCAATTCATTTCATCAATCAATTTTTAATCCGAATCCATCTTTTTTCAAAATCCACTAAATATTTTCCATGATATTGAAAATTGTTTTATTTCCAAATTATGTGTATTTTTTAAAATATAAATATATACTCCATTCAATTCATGGATATATATTGAAGAAAAAAGTATCATGAATGTAATAATGGTTTCATGTGTATGGAAAATACTTATGAAACCACCTATAATTAATGACTAGATTAATTAATTATCCAAAATAGGAACATCCATGAGAGACACAAATGTGTGGAATATCAAATAGGAATCCATTGAATTACATTTAATCAAATTTAGATTCCAATCTATGCACAACATGAGGATTCATCATTATCATTGATGTTTTTGAGTGATTTAGAAAGGTGGATTTCCAATAAATGTTGTTACACATACTAGAGAGAGGTCAATCACATCCACAAAGACTTTTATTTAAGATGATATGTTTTTGGAGGAGATATAATAACCTCTTGAGAGAATCTTATAGAAAAATGTTGAACATGGTTAGATTCGGGGTCTAGGATTTATGGAATTGGTTTTTTAACTTTAATTAAAATTTGGAAATTGTGGAATTACTTGAAAACGGTTTTTTAGTTTACGAATGATGTTTTACACTATTTTTGTACCAAAACCTATAAAATAATTGTTCTTCTAGAGACATCCACATGTTTGGGCTGTTAAATTAGTCATACCATATGCCAATAATGTACTTCATTTTGGGATTCTAGAAAATAGGGCTTAGTTTTCTACATTTTCTGAATAACCTTCAACATTCCCTGAAATCCAATATATACCATAAAACAAGGTCTCAAGGGTGGATTCATAGTTTGATCTAATTGTTTGAACCCATCTATGAAATAAAACATGGAATATGGTCTCTATGGTTGACCTGCAAAAAATTCCTAAATAATGAGCCATACATTATTATTCCCATATAATTCTTAATTTAATTAATAGATAGTATGTGAATTTATAATAAGATGCAAACAATAAATTATCTAAACTAATGGATAAAATTCCATCTAATTTTGTAACATGATGTTACAACCTCTTCAACAGAAACAAATTCTTTACTTAGATAAAATATCAATAAGACTCTATATCAATTAGTTGAGGCCACTACTCTCTCATCGGTGACTCACAAATTTCCTATATGAATATGAATAATTATTACATAACACTAAAATGAAGGATAATGATATTCTATAATGAACATTCATCTCTAAATGAACAATATGAACTGGTTTCTCATTCATAGATAAATAAGGATCCACATCATGGTCTTCCAACCTCATTACTTAAGACGGGTTAGAAATAAACCTCTTGGATTGGTTGACATGGAATACAAAATGAATCATTTTTATATGAGGTGAAAAAATAAAATGGTAATACATAATAAAAATATACTCAACAATCTCAAAATGAGATAAAAAACCTAGTGCTAAATTCCCATTTTTTTGAATCTATATTTTCCCCAACAAAGGTGAACCTTTCAAAAACACATCGTTGTGAACTGAAAAATACCAGGGGATTTATTGATTAAAATATTTAGATTAATACAATGTTTTTTGTCACCATTCAGTAAGGATTCACCTGAATCACTAATATCATATCCTCGAGGTAACTAGATCAAAATTGGGATGCTTTAAAAATAACTGATCAACAAAGAAGAGATCTATAAGAATTGACACATATTCCATCAACGGATTCAATAAGAATTAAAAAATAGTACAATATTTTATTATAAAATAAAAAATACCAAATTGTTGTCACATGATCATCAAAAATCGGAATGAAATAAAAAATAATGTATTCAAGAATCCATATAACTTTTTTTGTCTATCTATCCATATATCGATGATATATCTTTCTCTATCATACTAGGGATCCCATTTACCAAAGAACGGTTTTTATAAATGAGATTTTAATGGTGGATCACTATCCTAAAAAATAGTATATGGAACTCTATGAAATAAAAAAATCTCATTCCCATACAGTCTATCTACATCGTCTTTAATAGACATATCAAAAATGGGAATAAACTGGTCCAACATTGTTAGATGATCGATCAATACCCTTATCACAGTTTTTAAAAAAAAGGAAATATACAAACCCATACTAATAATCCAAATAAATTTCATCCCATATACATGTGGGAATAATATTCGATTATAGAAAAAACTAAGGATTTTTTTTCTTAGTAATGACTTACTGGAAGGTATAAAAATGGTAATAAAATTAGAAATGTCTCTTTTCATACATGGACACAAAAATAATTGTCATGTGTCATTGAGCAACATTATAGTTCCATGGTGCACCTCCCACTATGAATTATGATAATATCAATAAGTACCTTTCATTTTTCTAATATATTACCTTCAGACATCAATTAACTTTCTCACCTTACAAAAATTAATTTTGGAGCAATGTTGTAGAGAATTATGTCATAACAATTATATAAATAACACATATATTGGAAAGTGTAAATTTATACGTAGAATTAGTTTCTAGGAAAATATAAAAAAATTTAATGTAAACATATTTTTTGGTAATATCCCGTAATTTCTATGTAATTTTCTTAAAATAATATTAAATTTTGTTGAGACCACATGCTCTGACGGTGCATGATACCGAGGCTCAATGAGCCCTGAATGGAATATTTAACATTTTTAGGTAAGTTCTGTAAATGTTTGAGTGATGTTTTCTAAATTTTGAACCGGTCCTCAGATAAAAAATATAAGGGAATCGTTTAACTCATATTGTTTGGATTTTCCTAAAATGGATGTAACATTGATCGGCAAGGGCTAAACAAAAAAGTTAAATTTCAGTCATTTTGAGAAAAGTAATAAAATAGTTTAAAATGTTATTTTATTTATTTTCTCACTGATAAGTGGCGACATGATGATACTATAGTGCGGCAATGATGTATTGAAGAGGTGTATTAATGGGGCTCATTAACGGCTCATTACCACACAATTTAATGATGTGATGTCACAGTGTAACAGAAACTCTGGGACACGTTCTCTTTTTTATAGTTTAGGGATTGGTAAAAATAGGGTTAAACTATGAGGATTCTCATATGAGCCTCTGATGGATTACCTCCCCAATGAATAATTATGAATGATTGTGGGGCATCATCTATTAAAATGTTCCTCGGAGAATGAAGAATGAAATCAACATCTTGAAACCTCACTGGGGAATAATTTTGACAACAAACGTCAATGAGGTAGGGTTTGTTTAACTTTGATCTTATTGGTCGTTCTAATTTTATACAATGAATGTAGATCAACCCATGAACTTACTGATTTTCATACCATGAATTATTGTTGTAGGGTGATGTTTCTTTGGTTTTCCCCTATCCAAGATTAAGTTATTATTTTATATGTTTGAACTTCTTCCCCAAACCTCCCTAATTTTTTAAAATCCTAATGCGTAGGGCGTGGGCGAACACAATCAAGGATCGAGCCCCTCTGTTGTGCCTGTTCTTCATGGCCATGAATCTGAATCGATGGAAAGGATGGTTTGAGACCTTCATAGTGGAGAGGACATTCCACATAGGTTATAGGTGTATGGGGCCTGAAGATCAAACAACAGATGCATATCTGGGGCTCTGCCGAGGATTATGTTGGTGCGCCAATGACGGTGGTGGCATGCGGCGGCGTTGGTGACCCACGATGCCAACATGGATTCGTGTTGATGGGTATAAACCACAGACAAATTCCATGTATGACATGGAGGGGGAGGATTTTTCAAGGATGAAAAAACATGTTGGCATCCCCGGTCTCTCGATCGCGGCAGGATGGAGGACCCACGGATGAACCGTGGGGCAAGTGGGGAGCTGAACACGGCAACCGGCCATGTCCCAGCATAGCACACACTAGAGGCCCACTTCCAACAGGACCAGATCTAGCTAGAGATCTGTACCCCCACCAACATGCTGGGCTGGACCCCTACCAGTGGTCCAGTCCCACGCCGAGTAGGCCAGAGTGCACCGACTGACAGGACCCTCACCCATCAAGCTAGGTTTGACGAGACCGGGTCTTCGGGTGACCAGGCCGGCTAGAACCCTAGCCAAACTGCACCGAGCACAGTGAGGCCCAATGGCCTAAACCAAATGGTTAGGATGGTCCGAACATACATAGACCAGATCCATGATAGGTTGGTCCAGTTGAAATAATCCAGGGTTTGTGGGACCATCGGGTCGGGTTGGTCAGATCGGTCCGACTCGGTCGGACTGAGCCTAGGACCAACTGGAACCTGGTTACTAGAACACTAATAACTCAACGAAAACATTTTTGATTAACCTACAGTCTGTGGATCAAGGTCCTATGCGAGGAAGTGATCCTTGAGAGATACTCTATGGGGGTTTCAGAATAGGTTGGTGTGCGGCCTGGTTAGATCGGACTAGAATCTCACCGGGACCATTTTATTGAAATGACAATATCTTACAGACTGTCAATTCGTTCGATGTGCCATATGATTCTTTGGAACCCTTATCTAAAGGATGTATATTTTTTTATTCTAAGAGGGACTTCATTGTAGTTTAGTTATGACTGATGGATCGAGTATCAACCATGTGGATCATTTGTGTCTCGGAGGATGAAGAGTAGCCATGTGGATCCTTATTGGCCTGACAAAACAATTGGATCTGTGAGGATTCTTAGTGGGCTGACTGATGAGAACCAGCCATGTGGATCTTCAGTGTCCCGGTAGATGAGATATATTCATGTGGATCCTTAGTTTCCTGGAAGATGAGCACCAATTCATCTGGGATGATTCCTTCAACAGTGAGAAACATTCATCACTATAGCCAATGAACATTCTTCTTATGCTCTGTATTATACCTATTGTTAGTATTATATTCTTTTTGGAATTACTTTGTGGTCTTACCATATGGTCTTACATAGTGTCTTTACATGGTGGCGTTGCATTTTGGTATTTCAACTTAGAGGATTGGGGTCCCCTTATGAGTACATTATTACTCACCCTTTCATGGGAATTGCCCGCAAGTGTTTTGTATTGTACAGATGACAGACGTTTCAATGGTAGATGTGGTGGCCATGGACCAGGTGGGGCCTCATGATATCTGGAAGATAGGGAGTACTCTCACATGTTCCAGTATCTACCTAACACTTAACATCTCATGGGGTTCAATGTAGTTGGCTTGTTCACAGTTTTTATTTATACTTCTCAGTTTTTAGTTGAATTTTGTTGTAATTGTATTTTGTCCGACATTTTTGTAGTTATAATTTTACTCAAAGCATTTATTCAGTGTAATATTTTCCCCTTTCTATTTGTGGGATGTTTTTGGGCGTGTGTGTGTGTATAGGTACTTAGGAAAATGCCTCCCACTAACAGGTCGGCGCCTTCGGTGCAAGTTGCCTACCCCTAGCCTTCGGGAGTCAGGATTGGGATATGTCACAGAACGGGCCCTGGGGGATAGGTTTTGACATAGTGGTATCATAGGTGGTATATTCTACTTTAGATACATATAGTTTGTTGTTTTTATTTTTGGGAAAAAATATTAAATGTTTCGAGTCTGAATTTTAGATTCTGGGAGTCCATTGACGGTGCGGCGACCGACATATCCACACACCAGGACACAGAATTTGGCATTTCAACTTAATGCATGAAAACATTGGTTGAATACATTTCTCCTTGTGTTCTTTTCTGTTTGATTCGTCTAACCAAGTATAATATATTTACATTGGCTCATCATGATCAATTTTAGGATTGATATATGCATACAAATAGGTGGGCTTTTGATACATGTTCGGGAGGACATCTTACCTTGTGACAAGGCATTCGTTCAGGGACTTGTGCTATAGATGGCCCCACATGGTGGTATACTAGTGTTACCACCACAAGTTGATCAGCTAGCAGGCCAGCCTTCAGGGGTTCATGTGAATTCAGCATTCCAAACCGAGTTGTGGATGAGACTTTTGGCTCCTAGAGATGAGGCATAGGATTTTCATTTTTGTCGCGGGCATCCGAGGCAACGATCACCTGAGATAGAGCATCAATAAGAACTATGGATTTTAGGTACACAAACTATTCCACAGAACCATAGCTCTCCATGGAGGGAACATGAATTTTTCTATAAGAAAAAAAAATTATTCTTATCGTGAGAAGGGACATCTCATGACAGATTTTCCAACCATCCATTATGCAAGGATGGAGATGAGACAGTTGTAGACTATCGAGGATTATGACTGCATGACTCTAGGGATGAATCAGGGTATGATGCACATCTTTTTACTTTATTTGTAGTTTTGATGGATACATGTAAGAGTGAATTCCCTTTCCTTCCACTTCATCTTGTTTGATACATAGAGGTTCTAGTTAAGACTGTTGACTTGAACCTAGTGTTTAGAGAATCCTACTAGAGGAGACCATGTGACCACACACTGGTTCTAACAGTGTGACCTGAAACATGGAGGTGAGATTGTTGGTTGGGATATCTTGGTAGTAGAGACTAGGCCTTACAATGTCATTCTTGGTATAGACTAGTATCATTCATGACAGGATTGAATGTATTAGGAAACATATGTTGTTCATCAATAGATATGGAACTGAATATCCCTTTATTGTCAGAGGAGAAATCCTTGCCACTCTTGATGAACTCATGTATAGGAGGGTATGGCCAATACCTATTCTAGTGGATAGCTCAATCCTCTGTACATTGATTGTAATGAGTCCTCATGTTCCTTATTGATAGTAGTGTATAAAAACATCTCCCTTTATGATATTCCATGTTTATTAATCCATTGATAGTTAGACTTCTACTATGACTAGTACCTGCGATGACACAGATATCTACACATGCATATCAGATTACTATGGAAGAGCATCATGAGTTGAGTGTACAGATGGAGGACTTATAAGAGGAGGGCTTTGTGAGGCCCATCATTTCACTAAGGACACCCCCAGTATTGTTTTCCAACAAGGTATAAAGGAGTTTGAGGTTATGTTTGGAAAATAAGTTCCAAAACCAGGTGACTATGAATATCATGTATCCACTGTAGATAATTGAATACCTCTTCAATAAACTAAAGGTATCATGGTGGTTCTTCAAGATAGGCATCAGATTTGGCTATAATCATCTCTGTGTATGGGATGCGGATGTACCAATGATGACATTTAGGTGTCGTTATGGCCTCTATGAGTTCCCTGTGATTCATTTTATTGTCAAAAACTCCCCATATATGTTTATGGGACTCATGAACAAGATCTTCCAGCCTTACCTCAATCGTTTCTTGGTGGTGTTTATTGATTCCATCATGGTGTACATAGTATCCATGGAGGAGCATGCTACACACCTGTAGACAGTCATGGATACACTCTGAGAGAACTATCTTTATGGTTAACTCTCAAAGTGCTAGTTCAGGATATGAGATGTCCACATTTTGGGACATGTCATCATAGAGGTAGGAGTGGTAGTGGACCCAACAAAAATTAAGTCTGTGATATCTTAGGAGCCTCCAAGAATGTGATAATGTTGTGGTGTCTCATGGGGTTGTTTGGGTACTAACGAAGGTTTGTGGTCGTCATTTCCAAATTATCAGTTCCCTTGTAAGATTTGACATGGATGGGGTTGTCCTTCATGTGGTTTGATAGATTCCCACATAGTTTCTATGAGTGGAGGTAGAGACTATAGAGTGGAACCATCTTGAGACTACCTGAGAAGGGTGTTGGGTATGTAGTTTTCTGGGACACATCTGGGGCTATACTATGTTTTTTCCTAATTAAGGATTGAGTATTGATATGTTATAGATCCCTAATCTTTAGGAATCATGAGAATAACTACGCATCCTAGGAATAATAGTTAGCAGATGTGGTCTTTGCCTTGAAGATGTGGCAGCACTACTTGATGGGGGAATGGTTTAACATCTCCTCCAACCATAAGAGTCCCAGTTATATCATCTCATAGAAGGACCTAAACATGAGATTGTGGCAACATCTAGAGTTCATACATGTATATGAAATTGAGATAGTCTGCACACCTGGGAAGGGTATAATGGTTCCAGATGCACTCAACAGTAGATATAGTTTATAGCTGCTAAGTGATGAAATAGAGGAGCTAGTTGCGATGATAATATCCTCCATGAATGATGTTGAAGAATAATACCTTCTATCAATGACCATAACTCCCACACTCATACAATGATTTAGGGAGTCATAACTTGTGGATGTTGACTGTGAGGCCCATTGTGAAAGGAAATCCTCAATATAGGCTCCTGATTAATTCTTGATTGGTGGGGAGAACATCATCCCTTTTGGTGGGTGAACTATAGTACTAGTGATGTTATGGGAGGACGTGGTGAGAGAGTTCCATAGGTCCCCTTTTAACTTACATCATGGTGTAATGAAAATGTACCAGGACATCTGACACCTATATAGGTGGTCAGGTATAATGAAAGGGGTTG
Source organism: Viscum album (assembly GCA_963277665.1). NCBI lineage: Eukaryota > Viridiplantae > Streptophyta > Magnoliopsida > Santalales > Viscaceae > Viscum > Viscum album. The sequence continues at coordinate 1,075,997,918 of OY728141.1, forward strand.
AAAAGTTTGATTCACGATACCACAATTGATAGAAAGTGAAGGAGTACATCATGTTCTAGAAGGAATAGATCAACCTCTTGAGGTTCTAAATTAAAAATGGGACAATGCATCAATGGACATCGTGATGGGGTTACCATGTACATCTTGAAGCCATGATTCTATCTAGGTGATTATTGACCGACTCATCAAGTCATCTCACGTCCTACACAACTTGGAGTAGGGACCAGAAGAGGGCTTGGGATGCCTCTACATCCAAGAGATAGTGTTGATCCATGGAGTTCCTTCAACAATTGTCTTAGACCAAAATGTGTGCTTTATAAATCGGATGTAGAAGGTATTACTGTAGGCATTCGAGACACAGATGCATTTGAGTAGAGCTATTCATCCCTATATGGTTGGTTAGATAGAGCAGACCATACATTCCTTGGAGGAAAATATTCATGCTTGAGTCCTGTATTCTTTCCATAGTAATGAGGACTAAAATCCACTGGTTGAGTTTTCTTACAAAAACAGTTACCACTGCACCATTGGCATGGCACCATTCGAGCCATTGTATGGGCAGCCTTGTAGATCACCCATATGTTGGACATACCCCTGGGATTCAGCACTCATGCGTCCAATGTTGGTATGAGATACCACATGGATGGTATAGACCATCCAGGAGTGAATAAGGATATCACAGTGTATGTAGAAGTCTTATACTGATAGGAGATGTAGAACTGTATATTTTTAAGAGGGAGACAATGTTTTCCTTCAGGTCTCACCTTAATGGGGATTGTGGAGATTTGGCTGGGGCGACAAGTTATCTACATGGTTCATCTGACATTCCCAGATTATCAGCAAATTTAGCGAGGTGGGATACCACATAGCTCTATGCCCCACAAATCTACTAGCTTTGTTATTTTTCCTGTGTTGCAGCTGAGGAGGTACGTTCATGATCCATCGCACGTCATCGACAAGAGTTAGTAGGACATTGACGATGGGGCGATGGTTACAGAGTTCCCAATGGAGATAGAGGACTGATAGGAGTTGTTCCTTCACTGATGTTTGCTTCCTTTAGTGTGCATTCAGTGGAAACACGAGAACCTCCAGAGAAGCACATGGGAGCGGGAGGCTCATATTCATTATCAGTACTCCCATTTGTTTGATTAGCACTTGTTTTGATTTTTGGGGATGTAAATCCATAATCATTGGAGAATTTAATGTCTCTAAAATTCCTTGTAATTTATTAAAAAAATAATATGAAATTATTGAGATACCATGTTCATTTATGAAATGTGATTCTAAGGACTGGTGAGCCTAGGATGGGATATTGAACTTTTTTTAATGTATGATTAGTAAACATGTTTGTGGGTTTTTCTAACTTTTGAACCAATGCTCTGATTGAAAATCAAAGAGCACCATTGGACTTAGAATGCTAGGATTCACCTAGAAACAAATTTACTTTGTCCATAATGGTTCGAATAGAAGTGTTAAATTTCAAAAAATTTGATAAATAGAATAAAATAACATAAAAAGTTATTTTATTTATTTTCTCACTGACATGAGGCAACACAAAAATGTTACACTATAGTAATGAGGTACATTAATGGAGTGCATTAATGGCTCATTAACATGTAGTGTAATGAAACGACGTCACAGTATAACAGAAACGTTTCAATGTGTTTTCCTTTTAATATTTGACGCATTTATGGAATGAGGGAAAAAGTGTGAGGATTTACTGATGATCCTCCATTGGATTCCTTCTCCCAAAAATAATGTCGAATGCCTATGGTAAATCATCAACATTGACATTCCTCTAAGAACAATGAATGCCATCGACCTATTTGACCCTCGAGGATGAAGCGCTATGGAAAAAATTTCAATGAGGTAGGGTTTTGTTTTATTATTAATTTATTCCCTATTGTTATTCCAAACAAAAAACACTTATCAACCCATAGATTGTTTGATCCATGGACCATGCGTTCTTGTAGAAGGGTGATGTTTCTTTTGGGTTTCCTCCATTTAGGATTATGTTATAACATTCTATGTTTGAACATAATTTGTGAACATCCCCCATGTTCAGAACTCTAAATGCTGAGGGCCCGAGCTAACATGAATATTGCTCGAGTCACTCCTTTGTGTGAGTTCTTCATGTCCAAGCATCTGAATTGATAGCAAGGAAGGTTTGAGACCATTGTAGTGAATAGGATGTTCCCCATGGGTTTTAGTCATAAGAGGTGTGAAGAACGGACCACTAGATCACATCAGGTGATCCGCCGAATATTGTTATGGCACACTGAAAATGGTAGTGGGGAACATAGTGGCACCAAACACATGTCGGGAAGCGGGACAATAGGTTGCTAGCCTATTGGAGCAACACACACTGAAAGAAGTGGCAGCCTATGCCGGAAGCGGTGGAGGAGACGTAGAGTGCTAGCTTGGCGCCGCATTGAAGTTTCAATCCCATAGACTGAGTCTATGGGTGACGTGGGTGGGTCAACCCTATCCAGGCTGCCCCATAGAGCAATCATCCATGGTCACTCAACCACAACATGATGAAGGCCCCACAGATGTACCATAGAAAAGGAGGGGATCCTAACACATCAATAGGGTGTCTCCTGACTAGGAATACACCAAATTCCCACACCCCTAGCCAGTGGTCTAGGCTAGTCCCGCACATAGCAGGCTGGGCCAGATGAGACTAGGTGATCGTGCGGCTTAGTGGGTGAGACCCCCCAACCAAACTGGGTCGGGTCCTACGATGCCCATTGGCCCTGGACCATTGGTTTGGACTAATTGGACCTACGTGGACCCGGAGAAGGTCAAGTTGGGCCACTCAAATTAAACTAGGGTTTGTGGGACCCCCAGGCCAGTTTGGTCGGATCGCTCTGACCGGGTCGGACCGGGCCCAAATGTAAACTGCTTATGATTATTAATACCCTAATAACTCACAGATTGCATTTCTGGTTGATGCATCGTCGGTGGAATACAGACCCTTGCGAAGAGGTGTTGCTTATGAGATACTCTAAGTGAGATATGGTGGGGGTTAGAATGTGGTCGGGTTGGATCAGAATTGAATCCATATGTGCCCTTATTTACTAAAATTAACATATCATACAGACCAGGAATCTATTTTTTGCACTGTATGTTGCATTGGAACCCTTATGATAGGGAAATCAATTGGGAAATTCTATGTGAGACTACGTGGTGGTTGAGGTATGACTGATGTCTTGAGTAGTAGCCTTGTGTATCCTTAGTGTCCCGACTGATGAGCAGCTGCAGTGTGGATCCTTAGTGGGCCGATTAAAGAGCAGTAGTTGTGTGGATACTTAGTTTCCTAGTAGATGTACGGCAGCCTTGTGGATCCATAGTGGCTCGGAAGATGAGTAGTACCCGTGTGGATCCTTAGTGGCCCGAAAGATGATACATGATTCATTAGGGTTGAGTATTTCAATAGTACGGAACATGCATCACTATATCTGATGAACAATCATTATATGCTTTAGATTATACCCGGGGTGAGCGGTTTATACTTTGTGGTATTATGTTGTGGTCTCACATTATGGCCGTACATGGGGGCATTGCTTTGTTGTTTCATTGTTGTATTTCTCCTTAGAGGATTACGGTCCCCTTCTTAGGGCAATGTTACTAACCCTTGTATGCGCTTCGCCCGCACGTGTTGTGTCTTGAGAAAACTGTGGTTGTTTCAATGGTGAATTCGGTGGCCTTGGACTAGGAGGGGCCCCGTGAAGTCAGGAATACAAGGTTTACTCCCACAGCTTCTAGTAGCGACTATACTCTTACCATTAGGTGGGGTTATCAGTATCCAGCTTCTTCATAGTTTTCACTTGTTCTCTTCAATTTTTCAGTTGTCATTTGTTATGTTTGTATTAGGGCCCACTTGTTTTCAGTTATTCCTGTAATCCACACTTATTTTAGTATACTTTTTTCCCCTATCATTTTGTGGGAGGTGTTTTGGAATGTGTGTGTGTACATGTACTCAGGCAAGTTCCTTTTAATTTTAGGTTGATGCCTTCGGTGCTAGTCCCCAATCCCTAGCCATTGGGAAGCAGGATTTAGGGTATGTCATGGAACGGGTCCCGGGGATGGGTCATGACATTATTTTCAAGGAAATTTTCATGAATCTTGACTTTATTTCTTCATTGATGTCACTTATACAAAAAACTAGTGAAAAATTTTAAAAAATGGGATAAAAAAATATTTTTTGGTGACATGAAATAAATAAATAAAATTAGTCTAATGAAAACATGAAAATACAATATAATTTTATTCATTTTCAAAATAATCGTCTATGTAATGAAGTAAATAAAATCTACATAAAAAATTACCTATATATTCAATGAAATAATTCCAAACACATAGCATGAAAATACGAACCCTTTTAGGAAATACAGAGATTCATATTCAATACCCTTGTTCATTCATGTCAGTAATAACTAGACTGTGGTTAAATAAATATGAGAAACCCCCCTAGTAAACATTTTTTATTTACATTGAAGACAAGGAACACTACTCAATGCATTAGAGTGTTATATCAGGCTCACCCATCATATATGTTATATTACGCTCACCCCTAATATATGTTTTATCAGGATCAACCATATTTATTTATAACTATTATTTAATATATCATGGAATTTTTTTCATTCAAATTTTCTTCATCAAATCCTTGATAATATCTTTCGAAACCATATTTAAAACACATTAGTGTTTCAAAATATCCTTTGATATTTAAAACTCATTTTCAAAAAATGAAATGAAGAATAAAAAAAATTAATGTAGAAAACATGTATGTTTTTTAAGGAATCCAAAAGTACAATAATAGATTCTACTTCCAAAAAATGTTTTTGATGCCATATATGACAAAATAAAAGATTCACATTTTTTAATTTTGTTAATAAAGTTAAAAAAATTCAACAAAATGATTCTATTAAAAACCATTGAAATAAATGGGCATAGAATTTCCATTATAATTTATATTTGTTTTTATTACTAAATATATTAAATAACATTAGGAATATGGTCATAAAATAAAATTATTTATAAAATATATATGTATAAAAATTAACAACATAGTTTCAATGTAATTTATACTTTACTTTAAGACTGAATCAGCATGCACATTTATTATCATAAAAGAAAAAATATGTTTTAATTATATAATTTTATAATAATATTTTCCATGTTCCAAATTACTTTTATATTATTTAATGTATTGTCATTAGAATTACATATTAAATTATGTTCAAATCTAGTGTTTTGTTGATATTCAGAATATACATCTAAAATTAATTTCGTTAGATGAATATAGTTAATGTGCTCATTAATAAGTCAAATCCACAATAGAAATCAGTAAACCATTATCATTATTATTTTTTAGTTACACTTTCAATACTATCCATGAATTATGTTTATGAAAAGTGAACTACATTACAACCACATAGATAGTTGGTTGCATGTACAGATGAGTAACACCCCCATTTTTTCATTAACATGATGAAAAAAAATATTATTTTAAAATAAAAAATTTATGATTTTATCAAAAAATAAAATATTAATTATATCAATAAACATTTACATAATATATAAATTCTATTGTTATGAAAAATTAATCACATCGCTTCAAAGGGGTGGTAATTTACACATACACATGAATGGTGACATCATTTTTTAATGAAGGGAATTGTACGAATGTATATGATATATAAAAATTCAAAAATAATAATTTATTCATGGATAATATATATATATATTAAATGTATCATTATAACCATATGTAATATGTTGTGATGGAAAATTAATTGCATTGATTCATGTGGCAGTACTCCTTTTTACACATTAACGATAGATTCATTTTTCAAATGATATAAGAGTATATTCATATATATTCATTTATAAATATAATTTAATCTATTTATATGGAAGATATTAATTTTATTATTTCTTCATGGTGGAATATTATTTCAATGTTGGGGAATAATAAATAAATTAAAAACCCCATTATCAAAGACTATAGATATTATTTGTACAACTTAATAAGGTTTACAATAAAATTATTCATATGATGGCTTCATGATTAATGAAAGGAATCTAGTGCATGGGTGGGATGTAATGAAGGAATTTAGTTTTGTATCTAGAAAAATCATTTTATATGTTAATAAAATATGATAGGATATTCTCTTTTTTATGTGAGGGGAGGGAAAATAAATGAAATTATAAATTATTAAACAAATATAAATTAATTTATTTCATAAAATTTATTAACAATTGTAGAATTATATTATATTATGAGAAAAATTATAAATCAATTCATCTTATTAATTATTTATTTGTTTACTTGATATATTAATTACATTTTGTTTCAATACCCATTAAACCCTTTTAATGATTTAAATGCTTGCACAAGAATTTTATGAGTCCTTCTTAAGAATTTAATGTAATTATATCATCAAAAAAATTAAAAAAATATTTTAAATTATAAATAAAATCATAAATATTAAATATATTTATTTCATAGTAATAATAATTTATATTTATACATATCAAAAAATATTGTTGATATCATAGTGAAGTAATAGGATTTTCTAAATTATCGTTTACATAAATATTGTGATGGTATAAATCAATAAAATATTGAACCATGTTTCTATAACATTGAATCATTGATAGAAATAGCTGAAATAAACATATACTATACGATTAAAGAAATTGATTCTGTAATATTGTAGTCCTTATAATATTATTTTTGTTATTAATTACCCAAGTTACCATAAACATCATGGTAATAATTTACTATGTTTAAAATTTATAATGATCAAAAATAAAATGGGAAATGTTACCTAATATTGAATTCCTTATACATAATATGAAATCCATTTTTATAGATTAAAATTATTGAATTTTTAGAAATTATATTTGGATTCAAAAGGAAAAAAATGATAGAAATCTTCTTGGAATAATATTCCTCTAATCCCAAATATAAATTTATCAAAAAATATGGTATAATGAATATTCCTTAGATTTTATATATAATTAAATAAGAAAAATTACACTTCAAGATTAAATTCATAGAATTGGAGGAATGAATGATTATACATATATTAGTATTTTCATTATTAACTGAAATTTTTTTCATTTTAGAAAAATACACAAAACACTGTAAACTTATTTCAATGTAATGTTTTTGAAAATAAATTTCATATTGTAAAATTAATATTAAAAAACATGAAATATAATCCATTAAACAGTAACTAATAATATATTTAAATAAACTCTGTAAGAATAAAACAAGTTTCCTTTATAAATATAAACTTACATAATATTAATGTATATATTTAATAGAAAAATATTAAATATAACTAATAAAAAATGTTTTATTATTAAATTACATGTGTTATTACACCCCCACATTTTATAATTTTCTTTCTAATTTTTTTTAATTCTTTAACTATTGGGGTAATTTTTTGTTCATTGCAATTTTCGATTATGGTGTTTCTTCTTCAATCATATGGGTTTTATAAAAACCCAACCCCTACTAAATTAAATTATTCTATATCACCTATTATATATAGTCATGAATCTAAATCGGTCATTCCTCATATGAATGGTTTCCTTCATGCTATATAACTTTATGGATCAAAACATTATATTCATTTGGTATATTTCTACCTAACAATGAATCATGAATCACATCATATACCAGAGATAAACATAGAGGAAATTACACATGGAAGAAAACTGATCCAATTTTTTCTACACTTTTATATGGTCTAATGGACTATAGAAATAGCTTTCCCTTTTTACCAAAAGGCATATTAGTTTATCTCATATATTCTATAATAAAAATATTCTCACATAACATAAAAGAATGATCTTTAATATCATTGTCATCATAACAGTACTGCCTATATTGATCTACCCTCATATGTTTCTTATTCATCATTACCACACCATTAATTTTTCAACCCTTTCTAGTGATAATAATAAAATTTCGCACACTTCATCTTAATAAGCCTATGTTCGAAACCATGGTCTATATAATTCGTCAAATGTTGAAATATTTATATTTGAATGAGTACTATTGTTTTAATAAAATACATCAAGTGGGATATGTTGATCCCAAAATACTGATTAATTCATTGAAAATTCCTGAATATAATGAATCATACATTTGGAATGTCTTTTATATTATGGTTGTAATGTTGTACACAAATTTAACTCAAAACCCAATGATATCTGAAGGCCATCCCAATGATTTAAAGTAAATCAAACTGAAATTTTTGATATTATAGGGAGAGAAAATCCATGTGACAAGACAATAACACCGTGTAACAATCCAAAATATGATCTACAGACAATGTTTCTTGATTGGGAATGAAATTTATAGAATTAGTTATTCAATATATAATAACCCAAACAAAATTAATACATCATGATGTCTTTTTTAATTCCACCATGAAATCTAGGGATATATTTCCTCATTTCTACTATAACAAATGAAAATGATAAATCATCCCTTTGTGGGATTTTTATTCATCTTTAACATGTTAAAATTTCAAAAAATCTATTGTAAACTCTGAAATATATTTTATCATTTTATTTAATGAGTACAACTCTAAAAGGTATCTATATATTTTAGTTCTTCCATGATTAATTGATAATGGTGAATCATGATCTCTACTCAACAATTCATTTTTTATCTAAGAGATATATATAACCCCAAATTTTATCCCAAATAAATAAAATCATTTATTTTCATTATTAATTTTAGGTAACATGACCTTACTTGCATGCTTTGTCAATCTATTTTAATAAAGTTCATCATTATGAACTTTCATAAATCAATCTATCAATGTCGACTTTATTTAAACCTAAAACAATGAAAAGGAAGATCATATATGCATAGTTTCTTAGACACAATTAATTTTATTCATTTATGAATAAATATAGTTCAGAGAAATTAATAGATAATAATTTTTTATCTCTTATTCTCAATGCATTTACATGATTTTTTATTTATAATGATTGCAATGAATCATGGAGTCATAATCCAAAATATGTTCCATCCAAATTTTATGTCTCTCATTCATCTAATTCTAATAGAATATATACATTAAATTTTTATGGAGAGTATTTATTTCATACATTAACCCATATACATGATTCTTAAGTAATTTTTAACAAAAAAAACATTAGATAATTCTAGAACTTCTGTAGGATAATTTATCTCATGAACTTTAGGTTGACATGAGGAATAAGAAAGTAATTGATCATTAGAAATAAGAACAAAACAATCTATACTAAAAGATACATCAGTGATGTTGAAAAATTCACCTTTTCTAGAGTGTAGTTGAAAAATTGAACAATTCAATAATCTTTCTATCAGTTCCTAGAATAAAAATCATGGAAATATTTCATCGAGATTAACTAAACTTGTTTTTGAGTTAACTTATTCAGGGTCTAGATAACTAAGAAAAATTTGAACAACCCACATGTAGAAACCAACTAATCAAAAAAATCTATGAAATTATATTAAATTTTAATAACTTTAATATTCATCAAAAAATATAGTTCTTTCATGGTCATAAATAATTTCTGATTTAAAAACCATAACCCTATGGAAATAATTGTTTTGAAAATGTAACTTAAACATATTTTTTTCTAAAACAATTCATTTATTTTATGGTTATAAAAACAATGCATAAATGTATTTCACGTTCATCATCCATTTTATAATATACCAGTATTTCATAAAAATGAATAAAATACTTATTATCTAAAAATTCAGGGAATATAACTTTCATTAATTCCAAGAATAAATTGGGTGTGTTGGACATCCTAGTGGGAGCAACTACATTCTCATAATGACCATATCGAGTAGGAAATTTTTTCTCCAAAATATAATTCTCTATCAAATAAAACAAATGGTTTCATATCCTAAGATCAATTATTGAAAAATAATGAACTCTTTGGAGCATTTAACACATCATTAGAGGACCATCGTTAACCATAATAGTAGAAAATGGTGTTTACGCACTATTTTTAATCAGATATTGTTTATTTCACAATAATTAACTAACATTGAACATAAGTAATAATAACTCACCAACATGTAAAAATAATAATATGTCACTATTTACTAACTATAACTTACTATATATATATGTGTGTGTGTGCGTGTGTGTATTTTTTCATTAATTTTTAGTTGTAGGTATGAGTCACATAATTGAAATTACAAAACAAATATCACTTTCCTGACCATATAAAACATTGTAGGAAATATTTTTCACCATAATTGGAATATGTAGGGTGATAACCACTAGATTTATTAGTCAATATAATCTCCATTTATAGCCACATAAAAAATTTCTTAGACTATTTATCTTAAGGAACATTTTTTCTGAAAACCGTATCTCAACTTTCAATGTGAAAAAAAACATATTTCTCCCAAATTTTAAATTCTAATGCACGAAAAAACACAGTGTAATTTTTTTTTCTATCTTTGGTAATATCTATTAATTTTAGTATCTAGGAATAGAAAATAATATTTCAATTAGATAAAAAATATTGTAAAATTTACTTCGCACATGGCTACTAAATCATTATTTCGTTTTCATTATGTCAATTTTTTTCTCTTCATAATGTATCAAATAGTTAAAGTGAAATATTCCTCTATTAAAATAATAATAAATTTATTACATTCCATTTCAACAATATCATATCTCTCTTTTTTATTCCTAAAAAAATACCTCCATCAATTTGATTCATATTCAAAATAATAAATAGAAGGATTTATCTTTTTACTTTAAAAAAATCCATAACATTGAAAATAGTTTCTATTGTATTTATCCATCATTTAGATTATAATATATTTGAAGTTCCACAAAAATTTGGAGGGTGAAGCTTCTAGAAATGATAAACTAATTTCATGTTACTTAGTGGTAAATCAGGTATCTCTCTAACATGGTTAATACCACCATTTGTAAATTGCATCAACAGACCCATCACTATAAAAAACCAAAAAAATTTAGTTCCAACCATTCAATTCTACTAATTAGGAAGTATATAATTCACTTGAAAAAATCCTACATGACAATCCATGACTCCTTTGGGGACAATTATTCTTAAAAGAATAATATTATATAAAGAAACAAGGTAATCATAAAATTCAACATCATTACAATATAACAATAAATTTTTATTTTTTGGGATACATTATCAAAATTACATTAACATCTAATGTCATCTAAAACAATTATTTTATACCAAAAATAAACTCATATCCTTAAACATTAAATTATATACATTCTTTAGACTATAATTCATTTTCATTCAATCCTAATAATAATTTATATTTAGATATTTATATAATTTATTATAACATATTAAATTAAAAACCATATATTACAATGGTGGATCTTCAATATTGGGTACATATTACCAAAATATAAAATATTTAAAATGAAACACATTTTGTTTTCATGAAATATCATCAGGAATGTAACCATGATTTATTACGTTTTCTTATTCGAGCTTATGCTTTGTGGAAAACACATTAAAATTTTTTATTCTTTGAAAAAAATCAAAAAGGGTTATAAAATAAAGAAAAATATATTAGTCCAATGAAATACATGAATAAAAATTAAATTAATACCTTTGAAAAAAAATCATTAATAATATGAATTAATGAAAATCTATATGAAAAAAAATACTATTTTCCAAATATTACCATTAAATCCCATATAATGAAAATATAAACCCTTTTAAAAAACATAGTGCATCATATTCCTCACTAATATTTACTCATGGTAAAAAAAGACAATCATTAGTTATATTAGAGAAACATCCATGGTTATCTCTCACCATCATGGTAATAGACTACCATGGGTCAAATAAACCATACACTCCATCTGACTGTCACAGATTGAGGTTATTTAATAAAACAAAACAAGTATTGAATACTAAAAAAAATAAATACGATAAAATTATTAGGTAGACTAATAATATACAACTAAACCCATATAATCAAATCCACACTGGCTAAACCAAAACAATTGAAAAAAGTTAAGAACAACAAGCCCCCATTAGTCTAATAGTCACATCCAAACAATCCCAAATCGAAGGAATCTATATGAAAAGAATACATCATGCTACATGATCAACATACAAATACTATAATCCAAAAATTCCAAATATATAATTTCATAAATTTAATAGGTATATGTGAAAAAATGTCACATATACCACAACAGACCTTATGAAAGGTCTAATATCAATAAGTCCACATTTCAAAATTATTAATAAAAAATAGTTTTAAAAACAAATTTCATAAATCAATTCCATTTATAAATCATTTTCAAATTGGTTTTCAAAAAGAAATTTCATATTATCAAACAAAAAATGTTACAATTATATGTGTTTTAAAAATAAAACATATCCATGAATCATGACATGTGAGATCAAATAGTCATTCATGAAATACCATCATGCAATGTAATGTTATACAACCTCATACAAAATTGTCCGAAAAGAACCATAACATAATCCATCAATTGATAAAAAACCATATTATACCGTGAACCTTTTATCTAGCCCTACCCTATGGGGAAAGGCATACAAGACAATAAATAGACTTAACATGAAAATCCGGGGTACCAAAAAATATCTAGTCCTTTCATAGTCCATAGACATCCCAAAACGGTTACCACCTTGTGGTTCAAACACACTAAGGGTACCTATGTCTCCCTTCCAATGCTCCTTTGGTTCCTAATTTTAATTTTATTTTACATTTCTAAACCATGATTATAATTTCAAAAAACATTTTTGAAGTCATGTTGATCAAGTTAGGTGTTTGAAAACTCATTTTTAAGTCATGAAAATCAATTTTTAACGAAAAATATCATTAATAAAACTTCCCTTTATATAAAAACCACTGAAACCACATATCATTAAAAAAGGAAATTATAAAGAACTGAAATAAATTGATTGAATTAACCAGTTGTATAGAAACACCTACATGAAAATAGTATAAAAATATATTCCTTAAATAATGGTACTGGAAAACTAATAGATCATCCTTAGGAAGATTAAATATGTTATGAAATTATATTGGATCAGTAGAAGATAATATTTAATCAAAAATATGAACCAAAAATCCATAAAACGTAGTATATATGTCCATAATAATGGATAACCAAAATGAATTCATTGCCATTGAGGTGCACTATAAAAACAATGAGGATTGTTTTTCGAACGAAGTGATCCAGAAGGGATAGAACCATCCTAAATCACATAGGGTGAGCTATATGTCAATAGAGGGAAGGCTATAGGTGGAAAATGTAAAATACAGCTGTGTACCACCCTTAAAATGACATTTCATGACATTTACACAGTGTGTAATCCCATTACACATCCTTTAATCCATGAATATATGGATATCCGGAAACTGTGTCACATTTTTTTCAACCTAATTTTTTACATTCCATGATGTGAACCCTACACATAGTGTATAAAAATTTCATACGCAGAATACTTTTCATAAAATATTTCTAGTGACCCTTACATTGTGTGTAACCCAATTACATGGTGTTTAATCAGCCAACAGACATCAGACAGTCCAGTTCCATGATAAATAACAACATTTCATCTTGGAAATATTCCATAATTTGCTATTACCCATAAATACAGTAACATGATTATACATGGAATCTATTAATTCAGATAAACATGGATACTAGATATTTAGGTTTTTTCCATAAAACGCTCTCCAACCTCAATAATTCTGATACCATACCCAAAAATGGTGAAAACAAATCATAAAAATGGAGTACCATTAAAACACAATAGGGTTTTCGATTATTTAATTTGAGAAGAAGGAACATAATCTAATGAATTGAAGAAAAATATTTAGGTCACCCTTCATAAAAGATATATCAGAATAACCCTTTGTAAAATCCATATTCAGATCAACAAAATTTATTTGTAATAATGATGTACCATATCATAAAATAATAATATTTCATTAGTTCTTAATCATATTAAAAGGGAATAAATCTTTTGATATATTGAAAACAATGCTGAATATAAAAGTATTCATTACTTTTTGAATCCACTTTTAGAAACGCACAAAAGTTGAATGAAGGTATTTGTTTTAAAGAATATATTGAAAAATTAATTGGATGAAAAAAATAAAAAAATGCTTGTGAATGTTGGAAAGTTCATTGACACCATATACTTTCAAATAGAATAAACAATTTTGACTTCTATAAAGATGGTCAAAACCATCAATTAAAACATTCAAATTGAAAGGATCATAATGATAAAGACATAAGAATTCGATTATAATTAATTTATGCACATATGAATATATCCCTGGCATATTTTTTTGACTAAGGAAATGGAATATATGGATTTGTAAAATCAATCCGAAAAATATTTAAAAATGATGTTTTAATGTAATTTTCCACATACCTTGGGATCAAATAGTAACATACATTATTTATCATCCAAAATAATAAAAACATGTTAATTAAATTCATTATTATGAATATTTATATAGTTTATTATTCTTTTTATTATTTTTTTATTATGTTATCTAAAATTGCATAATCAATTATGTTCACATCAAATGTTATGATGATATTTGGCATATATATCCAAAATGACATTGTAATGTTGACTATGGTCAATGTGGTAATTATTCAATCTTATCCAAAATAATATTCATGAACTAATTATAATTTTAATAAACCAATTATACATTATAACCAACCATTAAATATGGTTATAAAAAATATTATAAGATATAATCACGATGATGTTAGGTCATATGTACACATGAATAATGTTTCTATTTTTCCATAACAATAATGAAAATAAGGAAAGTATTATTTTTACCGTATATGGTTATTATAATACCATAAATATAATATTATTTCATTATATAAATTATATATAGTATACATAATTTTTTAATATTAATAATGATACATAATTACGTTTTGAGGTGGTAATCAATACATACACATGAATGATGTAATAATTTTTTAATGAATGTAATGTTAAGATTGTTAATGAGATCATATCCTTAGAAAATAATAAATTTTTCATGAACATCATATATTAATTCATAAAACTCATAATTATAAATGTATATTGTATACAATGATTGCAAAAGAATTACATCGGTCAACATATTGGTCATCCTCTATACAGACGAACGACATTTCCATTTCCTATTTGATGGAAGAGGAGATGGATATTGATTATAACAATGTCATAATAAAATATATGTATATTTAAGAGTCTATTGTACTTATTTAATTATGGTTTAATAATATTATAATGATATATAAAAAAATTAAAATTAATATGACAGAGGTTACAAACTACTAATGAGGGCATATGGTATTATAGTGGGGAGACTATTCCCTCAAATCAGAGTAATAAAATAGTAGAAATAACTATGATCATAGACAATAGTAAAATAAATAAGGTTCAAAAGTATTAAATAAAAAAAGTATAATCATATTGAAATTAAAAATGGAATCTGTTACAGGGGTGAACAACCATGTCATATAAACAACACTTTTCTCCCATTGGGTAGATAAAACATGTAATGGAGTGAAAAAATGAAATAGAAAGAATGTATAAGATAGAATACACACATTAAGCCATAACACATAATTGATATCCATATACATATCTAATCTATCATGCTCAATCATTGTTTTTTCCTCAGTCCATCTAGTGTCTGCAACCAAGTGAATGTCTTCTTAGGTACCATAGTGCAATGGAGACCATAGTGGGGTTTGAGTAAAAAACATAGTAGGGAAAATTGTGATACTATACATAGCCAGTAAATTAAGCGTATATAAATGTTATATACTCATCCATATATAAATAATAAATAAAAATAAAACAATAGAAATAAATGTATCTGAACATTATGCCATCTCGTAAATATAATTGACTGTATGTATATCTAAATAAAAATATATAAATATAAATATATATATATATATATATATTTGTGTGTGTGAGAAATAAGAAAAATAATATAAACAAATATGACCCATAATCAATCCTTGTGTTTTTAATACTCATCCAAATTTACCTTCTTGGTCCAACACTAGACATATCATTCATAAAGCTTTGCATCCACAGTGGGATACATGTCCTAACCAAAGATTAACCCATACTCACCTCTAATCATTGTAATTAAGAATTAAATTTATCGAAATACAATTCTGTAAGGATCAAACTATATCCACTATAGCCTACACCAGATGTATCAAGTATGAAACTGATGCGGTCGAGGTACTAAGGATATTGACCACGAATTACTATTCAATTACATAGATTATATCGCTAAAACATCTTTATATTTTAGAACTACCATGGAATGGTCCCAGTTCCATTTACCAAGGTTCTCCCTTTATGTCCATGGAGTGCATCCATAGAAAATTTGAAAAAATATACGCCTATATGGGCTAGGAAACAAAGCTATTAATCAAGGAATATTCCCCATGTCCATGGAGAACATCCATTGTAAACACCATAAATCTATACATATTTTAATCTAAATATAAATTAAAAAGGAATATAATCTGTATTATAGGATGTACCTCTAGACATCCCTGTCATGTATCATTTCATGTCAGGGTCATTAGCCAAAATCCAAGAATATCCTCTATCAATCATAGCTGCATCAATAATAACATGGAAAAATAATAGGATATGATTGAGGGTGGATTATCACCCAAACCACCACTACTCATTTCACCTCATAGACATACATGTTCAGTATGGGGAGACGTGACACTTGCAACCACCTCTGTCAAACCCCCAAGAAACTTGATTAGGGTTGGTTCTATGTCATCACCCACTGGGCCTATTATGTCAAATATTTTCGAGTAATCCTATTATGGATCATCTAAGCCACTATATATGTATATTTGTAACTCTGATGGGTCCTCATATGGAGAAACTAAAGGTATAAATCCTACATGGTATCTTATATGTTAGATTATAAGATGTGGAATCCCAAAGATAACCTTCATCCTCAATTATAAGTCGATGTATGATGTTATAACATATGGGCTATTAGTGGCCCCATGGGATCAGGGATTCAATTTCAAATTTTGTAATTTATTTTAAAAATTCATTATGGTTAATCAAAACAAAAAGAGTCTTCCTCATTTGAATCACCCATAGGGGACATACCAAAAATGAACATACTACATATATAATAATAAATACTTAGGGGTAGGAATTCTAGACCACCTACCTTTTAAAATATTTACATTTATTTTCCAAAGGCCAAGAGAAGCTTTTAAGGCCTATCCCTGATCAACCAATACATGTTAGGTCATTCCTCCCAACAAAGATCAAAAAAATGAATTATAAATACATTATAATTAATTATTTTAATCTAAACAAATTATTTTAAACAAAAAATATATTTAAATTAAGAAAAATTCACAAAATCCTACCATAAGATCCTATCACCCTATAATGGTGACAAAACATCCACCAATAACCCTTGGACAATCTGCATCATTAATCATTTAATAATACATAAGAAATTGAGGAAAAAAACATTTGAATATGTTGATTAATATTATAATCATTATATGTTCACCATCAACATGCACCTTGTTTAAACAACATGCAACAAAGTGAAAATGAAATCTCAATTTATCCTATTCCTATGAAAAGAAAAAACACTAACATCACTATTTGATTCCACTTTGATTTAGTGGAATCCCATACAAAATACTTAACTTAAGAGACCTATGTTGGAGGATGAATAAAAAATAATACATTTGTGGAAAATGAAGTTTAATGCATTCCTAAATCAATCCAATTCATGTGATGGAGTTTAATTCTGACAAAAATTTGAGGGATAACTCTCATGGCAAATGGGGGGAGAAGGTATACGCACAGGGGTAGAAATGGGGATGAAAAAGATGGAAAACCATTTATGGTTCAATGATTAAAAATAAATTTTTTATTCTTTTAATGAGATGCTTGGTTTATAAATAGGGTTTTCCAAAATATACACCTACCCTGCTATTGGCACTAACTTCACTAATAATATCGTATGGCTATAGCACCCTTTTAAACATATTATGTATCAAATAAGCATATCTACTATTTGAGGTGCACCCCCACCTTGTATGAATGTTGCATAGGGTTATTCAATCCACGTTCCAACATTGATTCATGTCTAAATAAAATTATATAACACCTTTATGTTTCCATCTATCCTACCAAAAGGATTCTCAAACTTTGTCTCTATACAAAAAAGTTCTCCATGGTTCGTTTTTCAATTATCACTAACCTGGTTCTTACTAAACACCATGAATTTCACTATTCCAAAACATATATTTGACTTCCCAAATCCCTAAGATTCTCCCAATAACTCTGAGCTATAATGAAATCATCATTCCACATCTAAAAACATTATCTATTGGAATTCCATCAATTTAATTCAGATTCCAAATATTCAATCAAGGCTTTACTTATCCATTAATTGATAACTCAAAATCCCACCAAAATTTCAAACTCAACAAAACATGGGATATTATAGCCTTACCCCATAAAACATGTCATTCCATAGAAGCCGTAGTGGGAATAAAAAGTAACAACCTAGCTTACTTGGGTTTTGAATTACATTTGAAAGTCAACGTGTCATTCGTAAACATCCAACATGCAAGTAAGAAAAACCATAATCATACAATGATTAACGACAAAAATTGATCCAAATATTTTATACATTTATTCAACATCATGAATTTTTTTAATCGAGAACATTTAACATGATAAATTACTATATAATTGTATCTTTCTCCACCAGACCTATGAAACCCTCGTTATTGGTTCATAAATTCCACAAAAAAACTCTAAACAATGATACATGTATAATTGAAATATCATTTAAAAACATAACCCTTGAATCTTAATAATTCTCCCATAATATTTATCAACTAGATGAATATTATCAAACAAAATGTTACCATTATCTATAATTGATTAGATGAAATTTTCATACTCCAATCGGCCATGCTAAACCAGTTTCTGCAAGTTTTCCTTGAAATCATTAAACAAACCATATATATACTCATACCATTGAAATAGTTTTTCTCTATTGATCCATCACTAACTATTTCCATATATACAAACTAAATCAATTTTAACAACCTCCATATGACTATGGTAGAAAAATATTCACTCCTGCAGTCTATAACTCTCCAAAAACTGATCTGATGCCTCTATCCAAATGCACACTGATATCATTTTTATTCAACATCACCAATGTTTGTAAAAAAATTCTGATGAAAATTAATAGTTGAAACTAACCTATTAAAATAATTAACAATGTTATTACATATGTGTTGATAGAAACCATGATCTAACCAATTGGATCATTGTAATATACTCGATGATTAATTTCAACACTCAGAATACACCCATGTCCACATCCAAAACCGTTTTAGGAATTGATAGAGGAATCATGTGATACATAGTTCATTTTATTCAAGTGAATATTAGAATAAAAATTACCATCTAAAAAATTCTATCAAGATCCTATGAAATTTCTCACATTAGGGGCACCCACTACCTACTATCAACCAACTCCCCACCTTAGAATCTTCCTTGTCATCACTGTAGCGAAAATTGAACATGATACCAAAATTCAATGCCTTGTTACTTATAGACAAAAAAATTGTAATATATTAAGAAAGATCTTCTTGAGGGTTAATGTAATATTCACCCCCAACTCGTTCCACTTCCAAAGAATAGTTTCGATGATTCTTTTCAAAATTGAAATCAAAACTATGGTCACCAACCTCAAATGTCTAATGTTGTACTACACATTATATGGATTACTTTTAAACCATTATTTTATCACACATCAATAGTTTTATCATCAATAAAAGAAATAGATACTAATATAAATCAAAAAATAGATCAAACTCTATTAACATACAAAATATGATGTCCATATATTTTGAATGATCATAACTAAATTAATAATACACTCTGATTCTATAGATAGAAATTTATTTCTATATTGATCCATGATCTCTTCTAAATAGGCAAGTCATTCCTCTAACCAACTCCTGGTACCATGCCTCATGACAATGAGTGCCATGGTCCTACCACTATTCAAATGACTCATGGTACATATATTATTCTTGATCCCTCCTCTATCACAGAAGAAATTCTTTATTTAAGTTACAACTTATAAGATTCTATTCATCTCGAAAATCTTTTAAACCATTTCTCCTCCACTTGTACATGGCCTCTGTCCAAATTATGATTTAAATGCCACTATGTGTATCATACACGTATCCAACCATCATAAGGAGTGTGTGTAAAATCTTGTACCTCTTGTTCATCATCACATGGCTCACATTCTCATAACTCATTCATAAAGAAGGATAAAATCAACATACTACATGTCACGTTATTTTTCTGTTACTAGAACCTCCATTAGAACCCCATTTAAAATTGGACACATCACTCATGCCGCAATTATTCCAATATATGACCTTTTATCTCATGGTATTTTTTTAAAAAAAGTTAATTGTTAACCATGAAATTATTGGTTGATAGGGCCAGGATCCCAAAAAATCATGTCACTAGAATCTAGTTTGGATTCCATATCACCCCGGGTAATTCATCAAAATCAAAAGGAATACACATGCCTATAATGAAAAACTAACCCATAGGGGTTCCAGATCATTCTAAATAGTTAGACCTCCTCAAGGTCAAAACTCATGGGTTATACCTCCTCAAGGTCAAAAAATCATGGGTTTTAATCCACCCACTCATCTCACAAAATAAATATAACACACCTATACACACTCTACAAAAAATTTATAAAGAAAACATCAATATAAAAGGGTCAAAATAGTCAAGAATCAGCCTATTAGGGCCCATACCCTCATGAAGCATCATCATAATAGACATATCTATATAGTATAGTGATATTATTGTAGAATAAAGATGAAATAATTCTCACAAGAATCCATATACGGTATTACCCATAGGGTTTCCAATTCATTCTAAATAGTTAGTAATATGTTTTCACCACACATAGTGGAACATCTAGATTCCCATTAATGAAAAGATAGACACATAACGGGTCTTGTAAGGAATAATTAGCTACTGAAATCAACCTACAAGGGTCCATAGTATCATCACAGTATGATCTTATTTATTTGTGTTAAATCATAAGCATTTGGTTTGGTTAATATGGAATTCCATCCAATATATAAAGTAAAACACTATATAGGTTGTTTTTAACACTTTTATTAACTAAAAAATAAGTAACAACACCATACAATGGGACCACCACATGGAAATCATTCCCTATTGACCTATTAGGGTCTCTGAACCTCCTGTGCATTAGGAATGAGTCATAATCATGACCATCAAACATCCCTCTATGGGTCCACATACTCTTCCATTAGACTGAATTATATAAAATTCATCTAAATTAAATATAATTCCATAGAGAACCTACATGAAAAAATTGAATTTATGTTTTTTTAAAATATTAATAAATTGGCCACTATCATTAGTAAAATCACCAACTAGGAGTCCTATAACATGTGTACCATGGGTGTTGAATAAGATACTTGAGATACCACTTTTCTTTTCCCTAAAATAGTAAAAAGAAAACTATAAATTATTTCCACTGATGCAATATCCATCCATCTAAAAAATATATTAAAATTAAAATCTCATATGGTTCATTAAAATAGAAAATCATATACAAATGTAAAAACACATATTAAGAATATAAATCTCATAGCCATGGAAACCTACAATTGTTATCAGAAAAAGTGTTCTCAACACACCAAAAAAATATCCACCATAGATTCTAAAACATTCCTAATAATTTTGCCTACTATATCCCAATTTTTTATACAAAAGAAAATGAACCCCCATAAAACAAATTTTTATAATTCCCATCCCAGATTACACTAAACAAGTTCCCTGAGATGGTTCTCCGTGAGGCCTCAAGATTGCCTCTACAAACACAAGATGTTGCATAATATTAGTGAGGGCCTTGGGTGTGATTGTGGGGAAAATATTTCCTCATATTTTAGTAAAAAACTAGTTGAACTCAATAGGTATCATACACAATTGTAAAATAATTTGGGTAGGGATGAAATAAATAAACTAAAATATAATCATGATGTAATAATAAATGTAATCTGGTAAATGCCTGAACGGATTGGTCGTACATACAATACATGTCACCCACTTGGGTGAACATACAAATACAAGAGTGAATGAAAGAAATATATATGAAATTAAAAATATTATCCATTCATTAATATGAGTAATATTATTTATCCCTCACTGTTCTTATAAAAAATGGAACGTCTTCATAGATACCCCAATGCAATGGAATCCATAGAAGGGATTGAGTATAAATATCTATAAAGAACCACAAACTTGATCTTGCACATAGCCAACAAAAAAATGTTGTTTAACATGAGATACTCCTTAATATTAAAATAAAAAGTAAAAATGTATTCATAAGTTCAATTAATATGTAGATTAAATAAGCCAGAACTGGTCCTAGGGCCCCTAATTCAAATCGACGGTACCTACATTTCCATATGATGTAATGTATCAATATAATGTGTTATCACTTAAATATATATATATCCCTCTATGGGTGAATCCACATAAATATATTTATATATATGTGTGTGTGTGTTTTTGAGTAACATAACATATAATATAAATAAAAACAACCCACATTTGACCAATATGTCTGTAATCCAAATATAAAATAACATTCTTCAGCCATCACCAAAAATATTTCTGAGTAAGATACATCATCATAGTAGGATGCATGTCCAAACCCTGGGTTCTCCCATACTAACCTCCAATGACTGTGATGAATGATTTCATGTACTGATAGATATTATTATAAGGATTGAAGAGTAATAATGATGTCTTACATTATATCTATCATGTATCAGAACTACGATGTTTAGGACCCAGACCATTGAACAAGGAATCCTCTTAGATTTCATAGAGTGTGTCACAAAAAAACATTTTATAATATAAAACATAATGATATTGGACCTAGGGTCATTGACTAGGGTGATATCTTCATTTCAACAAATAACATACATTGAAAACATGGTATAATAAAATCATATATGGTCTTGGACCTAAAAACATTGAAAAATGTTTCCACCATGAGTCCATATAGAGTATATAGAGAACACATGGTAAATTATTACATACCATGATGTCTATATAAATCAATAAGGATTATAAGATATATCCTAAAAATTATGTCTAGTTAGCCTTGTTATATACCATATTTAATTATTATCATTGCACAAAATCCAGGGAACGACTCTAGGAATAATATTTTAATCGAAAATAATAATGAAAAAGAATAAGAAAATAGCGAGGGTGGAAAAATTATCTACCCACCACCACTACCTCAGCCTTATGAGATTTCATGTTCTTTATATGTTCTAGGTGAAAAATGTTACTCCCTCATCCTAACCACCAACATAATATCTTACGGCTGATCCAATGTCGAGCACCCACAAAGTCCCTCATGTAAAATACTAGGGATGAATATAACTTGGAATTATATAATCTAACACATATGTTTATGAATCACTCTGATATATCCAAAATATTAGTATCTAAACTGTGGAATCCTATATGGGATTATATATGTTATATAATTAGTGGATTAATCCCATATAAAATCCCAATCCTCAATGATATGTCAAACTATGAACCAAGGGAACAATTGTTTTTTGTTTCCCTTAGAATTCATCCATCCAATTACATATTAAATAATTTAATTCAGTAGATCATTTTGGTGGATCTAAATAGAATTTATCTCCTTTAGGGGAAAGACAAATAATATTCCTAAATTAAAAATAATAATTAATAATATAGGGTAGGTACATGATTTCACATACCTTTTAGATGCTTTATAATTATTTTCCAACGGCTGGACACATATTATAGGAATGTACGTAGTCAAATGATTTAGGTTGGGTCATTTATAATGGAAAAAATAAATAGACAAGTAATTATATCCACACTATAATGAGTAAATTATACCCCAATAATTTAGGTTAAATACCATCTAAATTTTAAAAAGGAATAACACCCAAAATATTTCATGTAGATCACATCACTCTAAAATGACCACTAAACACTCTCCAACAACCCACACCTCATTCACAACATCAAATAGATCATAATCCCTAAGTAATTCAATAAAAATAACCATTAAACATTTTAATTATGTTTAACATCTTTTAAAATTCACCAAGGTGATTTACCATAATGAAATCACATGCGGTTTGGTAGAGATGGCACCTCAGGTTATCATCTTCATAGGTAGAGGGATAACCCCAACATCGATATCTAATTCTACCATGCTCTATTAAAATTGGGACCAAAATACCTAAAAAAAGTGATCTATGTTAATTGAATAATGATAACAACATAACATAGCCTAATAGAGTCGAAATCTTACCTCAATCATTAAAATTCACTTTCTGATGTTTGATTCAGAAAAAACAAGAGAGATAACTCCCATAGAGGAATGTAGGAAGAGGGAAACACTCATGGATGATAAAGGGGTGGGGAATTAGATGAGATCCTAAAATGGTCATAGGGGGAATTTTTAATTTACCACTCTTAATTGGAAATACAATTTGAACGCATTTGCTTCCAAACCACGCACAAAATATGCAGTCAGAACAGCCTTATCCCTACGACACGTACGGTTTCAGTACATGGTCTAACTGAACGTGCACCGACCATTTGCCTCTTTATAACAAGTAACACCCCACCACACATGGATATTCTTCAAGGATAGTCAAACCATGTACCCAACCCTGCATAATGTCTACAAAAAATGACAAGCCCCCATTATAGTTTAATCTAACCCTCTGCATGTTTTCCCAAACTGTAACACTGTAAAAATACGAAAGCATGTTTAGTCTTCACGGTTACCACTAATTATGTATCATGATCATTCCATTTCTAAAACATCAGTTTCATGATCCAAACACAAGATATTAACATAAAACCTCAGAGTGAAAAAATAATCCACATCCATGTCTAAAGAAATTATTTTAAACATTACATCCTTTGATTCCCTATACCAAATCAATTATCAATATTGGACAAGTACTTTAATTCAAAATTCAGAATCCCTCTTAAATTTCCAACTCAAAAACAATATAAATCTTATAAATTTAGCACTTTTAATATTTTTAAAACCTATAACTATATTTTTTTATGAAATGGGGAAATACTGCAATGGTGTTGGATAAGAAACTATAATCATTATATAATTGCTAATATTTAAAAATAAATTTCTATCAGGAAAATAATTTCATTGATCTCCATATAGAAACTCGGATTTATTCATAACATGATTCTGTCCCTACATTAACACATGATATATATTAATAAAAGTGAGTGTCATTTTTTAACATTTATTGATTTAAATATCACATAGGTCATTTCCATAGAAAATTGTCCGTTTAAATAATAAATTTAGATCCTACGGTGATTTGTTTTGAAGATACTTGATATAATAGTAATTAAAATTAAATATATAGACATACCACTTCTTTTTAAACTATAATAACATGATTTAACACATACAATGGTTAAAAATTCTACTGTGATTACTATTCATATCAACCAAAATTAAAGGGGTTTATTTACCAAATTGTAATGTACATATTCCAAATATGTAATTAATATTATCTAATTATATTCCTAGAAATTGAATAAATTATTTTTAATGTAATCATAACAAAATCATTAAAAATATTTCTAAAATAATATTTTTTATGAATAAAGGGATTTATTATTATCCTATGCGTGATAAAAATATTTAATAAATTTTGAAAAATATGATTGAATTTATAATATATTCAATTTTTCAATTAACTAATAATTAGAGATAAATTTGATTTATCATTGATCAAAATACATTAATAAAATAAAATAGTTTTTTCGAAAAACATTTCCTTTATTTTCAAATAAATTTTTTTATTATCTTTTATAATTAACTTATAATTAATGATTTTATTTTATACATGTGTTTTGATTATTGGAATACGAAAATTGGAAATTTTGGTATTAATGATATATTCAAAAAAATTATTTTATTCTCTACATAAGAATGAAAGTAGAAGCATGGATACAAAGGGATTATACACCTTTGTCATTCAAAATGCATAATCCTAGAAACATCATGTGTTGGGGTTATGTATTGTTCATGATCTTGTAATAATCCCACAAAGTCCTCTAAAATTAAATATTGATTATGTGAATCTCTTTCAAATACCAAACTTTATCATGTGAAATACCTCAGAAAAGTTATTCTGGTGATGTGTCAAGTCAATTTTCCTACGTCATATAATCACCAAATCATTTTATGAAATAATAGATAATCGATGTGGAAGATTCATAAGAAGGGTGCAACACTAGTTTTAAATAAAATTGGTGTTTAAGAATTTATTATCATTATATTGGTCACCTGAATTCTGCAAAGACATAAAAGCCTCATCAAGAGATGGTTAATAGACATGTCTCCTAATTTATGCTATAGATTTTAGACATTTCTATTTTATCATGTGACACCCTGAAGGAAAACTACATGACAAACACCCTTGTATTTAGAATAAAAATAATTGAAAACATATGGAAACAATATGAAAAGAAGTTTTAATATATTTATTCTCTTAAAGGGTTTATTCACTTCATATTATCATTTTACAGATAACACTATATATCTTCAACATACCAGATTTATTTCAGGACGTGACAAATACATGTTTGCATGATCTTGTGAAGGAGAATATAAATTAGATTTCAAATTTGTAAAATATATTTGAAGATCCTTTAGTTCAACAAATATTATAACATTGGAGTGATCATGTGATCATTGTATATAATGATATGCAAATTAGATTATAGGGATGATACATGCTTGGATCAGGGGAAGTTTCTAATGTGATTCTACCTCCATCAACCCATTATGATATATACTATTAAAGATCCATTAAAATTTTCATCGATTTGTGGAGGAAATGATTAGAATTATCCGACATTTAAAACATAAAAAACACACGTAGGAGTGAAGAAGAAATAAAAGACATTTTAGAGTGGACACCCACACAATCGAAAAGGCATTCTACAGGGTAAGGATGGGGAATAATATTAAGGATCATACAATATGTATATTTTATTTATGTGATCACTCCATTTACCATGAAGATGACATCTATTATACTGGACTAGTCAAATGGAAGAGATTTGTTTGAATCAACTTGATCATTTGTGGCCTCAAAATGCTATTATCTAATGAACATTAATTCATTTTTAGGATAAATTCAAAAAATTAAATAATCTTCATTCGAAGAATGATATAGTAAATTTCATATTAGTGGTTCAAGCACTTCACATGATCTATTCATTGATCACATGATGTACTTCAGACATTTCATTGAGATCCTAAAAAGTCCTAAAAACATGTTAACCATCTCATGTAATGTCATACAAACAAGTCTTCTAGAACACATGAATTCCTCTGGACATGTCATCCAGACAACGTGATGTTCAACAGACATTTCTGAAAAAACGTGATATGTATTATTGAAATATATGGATGATTAGAAGAATTTGTATGGACAAGTTATCTTAATCATGTGATGTCCTATGGATATGTTACCCAAATCATGGGAAGTCTTATAAATATATTAACAAGATCATGTGAAGTCCTTCAAACTTGTTTTTGGGTTAAAATGAAGTCATCCAAAAATTTCATCTTGTAAATAATAAGTCCTTTGGACATATTAGTTTGATCAAATTATATCCTCTAGATATGTAATCCAAATCATGTGAGGCCCTTCAAACATTTCACCCTTGATCAGATGAACATCCCTAGAAATGTCTGGGAGACAACTGTAGATATGTTATATAGACACTCTATAAAAGACATCATAGATCATCAGAAGTCTTCTAGAAATTTTAGAAAGATGATAAGATTATCTCTATAAATTTATACAAGATCATGTGATTTCCTATAGACATATCCTATTGATCACACAAATTCCTCTAGTCTGGTCATCCAGATCATGTGAATTCATCCAGACATGTCATCCAAATCATGTGAAGTCCTCCAAACATAACTGATGGATTATGTGAATTCCATGATACATGTAATATTGATAACATGAAATCCCTCATAAATTTAAACTTTTATCATGTGGAGGCACCTGTATATGTCTGGAAGACATGTTTGGACATGGAAGACATACTTTTTTACATATTAGGGAGAATCACAAGACATGTCAAGAAAACACCCCCATATATTTCAACTGTGGTCTACATGAATAATGGGCATAATCCCACGAACTATATGATATAATGACTATGAACCTCTAGTAGAACAACCCTTCTGTATATTTAATCTGTTCAAAATTGACTATGGTTATGAACACATTATTATTTTTGAGATACCCAGGCCACTCATAGTCCCCACCCACTATATTTCATAGTGAAATAGATGTATATCTGTAATGGTCACCCACATTGGTGTAATTACTGATATATTCCATACACTTTAATTAATGGGAACCAATAATGTATATAATTATATAATCATTACTCATCAATCAATATAATAGAATTGAGATTATACACATGAATATTCTTAGGTATAATAATTAACCACGCCATTTTGAACCTTAAACACTTCGATAGATTAGGGATGATATTGAATTATGTGGAATTTGATTTGTGCTCTGTGTAGGATATGTAGGAATCTGTCTAAAAGATTTAACTCCACATTGAACAACCAATCATGGACGAATCATTGTATATGTCCCGCGTCTATATGCAATACAATCAGTTACATGATATCCCTTGTTTATTTCACCTATCAAGACTCACATTGTCTTAATTATTTTCAATGGTCGTATCACATGCATTATAAAATTAAACATAATAAGGATAACTTAATTGTGCAAGGCTCATTAAATGAAAAAAATTTAAATTGTAATTACATTTTAATTCATGTTGGTGTAGATCATTAATGAATTACCATATTGGTAAAATTCAATTAAATGACCATCATCTTTAATAATTATCTATACCCAAACATAAACAAGTTTAGGATATATAGAAGTATGAGGATTATAATTCTTATTATTATCTAGTAATATAGGATTCTTACATACATACTGATCTACACACCTAATTCATAATTTCCATTAAACATGTTCTTTGCAAAGGATTATAAACTACAGGACAATGAACTTAATAAACTACATGGGATTTGATTCATATTCTCACAAGAATTATAGGATTCCTTTTTTTAGGTTTAATCCCATTCAAAAAACATAAATCTCCATCATAGATGGTAGTAAACTACTGATTTCATATCCATGTATATTTAAAACACATGATGTCATCCATTTTTATTAAAATCATGGGAAATGGAATGAAAACCTCTAATATATAATGAATTATTCATTGATTGAACCCCCATTAATTATAGTAGTATTGAAAACTCGACCATATTTGTAGGGTAACCAATCCTGTGTGGTGTTTTCATGATATTAATCAATATATCTCAATTCTATAAGAGTGTCACAGAGTTGGAAATACCCCCCCCCAATGTGTATGATTATAATAACCTCTCATCCTCTTGTCTAATGTGATCTAATTATTTAAAATGGGTTTTAGACCAAAAATACCACCTTCCTTTGTAATGTTTTCCCATAATTCATTATGGATGTAGGAACTATATGTGTTCCAATGGATATATTATACCAAAGTTAATGATTGTGAAACTATAATGATCCCCTCAAAATCAACTACAAGACCCGAAAAACTATATGAAACCAAAATGGGGTACTTGATGTGACATTATGAGATAATGAAGTAAATGAATCATCCTAGGCATCGAGAATTTTATTCCATACACTTGGAGAACCCTACCAATTCATCATAAACAAATATGTTGATGAGTAAATGAAACTAGTTAAAAACTAAAAATATAATCATCATATGCACCATGTATATTGTTTCCCAGGCCAATATAAATTTACTATTTCTTGGAAAAAAAATGTGAGCTCAACAAGAAATTATGTGACAGCATAATAATCAAATTACCATATGTGTTATGATTTTTTCCAAAACTAGGAGAATCATACAATTCCATATTAAACATAAATAATGAAAATGACATGAAATTTTGTGATAATTGGGTATATGAATCACCATAGGTGGTTGTAATTTGGGATCCCAAACTTTTATAACAATACCATTCCTTCAAAAAAGAAATGGTATATTGTACATGAATTTCTGTGTTAATAGAGAAACTTAGTCCCTATATCCAACTCATTTTTTGTTTACTAAACCTATAGAACCATACCATTCCATCAGAAATTGAACTATCGAACATGATGTGATTATTTAAATGAATAAAATGATCTTTTTTCTATATGTTGGTTCATTTTTTATCTTATATTGAAATAAAAATGGTTAACCTAACATGAAACATTAAAAAATAAATTTAATCAGGGTTGCCATGAGAAATTTCATATTTCCATGCACAATTCATGCAAGAAAAATAGTCAAAATGACCACATGAACGAAAAATTGTGTTACTTATGCGTTGGTAATTGATCAGGTCTCATAATTGAGATGAGTAACATATTGGATACATTGTTACTTATTATATTTCTAACTAATGATATTTTTCTCATTGAAATAACCTGATTCGAGATCATTTATTCTTCATTTGGATTTTTCAGAAATTTATCATCTATAACAACCTCTACATATTACAAACCAATATCACCAATATGATAAAATATTATTTTTATCGTTATTTTGATTATAATTGAGTACCACTAATGTGTAATGATGATGGTTCTCAAGGTTATGAGTACAGTTCTTTATACATTGAGGCCCATTGGACTACCTCATTCATGGAACGCTATAGTGAAACTTTTCATTCTTGTCTCTACAACCAACTACTTCATTATCCTATCACTCAAGGGAAATAATATTTTCCTTCCTAACCATAGGGAGATGGATCAAGGAGTTATCCAATACTCTATTCAGGATCAGGATCTACCTAGTAGGGATCTTATCCACCGAAACCAATATCGCCATCCATCCAATTTCCCTTAGTAAAATGTTGAGGTCACTACTTGATGTCTCGCCGATGTAAACAAATTTACCAAGGAACAAATAATATATCTCTAGTAGATATTGGATATAGATAAAAGGGGTATGGATCATATACATTCTTCAATTAGAAAACACACATGCTTATTATAATGGTGTCCATTGTGTGTGATAATATCCTTACTCACCAGGATCAAGCCTACCCAAATACTTGGACACACATCATGGGGAGGAACACATCACGACCCCTGTAATGAAATCCCTTTATAATATCATTATGGAACAATGAGGATAGAAGTTTCCATAAATCACATGTTCAATTTACGGTATATTCCAATATATATAAGAGAACAAAAATGTTTACGATAATATTCATCCACACATGCCAATGATGTGTCACTACATTTCTAAAATTGAAGAAGATAACTTACAACATAATCCTACCCAATTATATGTTTGGGAATGTTGTATATTAATATCCCAACGTCAAGAGTAGTTTAAAGCAATTATAATCATTCATAGACAGCTAGTCATGAGCACGGACACATTCATTCTCCCACCTAGGAGGATTATTTACATATTTGGTAATGGATGAGGCAGAGTGTCAGGATCATATCACGTTTATACTAGGGACCACATATCTAGCATTGAACATGCCTCATGATAGTAGCACATACTTAGGAATGTAACCCATTGGTATATTTCAATGGCACATAAGTAATCATATAACCCAACTCCAACCAAGGTTCATTATTACTATTTGAAAATCAAATCTGGGTAGGCTCATATCCCTAATAATGATGCTAATCAGCATATTACAATATCTTATGAAACCTATGACAATATTTCAACTTATCTCAATTATAGACTACACCAACATCCATAATATTCTATACATGATTGGGCGCAATCCCCTTCTCTTAATCTGGAGGTATGATGGAATATTACCATGGGGAATTAATATATAAATATCGCTTGTAGCCCAGTTTAAACATGGGATGACCAAAATCTTATGGTAACCTCCTATAGGATATAACATATCTGTATAATTCATATAAAATCTAAAATGAACAATCCAACACCTTCTCAATAATGGGATCATATTCATTTTTCAACTAAATATCATCAACATTTTCTACAGACCGTCTTGCAATAGGCACATATCAATGCTCAAACCTAAAAGTGGGACTGTATATTTAGACCAAAATATAGAAGGAGGTTTATACCCTCATTATGATCTATGATATTTCCCTTGATGATATAAAACACATATTTTAAACACCTGAAGTGTTGTCAAATCTTCAAACAATGAAAAGGACGATAACATTATAGAGAAAGAACATAGGGAGTCTACTCTTAACATCATCTCTAGTTGACCTCTATATGGTAATATCATTCATTGAAATAGAATGCATCTCCTTCTAAAAAAACCATCATATATAAAGAATCACTAACCACTTGGGTTAAATAAATATATTTTCCCATTAACTATTTGAATGATACTTTCATAGTTAGATAGAAAACTAATGATGATACCTCAAAGTCCTAACTAGGTGGAGGGTTGGGGTTCTAATGAAGAAACATAGAAACATTGAAATATGGAGATAGTTATCAAGATACTACCTTGAAATTATTTTTTAGAACATGTCTACCTCTGCTTATGATGTATCAAATCAAAAAGGTGTTTGTTCTTAATTTAAATTAGAACATGTGGGAAAATATAATGTGATTAATGGTTAGAAACCTCCATTATCTTGGATATGAGGGTCACATATAGATCATAAACATTATCTATTGTAAAATATTCCTAGAAACACTATCTACGGTCAGAGACTCATGATTGGAAATGTAAAAATAAATCATATATCATGATGTACTCCATAGAAAATATAATATGTAGAATCTAATAAATAAATCAATTTAAAATATTAGTTTTCAATGATGGGGTGGGAAAGGAGAACTTCAATTTACCACATATCTAGAATATCAAATATTTATGGATACAGAATCTTGTATTTTCATAACGATAAGGTATATCAATGGACTAGGTAACGCTCTGGCCAATTGGTCAATACAAAAACACTTATCCACTTTGATGACATAAATATGTCACAAATAAAGAGAGAGAGGGTCTCCAATAAAATCATAAGGTGGATATCTCAACAAAATCAGAATATATAACTGACATGGAAGGCAAAGTCATGGATTACATGATGAATTCACATATTATGTGATTATCATCATATGAAACGATTTCACATTTCCCATGTGTGAATAAGATTTTGCTAAATATTGTTTGTTGTAGTTGTGGTTACCATGACAGCACTCATAGAGCAAACCCACCCCACCTGGGTTGCCTCATTTCTCCATTGGTGGTCCCCTATTTTTTGCCTCGTTGACGATGTCTTCATTTAGAGTCCTCAGTCACATGAACCATTGCTCTGACCCAACATTCCACTGCTCCTATCCTGGTCAGATCTGGAGTGGGGGTTAAAAAGGGGTTTTGGGATGTGTGGTTTGATGACCATCAAAGTTCCAGGCATGAGATCCTCAGCATTGGCTTTGTTTTTTTGTTTTCTTCTTCATGCTTTCATTGAAAGTGGTTTTCCAATTTTTGGTTCGGGTTTGGTTTCGATGTCGATAATGAGTTTCTTCTTGGTGGCGATGATTATTACTACTCCTCAGAGATGCTGGTCTCCAATAGTTTCTTTGAATTGTGATTCAGGTGGTTCTCTATGGTGAAAACATTGGTCCTCTCAGCGATGATGGGGGTCTTCAGTTGTACAGTGATCTGAGGGATTCAGTGTTACTGTGTGTACATCCCGAGGTGTTAATACTTCAGCGTGATGATTGTTTATTATGTTTTCATTTTCATATTTTGAAATGGTTGTTTTTTTTGTGGTTTTTTTGAGTCTATTCATGTTTTTTTTGCATCTTGTTATCTTTTGAATTCTGAAAAAGGTCGCATCACACAGTTAAGGCCCAATGTATGGTTGTCGTTTTAATTTGAAATTGGTCTATGTAATGGGTGTTTGTGGTTTTGTCTGGATGCTGGAGTGGTTCAGTAGGTTCCCAATTACCCTTGAAGTGGATGTTCAATAAAATTTTAAAAACGTGGATTGTGTCTATGATCATGGGTATGTGAAATGACCCTGGAACAAATCTTGAAGAAGTAGTAAGTGGAACAAAGCCATCAAATTGAATGGAGAGTGATGTGGTCACTACTATATACCAACATACAACTATGAAAATCATCACCATAAATCTAAAAAACTATATGGAACAAGATGTAAACATAGTGGATGATATTTTAAAAACTACAACCGGAAAAGTTGGAAATCATAATGCACAATATAATGTTTTATATTTGTGGAATCAGTGAAGGAATCTGATCCTAGCACCATGAAATAATTAATTTTCACCTCCCAAGTCGAACTCTGATAAGGATAAAAGAAAAGGTGTTTCTATTTTCCACTAAACTCATAGAGGATATAAAACCTTAAAAGATAGTAAATATTTGTATAATATCATATTGAGATACAGAATCCCAAACCACTCTATAATGAAATAACAAGGGTAAATATCTCTACTATGTATCGAATTAAAATTGAATAAAATATCCCTAATAAAACTAATTAAAAGAGTGATAAGAAACCTAAAACGTTGAAGTGAAAAATAATGTTGGTTATGGTTCCAAAAAATCATAATACATAAATGAAGATATTATGGATGATAAGGTCATTCCTATGTTATGGTGACAACCTCTCTCTCATCTGGGTGATCATTCTCTCCTAAAAAGAGAGATAATTGGTGGGATTTGAAAGTAGGTAAAAAGTAGCAAGACACATCTTATCCATGTATATGGGAAATTTTATTTATATTCATACCTCTAGAACACCACACCCACATGGAATTCATAGCTAATAGAATGGATTACATAGAATTTCAGTTCACCCCGTGTAGCTCGACAATATGTATTATTCAAAATGGGTGAATGAAACATTTCCACCACCAAATTTCAACAATACAAAAATTTCAAAATTAGATGGAATAAGAGATACCTAATAGAATATCATTCAATTTTTTCCCCAATGCTACTTGATGATGGGCTCTCGAGACTAGTGGGAAATGAACAAATTGAGATGTTTTATACAGAATCATGTAGGGCCAGCCATTGTTTGCTATAATAGCCTTCAAGAAAAATATATCATATCAAGGGAAGACCTTTTTGACAAACACTTTTCAATTTTTCCATTTTCTAATGAAAACGATTATTTACAACATCACAGAAGGAATTAAATTTTAAAATTAAAGAGTCTCTAACATCATCGCCATGAGTATAGGGTTAACACACTCACTTAGTATTCAATTATAACAAGAGAAACAGATGGAACTATGCGTTGAGAATTTTCTACAGGAGGTAACATCTCCTTTGATATTGAGGATATATCCTGCCGGTTTCTTTGTGTTATCAAAGATTGAATATGGTTTAGAAGATTTCTATCGATGAGCTTGGGCTAAATGTCATCCCCCACAAATATTGAAGAAAAAAACATGTCAGTACAATATTTTTGTATTCACTCTATAACAAGTGAAATTTCCTATATAAATAACTAGAAAGTTTCCAAATAACCTAATATCTCTATGTGAGTTGATATAGTATCAAAATCACCCATGATCGTAAGAAAA
Source organism: Viscum album (assembly GCA_963277665.1). Lineage (NCBI taxonomy): Eukaryota > Viridiplantae > Streptophyta > Magnoliopsida > Santalales > Viscaceae > Viscum > Viscum album. The sequence goes on from OY728141.1 coordinate 1,076,033,849, forward strand.
ATGGATCATTGTCCCTCTTGATGTGAAGAATAGATGAGAAAATTAAATTACTTCAAAAAATAAAATTTTCCTTAGTTTTTCCACTCATACATGGAAAATAACATACTTAATATACTAAGGAGAAAAAAACACAATGACATAGAACTCACTAACCATCCTAACGATTTACCGTTTCCTAGTACACCAGGACACACCATCTGGGGATTCATTGTCTTTAATGATATCACCCAAAACATGGTTTATTCGGAACAGGTGATAGTTAGAATGGCCTCGGAAAAGGGGACATATGTAACCATAACCCAATCATAATAAGAGGGCGATGGGAAATAAGTATCCTCCATACATGAATAGATTTTGGATAACTGGAGACAATGAAATATATTTGACCAATCTCATGTAATGATAAGTGTTGATCTTCATAAATATATAAAAATCCAAACACCATGGAAGTATACATTGAATAAAACTCATATAAGATTATATAATATTCAAAAACAATAAAATACTCTTGAGGAATAGTGCTATATAACTACCATTTGAACTCATGATCTTTAAAAATTCATTCATTAAACATCCAAAAAATTGGTACCACCTAACCAAATGGATCCACAATCAGATAAGATCTAATTAATGTTTATGGTAATGTAGTTCACTTAGTAGATACCTTCTATGTTCAAAAAATCACCCATGATAAATAGTTCCTCAAACATGATCAGGAAGCTGAATGCCAAGGAAACATAATCTATGTTTACAAAGGATAGTGTGGGTGTCATAAAATGTTATAGTTCAGTCACGTCTTCACATAATCCATAATAACAACCTAAACTCATGGAAAATTTATTTTTCATGCTCAATAATAACATATAGATGCCTAAGATCCCTCTAGTGTTCATTCAAGAATAATCATTTTAAAAAACAGACAAGAAAGAGTATTATTGTATAATAATACCAGACAAAGGGGTTGGCCAGCGCAACCTATGCCACGAGAAAAAGATGACCCCTTAGCCTATTACAGAGTATGAGGCCCATCTACCACAAAAACATCATCACCTAATCCACATGATAAATTGCAACCCCATCATGGGATGTACAAACATCAGGTGTAGAAAAAAAATAGTATAAAATATTTGAGAATAGTCTTAGCCAAATGCTCAATCAGAAATGTTCTCCAGCATTCAAAATAACATAAATAAGAAATCTATAAAGTCGACTAGACCAATAGGAATTTGAAAAATGGTTCACGATAGAATAGGTACACTTAGAAGATAATTCACAACATGAATGTCATACCACAATCATGTTCAATGAATATGATAAGGATGCAGTCATTGATGGACATATTAGACCCCTATATATTTTTTGAAATCATGATAATATTGAAATAAGAAGGTCAATGGATAGAAATTCTTCCAGGATAAATATTACCATGATATGAATAGTCCATATTTTGGGATGTAGAAAGGGGTAACTGTCTTGGATGAAGCAAACCATTCAAGGTAAGAAAAAAAAATCCACTCAAATTGATCATTCTCAAATATTAGTGTTGGGATATCACATATAATGTTGAGTTCATGGTTTTCTATAATGATGTAACATACTATGTCTTAATTAGAATAAATTATCTTCACAAGATAATTGTTGCACCCTCAATATTTCATCAATTCCTGAAATTTTTTGTATGGAGGTGTATAGCGGAAGCAGATGGGATGGGGATTATAAAATTTCCATCACCAAAAAATGAACCTTAATCATCTCTAGTGATCTAATATTGAGTAGGGTATGAGGATCTAAAGTGGTTTAATCCATGTATATAAAATTAAATAAGAAATTACCTTATTCCGATTTGATTCATGCAAGTCTATCGTGTGTCGCTAGTGACCACTGATTGAATGATCTGATGCCAAATAAATCAAGATCATCGACAGGTACTTCTTGAATCTATTTACATTACAATCATTAGATTCTATATACTATAGTGGAGATATGATGATGACATTGATGTTCTTTCAATCACAATAATATTATGCCTTTGATTCACAAAGAATAATTGGGATTGTTCCCTTAGAATGAGAGGATATCTATATTAGAATCAACAGGATATAGAAGCTTTGATTTCCAACATAGTGAATAGTGTGTTTTAATGATATTCTCTTCACCTGGGTAGTGTATATTAATAATACACACACTGGGTTCCCCAACCCACATGTTTTAAAAATCCACAAAATACGTAATATAAATAATTTATTATGACCTACTAAATGTTCCATAATATTTTTTATATTTTATCGGAATCTTATAATATATATTATATATATTATGTGACAAAACATGATTCATTAACTCAACTCGTAACTCCTGATAATATTAAAGTATGTTGTAATATTTAAATAATATTTTTTCGTATAATATTAATCCTCACCATTACTTAAAAAATTATAAATATATTTAGTAAATAAATTCAACCTAATAATTATTTAGATAAATAATAATTAAATTTTTATTTATCAGTGGTCCATAAAAATTAGACATCAATCAGGCCCCATGATGGGTCATAATATGTCTTATATTCTTATTCACATGAATAGGGAAGAATTTTGAATGTGGAATTGCGTGTTAAACTCTAGAAACATATCTCAATAGTGGTGAATAACATTAACAGATCATGAATGGAGTCTAGTAGCCCAACATGACACCTAAAGGGAAAATTAATATTCATAGCAATGATAAAGAGCCTACAAACATGCACTGTGACATATTATCTACTTGTTATTAGATATCCCATAAAGCGGAACACACACTTGTGTCATCATCCTTTCATGATTTACTATTTGTTTGCCTAACTAAATGGATGTTCCATTAAATATCATGGCCATGGATTTATGAAGGTACATCACTCATGATCATCTGGTAATGGGATATCTCATTCTTATCTAGGAAGTAAAAAATATTTTATTAACCATTTAACAAATGTCATCCCATGAATGATGCATCTAACACAATCATCCTTTCCTCAAATTCAGTGTAATTTTCTTCACCATCTATAAATGTATGCAATAAAATGGAACACACTGATAATGATATCAAGTTAGGAGGCCAATACACATTTTATTAGATAGGCACAACCAATGGCACTTGAAACATTTGGTGCTCCTATTGGGGGACTATCCTCAAAATCTCAACAACTAAAGATCACCATGTAAGAACTTTACGAGAATAAATATTAATGATTATGAGCCCCAAAAACCTAAAAGTCACACCACATATGTGTTCTATGATTATAAAAAATCTAGACAATTAGATATTACATTATTTATACAATCATAGTATCACTATGTTCCCTTTATAGCTTGTTATCTACTATAATATTTTGGTAAGGTAGATAATTTATGGAAATTACCATAACTATTATGGATTCATAAGTATCATCACAATTATGTTATGATAAACACAATTATATCTGTCAAATTGTATCTATGTACTGCTAATTAATGGAAATCACATCTTGGGTCTAGAAACCCACATTCAATACTCATAATTCCAATATAAAAAACATGTAACAGGTCTCACTCGGTTAGCACTAAAGAAAGACAAGCATCCATGGAATCTCTCTGCAATGATTATGGAATTTCAGGATGACAATGTCTTTACCCATAGATTTTCTAATATCAATAGTGACACATTTTCCACTTTATTACCAACCATGAAAAATGATCCACCAATGAAATATATATGGAGGAAGATGATGATGACATCATGAACACCCCTCCTATATTTGTGAAATGTTTCCCTACCACCATCAATTAGATCATATTGGTAAATTGGTGTATAAAAGAATATGAATGTCCTATTTTAATTAGAGGTTCAATACCTCTGGAGGAGAAGGATATTGATATTTCATTTCTAATGTAGGACTGATATTTTTTCTCACATAAATATATATAGATTCCCATGATGAATCCACGATGTGGATACACATCAATAATGATTTCTTGATGACCATTCAGGTTTCATGTGGGGATCTAGGAGAATGAACTATTCCCAAGCATGTAAAATTGATACCGATGATGATAAATTGATCAACTACATATTTTTCATAGAGGTATTATGCCAAAAATTGCATTCCAATATTTTCCCCATCAGTAAAAAGAACATAAATATTATAGCCCACATTGACTTTAGATATCTTAATGAAAACTACATGAAGGTTGATTTCCCATTCTAGATCATATAAATATTGATCAATTTGACTGCTATCTTCCATGAAAATTCTCTTAAAAATTTTTATTTACAGTATTATCAGATAATTATATCCCCTAAAGATGAGGAACCCATTACATTCAGAGCCCCCCAAGGGATCCTTTTCTTCTGGGTTATGAAATTTAGCTTGAAGAATTTTGGCACAAATTACAAATGAGGGATCGACATTATCAGTAACCAATTAATTTGTTGAATATCACATTGTTGTGTTGATGGAATGGTAGTTAAATATTGATATCATTTTTTATCACTTGACTAAACATCATTAAATTTAATGAAAATTAATGTAACATAGTTTAATGATAAATACTCTGAAGTGTGTTTTCAAATTAACATCAGGTAAATTACATGGATATGTGTTATGCCACTGAAAAATCATGGTTTATAAACTTGACATTCCATCCCATTTTAACATTAAATAACCTAAGGGGTCCCAGGATACCATGACTATATTCGATGCCTAATAGAAATCCTTGCAGTAAATCTCTACTCTTTAATACATTTATGAAAAAGGGAGTATCCTTCTGATTGAATGGGGATTTCCAGAAATAACTTGAAAATCCCAAGTAGTACCAACTATATCTAATATATATAATTCCACTAATAGAATGAAATACTGACACCCTATATGTGGCCATCATGGAAGAATCTCTTGGATCTATCCTTGAATAGAAAAATGATGTGTGGAATGAAGAAATCAACCACAATCACTTTCAATAAATGGTATATACCTAGAAATGATATTATGACAAGAAAAATAAATGCCTCACACTCATAATTGTAATGAAAAATATGATGCATTACACGAATAATAATGAATCCTATATATTCTACCATATTGGAAAACTCAAGTTTATCATCAAACACAATATGGTTAATGTACTTTTAGCCTGATTGATGATTATCCTACAATAGTATGACCTAAAATTCATATCATAGAAGGTGGATAAATGTTTGGTATTGGAAAATTTATGTTAAGTGCATTATGCCCTAGATACTATTCTAATAGACAAAAAACAACATGATAAAGATGTTTTATATGGCCATGACTCTTCCTAAACATGGGATATTCTTTGTGAAAAAGCCCCAAATTTCATATATGAAAGGGATTGGAATAATGGAATCTCAGACTGATTGGTCATGGGATTTTTTTGTAGACAATGAAATTTGTCTCATTTTTTATCACATTCTATTGGCTACAATAATAATGATATACAATAAAAATACCTCATCGATTTTTTGGAGCTATCCCTATATATTCATAAAGGAAACCTAGATATCAAATGGGACTTGATGTTAGAAATCAAATATATCAACCATGAGTATTATATCTAGATAGAAGAATTATCCACCATCATTAATTATATCATTTTTGTTGGATGTATTCCCTTTTGAAACAAAAACTAACCATGTACCTCAGTTATAGAATGATCATGCTGATTCAGTAGAAAATAAAATCGAAATCCTAGCTAATCTGATGAAGTCATTTTTTACATCACAAAAGAAAAATTGGTCACCCCAGTAATTGATTGTGACTTGGATGAAATCAATCTAGTCAAAACCACCCCAAGCACGATGACCTGAAATCCACCATTGGATGGATGGATCCCATGTTTCATTACGTCTAAAATACTATCTTCCCCTAGGATAGAGTATGAATGGAAAATATTCGATGTAATGCAGCAAGCACTACCCTTCAAAATTGTCCCAATAAGCAAAAATCCCTATAAAAGAAGTTTTAATGGAAACGTCCTTAATAAATGTTGGAAAAAGATATTCATGTTATAATGGAAAAATTCTATGAAATACCCTACAGTAATCACCAATCTATAAGTAGACTCTCCCACCAAATTTGGAGGATTGCTTATTTCTAGAGGTAGATGACTCATGACATTAAAGAATTCATTATCAAATGTCTTGAAATCTAGATACACAAAAATATCATTTATAAAAACTTATAGTTTCTTAATAGAATAATGTGTTCTTAGTAGTTTTCTAATGGGTAAAGTACATTATATGAAAAAAAATCCCCCAGTTACATATAAATTATTTAAATAAATCAGTACTAATATTGAAATAATTCCAAATGGGTTGAGGCTATAACCCTAAAGGATGTGATAATTAATAATATCATCAACTTTCATAATCTAAAACATTATCCCCAAATTCATTGTCCCTCACATGACACTGACAGAAAATGGCACCAAAATCTATTCTTCCATGATGAAGAAACTATAAGACATATACAACAACATGTCCAACCTTTCATCATATAATCATGAATAAAAAATGGATATATAGATAAATTTAATAAATCTAATTCAAATATACTCTATAATAAAGGTGATAAGGATAATAAATTTTGGCTTAGAAAGATCATTAATTATCTATGGGATTACCGTACCCTAACACACACTTCCATTCAAGCACCTACTTAGTCATTGGTTTATGGGATAGAGGTAGAGTTTCCCCTAAAATTTCAGTTTTCTTTCCACCGAAGGGAAATATGTTGACAAAATACAGAATATTAAAAATTAGAGATGTGGATGGATGGGTTATAAAAAAATGACGAGGGATGTTTTTTTACAAAACACAGCCTTGAAGTTCATCAGAATAAGATTGTTCAATCTTTAATGGAAATGTTTCACCTCCACTGATTCATTGAAATAGAGGTAGTATTGGTTCACATAACCCAAATTATACCTAGAATGAAACCACATATTTTCTAAAACCATTTGGTAGGAACTTACATTATACATCTGGTTTATTTCAGTGAAGCTTACTCATTGCCCATGATGAATGGGGAATGTTTTACCCCCAACTAATGTGAGGTATCTAAAGAAGTAATTTGTACAGATTTAATTCTTAAATTCCATGTAATGGAAGAAATAATTTAAAATACTTTGTATTCCACGTCTTGGATAAATGATTTTAAACTAGACAGCATCTTATATCCTTACTCTATGATGCTAAATTTAATAGATGAGATCCCACCGCAAGATTTTAAACTATGTGAACTACCATACTTCCTAAAACATTCACTTAATAGGAGCTAGATCTATATGGATAAAAAAAATTGAAGTAACCCTTCCCTATAAAAGTGGCTTGATACACGATTATCATAATATACATTATGATTACCGAATATCAAATCATTGGACTAACATCAACATATATTTAAATGGAGCCCTCCCGACATATGGTTTGGAACTATGCTTGAAACATTCTAAAGAACTTTTTCCCCTGATTCTAGATATGTTGTGATTCCCATAACAAAATGATGGGTCCAACCACAATATACATGAAATATATCCTCTCTATTTTATTAGATTAGAACTGCATAGGGAATTTTCTGTCTATGAAAAATTTGAATTTTTATTCCTATTATAACATGATATGTTGTTTCTCCTATATCCCAAGTCCTGGTTCTAGCTATAATAAGATAAATAGTCCCGCTAACATCATAGAGACTCGAACAATGAAAATAATTTTCCATGTAATAACTAAGTGTGTCTTGAACAACTATTATAAACAGATACTCTGTGACACACAGATCTAAAATAATTAGTCTGACTATAATTTAAAAGGTATAATGAAATTACCTCACCCTAGCATATCAGTCGGGCTCATAATTCCAAATTTCTTCAAAACTACAAGTAGCTTGATTCCTATAACCACATGATAAGTAGTGATACTCAGTCATTCCACAGCATGTAATGACATGAGTTCTCAAAAATCTTGTTTTTTCATTTCATAGTAACATAACTATTAACTACATAACACAAATATATTGGAACTATTGGTGTCACAACTCTTATCACTATTAGTTATGTTATGATGCTCAGGTCTCCAATCATGGGTCTCGATATGATGTAATGATAAAATGAACCTACCATTCACATGATACTAATCAATTTAGTGACATTATTTCTTAATAAATATATATGGGTTAATTAAAATTGACATAGGATAAATAGTGATGAACAGATCTCGAATCCTAGGACCAGCAACAATATATATAGAAAATACATATCACTACAAATGGGCATGACCTGTGTAGGGAATATTATATTGATGAAAAACATGTAGATTGATTCACAAACTGATATGATACATTTTAATTCCTAGTGTTATAATTTAGGGCTCATCCATGATGAAAATAAAAAACATTCCCATTCATTTTCATGTTTTCTATAGCTATGTGGGGGAATCTCTAATAAGAACTAAATATTCCATGATTCTCATACTATGGGATATGTGGGGATGACTAGATCCTCTATTTATAGGTGTTCAAGTATTTATTCACTCCCAAATATGATATTTTATGTGAACCATGTTTTAATGCAAATTCTTCTCATACTAAAATGTGAGTACCCTCAAAAATTCTCTAGAATGGACTCTGGCATAGAAAAATCGACTATCTAGTAGTCATTAATTTTGACTAAAGATCATTAGGAATCTGAGCATATGGATCCTAGAAAGTAAATATTACTAACATGATCAATGTGTACTCAATACAATGATAAGGACCATGCCATACTCACATGATGTAAAACCACCTGACTATGTCACTGTCACGTGAGGTCAAAAAACAAAACAATTTCCATCTCCTATAATGATAAAATGCATCGAAATAGGTCTTCACATTGAATATATCTTCCCATATGGTGGTCTTTTATACAATAATCACATGTTTTATCTCCCCCATAAAATATTTCAATACATGGGGGTTTTTTTAGTGAGATAGAACCATTAAGGAATTTCATGTTCTCTCTGAACAAACATCATATATTCAAAATCTGAGTTGATAACATACAATTCCTCTAGTGGATATCATTATCATGGAACCACATGGAATGTGGAATCCCTTTATCCTATTTCTCCCTAATATAATATAGGTAATAGGGACTGGTTAATTTTAAGGGAAACCACTCAGATTTTTAGTTGAATAACATAATGCCGAGAAACATTCACCTACTAGTTGTTTTGTCCCTCAAGAAGAGGTCCCATGGAGATCTATGATTTATTGTCCCAAAAGGATGGGTTATGTGATATCTTTCATTAAAAATGGATAATATATATGTGTTGTATCCAATATTAGTTGATTCTGATATTTTTTTGGAATGATTTACAATTCACATAACTCAACTATTCAACAAAATTAAGATACCCTAAATGTAACCAATTTATTCATCACATTGATTGAGAAATTAATATTATAATATCATTTTCATTTACCCCTCTTTCTAAGGGTATGCCTCGGCTATGATGACCCAGTTTCCCTGAGTTGGTTATTCTTCTTAGTGATTGGTGTTAACATCAAGATGTTAAACTACACAGGAACATCCTCATCACAAGAAGTGAAACTACATGGAGGTGTCCTTGTTCCACACCATTAAACCACAATAAAACATCCGAGTCATGTGACGTTAAATTGAAAGACAACATCCGATTTTCATTACTTACACTAGTTGACATATATCCATCTTGAATGAATGACATGTTCTCCAAATGGGTAGTATTGTCTATAATTATTTGTTCTAGATGAGTGTTTCACCTCCATTCAAGAATGAAATATGAAAATTCCATTTCCCTATATGTGTATATTTTTATCTACTGGACCAATTAGCTAGTAACGATACTATGTATTGGTATGGGAAGATTAAAAAATACCCCCTCCCTATGTACATGATAGATCATTTATGGGAGTATCTTATTGTATGAACTACATGTGTTATGATTCCAGACCTATTGTGATAATATGTTGATTCCTATGTATATTTTCATGGGCCCAATCATAGATTCTTTATGATCACAACCTTCCATGGAGTTTGATCCATATTGAAATATTACGACCAAATTTGTTCATGAGAGTGTATAAATTCCCACACTAGTGAATGCCTCTACCAATATGGGATCCATTCACCACAAGTGTACCACCAAAAATGGAAGATCATAAAATGAGAACTATTTTAGTTGACCAACCTATTAGGTATAACATTCCCATATCATATGTATAATAGTCATATCTACGCAGGGGGATCCTATAAATAGATCACTATGGAATAACTCTTACCCTTAAAATATACATAGGGAATCCTAGATAAGCCCATCCTTTAAAATTCATATTCCCCTATGCACTGGTCCACCATGATGGTCTTTAAGCATTCTAATGATGGTCGATCCATACAAAAATTTATTTAATACATATCAATCATATCTATATAGATATTTTATTCTAATGTGATTGATCTATATAGAGAGGGACCCAATATATGTCTAACCACCAGTAAGCATGTGTAAGGTTAAAATAATCATCTTGGGTCTAAATAACCATAACTTATTTAATATATACTCAAGGATATCATGAAATGTTTTTCATTGGATCTTATGTACTTAGAAAATGATGTTAAACTACATAGAACATTTCCTTGTAACATAACGTCAAATATTATGAAAGAATCACTCCTACAGCATGACGCTAAAAATCTCGATACCATCATAGAAATCACTCATTTTAAAATAAACCAATTATATTTTCCATGGTTAACCAAAGTTTAGAGTGATTCCATCATCTTTCTGAGAACAACAATTCATAAAAAAACATCATGTATTGAGGTTCATGGGTTACCAAACCCATTACATTACCCCTAGAAAAGTACATATGGGATCAAGGGACCATTGATCAATAATGATTTCCTGCCTCTATAACCTACATATGAGCTCCCATGATGTCAACCAAATGTGTCATTTCCTTGAAAAGGGTCTTCTAATCAATTTGAAATGTTAAATCCTAAAAATGTAGATCGCCACCTTAGAGTGATTCACTGTTATCCTCCTTGTGATTATTCAGTAAAAGTATTCATGATATAAGAACCATGAGAAATTATTAATTACATTATCACCCTCTTCTCTAAAAGATGTTATACAACACTCAACCATTGTATTCCTAATTATACTTTCCTATAACACTCCCCTTTTACTACATCCTCATGTATCTTGACCATAAACTATATGTATTTTTGTAAAATCTATATGACCTTAATGTTTATCTACTAATGGTCCAAATAAAAATAACCTAAACTAGTAATTAAAGAGACATTAATCTTATCATAATGAAAAACGAAAAAGGGAGGTAAAAAAATATTAGAGTCCCTTATTGATAAAGACATCATCTATAATGTTTATGAAAAATTCAAATTATAAATTAAAAACGGAATAATTCCCTTAGGCCCCACCATGAAGTCCTAGTAAAATACGATCTATGCTTGTTGGTCCCCCTAGTATAGGGAAACGTTAGTGTAATTATTTATCACAATCAAATTCAATATTAATGTGTTCATTGGGAGGTGACACAACAAATAAGGTGTCTAAAACCTTTTGAATATTATTTTTTCCACAAATTATCTTTATATCTTTGAGTAAGAGAGTACACTCACCGATCCCTTGAATTTTTACACATCCCTTAGAACTCCAAAACTATAGGATCCCTAGTTTTTTATGAGTTATCGGTCCTTTTATTTCTTTTTAATCAATTTATTTTGTTCTCTTTTGTATTAAACCCTTATGTCTAGACTATTGGCTAGTTTGGTTGTTTTTTGAAGAAATAAAAAACGTGGATGTGGGTTTTAGGTTGGAAAATAGATGACATGTGTTTGGAAAATGTGGTATGTACTCAATAGATGATGTGTATTGGTCTAGAAAAAACCTTCCATGATTTTAAATGGATTTTCCCTAGAGGGGGAACAATAAAAATTACATGACATGTAATGCTAACACATCTTGTAATCTCCCTTGGACATCATTTTAAAATAAGCTGAAAACCCGTAGTTTTTTAAATAAGCACAACATCCCCTTATCTATTATTAAAGAGATTCCCTTGAAGCATAAACCTTGATTTGGTGCATATTTTCCATCTGATCTCTGATTCAAACAGCATCCATATCACTGGATCTAGCCCAGTTTGATTTTTTTCATACTGTTCTTTCTTCATTTGTCTTAAAATCAGAAGTGTTGTTTTAGTGCAATCTAATATCCCATAATTATAGTATAATCATCATTCCATATGATTTCATCCAATATAAATCCAATTAAGAGACAATACTATACTATTTATCTATGATGGGTGTATAGAAGGTGGTATATACCATTCCCTTAAGGTTCGGTTATATATACATTATTTCAATTCTTCCACTTATTGGAAATAATGTCATTTCCTCTAAAATTATGTTAATTGCTTTCTTAAATCTTCTGAGAACTACATTGGATGACCAATAGTACCATTATATGATTGGAGGTCGTATACCTTGACTCATGCCACATTAGTGGTGTATTTATGTAGTTTCCCTCTATTAAACAACTACATTGGGTGTGTGTGATCCCACAACATGTTTTGGGAGACCAATTGAATTGAATGATAATTTAATTAATAAATAGGAGACGGGTTATTCCTACCTTCCATGTGAATATATGACTTGTAATCATGGAATGAATTTGATAAATGAGTTACAATGGAAAATGAGGTATGAGTTGGATAAACTCATGGATTAATTTTGATTAGTAATTATATTTAAATTGATTAATGAATTGATTATGGTAGTGTATTTAGTAGACATTTCTACTCCTAGGATCTTGATTACATAGGATGTAATGGGAATTTCTACTCCATGGATATGTAATGATAATGGTAGTTAATTTCATACACATTTAATCTCGGTGGATCATTATTCCATTGGATTCTATGTAAATATCTACACCATTGATCTATATTGATTATGGAAGTGGATGTATTAGACATTTCAACTCCTTGGATCATTATTCCCTAAGATACTATGTAATTTTGTACTCATTGGATCTGGATTTTTTGGAACACCATAAAAAATCTCCTTGGATTCAACCCAAGTCATTAACAAGATTTTATCGAGACACTACATAGAATCAACAAGAATTCCATGGTCATTTATACCTGGTTTTCCTTTATTTTAAGATTGAAACTTTATTACATATCATGGCCATTATTGATATTCTTTTATCCATTATGGTTACCATTGGTTAGGGTATTTGATTATAATTGTTAGACATGGTGTTATAAAACATGCTTCTGTATGCATTACTGTAAGACCATTCTTATAAGTTATTATCTATTATTCATAAGGAGACATATTTTGATAGACAAGATCATTTGTGATTGTGACACATTACTTATATTATTGTTATACCTGTGACATATTCCACACTACATCATTGATTATACATAGACTAGAGTTGTGATAGAAACTATTGTTGGTGGCCTACAGATTGTTATTTGACACCATGTTCAATCTGTCATTGGGTACGCGTAGAGACTCAACGGATGCAACTAGAGACCAAGGAATGTGGCTGCTATATGATGCCTAAATTGACCACTATTCAAGAGTTTGGGGATCATAGGACTAATCTATTCCCATGGTGCTGGATGGGGAGATTTCACATTTTAGTATTTTTATTTTGATAATTATATTTCAATGATACATATTTCCTTGTGTTTTCTTCCATTTTGTAAAGAGACATGACTTGATCAACAAATTTTACATGACTCTATAGCATTATTATAATTATTATAGGCTTGTGGATGTTATTTTTCATTTATGGGTTAATTATATGCTTCAGATTATTTTTTATGATTACAGTATTTTGGTACACTCTAACATGATTTCATAGTATCCCTAAATACAAAACTGTGTCTATCATTGTCAGTCAGTAGCCTTTGGCATATGAGAATTCCCACATGAGGCCATGTGACCACAGGATCGGAGGACCGTTTAGTGGTTTCTAGGCAGGGGAATTACAAAGTAGTATTAGTGTGGTTTTTCATTTCTAGATATCATTATGAATTACAGTTAGTAGATAGGATACTATGAAGGAATTTGTATTTTGAAATCTGTTTTTCCATTCTGTGGATATCCCATTATTAGGAAATCGAAAATTTGTAACTATTGAGAATTGTAATTTTTCTTCATTTTTCTTCAAATAGTTGATTTAACTTCACTGTTGGGTGATGAACTTGGGGTTTTATTTTTATAACGACTTAATACTTTTATACTTTGACTAATTATATGATGGAATACCATATAATCTTTTACTTTGGTAACTTTACATGATTCATATTCCATATATATTTAATTCTATATAGGATATGTTACTTGATTGGATGAAATTTTTTATGTAAGCCTTAAATTAAAGAATTGATATATTAAAAATATTTGTGTGGGTAATTGAGAAACATTGTCGATTCATATAGTGAATTTAATAATAGAATACTATTTACCAACATAGGCTATAATCGACCCCCTAACCAATCATTTATAAAAATTTTAGCTACAGACAGTAGGTCACATGGACTAGAATGTGTTATGGTTGGTATAAATAGGATTCCACACTTCTGTTTATATAGTGTATATTACCTTTTTGGATCATAAGTGGTGAAGCATTTTGGTAATCCATTTAATGATAATTTTAATATAAAATGAATTTAAATGTAATTTCGTTTTGAAGTAGAGAACTTGTGCTTGACCCAACTTGAGAGTGGGTAGTAGGCTGTGACATTAGTATTAATTACAATCAATCTAAGTACACGGCTCTATTTTTAAAAGGCGATATAGGGGTGTGGCATGTTAATAAGAAGGATTTATCTTTTCCAATTATTTTATAAATGCGACATTGTCGCTACATGATTTTTTATGAGGTGTGTGTTTGTAATTATATATACATACCACCATGAATGCCTTTAGTCGTGCGCCAAGAGGGTGGTGATAGCCATTCTCTATAGGTTTTGGGCCCTATGATACCAATCGAAATTGTAGTACTTTCAGTTTTAGTTCTATTATTTTTACCGAATATGAGTAATGATTCCTAGTCCTATAATGGTTTAATAAAATTTTTGAATACCTTTCATGGAGACAGAAAGCCTTCCTTCTCTAGAGAACACCTTCCACGTGTGATCATGTTGCATCTTTATTCCATAATTTTGGGGAATGGAGATCCATTGGATTCTGAGTTGTGGATTGAGGCAACATTATTTATTATAGAGCATCTAGATACACCTATTAAGAGGTGAGTGAAGCTCATGAAATATATTCTTCATGATGTCTCTAAGAATTAGTGAGGTATTTTGAATAAGTTGATGGGATTCGAGATATGGTTTGGAGTGATTTCCATTCCATGTTTTATGTATACATTTTTACAGGGACCCTGAGAGATAAAATCATCATTGAGTATATGAGACTAGATCAGGATATAATGATTGTTATCATCTATTCATCACGATTAACAAATCTTTGACACTTTAATCATATTTATAATTCTGATGTCCCATAAAATGAGAGACGCTTCGAGAAATGAAGTAATAAAATTATTCTCTCATTTGTCAATTTGTTTATTACTTTAGTAATTAAGATAGTAATCAAGTGTTTATTACTGAAGGGGTCTTGATGGATGCTTTGGTTGACAAGTAGGGTAGTTTAGGTTCTTGAGAAAATAGTTCAGTATTAGGTGGCAGGACAAACCATTTTTTGGATTCCCATATGGAGAGTAATATCCAAACTGTATGTAGTATTAGTTAGATCTTCAACCACTAGTGTGGGAGATGAGAAAATAAGAGGTGTATGTGTGAAAGATACCCAGTCAAGTTTAGAGTGTGTAGAAGGATTTTCCATGTACTTTGATTCTATTGGACAATACCTCTAAGGTTTAGTGGAAGAAGATGGACCCTAACTCTAGGTTCAGGTTAGTGATTCATAGATCTGCATCAATCTAGGAGATGGTGTATTGTGGGGGAATTCATAATTTGATGGTTGTTGTGTTTGGGGTATCAATGCACAAGTTATTCTTTGAGTGTAGAGTGGTCCTACTCTAGTCATTCGGTTATTTTATAGTGATGTGATCCATGACATATATATTCAATATAGCCTAAATTTAAGGAGTAGAGCACTGAGTTCTCTATGCAGATAACTTTAATATTAGTGTCCTATAAACTATTTAATTTTATTTTTTATACATATGACTCTAATAGATTCATGTTTGTAACTATGATGAAGATTCATGTTCTCAATTTATAGATATATTCTAAAATTATGGAACTCAATACACAATTAAGGATTACATTAGGGAGTTTACACATGTTTAAATAGTACCCCATTGAGATTGGTGGGTGTCACTTCATATGAAATCTCTTTATTCCCAAGAATCCAGAGTCTGAGGTTAAACTTGGGGTAGACTGGATATCTTCATTTTGGGCTCATATCGATTTCAATCACTAGAGAGAGACATTCACATTACCATAGGGTAGGATTTTTTTCACAAATGTGAATGGAATTTCTAGGAAAGAATAATTGGATGGTAGTATTGTGGGTAAGGTAGGATGATTTCCCAAATAGCTATTTTAAATATAGATGATTTAGGAATCTGTCATCAAGATTTTTCTCTTATGGTTTTTATTTGAAGAAAATACTCCCATATGAATTTTTTTGACTCTCTCAAGAGAAAAAGGTATATTTATCCATCGATCAAATTCGGATAGATGCACTGGTGTCATTTCCTCTATATAGGATGGCTATTATAGAGATATATGAGCACGATAAGATTCTAGTGGACTTTGAGAAAAATGAATTTTTATGATCTTGTAATCTCTATTGGGTTTTATAGTTCATTTTAAAAAAATATGTTGATGGAACCCTTAGTCTATATGTGGATTATTCATAATTGAAACAATTGAAGGTTAATAACTAGTATCCCATTCCATGGATATATGATATCTTCAACTGGCTTTGAGAGTCTGGGTGTTCTACAACATAGATATGAGATTAGATTATCATAGGGTGTGTGTTAGACATGAATACATATCATATACATATTTTCATATCAGGTATGGTCTATATGAGTATTTTTTCATGTCGTTCTGACTAAAGAATGCATCATCAGATTTCATTACATAGATGAATTAATTTTATAATCCTTATCTAGATTGGTTTGTTAAGGTTTTCATTGAGGACATCTTGGTTTATTCATAGAATTGACATGAACATGGAAAACATCTTGAGAATAGGATAGATACAATGAGTGGGCATTTTTTATTTGATAATCTCAAAAATTTATACTTCTTAAAGGATAAGGTTCATATATAAGGTCATGTTATCTCAAATACAGGAGTACTAGTTAACATATAGTAAGTGGGAGATATAGTTTATTGGGAGAATACTAAGAAAGTATTTGAAATATATAGTTTTTTGGGGATAACTGTATATTATTGGTGTCTTATATATGTCTTACCACACATATCATCACCTCTTATTGGCTTGACTATGGAGAGTGTGGTGTTTGTATAGACAGATACATGTAATACATTCTAGCAAGAGTTGGGAGGGAGACTCAAATTAGTTTCATTCTAGATTATACTAGATCTAGGATGAATCCATAAAATATATTTTTTATGGATCAAGTATATGTCTAGGGGATATTCTAATATAGGAGGAGTGTGTCATGTCATATGGGTATCTTTGGTTGTGATCAAAATAGTGGAACTACCCGAAATATGATCTTCGGTTAGATGACGTTGTTCATGCCAAGCACTGTTGGAGGTATTATTTGTTGGGAGAGAATTTTATGGTGTATATAATTAAAAAAATAGTCACATATAAATTTAAAAATATTGAATTGAATCATTGCTAGTGTAGGTTAGTTGAATACCATTGATCCCTTATATTTTTTTCATGCCTATATGCATGGAACTAGTAATGCAGTTTTGGATTCACTATGTATAAGGACTTATATATAAAAATTTTGGGAGGCCAATAACTATTGGTAGCTTATGGATGTTCATTCAGATATTAACAAATAGGAACATGATGGAAAATGCCATAATTTATTCACATCTTTAGCAGCAACATCCACTCTTCTAGACATAGTGAGGATGATAGTGTTATATGATCCATATGACCTAGTCCTATGGGTGAGTGTTCCATATGATGTATATCCTCCTGTAAATAGGTGAAGTAAAAACTATACTGACTAGATTTGATTTTATAGCATCTAATTATTACCAAGTTGAAATGGGATTATGTTGCAACACATTTCATGACCTGGTAGTCGAGGTCTCCTAGAGGTAGTAAGGATTTTTTATGGATATGCTCAAAATGTTCTCTCATTTCATTCTAATCAAGGAAACCATACGAGTAGATGATCTTGGGAGAATTTATATTTATGATATTGTCGACCATCATGGGGTTCCTTACTCTATTTTATTTGATAGGGATGACCTTTTTAAATATCAGTTTTGGAAAATTCTATATAGGGAATTGGGTACATATGTGCTTTGGAGTATGGAATACCACCCTCATACCAATGACCAGCCATATAACACTATACAGATTATAAAAAACATTCTAAGATCATATATCCTTTATTTTGAGGGCACATAGTATAGTCATATACCCCTATTTTAATTTGACTATTGAAATAACTATCAATATAATGTATATATTGAACCATTTAAGGCTTTGTATAGATGGCCATACCGATCCACCCTCTACTAGTTAGAGATATGAGAGGCATATTTAATTTGATATTTTAACATGTGGGAGACTTTAGAGATGGTCTAATTTATGAACATATGGATGGATACAACATAATCTAAAAAGAAATTCTCATCGATCACCATCGATGACCACTAGTGTTTGAGGTTGGAGATCAGCACATTTTTCATACCATTCCATGGTTCAGAAATAGACAGATTAAGAAGTTGGTTAATATTTCACCATGATATGTTTCTCCATTCAAGATTTTGGAGAGAGTGGAGCTGGAGACCTATCATTTTAAGTACATCATAAGTATCGAGCCTTCCACACCATCTTCCACGTATTTAATTTTTTCCATTATCACTCATACTAATCGTATACTCATCTTCTAGATGAGGTTGAGCAACATGTAGCTTCATCCTTAGAGGTGAAGACGTGTCACATCATTGATAGGAGAGGAAAGGCTCTCTAATGCTGGTAAATTAATATAGTATGGCTATTATGGTTGAATGGTCATTTAAAGGATGGTACTAGGTAGTGGAATGATGATATATATGATTAGTAGAAAATGTTTTTTCATACATTGCTTTACCACAATTGGATGGGAAATTCATGGAAATGTTGCTAAAAGGGAGTAAGACTGCAAGATGCCTTGTTTTCTGATAAGGTAAAGATCATTTGATTTCTGGTTAAACTCTTGTTTACATTCTATTTGTTCTTATAACCTTATGTCACCCCTATGGTACAATTGGGTTGTTTTTGAAGGAGGAAAGAAGGGGGTGAATGTTGGGTATATGAAAATACATGATGTGTATTTGAAAGGCATGGCATGAACTCAATACATGATGTTTATTGGTTAACCTAGAATCTTTCAAGATGTGTAATCGACATTACATAGAAGGGGAACACCCGAATATTACATGACGTGTAAGTCATATAATTCAAGTTATCTACCAAGGTTAGTTTTTTATAATTAGAGGTAAGGCCTCTTAATTTCATTAGAAGCTCACCCTTCATTATCTCATACAAAATAGCTTCTCTTGAAGCCTAACCATATTCTGTGATGTGGATTCATCAAATGAACTCTGATTCAATCACTTTTAGTCTCATTTCATTCATTCCTCTGAATTATTCTTTCACTTTCCACGTTTATTTATTTTTCTTCATATCGAAAGATCTATTATTGCATAATATAATGTGCAACATTTTATAGGATATCATTTATTCATCGGGTTTCTTCCCATCTTGATCATTTTAGGAGTCTATATTGGATGACTATTCCTCTTTAGGAATATAGTAGGTGGTTTATTTATTTCTTTTATGTTTTTGTGTTTTATATACCTTGTTTCCTTTATGATATATTCAATGAATTCTAGTGTTTCCCATATAATAAAATGAATGATTGTGATGTAATTTTTTGACTTCATTAGGATTCCCACAAGTACCATTATATGGTTGGTGGTCATTCACCAAAACCCGTGACACCTTTGGGGTGTATTTATGTATATTACCTATGTTATACTACCCCATTGGATGTGTGTGAGATCAAAAATTGTATTGTGAGCCCTAGTGAATTTAAATATAATCAAAATAATAAATAAGAGAAGGTTTATACCTTCTTTCCATGTAATTTCATGAATGGTAGTTGTGGAATGAATTGGTGAAGATGGTTAAAAACAGAAAAGTGGAATGATTCAGTTGAACTCATAGATTGATTATGATTATTAAATGAGATGTAAATAGGTTAAATAATTGTTTGTGGAAGTGGTTACTAGGGAAATTTATGTTCCTATGATCCTGATTCCATAGGATGCCCTAGACATTTCTACACTATATATGCATAATGATAATGGTATTGAATGTTGCAGACATTTCTACTTTTTTACCATTATTTTATTGGAATCCCTAGACACTTATACTCCATGGACCAATATTGATTATGGTATTAGATGCATTGGACATTTCATCTCCATGTAACCTAATTACATAGTATACCAAATACATTTCTACTCCATGGTTCATGCTTGATGGGATGCCTTGGACGAGCTCAGTGGATTCAACTAAGTGTTTACTGTGTATTGATCAAGAGTCTATATATACTCGATAAGGATGTATTTTTCATTTAAACCGTTGAACTAGATCTATTATGCATGACACTTGATTACATGACATATCCATTTTAGATATTATTATATGCTTTAAATATATCCCTAATAAAGGTATTTGGTTATAGTTTTTAGATTGGATGTAATCAAACCTTCTTATGTATGCTTCATTGTTAGAGCTTGTTTGATTGTGTTTAACTTCTATTCCCTAGGATCCATGTCGGGCTAGATAGGGTCACATCTTATTGTGACACATAATATGTATTACATTATACATATTTCACACTGCATCGTTGATTATGAATAGACTATATTAATTATAGACATCATTGGTTGTGGCCTACAGATAGTTATCTCACACCATGATCTGGAAACCATTGGGTACTCAAATAAACATTAAGGATATAGGTATGTTCTGGGGAAATCACTCGCATTACGATATCTAAATTGATCGTTTCATATGAGAAAGGTACCACATGACTATTGTATGCTCATGATTCTATCTAGGGATATGCCTTTTCTAGGTGTTTTTGTATTTTGATAAATATATTACACTCATTCATGTTACCATGTATTGTCTACCATTTTGTATAGTGAAATGGCATGATCATCATATTGTACATTAAATTGCTTTGAGGTTTATCATTATTTTATAATTGTGGATGTTCATTCTATGCTAGTGATTTATTATATTCTTTTACACATTTATTATGATTACACTATTCTATTAAAATATGACATGAGGGAGTAGTATCCCAATATACACACCCTTTCCCCTTGCTACTAGTCAGAATCCTCTAGAATACATGGAGGCGTGCATGTGGCCATGTGACCAATGTCGTAGGCCATCTTTTAGTGGATTTTGGGTCCAAGTGTTATAACATTCGTGAGTAGTTTCCTTAGGTTCTCTCATATATGGTGTTAATGAGATTGATTTTATGATAAAAAAGGAACCAAAATGGATTTTTTGTTGAATAATGAAACACCTTGTATTTTTCACATAGTGGATGTTTTTGTATCATAAGAAATATCCCCAATAAATCCAAGATCTATTATCCTAGAATATTGTAATACTAGTATCCACTATTACTAATGGTTCATAGCTATCCAATATCCCCCCTTTTCAGTTGAATCATATATTCCTTAATCATGATTTAAAATATCCATAACTAGACTATTCAATCATATTTGATATCCTCGATGTTACATTTCCATGTACCGTTCCAATTCACATGGAAGGAATGAGATATTACATTCCCAAAAAATTTGATGGCATATAAAACATGGCCTAAACCCACATGGAATTAGGCCCAAGAATCCCAAACATGAATGGAACTACCCCTGGGGATTCATATTTCACCATGGAAATTATATATTATTTTCTATGCTTCATTATCCTAGTTTTTTAATATTTATAAATCTTCAACTACCCTTGGAATTGAGTGGTGGACCCTCTATTTTACCAATCCCAAGTTGGATATTCATTTGGGCCTAAGACCCATCATCAAGAGGTGTATCATCATTATTTGAAAAGATTCCCAATATTCATGAGTCCAAGAAATATCATTGTGGATCTTTCCACCACAGTGTGTTTTACAACCATCCACTACAACTGTTCCGCATCATATTACCCACAATTCAAACCCCAGAAAGCATGATTTACAAAATCCATATTCGACTATCCATTTGAATTTTCAATCCCTAACATTATGCCAATATAAACCAAAATATATGTTAGAAAAGATGTGGGGTTCCAAAACCCAAGATGAATAATAACACTTCATCATCTCAATAAGAAGGTACTATGATGAAACACTTCATAAATACCCATTCATAACCCATTATATGTATAAAGAATTCAGAAAAATAGATTTTCTAATCCATAAGACCTTATAAAATATCAGCGTACGATCTAAGTTAGAAGAACCCAAAATAAATTAATAGATCGTCCAACCTAGAAGAAAAAAAACTACATCAGTAGAATTTCTCAGATAACATGCCCTAAAATAAAGCAGCTGATGGAAAAAACAAGAAGAAATCAAACAACATTAACATATGGTCTATGATAAATGATTATTAACTTTGGAAATAGATTGTCTAATCTAGAAGACCCTAACCTATAGTTACAAATTCTCTAAGCTAGAATACCATAATCTACAACAACAAACAATACATTTTAGTTGTACGTAAAATAAAACAACTAACAAATTAAGTTAGAAGATCTTAAACCACCATAATAGATAGTTAATGATAGAAGAACCTATTCTATAGAAACAGATGTTCTTTGATAGAAGAACCCAATGTACAACAACTAAAATTCTAAGCTAGAGGACACTAGTATACAACAATAGATGGCCCTATGTA
Organism: Viscum album; assembly: GCA_963277665.1. Lineage (NCBI taxonomy): Eukaryota > Viridiplantae > Streptophyta > Magnoliopsida > Santalales > Viscaceae > Viscum > Viscum album. The sequence goes on from OY728141.1 coordinate 1,076,057,124, forward strand.
GAAGGCCCTAAACTACAAAAATAAATGGATTCATCTAGAAGAACTGTAAAACAAAAGAACATATGGTATAAGATAGATATACCTAAAATAACAAAATGATATAGTTATCAGGACCGTAAAACAACTAATTGAATGAGGTACAATTCTATCATGGTCAAAAACCCACAATGGATCCCTAATAATAAGTAATGTCCATGCATGATTCAAACACACGTTGTATGATCCAAGCATCATTAATGAATTATGAAATTGGAAATGGAATAAATTTTTTAGATTCAAAACCCATAAATGCTAGCCTAAAAAAATCTTAGTAAATTCTCTCTAAGCATTACCCATATGAAGCTTAATGAAATGTTAGTGATAAAAAATGTTACAAAGCTTATAAGTACCATTATCTATTCCTATTAAATAATTATAATATATCCTAATGTATTTAAATAGGAAAAAGATAGGTTTATTTTACTCAGGAACATGTTTAACCAAATTTTCTATTTGACCCATGTGATCCCCAAGTAACTACAGAAGATAAAAAATAAGGATACTTATTCTATAAATTATTAATTGTAAATTCACACAAAATTTGCAAATGTCTCATGCATGTGGTAAATGTAAATAAATACTGACATAAATATGTAATCTTTCAATGGTTTGATTCAATTATAATGTGAAAATGAGGGTGGAATCTCTACATTCCATTTTATGACCCATAGTTTCATAAAGTGTCAAAAATGAATACCTTCACAGGAAGATCATAAAAAAATAAAATAAATTGATATTTCCTAATTAGGAAGTTACTGGTGAGAGGGGTCAATTGTAAATTTAAGTGTAGACTAGTCAATTTATTTTTCCACCACTAAAAGAAATGTAGTGTCAATAAAAGAGGATAACCATTAACCCCATTTCTTTGCGATCAATAAAAAGATGATGAAATAAAAATAAAATTCCTTTTCCAAGTTATAAGAGCATCATTTTATACTATATCTATTTTCAAGTCATCCACATGAGATTTAATCTAAAAGAATTATATGTTTTTATATTCAACTAATTATGATTCAACCCTTACTGATTTGTCTAGAGAAGTAATATCCTCAATGATATGCAAGTACCTCATGTTACTATCCAATTTTTAACAGTCCAAAAAATATATATAGCATTATATCATATGATTCCCACAATCAATGAAACCAACTCCAAAATCAATGAGAAGATGGTAAAGGTATCCCTCATAGTCATGAATCATATCTAATGGTGTTTCTATAATTAGTTCATGGATTTTTTATTACCAGATTTCCATTTTTTGTATCCATATCATGACAACCATTTGGGGTGTTCAATGGAAGGTTGAATTTATTGTGGCATGTATTTCGGTATCAAGACTATTGAAGAGATGATCCTACAAGATGATGAGGAATGAATAGAAGGAGTCTTGTGTGCTCTCCCCCTATTCAGTGCATCAGATATCACTATTATAGAAGGGGAAAATTCCTCAATAATACATATCATGATAATTGGAGACTCATAAATATTGGAAAATCATGTACTTCTGGGATTCATTATTCTAGAATAAACTCTATCCCCACCATGGATTGGGGGATCATAAAATAATAGGCCTTTCAAATAAGTTTAACTATCTAATTTAGTATATGAATTGGGTAATCCACCACCATAATAGATGTGTAATCATGAGATATGAAGATAGGTTCTTCGATATGGTGAAGAACAATTTCCTTATTTGTATATTCCCATGCTAGAATAAGCTAAAATTGGTGAATGATTCTGGTATGTAGTTCTTCTCTCACAAAAGTTATGGTAAAGGGAGAAACCCTTTGAGTGTAGTAAAATAGTAGATAAAACTAGAAAGGGGGTTTATAGCTAACAAATTAACATCTCATCTATAGGATCTTAATTGATTCAATTCCAAATTGAGACTTTATCCAATCTATCACCAAGGAAACCATTACCATTTTCTATAATCATCTAATTAGTTTTGGAGAACCACATGAAATTGAAACAATTATATTTATTCTATAACTTTATTACCTCATGAGAACCTAATGAAACCACCTCAAACCTAGAGACGTTCAATATCTTGGAATGGATTAAGGAATGAAAATGTTTAGTATAAATTTTAAACAAATAACACAAAAAGTGAACTCATAAACAAGAAAATAAAAAATTAAAAGGGGGAACGGTGAAGAAAGTGATATTACATTATTGAACATTGAAAATGGGGAAATAAAGATGAGTGAGGATTTGCATTTCTAGGATTAGCGGGTTCTCTTCTTCTAATTACTCTTCCATCACCAATGTGTTGACTAAGAGGACAAAATGTGTGTTACCACCAGGGGAATTTCATATATTTTAAAATATTGTAATAAATCATTCTAACTAAATGCATGTATATACATATATTATCATCATATATCCCCAAGATGTATATTCCTTAGCTCATAGAATTCCCAAATATAAGACTGAAATGGCATAAAAATAATATTAATGTCTTTTATGATGGAAATTGGTAGTTTTTCATGCTTTAGTGTGATAAAGTAAGATACAAATCCATTCATTGAAATAAATGATTGAGTATAGGTTTTGCTTCTTCTTTAACATATCCCTTGAAATAGAGAGAATATCTCATGACAATGATGGAGTTCGGTAAGGGTCATCCCAAAAATTCATGGCCAAATGGAATTAATCATACATAACCCAAAGAGGAGGTATTCCTCCAACCTGATAAAAATCTAACAAGATGATTCCTACATCACCATGGGTCAGGTGAAAAGAGTTATAACTAGTCAAATATAGCTTATCGGTTCCTAATAATTTTTGATTGATGGTACATTATGAACTAAGAGATACATGTCACCTCCGAATTTTGGATAAAATATAATTCCATGGATATTTTAAAACTCTAACATCCTAATAATGTCCACTAACATTCATCAGAAAAGATTTCATGATGGAATAATCCCACTTTTATCTCTATCCATATTAAGATTTTTATAGATAGGAGAAAATTATTCATGATTATCTATGACCAACCGATTGCTATGAAAGATCAATATCATTCATAAATAGTGATTTTTTATACGATATATAATATAGTCCTTGGGATAGTTCTATAATTAACTAACTATTCTCTGAAAATATCATTTGGATGTTGTTAAGAAAAAATAATAACCATAATGATGAAAGAATATTATTAGGAGATGTAATGGAAGTTTCATCAATAAGGGTGAATCTATAAAAAGGTATTCTATGAGAAAAGGGAAAATTTTTAATCTTCATCAAAATAATCCCATCTAATTCTTAAAACATATAAAATACATTATAACAAGGATCAACATATTAGTTTAGTACAATTATAGCTTTCTGGTCGGCCTCATGAGAGGACGTCCACAGACTAGAATCCAACTACACAACATTGTGAAGCATATATAAGAATGGATTTGATCATATAAAAATAGTAAAAATAAGTAAAAATCTCAAATAGCATTAGATGAATCACATGACACATAGAAGAGTTTTCGATCAAATGAAATATTATAGGCCTTCTAAATCGCATGAACAATGTAACATATCAGGATCATGTGGTCTATTTAAGACATTTGATCATGTAATAGAATGAATTTTGAACAAATCAGAAAAATATTATGTGATTCATGATATCCCATGAGATGCATGCATAGCATGTGAAGTGGCCCCATAGCTAAGAATGTGCATCATGTTCCAAGTGACATACCATTGATAAGTATGAATATTTTTCTCATGGGTTTTCAAGATATGGTGATCATCGGAATAGATCACATGGCAAGATCATTTGATCGTTTCTTTTGAATGGTTCTCATGATGGGTTTACATGAATTGATCTTTTTAAAGCAATAAAATGTGAGAAGAAGTCATGATAGCACTTGAGGATTAGGGAACAATTGAAATTTTCATCCACTTGATACCCTACTTATTTGGAATCCCAATGTAGATGAATGAAATCATGGAAGACCAAACAGTTCTGGGAGTTCTGTATAGTGAAATACCAAGAGACTCGGGTAGGAATCGACCTCCTTATAACTAATTCTTAGTTCCTTATAAACTCGATTTTATGGGATGGGGATTTGTTGATTCCCTTTAAATGAGTAATGAATATTTTAGGATAGGTGAAATACTAAATAATATGTGTTATATTATTTTAATATGAATAAAATGTTTATCATGGATGCATGGGGATTATACACCTACTTTTTTCTAATTTCTAGACACAAGGAACATCATGTGATGGGGTTAGGCACTTCACATGATCAATTAATGATCCTGTGAATCACCTATGACAAGTCTCCCTAATTATGAAAATACCCATCCAAGAGCCATCCTGATCACTTGAAGCCCCTAAAGTGAGATATCCTAATCACACTAAATTTTTATCAATAGAAAAAAGATAATAACACAATATGTTTATGAAATTATAGATAAAAAATGATGAAGCATCAATAAAAGTGACATATACTAATTTCCATACGAAGGGATAATGTGTTCCAAATGATCATTCCACTGATCATGAAACAATTCTAGTTATATACATGCCCTATCATGCAATGGTTACTAGACATCTCACTTTTATAATGTGAATGATATCAGACATACCTCTCTGATCATTTGATTCCTTAATTTAAAACCAATGGATTAACACAATATGCTTTATAAAATAATATATAATAAATATGGTATCGTTATCAAAATAAGAGTTAATTTTATATGTGAATGGGTTATGTGCTTCATTTGACAATTTTATCAATCACGGGAACGTAATCAGATATACCACCTTGATCTCGCAAAAGGCCGATGACAAGTGGACCTGATAATATAATGGCACATTGACCTGTCAATTCAAATATGGGAAATCCCTTTGGAAATCCAGGTGTTAAGTTAATATGGTTACTATGGGGTGATCATGATATCTTTGTTTATAACAATATATAATGGTGATGTCATTGATGACCTATAGAAGGATCCTATGGTAGACATGAGTTGATATTCCCTCCACTGAGTCAAGATGATATATACGATTTATGTGTTATTTAATGTGTAATAGATTCAGTTATATGATTCCTCAAAATCCCCAACACCACCCCGAGTATTGAAAAATTATGCATGGACTGAATAAGTGGGATGGGAATTTCCAGAGTGGAGGACCAAGCAATTGTAAGGGTGTTCCACTAGGTAAACCAAAGGAATGACATAAGGTATTACATAGTGTGTTTCTATGATTCATGCAATCATTTTATTGTCCACATGAAGGATTCTTAAAAAATCTAGTTGGATCACGTGAAGGTGTTTTCCATGTCTCCACATAATCACACTAGGCCTTAATAGGTCGTATTGTGATGACCATTAAAAACGCTATTTAATAAATTATAAAATTCTTGAATATTCAAGTAATGATTAAGACTGTGATTTTTAGGGGATCATGTCACATGCTTTTCCATTTCTGGTCAAATAACATTGTATGTCCTCAGGAAATGTCATCTAGATCCGATGAATCCCTCTAATCATGTAGCTGAGATTCCATGAATTCCTCCAAACATGTCATCCAAATCAAGAAAAATCATCCAGACTTCTCAGCAACATATTTATATATCCTCTAGACTTGTCAGATATATCATGTAGAGTCTTCCGAACAGTTCATCTATACGGTGTGATGTCATATGTACGTGTCATCAATATCATGAAAATTCATGCAGACATGTTAACTAGATCATGTTATGTACTTTGAAAATGTCATCCAACTCAAGATAAGTCCTACATATATTTCATCCAATTCACATGAATCCCTCTCAAAATTTCACCTATGTTATGGGAATTCCTCTAGACACCACATCATTATCATGTAAATTTCTATGAACATTTAAGTGATATTTTATGAATTAATTCATACTTATTTTATATAATCTCATGAATACTACTAGGAATGTTAGTTAGATATTAGTGGACATGTTAGACATACATTCTAGACATGTCAGCTTCGGTCATGCGATGTCTTCTAGACATGTTAAATGAATCATACATATTCCTGTAGGAATTTTATCTATATTGAGAAATGATCTTTGGATATACCATAATGATCCCCCAATGTCCTCCAGACATTTCATATTGAACATGAGAAGTCCTCAAAACATATCATCATGATTGCACAACATCCCTCACACATGTTTTCTTCGATCGCATGAATTCTACTAGACCTGTAAAAAACACACATCTAGAAATGCTAAAAACACAATATGGATATGTTAACAATATGCCACATACATTTCATGAAGACACCCCCTGACATTTTATTCATGTCCTATAGTTTTATATGTGAATATTCCCTCAGAACATGTGAACCCATCACTATGAGCCTCTGATATATCATTTCACCTTTATATTCAATGATTCTATAATATACATGGGTCATGAACTCATTGATATTATGAGAGATTGATTCCACTCATAGTCCCCACCCTATATCTATCAATAAAAATGGATTTATTTCGATAATGGGTACCCACATTTGTGTAATTCCATTAAAATATAATGAATTATAACTCATGCAACCCTAATAATACAATGACTATATAATCATCCTCATCCATAAATCAATGAGAAGTGGGATTATACATTGGGATTTTATTAGTTATTTTCCTCATTCATTCCCTTGAGAACCTTAAACTAATCTTTGAGTTGGAGGAGATATTAAATTTTGAGGACCCTTATTCTTCTGTAATTAGGATATAGAGGATTCTGTCCTACAATATGATCTCTATATGAAAGACTGTATCATTGATTCATTAGTACATAATTCCCTCATCTCTATCAGGGGAAATAAATTACATTTTAAAACATATTCCCCAAACCTAACAGGAATCATGTGAGGTTATGAATATGAAATTACAGTATCACTAGAATAATAAAATCATCCCCCAATTAATATAATCCTCAGTGTGTAAGACTCGTTCAACGTGAATATACAAATGCCTTGATAAAAGGGAATCCACCTTGTTCTAGATCCCAAAGGTATTATTATATTGTTAAACTCTAAGGAAATAATCCTCCTGAGTACTATTTATATTTCCCCATCCATCAATGGGTTAAGGGTAAACATAACTAAAAAGACATTGATTACATTTATAAGTAGGATATGTAGTATTCATTAGTAAGTCCAAGATCAATACACAATTCTAATGTTCCATATACATTTCATTTACTGACGATATTAAACTGCATGTATTGATCCTAAATTAACAATTTGGTTTTGGATTTATGAACTCATAGGATATATAAGACACCTCAAAGAGGTTCAATCCTATTATTGAAACACAATTGGCCTTCTGGAATGGATGTAAACTCAAATTTTCATGGTCATGTGTATTCAATACATAGTTAGTCATCCATTTATATTAAATAATGGGAAATATATGGATAAAATCTCATATATATATATATATATGGTTTCATCAATAAAACTCACATTTCATAGAGAAGGATTCAGCACCTAATAATTTTATTCAGTTAACCAATCTTGTATGGAGATTTTAGACTGATTTATAGTCATATGTCAATTATATATGAGAGTCTTTATTAAAGAATAATCCCCTAAAAAGTGGATTGACGAGTCTAAAATCTCCTCTACTCCACCAATGATGGTTTCTAATCATCATTGGGATTAATACCATAAATGGCTACCGACAATTAGAAAACAGAAATGTGATTATTCTTGTATGTGGTGACCATTTAGTGTACTTATGGATAGGAGTACTAATGTAAATTATTGTGATAAATATAATTATCCACTCAAAATCAATCATTGGAGATAAATATCAAGAATAAAACGGCAAACCTAACATGAAATAATTTTATAATAGAATAAATTAATCAATATAATCCAGATGCCTTTTGATACCCAAACATGGATAACTATACAATTCCATCAGAAACAAAAATGGTGAACCTAACATTAAATAATGTGATAAAAAAATAATTGAACCACCATAAGCATTATAAATTTTTCCCATACTTGAACAACCATATCATTTCATCAGAAACAATAATGTTGAACCTGTCATGGAATCATACGATAAAAAACATAATCACCGTTGGAATTGGCCATTTTTTCCCAAACATGTAGAACCATATCATTAAATAATTATTTTTTCTTAATACAAATTTTCATAATTTAGTTAGTCTCATTTATACCCACTAGTCAGAATTATACATGATGAAAATATTTTAATAGTATATCAGGGATCATCAAAATTCATTTTCGGGTGTAAATCAAGCTATCACATAAAATTAATTTATCATAAAAATATGACTTTCTAAAAATAAAATGGTGTCACATTCAACCCCCTATAAAATAATTTCTCCCTAAAAATTTTGTAACTCTAAAAAAACAATTGTGGATACATCTATCTAATCAAATCCTAAGGTTCTCACATGGCTTCTAAAAAGTTTTTGTTTCATTAGAAAAAATATTGATCATGTGACAGGTCATACTTCATAGATCTTTATCTCTAAAATTTATAATAAAATTCCATTATTCCTGATAATAATGGTCTCCCTCTTGTGTAAATAAAACTAATTTTATTACATGTGAAGGATCAAGATTAAACAATTGTATAAGAGATACATGGAACACATCATGAACATTAGATTGATTCCGAGGATGAATAAATCTATTTTCTATCATCTTGATGTGATCATAAAATTCAAAAAGAAAAATATCATTATGTAATAGGATTACCTTATTTCAAAATTTCGTCAATATCTTCTAGAGAGTTATTTATAGGAAAAAATTATCATCAACATTAATCATTTTATATTTCTAATGATTCTTTGTGTAAAATTATTGTTGAAACTGATATATAATTATGTTTTTTTGATGAATCTGACATTATATTACATTGTATCGTGAATAATAGTTCCTGAATTATTATATTTTACAACCTCTTTCAATCAAGTTATAGTTCATCACTTTTGACTACAAATTCCTTCATAAGAAGAAATCTAAATACTATAGTGAAAGACATTGTTTTATGAAAATTCCTCCTATGTAAGGTGTGGATACCGACCACCTTTGAAATCCATAGAACCATATCTCAATATTCCTCTAGAGTTTTAATAGAGAATTAATACTGACCATCTATTTGAGTGTGATAAAATGTGCTCAAACATAACTATCTTTATATATAATATACAAGACTTCTACAACATTTTAATGAAATCCTCTATTGCTAATCTGTTGGAGTTCATTGTGGCACACCACAAATTCATTCTACTTTTCTTCTTTATAGAAGAGTAAGTAAATAAAGATATATTTGTTATCTAGTGGTTAGGAATTATGTTGAATTTACATGGATATTGATTATAATCCATATAGAATTATACACTTTATATGTTTTTTTGTGTCTCGTGATAAATTCTCCAGTGATGTTTTACCATTCCATTCTTGTATTTGAAACTATTGTAACATCCCCTTATAATTATTTTCTCATCCTTAACCTACTAGCACGCCAAGAACAAAGAAACACACTATAAAAAATCTCTCTTCATTCTATGAAACAAGATATGAAATTTCTAATCTCATACATTTTCATATGTCTATGATAAATAGATAATGAATAATAATGTATTTTATCTGAAAACTCCTTCTTCATATCTTGTATTGAAGGGAAGCATACATGGTTCCAGAACCTTATTATAACATAACAATCAATTATGAACTTAGGAAAATATGACACATTCTTTTATTTCTATACATCTTCTTTTAATGCCCCTTTAGTATTCACAAGAATATATTATTGAATACTCATTTGAGAAAGATAATGTTTCTCCCCGTACATCAATATTTCTATATCCATACTTTCCAAGACCATTAATATTGAATATTTTGTGATCAATGCCATACATATCCTATATTGTACCATTTGACTCAGGAGAATCTTCAATGTATCCTTATTTTATATAGTGGTAATGTATTGTGATTTCGTAATATTTAATCATCACTATCCTTATTATTTGGATCCTGTTCATATATTTTTTAGTAAAAAAATACTTTAACAATATAGGTCTTGTATATATATGAGTCCTTTAACTATATTATTAATTCCATCAAAACATTAATGAAGAAAATACCATAGATTGCTTCATATATTGTGTTGGGTAATTTTTATCATATTCATTCAATTTTCATGAGTCCTGGTCTATATCACCCACATTTTTCATGAGGACTCAACCAATGAAATTACTTGATGCATCAATTTTAGTTTCAAACCGTTATCCACTTCAATGTAGTGATGGCACTGGAGATCATGCTGTACTTATCTTAAATTCCTTAAACCATTCATTATATTCACTTATATAAATGGACTTCGCATAGTCTGATTTAAATTTTTTTATATTCAAAAACCATAAAACATTATACACAATGTACTGATAATATCTTTAAAAACTATGAAAACTATGGATCTTTGTCATAGTGTTTGACCTACACCAATATTCAATAACATTTTCCTTGGAATAGTTTACTTATTTTCCCTATTAATATACTATATGTCATAAGAATTAAACATTATGAATAAAAAATCATACATGGTAAATTTTTAATATTCCTTGTCCTTCCTCGAGGTCTTCAATACAATCCTCATTAGATTATCATTCACGTAAATTTCTCTGAATATATATGAATATAATATATAAAGACTACCAAAAAATGGAAAAGGTATTATAAAAATACAATATAAATTAAAACCATAAATATTAGAGGGTAATTAGTTATACCAAATGGAATCACTATAAATTCATAGTGCCCATACCATATATGGAATGATAGCTTAAATATATTCTCCTTATTGACCATATATTAATGATATATAGAATAAAGATAAATCCTGTAAAATTACATTTTCTTATGTTGTAGAACAAAAGTTTCATAAATTAAAAGAATATGGTATATTTTCCTGATAGTGAACATTCTTATGTTCTTGATAATCACTATAGAGTTGAATTGGTCAATCACTATTCTTATTAAAAAGTAAAAGTTCACCCAAATGTGGAACACCTTTATGAATGAATCCATTTTCAATGTTCTCATTTATTTTATTATTAAATTATTGAAACCCTATTCGGAAAACTATATATCAAGACTTGGAAATACTTGTAGCATGAGGTATGTGTTCTCTTGAAAATGTAACATCATGATTTTTTTGGAAGACTAAAATATTCTTATAGAGATAAATCAATTAAATCTCACACAATTATAATATCTTATATTTATATTTTCTCCCAAAACATTAGAGATAAACTCCAATTTTTAATATGAATCACAACACATATGATAAATTTAAATTTCACATGCTGTTAATTATTTTCATCACACTAGTTGGTTATCATAGTTCAGTTTGTAATATCTAACATAACATACCACACATGGTAATTGATGTGGTATATATGTAATAAAGATATTACATTCCCATAATATTATTTAATTCAATAACATTGTGAATTAAAATATTTTCATGATACATATTCCAAAAAAAGTAGTAGATGAATCATTGTCTTGGGATATGATCATCACTACATTAGATATTTTTTTTCTAACTCAACATCTATTTTTAGGTGTGTTTTTATACTCTAAAAAAATATTCAGTTGTAATAGTGTGGGTAGATTTAAAATCTAATAATATATGAGACTCTCTATAAAGGATAGAATTTATACCTTTCACCACATTATTATTGCACCCCTCATTAAAAATATTTATCAAAAGATATTTTCATTTATTACTAGGATTAAAGGGTTTTTACTTCCACCATCACCATTAAAATTCATATTTAGGAACTATTTGGAATAATTCCATGAATAATTACATTCCAAACATTGGACTGTGGGTGGTGCATTATGTGGTTATCTTGCTATATTAGCATCACTATCAAACTTCATTCTGTCACATTAAAATTCTATTACCTGATGAAATTACTTTACACACATCTATAATATACTAGTTCACTTAGGAAAATACCCCCATGTTTATTTCCACATCTTGATCATAAATGAATTTTCATATTCTCCAATCCATGGTATTTATAAATTTCTATTAATTACATTATTTCCCTTAAAAATCTTGAAATTTATTGGTAAATCCAATAACCATCACCACCATGATAGAACATTAAATAGTATCTTCATAATTACATACATCCCTTATGTATAATTCCCTTTTGGGGAATTTGTTTTAAATTGTTATAGAATCAATCAACCTTACTTCTAGTTTGGATACTAATACTAGATGTGTACCTCACATGTACTGTAAAAAGTTTCTAATAGGAACCAATAGATTAATCATTCATCTATTTTAACTCAATTAATTCCTTTTCCATTTTTATAGGAATTCGTTGATTAAAATTTGTATTGAGAAATAAGATCATAAAATCCTCCCACTCTACATATTCAATTTATTGATATTTCTTATATTTTGTTATAAAAATCCACCATTTTCCATCTTTTATATCCAAATCAAAAATACATACAAAAAAATTATAATGTTCCTAACAATTGAGAATGAAAAATATCATTTTATTGGTACTGATATAATATTTAGTGCCCATTGAATCAGTTGACTCGCTAAAATAAGGTGGAAGTTTCTTCATGAATGACTCAAATAATTATTTTTCTTTTATTGACTCATTTAGAAAATCATATTGATTAATATATTTACAATGTTGTGTAAGAATAAAAATGATATGTTTTATCCTATATCATATAACATTTGTTTTTTTAGGAGGACATTCATTTCAATGTTAATCACATTCAGTATTTAAATGAACCCTTCAACCTCAATCCATTATCTAAAAAAATTAATGTCAGAAATGACAATAATAGTGTGGAACCACGTATTAATGAACAAACATTTATGGAATATATAAATCATGACGACTTTGTATATGAAACAATAGGATTACCCTGAGGTCATTCATTAGTATTACAAAAAATTAGGATTTTATCTTATACTTAGACTTATCCCCATGGTTATCACTAAATTTTTCTCATCCTAGTTTCCAAATTTTGTCACAAAAATATCTGATGCAAAATATAGTGACCTAAACATTTCAATCATATATATGACATTTAAATATATGAATATTATTTACATAAAATAATGATCCACATTATAATAATAAATGTCTAGTATAATGGGAAGATTATAAAAATAAGAAACTGGTTTATGATACATCTGCATAATCTCCCACTTAGATAATCACAATTATACCCTTACTTGAAATTTCAAACATAGAAACTTCATAGATAAGCTAGTAAATGGAATATAATAAATCTTATGAACTGATTCTTAGTAATGGAAAAATAGGGTGATATAAATGATTATATATGAATAACATGTTAATTGGTTATGGGAACATGAGGTTTATATTTTCCAACCATACCCGACATATCATTGATCATAATTTGGAGTCATAGAACAAATATTGGTAGTTTATAAGACAAAAATAAAAAAACGAATCAAATAACTTGATCCATGAGAGAATAATATAAGACTAAAACATAAAACCGTTGGATAAACATTGTCATAAAAAATCATTCCATTAGTAGTAAATTATCTTTGATAAGTCAATAATTTTGGAATGGTTTCACTCAAAAAACCATCTTAGTAGTAATGTTCCCCCCCCCCCAAGATAATAATAGTTGAAAAATTCCCTTACAGAACTGGGTTTACTCCTCATTCGACTTATATTTATCTCATCAGATATCAATCAAAACTTATTTATTTAGTGGGAGATATAAGTTCCAATAATCAGATAATGGAAATAATACATCTATTATCTATAATATCATAAAACATTAATCATATCAAAACCCATATAAATAAATTAATTTCACATCATAAACCTTGGAAAAGAAACCAGTTTTAAAAACATTTCATCATTGACTAAACTGTGGAAAAGGAATTGGTTTCATATACATCATTCTATCATATTAGTAAACTATCACAAAAAATAGTTAGGATTGAATCCATAGATAACATCCCCATTAAATAATAATCATAATTTTTTTCATTAATGAATTCAAATATCCTAAAATATTAAATAAAATCATTTTTTAGCAAAAGAATCTTGGCATTTTTAAATCATTTCATAAAATATAAAAATAATAAATAGTCTGAAAATTTTTTATATTAAAATAGACATTGAAATTTGTGATTGAAGCATAAAAAATTGGGTGGTTATAGTGGTGTGAAATTATATTTAATTTATAGAACATTAATAAAATCATTCTAGTCACATTTTTATAAAAATTAAAAAATACCTCATTCATAAAAAAAAGATTGTTTATAAACAAAATAATTAAAAATTAAAAATTAAAACAATAAAAAAATAAATTTAAAAATTATTTTTTTATAATAAAACTATTATTCCTTTTTTATAAATGGAGGATATTGAAGTGAAATTTTTTTATACTGAATAGATAAATAAAGTCAATTTTCCTTAAAAAAACTTTTAGTTTCATGTGTGTATAAGGTGATAAAATAAATGAAAAACATTTATTTAATTTAAATAACCATAATAGAATATAATTCCTGAGTATCATCTGAGTTATGTTATAATATATTATCAGTATAACTTAATCTTAAACAATCCTAATAAATAATGGGTTTTGTAACAAAAAACCCCTTACCATAGGTCTGAATTCAGTTATAAATTACAAAACATGATATATTAAAAATATAGGATTATCTTAAACACATTACTCAACTAGAATTATATATATATATATATAATATTTATGTTTAACCTTTTATTGTCTATTTATTAATAATTCTTTATTAAAATCATTATTACGGGTGATAATTGCATTGTTTTTCATATATATTTTTGCTTTGTATATTTGGTCCATGTATATTAGTCATAGTTCCACCATATATATAGTTTTAATAATGATATAAATGTAATATATTTTCATTAAATATATATTAATTTCCAACCATAAATTTTAGGCAGATAAAAGTAAATACATTATTCATGGAGACGGTAATATTATCATATACAAGAGTAATGTTTTCAATTTTTTTATTGAAGGAATGAGAAAATGGTAAATATTAATTCACCTTTCTAGGATAATTATTATATCATATGTAATATATATTATTTAAATTCATCATCATTACCATAAATTTAAAATATATATGAAAAGAAAATCAAATCGCTTCGGGTGGGAGGTATTCCACACATACGTAGAACCAATGTAATCATTTTCCAAAGGATTATATTATAAGAACATATACATGATATTATCATTCTATAATTATAACTATTTTATAAATTATATATATATATTAATACCATCATAAAATTTATCCATAAAATATGGTGTTTAAACATTAATTGTATATCTCTATTGATATTATAATCCATATATATCCAAAAGAGATGATTATAATTCCAATTTGATGGGAATGAGGGTGTATAATGGTTTTTTTATTACAATAATAACATTTATGTACATCTATTATATTTAAATTATTATTTAATGAAAAATATAAAATATTAGAGTCAGGGGAAAAAATTTATAATAAAGTGATCAGTTATGGAGACTTTATGTTCTAGTAAATAACACCATTAAATCTCTTATATAGGTCAGTATGGTTGGTAATTTGGGAAGAAAAACCCATTATAATGTTGATAAGAATGTATATATGATATATTTTCATAGCTTTTCAACATACATGTCTCAATGTGGTGTGAATATAAGAATGGAGGTGTCCCCTTTTACATTTATGGGAGGGATAGTCTTGGAATTTTGAGAAATAATAAATTCATATAAATTAATTTGTATGCCCAAATGATTAAAAATTGATAATATGATACATTAACATCATTTTGAATCTAAATCCTTTTATAATAAAATATTTACAAGTTTGGATCAGATATTTACAATCATTTATAGTTTTTACCCCACTTTACCCCAATAAAAGTTGCCATAATAAAAATATTTTCTAACAATTATGGGTTAATAAAGTTACAATAAAATTATAAAAGACCATTAAATGGATAATGATTTATTATTAAAACAATATCTCAATAATTTAGAATAAAATTATATTTATTTTAAATTTTTATCATTTATTAAATATTTTTTATTATAAAATATAATGCATGACATTTTCGTCACTATTTATTTAAACATAAATTAAATACATTAATAAAAATAGGGTGTTAAAATATAATTCTTGAAATCTATCATAATATTTTATATAAAATGATATAAAATAATAGGAAATATATAACTAATTAAAATTACACAACGTTAATATTTTTAAAATGATGTATTATATATTTTATATAAAATATAAAAATAATTCATTAGTGTTTCATAATAAATTAATGTCATTAATTATTAATTAAAAGTTAAAAATAAATTTATACCAAGAAAATAATTTCATTTATATCAAAATAGACATAAATATCAGTTCATAACATTATTTTTTCATTATATGAATAGATAATATTTGTTAAAAACAAATTGAGTAACATTTTATGTCATTCGTTGATTTAAATATTATATTACTAACATTTGTTGAAAAGATTATATTAATATAAGAAATAAAAATAATAATGTTATAATGTTATAATAACTATTATATAATAAGAATTACGTTGACAATTTATGTTCTTACCACTTGGGTTTATTCAATATTATCATGATTTTCCCTTTCACTAAGTGACAAATTTTTCCATGAAAGAAATTCACATTGACTAAAAATAAATGGGGCCTATTTACCAAATTATATATATATATATATATAATTTATATTATCTATTTATGTACATATAAATATAATAAATTAATTTTAAATTATGCTCACAAAATATGATGAAAAATGATTTTTTTGAAATCACATTTTTTATCATAGAATTTGATTTATTGTTATCATATTCAAAATCAATAAATTATGATATAAATGTAAAAATATTAATTTAATATATAATATATATAAATTTAATTTAAATCATCATAAATATTGATCAATAAAATTTATTAGGATAGAAATCCTTTTGTTAAATAAAAGTGTTTTTTTATAAAAACAATTCCGTTATTTTAAAATGATTTTCAATTTTCATTTCTAATTAATTAATAACTAATTAATTAATTTTATAGATGTGTAAACCATACATTTTCATTATTTAGATACTTATACACATGCCCTAAAATCAAACATCTCGGTGTTAATAATATTTTAATAGTATATCTAGATTGATCTAAAAATTTTTCTTCCATATATCGCAAGCTATCAAAGAACATATTTTTTGAGAATATATATATATATATATCAAAATAATAGGGAGTTAAAAAAATAACGAATACTAAGTAATCATAAATTTCCCATATTTTAATATAATGTACACAAATTTTTATTATTTCCCTAGTTATAAAATAGAACAAATTTCTACGTTATAATCCCAAAAACTAACATCATATTGTGAAAATTTTATTTGATTAAGTCAATAATAGTCCTAATCAATCAGTGTTTAAATTGTAGGTGAATACCCTTTTATAATAAGAGGGTATTATGGAGTGTTTAGAGAGGAATGACATTGAAATACAGTTAAATCATACAATAAAAGATGGTTTTGAAAGGAAAATGGAAGTGATGTATTTCCATGAGTTCAATTTCCCAAATACAAATAGTATGGGATGAATAATAAGGTATGACATGGATAATATATATACCAAAATAGTAACCATTGGTGAATATTAATAATATAATGATGAATAAAAATTGGATTCAAAAACCCTTATGGGATATGTAATGTAAGGTTCAATAGAACATGAGAGAGATACCATGATAATGTAATATAATAAAATGGATGATATTAACTATACATAGAAAAAATAGGGATTTAGATAAACGATATAAAACAAAATGTTGTGAAGAACATAAATCATGTCACATGGAATTAAAAATAGAGTCAAATAACCATTACAGTTGTTGCAATATTTATATCAAAACCCCATAAATGAAATGATCTAAAAAGAAACATTAAATGAAATGAAAAATTAGGAGATCATGATAAAAAAATAATGGGGAATTAGATACATAATTACACATAAACATATTTTATAATTAGTAATATTTCTGGGGGAGGATTTGAGAAAAGAACCCCATATGACATGAGTATCACCTAAATCCAAACCCTATATGATGAAAGATCCTAAAAATTACAATCATACACCATCAAAGGAAATTCATAATATAATGTAAAATTTTTTTTCCCTTGCACCAAATTAATGAAAATTGTTTCCTAACATGAATCATGCCTCATGAAATATAACTTGAGAATAAGATATTTATTTCATGTAAAATAATGATTCTGGTATGAATCATTTGAAAATGAGGTTATAAGGAAGTATTGTTAAATTCGATGTCAGATTGAGGGGAAAATATATTAATTAATTCATTTTATAATTTATTAAACATGGAACAATAGATTTTCATAATATTATGTTCGACTCAATGAATGAAAATTTAGTGATCATAAACCATTACAACATTAGAAAATTTTGATTCCAAGACCCTAAAATGAAATATTAAACACTAAGATGAATTATATGATCCTGAAAAAAACATAAAATATTTGTATATACGTAATTATATAGAGAAAATGGTCTATTTATTATGATGAAGGGTTTTTTGAGTTATTTTTTTATTTATAGTTAAAATAATATTTAGGTTCTCTTTTTGGGTAAGACCCTGAAGTCGGTCGTATGGATTGGTTGGGTTGTTTTCGAAGTTAAACTGGAGAGAGGGATGTAAATTAGCTACATTCCAATTACATGATATGTATTTTGAATACACATTCGGTATTCATTACCCAATGTGTAATGTCCTGGTAATAAGTATTAATGATGTAGAAATATTTATTCCTAGGGGGGAACCGAGCATTACACGACATGTAAAGCATTTAACAAACATGTAATTTGTGGAGTTAATTTTTCAAAACTGGAGGTAGGGTATCCTTTTTCGATAGAACCCATCACATCCTCCATTCTCTCTCACACATGAACACCCAAGGAATCCAAACATAGGATTTGAGCTATATTTGTGATATGTACACTGATTTTTCCACTGTCAATCACATTAGATCATCACTAGTGAAATCATCATTCAGCTTGTGGGTTTATTTGTTTTCCTTCGTATCAATGGAATTAATTTGGTTCAAGGTAAAATGAAAAATTTCATGGGTTTTCATTCATTATTTTTTCTCTCTTAATTTAAACGGAATCAGAGGTTAACACTAGATGAGTATTCCACAATGATTATATAGTGGGTGTTCTATAACGTTTCCTATATGGTTTGGTTGTATTATATATTCTTATTATTTTTCAACAAACTAGACATCCCAGAATTTTTCCTAAAATTAATTCACAGTAGTTATATAATTTTTAAGGATATTTTTAGGTTTCCAACTACCAACTTTGTAATTGTTGGAGGTTTTTCACACTAACCAAGGCCAATCAGGGGGTGTGCCATTATATCATACTTAATTTGTACTTCCACATTAGGTGTTTGTAATCATTCCAATTTTACTGGGAGATGTAATTTGGAATTAATGTATTGTTTATGGGTTCATGAATCTTCCAATTTAATATTTCAAATTCAAAAAAAGATCACATTTAACGGTTAAATGAGGACCCTCACAAAATGAAACTAGAAAACAAACAGTGACATCAAACCACAACCAAAGATTCACAAATACCATAACCTGCTATAACCACCAATAATAATATAGGAGATGATATTCATGAACCATTAAAATAAAATTTACATATATTATCATTTTTATCTCTTTATAACTTCTAGTGTTTGGTTTGTACCACTATTTCCGAATCATCTATGATGCAGTTTTCGATGCAATAAGACATCATACCCAGCATTTGAATAAACATGAAAACATATATTATGTTTTCATTTAAAAATCCATTTAAAATAAATTCTTTTTTTGAACCATTCGCACTACTCATCATGGGTGTCTATGTGATGAAATAATTCAATGATCCTATTTTAATCCAATTTTGTGGACATAAAAATTAAGGCCTCCTGCACCATTTATTACCCAAAGTTTATAATAAGATCTCATGTGTTTCCATTTTTGGTTGACTCACCATTAATGTAAATGGGACTACAATTTATGACAAAAAATGGCTATATTGGCCTAGAAAAATTGAGAATAATCTATCATCCTTTTATATTTATTAAATTTTATCAGAATAAAATCCCATGAATCATATATTCTTTTTTTACCTTTCTTCCTTCTTGGGAAATTAATTTCTTTTCTATGTAATCCATAAGCACGATATCTTGAGAAGTATCTCGCAGTAACGTTATCTATCAGTACACTGTAGGTTTCTTTATCCTCACTGGATTAGTACATATTATATAAACATATTTTCTCTAATGTATGCCCTTCAATTGCTAGTCCATAAATGTGAATAACAATTTTTATAGTGTTAAATGCCTTTATAGGACATGAAATTCTTAATAAATTATTCTCATCCCACTATTCGTCCAAACCACTATTCTTTGAACCCTTATTTTAGCATCCTTGTCTAATCACAGTCATCTCAGGGACCATACCCTCTATAGTATGATCACATACCCTTCTAACAACCTACGTATATAAGGAAGAAGATTTTACGTTGACCGATAAAATACCTTCATGTGCCACCTCTACCCGTAGATGAACTAGAACTAGCCTTCTTGAATTGTTTTCACTTAGTTTGTTCCTCAAATAGTCATAAATATCTGCTATCTTTGTCTCCAGATTTATTGTTTTGGCCTTGTTTTGTTAGTGGATTCCATGGATGATTTCCTTCAATCTCGATTCCATTATATGTCATTAAAATTTATACTATATGGATCATGTTTATGGTATTTTTTTATATAGACTTTTTTACTCCATCGTTCATGATTCTTTAGGTTTTCGTAAGTTTTTCTTTCCCTTGGATTTGGCTTACATTGACTAGCATTAGACAATATCTATTTAAATTCACCTTGATACTCTAGCAATGTCTTTACCAGGATTCCCACAAGATAATCCTAGGACTCGATGAGGATTCCTTGGTATTCTATATCGTGGATCAGGAACTTTGATGTTATATACTTCATTACATGGTGTGTCCATTGTTGATTTATTATACTATATTACACAACATGTTCATTGTTGATGTTGACACATGATTACTCTGTTTGGCCAATGTGGATAAACATTTTTCATTACTTTACAAATTTCTCTAGTATGTGTATCATGATTCAGTTTATAGACTATATAGTATCAATTTTTTCCATTATAGTTATACTAGACTATTGGAGCTTGGATGTTGTTACTATTATGCTTATTTGGCTATATATGTTTACACATTACTTTTACTATTTTTATACCAATGATACAATTCACATTGCATTTATTTATATTACAAAGACAAGATTTATTATAGAAATTGTTGGTGGTGGAATAATATTGTTAAATCATACACTATTTGGACCTCTATTGGTTACCCATATACAGTTCATGGATGATGGGATGGACTTCAGAAAGTGCCCACTGTATGATGCTTGAGTTGTTGTTCATTGGAATAGGGGAGCATAAGATTGAGATTGGCTCGTGATGATATCTAGAGGTTGTCTTTTTCATTACTTTTTTTCCATTTGATACATTTACTATACTAGATGCATTAATTACTATTTTATATAATTGTATAGACATGACATGACTATAATTTTGTATATTATTTCATTTAAACAGTTTTACTATGACAGTCTTCTAGATGATTTATCTTTTGTTAGTGATTTTAATTACACTTCCGTTGTTAACTTTATTTATTATTAAGTTGTGTTACACTCTAACATTAGGGAGTATTCACCCTAATGAGAAACCCTACATCCTCATTACTAATCAATAACCTTTTTCATGTGTTGAGTAATTCTTGAGGCCATGAGACCCACTAGATCGGGGAACTATTTAGTTGCTATGTTTCAAGACATTACAAAGTGATACTAAAAAAAATTTCTTTTATGGATTTACAATTTTGAGACAATAGACATGAGATTATGAAGTGAACAAGAATTTTATAAATGAAATTTCCCTCATGATAATTATGTTATATATTATAAAACACATACATATCATTGAGAACCTAAAAAATTCTTATCCTAAATTAAAAATCCAATATTAATTAATTATATAAATTAAGGAACATAGAACGAAGGAACAATAACCAGGATATTGGGTTCGTAATATTACTATTAGGAATATTAATATAACAATATAATTGTAATCTCACCAATGAGAGTATAAATAAAATTCAAGCGTCGTATAATTAATAATATGATATATTTATACCTTGGAATAAGTAAATATATGTTTTATAAATGTTAAATAGAGTGTTTGTATTTTTTCAAAATGTAAAGGATTTTTTACAATAATATAATTAATTAAATGAATTAAAATAAAATTTATTTCCATAATATATGTTAAAAAATATATATTTTGATATCTTTTGATTATAAAA
The DNA here is from genome assembly GCA_963277665.1 of Viscum album. NCBI lineage: Eukaryota > Viridiplantae > Streptophyta > Magnoliopsida > Santalales > Viscaceae > Viscum > Viscum album. The sequence goes on from OY728141.1 coordinate 1,076,079,733, forward strand.
TAATTTCATGAGACCTTAATTAATTTTTAAAACTGTCATAAAATAAGCTATAATATTAAAATCACTATTTTTTATTAAATGAATACATTAATTAAAAATTAAATTTATCATATTTAGAATATTATATTAATAAATTGGAGTCTATTTTTTAAATTTAAATGTTTTTTCATGACATTGGGAAATACCATGCACCCTCTGTGGGTGAACAAAATTATTCGACATGGACTGGGAATTCTGTACTTTTTATATTTTGAAAGAGAAATCATGATTAAATAAGATCATGATAGGTTCACAATTTTTTATAGAATAGAGGGTGCCTAATGGGAAATTTTTTTGGTACCATGATTAATTGTGAGGGGTTTAATTTCTTCCACAATAATAGATAATAGGTCACCATTGTCACTCTTAACAAAAACACCCAATGGTACCCACGTCCGTAAATTTGTACATACCAACATTCCAAAAGTAGGTGGTCAGTTGGGGTTTCAGACCCTATGACACATAGAGACCCTAATTGTATGAGAGGATGAGAGTTCAGTCTCTTCACAACCTTTTATAGGGGAATTTTACATACTATTGGGAACTCGAATAGATTTATGATATGTTCGATAAGTCATCCTAATCCCGATACAAGACTTGTTACACTAAAAATGATTATTGGATAAACCCCTTTATATAATGAATATGAGGATATAATTAATGAATCTATCTATATATATATCTAATGTTCATAATCCATTTCCTAATAATGAATAACTATTTATATACTGAAGTTGTATAACTAATAAAATGGGAATTTTCTTCTATGGAGGGAGGTTGTTAATATTATAAGGTTAATGATCCATTACAAGTATCCTACATATCTTTTTCATAAAAATAATAAAATCCCATGTATTTCATTAAACCCATTTTTTAAAGTCATGTTGATATGATATATGTGAAAGCACATAGGTCTGTATATTTTATATCGAGTCTTGGGGCTATGCCCAACATATCCCAGTTATAGCGGGAAACAGAGTTATCATAGTTCGATCATGAACTGGGGACTAACCCCAAGAAATATTCCCACACGAGGGGGTGTCTATATCTTTTCAATCATTGAGGCTTACATAAATTGGCATCCATGGTCGGTGGATATTCATTATTTCAATGATTTTACTAATGAAACTACCTAATCCCATTTGATCTATTATCAGTGTGTGAAACAAGGGATGGAAAGTAATCAGTCTCACTCCTTTTGCATATGGGGCATATGTATTGGTAATTCCCTTTTTATGTTTTAATTCAGGTCATGGGCCCTTGGGAATCGTCCTATATATTCTGGTTATGAATTGAATCAAGGACATTATTATTTAGTCATATATTCATTCTACAGATTGATGAGGTGGAATAATCATCTCATGGGAATGATTGGGTACATACTGTTGTAATTTTGAAAACATGATGGACTTGCCCGAAAATTTGTGCCCACTTGATCTAAGACCATAAAAAGTTGTACTATGTATCTTGGATAGTTTAGTAATTAGAATCATCATAAAATTGATTGATAGATGCATTGATGCATTTTTTGCCATAATTAATGATATAATCATTGAAACTCTTTAATCCCACATGATATATTCACAGTTTAACAAACAAGTTATGGGAACTAATAATTATCATTATCTGTTAATTAAATAAATATATGTTCATACAACCAATTTAAGGATTTATATATATCAAAGGCCACAGAGATGTGTCTTACATATCCTAGTTCTTTCAGCAATAAGATTCAGCATAATTCCCATAATTGGGACATACACGTTGAGGTTGTCCTTCTAGCCAGGGCTTACACTCTGAGGATGTCCATGTTTATCATTTCATAAGATAATATATTTACCAAGCCTGGTAGTATTTATAACATGTTTTTATTATTTTATTGACATGGCTTGATTTTCTACTTGACATATCAGAAGATGTCTTCATGATATGTAGATTGAAAATTGCTTGGTACAGTTGGCTTGTCTAAGGGGCATCACATAACCTTGATGACATGTCTGAATGTTGTTATGTGATCAAGTATAACGTATCTATATTACATCAAATGACCTGAATATATTGTACAAGAAGGCATCGAATGACCCCATGTTATATTTTTATAGGTATTAACATAATATAGGTGAATTATCCATTGTGTCATATTAAATACTGGCCAGCACACATTGAGGGTGTCAGGAGAGTGAATGTGGAGATTCATAGATGGTGTCATGTGTCTTAGATATATATTCTGGGTGTCATTGGTAAATACATTTTACATTCCCATGTGTCATCATGCGAGACAAAATACATGCCCAGAGGGATTTTTATGGTCTAGATGTATTTTCCAGAGGATAATATGAGATTCAGTTGTCATGCCTTTGTGATATCGTGAGAATCAACTAACATGTAATTATATCACCATATGATCTGCGTGAAAAGCCTATATTTAATTTTGTAGAATTTATTTTTGTCTCAGGTGATTTTGAGATACTTGGTTGGCATGCTTGAGGGTTTCCATGTTACATTCTATGACATGTCTAGGGGACTTAGCATGATCCAGATAGTATTCCAATGGAGCTTCATGTGACCTAGGAAACATATAATTTTGTTTTAACATGACATTGGTGGGTAATGTGAAGCATTATATGATCAATATATATTATTCACATAAGTCCCACTTTATTTAGTCTTTGTTACATCATTTTTTTACATATTCCTTAAATTTGATTAGTGTTTGATTGTTTTAATTATAATTCATTTTATCAAATTTTTGGGGTGACCATTGCATATAATTCCATAATTCCTTCACATAATATATAACTGAGCATGAGAAGTGTTTATACATGTAGCATCATTTATCTAATTATTCCTCAAATCATATATGCTTTTAGGATTTTCAGAACAGGGTATTAGATACAATGATATGTAATTTTTTGGTGCTTTTGTGAACTAGTGTGAGGTTCAAAGGAAAATTCCATGCCTTTCCTTATTGGGGTTGTGTATTTAAAATCCATTCCATCAAAAATTTTCTCCACTTATCTAAGTTTGTATCACATTAATAATGAATGTTGTTGGTTCAGGGTTTTGACATCATGTGTTTTCATGAGGTTTTGTTGTAAGTTATTTTGGGGGAATCTCTAGATTTTTAGCGACCAGGTGATCATCCTATCAATACTCATTTTATTGGATTATGGAAAAATAATGGGGTCTTACCAAATAATGTGTGCATGATTAGTGTCATTTTTATTATTATAAATACATGTATATGGACATTTTTGACATCAAGATTTCTACTAAAATACATTCATGTGATCTTTGATGCTTTATATGGGATATTCTACAAGAAAAGGACAAGATGTCAGGGCCTTTATGATATCAAATTGACTTTTCAAGGAGTCTTTAATGACCATATCAGTGCATCACATTAGTTTTATTATAATACAAGGCTCCCAAATTTTCTATTTTCATTCATTGATTTATTTTTTGATTACTAAAGGATCTTGTGTGGTTTCATGAGTTATGTCAAGAGAATTAGTATCCCCATAGATGATGCACTGAGTGACCAACAATGGTCTTGTGGTGACGAATAGGCACTTTATGGATAATCCCTTATAATTATTTTTGGACCCAATGGAGGAGTTTGAAACTTTTTGGACATGTTTGAAGCATTTTTAGGGGGGGAATGCTAGAAGGCTATTGTGAGACTAGGCAGACATCTCATCGGAGCATTAGCGGTGTCTAACATGCTTCATGGGTACCTCACGTGGGTATTATAAACACTATAGGCTCCCTCATTTTCCTGTTTTATTTATTTATTTTTTCTTTTAAAAATGGTTTTGATTTCAAACGTTTTTGTATGTGTTGTGGATGAAAATAACTCTACTTCTCAGTAATGCTTCACATGAAATTTATGACTGAAAGAGGTTCCCACCCTTGGGATATTTCGAATTATTTTCCTACGGATTATAGATGGTTCGTCTGGTGCCTACTGCCTCACAATTCACCTGACCTAGCTATGATTTTCAAGATGTCACTACATTATAATCATGTGTATAGAATGACTTTTCATGAATAAGGAGGTTTTCTCAAAGGTACTTTGCTGGATCATCCAATGGATGTGGGTTGAAAATGAATATCTACATGAACATCAGCAGTTCATGTGATCACATGTCTTTAGGAGGTTCACCTGACCTACATGATCATGCCAAACTTCATCTTTCTTGAAATTGAAGGGAAAATAATAGAAATTTTTTATTCATTCTACCCTTTTTAATTTCTCGATGCTCATTTAGAGGGAATCAAAAAACTCCCCACATCAAAATTGATGCATGTGGGGACAAGGGATCAGCTATAATAAATGTAAATTGATGTCCAAGGATTTGCAATTATCTCTAATCAGTTTCATGGGAGACATTTGGTATTTTAGGTGATTTTAAATGTTCAAATGAATTATGTGTTAATATACGATTGGAGAGAGATTCATTCACTAGATACATGACTCTCCAATGATCATGAACCCTGCTTCTATAGTGTAACCTCATTTAAAGACGTTTCCAAAATAAACCATGGTGAGAACATGCCATGATATCCTTTTGTGAGAACCACATTTAAGACTTCCTTTTCCCATGCACACACATGAATGAATCTATGGACTTATATTCAGAAATTATATTATCATTTCCATGGGGATGCACTATCATTTTTAGGGTTTCACTGGATCTCATGGATTGATAATATGATCCTTTTACTATTATGAATCTCTCATGTCCATTTCAAGGCCCTTCTATCCTAAGTTTTATAACGATTCATGTGGTTGTGCAATGCCTTATAGGTTTATATGATCTGTAAGATATTTATTAGTAAGTTGATTCATGAATCCTTTATGTGATCCTGAATTCAATGAAGGTTAATTTGATTCTCATGATGCTTATATAATTTTTTTCTTTCCATTGATAGTATTTTATTTCATTTGTTTGACACAGGCCACGTAATTTTTTTCAGATGGATTCTGGCTGTCATCACACTTCTTGCATTCCTTTTAAAATGGAGTAAAATGAAGTAATGACTCGTCATAATGCTAATGTAGAAATTGTGGATGATACATGTCATCAATATACTAATTCACTTTAGATGAGAAAGATAGAGGTGATGGGATTGAAAGAGGATTAAAATCCCCCTTTAGATTTTATTCCCCTTTATGGGTTTTTTCATTCGAAAGACACTCAAATACGTTCTATATGACCATCATTTATACCATCCTATTGGGTTAAAAAATCATAAACTCGTTGTGGGATAACATATATCATGGTGGATACATTATTGACGAATTACACCACTTGAATAAAAAGATACTGATGTAAATTCCCATAGACATTGACAATAACAATCACAAACATGACTCAATTTTTTATATGTAATGTTTGATAATTCTTAATCCCACCTCCGACAAAAAGTTATTTAGGATTTTCAACTAGGACATTCAATTAGAGGGTATATATGAAATGGATTTGGTATATAATTTATGGGTGAAATAGATTTCTTCTAAAATCAATATAACGTTGATGTAAAATGGAAAATATGGTGATTTTTTTATCTCAAATGAATTTTATTATTGCAACAAGGATTTGATGAAAAACCTATTCTGTCATTGGAGTCCAAACAAAAACACTTTACAACTAATTCATTGTGAGGTGTGAATTATCGACTATGATATTTAAAATAAATGTGGATGAACCTATATTGGATGGTATGCATCATGTTTTTTCCCCTGTAGTCCATCTAGTAGTATATAATGAGGACTCATCCTCTCACTCAAGAACTTATACATATGGCTGAAAAGGACCCCCATAAGGAGCCCCATACATGAATAGATATCCCATTCATCACATGGGTGGGATAAATTGTTAATATATGATGCTCTATAAAAGAACAATGAAGGTGATGTCCTAATTTATGATGGAATATTGTATTGCATTGGGAGCATAGCAGCCTACAGTTGGAGAAGGAATATATAATGAATGCGGATGGGAAATTGTCCTCGCTGATGGTCTGGATATCCAACTAGACACATTACTCCCCATTTACATAAGTCGGTACATACATCTAATGAAAGAACATGGTGTATTTAGAGTTTCCACTTATATGATGGAGACCACTATAGTTGGGGGTCATATCAATCTATCCATACCTATGTTGGATAAAAATCATCATCTTATACGCCATTTTTATAATGGAACGAGCCTTTAAAATATCCTGGGGCCCTTTCATGTATAATGGGGTTTGATAGGGTCTCATCTAGGAGGCTACACATGTATGAACATCTAGGAAAGCCACAACATTCCCTTAAAACCATACCTACCGAGTATAAGTGGGGTATGATCTGTTACACTGATGTATTTGGATGTGAGGGAGTATGTGGGATATTATGATTATTTCTCCTTCAAACCATATTGTCCAGTGTTGACAAGATATATGATTGATGATGGTGGGTCCGTCCTTGACAAACGAGATTTTGTGATATCACGTCGTGAGGGTATCATTTCCACCCATATATATACAGACCTCCTCTTTTTATGGCATGAACCCTTCCAATTTAGCTGTCAATTCCAATTCATCTAGTTGATACGTCCTCACATATTTAATGTATGATTTTTGGAGGATTAAATGGTTTCTCACCTAATTTTTATGATGTTCACTAGTTTAGATAATCATGTTAAGGTAAAACTTCTTCCCTTTGTTGTTCATGGTACGCTGCAAATTTCCATTGATGTAAACGGTCATTCCATTATCAAGGAAGTGGTATTCATGTAATCATTTTCATTATTAAAGGTTCATGGTGAAATTAAATATGTGCTAACACCATTTAACTTTTATTGATATAGTGGTTTTGTACTAAAGAACATCATGGTTTGTCAAACCCTAAATATTCTCTCCATGGTGAAACTGTGGGAGATGAATTTGGAATTTTATGGCTGACTGATGATGGGGTAACCCCGGGACACCGTTCCTAAATGATGGTGGCAATTATTTTTCCCAAAAAAAATTCTTCATTTTATACACCTTCATGAGATCTTTCCCTAGAAGGTAAGAGGAACAAGAAGCACTTTTCAATGTCAGGGTCTTCTCCTCAAGAATCCTCATATATGTATTGATTATGAATCCTTTATTATTATTTTTTTCTATGAACCAATCCTTATTTTTCAAAAATTTGAAGGCCCCACAAAGATCATTCGGAAGGGAATGTATATTATACTAAGGATTCTATAGAGCATTTAATTACATTAGAAGACCCTTCATTGTCGAGACCATTGTTTCTAGAAGCCGAGACAGGTGAGGTGATGAATCAATCATGCTTGTTTCCTATTGCATAATGTCTAGTGATCATATCACTTGACCTATCTCTGGTGGACCCACATTTAGAGGATACTAACACATGACACTATTTTGAAACCTAGTTACCCTGGATGTATGTAATTTTTAGAGAAGGGGAATATTTTTTGAGGACGGAAACTATTTTGGATTTGTTTCATATCAAAATATATTATCTTATGATACATCACTCCACAAATATTTATTTGTTAACAAAATATTTATTAAAAGTGCCAAAAGATTCCTGACTCCGCTCATCATTGGATGGTTTCACCTCTTTACCTAAGGATGGGTTCGGGGTAGTGGGTGTTTCTAGTGACATGATTGAGAAATGAATGTCTCAAACATTGGAAATATATATTGATTCTTAGTGATACTATAGTATTTTTCATTTAATTGATCAGTCCCTATGCCCCAATCTATAGTGTGTTCAGGATAGAGTTTTGAGGTTCTAATCCGTACTCTATTGGGGATTCCTCCTACTGGATCGACCAATATTTAGGCATGATCATTCCTTATGTCATCAAAAACAATTAGAACAACCCTTTCCATTGGTGACCTATTAAAAAAATATACAAATTTTCCAAGGATGAATTTAGATTAAGGCCATGGGCCACCATCACATTATCAGTCATTGAAGAGAAAATATCGAGAGAGAACTAGAATTTAGATTCATAAAAACCACTTGATGTGATAAAGGATCGAATGGTTCATATTTGAATCATTTTTACCACCCATGGTTATGAGGGCTTTGACTACTCGTGCCTTCATTCTATATTGAAGGAGGTGACTTATCTAAGAGAGAAGAGGAGGGACCTTGAATTGAGGGTTTTAACTGCAGATTATTCTTCTTCCGTGAAAAAAACTCAAATGAATCCATAAATGAAACTTCTCAGCATACAATATATGAGGATCCTCACTGTGATTTGTTCTATGATGTGATTTTTGAGTTTGACCATATCAAACATGTAATTTTCCATATTTAGGGGGAATTATACATGTCATTTCATGTTATTTAGAAATTATAGAAAAATGTGGTGGGGAATCATAGACTCATTGAGATGAAAAAGAAGTCCAGGATTGATTCCACTTCTTAGGATGAAAATTGTAAAAAACATATGAGGCATAGATTTAATCTCAGGATCAATTATATGAGTCTGTTTCATTCCTGGAGTAGTTGTTTTTGTAACATAATGACTCCTCTGGAGCATATATGGTTATAATTTTATAATTTTGAAACTTTTCCATGGAATTTAGGTTCATTGGAGAGGTTCGTGTATGTGGTTATTCCTCATCTAATATGATATCTGTGAATATATCTTCTACAAATTATATGTTTTTTATAGTTTTTTTTCATTCATGATGTGCTTGATGATTCATAAACTAGATGTGGTTTTTATCACCAATGATAGCCATAATTTTCCTAATATCAACTAATCCAGGATGATTGGGATATAGTATTATAATTATAATATATTCTTCTTAGTATGTTCTAATTAATTATTACAATATGAGATTTCATACTAATATATCTACACAAGTTATCCTGATATTACCTAATTCAAAAAAGAATAACTAGGTGGAATATTTGTCCTAGTGGGACAATGTCCATTATTTTTTCTATGGAGATAATCTTAGCGAGTGTAGCTTGAGTTTTACCATGGAATTATGGGGTTCCTTATAGTATTTTCTAGTCTTGTTAACTAAATTAATTTTTTGTTATAGTTTAGTGTATTTTACATTGGATAATGTATCAATGTATTATAGGGACATTAAGGTCTACCATTCTATTATTATAGTGTAGGGTCTTTTGCCTTGAACGTTATATCTTTGTAGTTTATGATAATTTAGCTCAGCCCATTGATAGATTTAGTTTAATATCTTTTATATTATAGAACCTATTATTGTAGTTTATATTTTTTATCTCAAACAATTGTATTCTATGATGTTTAATGAAATACTTCCCAAATATGACCGATGATCAAGGAATATGGTGCAAACATACAGGGAATGATCCAAAACATTGTACGGTGATTAGTTCATCGATGCTATTTTCATGGTTGATAAGGATTAGATCTCCTTTTGTGCAGTGGGGCTATCCTAGTTTGTATGTTGAATACCTTATGAATCGATATCATTTCTAAACATACTTTTCTACACTCTTTTCCAAGAATCATGGAGGATTTATCGGTGGAATATTGGTTACTGGAGAAATACTTGGGATGAAAGGTCATCCCGGATAGTTGGAGTATGGGTAATTTTAGTCATAACCCATAAGATCGAGTAGTTAATATGTGATGGGGAAGTCATGCATGGGATGAACCATAAAACCCTAAGGTTCCATGTTCCACCATGGTATTTCTAGGTCCCATAAGGATTAAATATCTTTTATTGCAAGGAGGATATTCCTATGGTTGGTAGATTAAATCCCTTATGGATTGATAGGATGGTAAAGAAAATACAACCTCCACTCTTTTCTGAGGGATATGAGAGGATTCTAGAGACTCAAATGTCTAGATGATGTTTCTGGGTTTAAGGGATAGCTATCCAGGAATGTTTCTTGAACCCTGGGGTTGTTCATCTCATAATTTTGATACTTGATCTTTATACCATATGGTTTTGAATCATGATTTGTAGGGCCTCAATGTTTCAGGGATTGCATTTCCTATTATTTCTCTGATAAAGGTAACAAAACATGGATATGTAACATTTACGAAGTATAATTTTCTCGTATTTTCTGGTATAGGGAATGTAAGTCATAGTCCAAAGTGTTCGGGTCATGAGTAAGGTATGGGAAAATCGTGCAACGGATGACCAATAACACCCTCATGTGCTTGGTTCTACCAGAGTTTCATTTGGATAAAAATAATGAAAATCCCTTTATATTGGTCCATGATGTCACTAGATGGTAGGTATAATCGCCTATATATAAATAGAAAGGCCAGTAAGAGAGATAAGTTTTCCTTTTATAGTGCTATGAATGTTTTTTTGAGGCCCTAGGTAGTATGACACATGATGTGTGATTTATAGAATGTGTAATATCCATGAAATTATTAAGCACCCTAAAAGTTGTGTCACTGCCAATAAAACATATTATTATAGTGAGGAGATAAGAAAAATCATTACTCTAATGTTTTCCAAAATTAGGGGGTCTATCTTACATTTCATAGATTTTACTAGAGCTATAGTGTAAGCACTATGTGCTTTATAACTTAAATATTTTCACCTTATTATTTCCCATTACTTTGTAGATGAAGAGTTTAGAAGGGAAATACATCAATTATGATCATGATTCTATTTTAGGACATCAACATCAAAAAAATTTGTATCTTTCACTAGCAGTTTATGGTACTATGACTGAAACCATTGTATGATTTAATTTATATTTGTACAACTTCAACCAATGTGCATATAGTATTTGGTCATGACATTCAAGGACATTATATGGTGGATTATACACAACATTCTAATTAGGATGCCTAGGGTCAAGATCACACCAACATTCTTCAATGTGGGAGATAAAAATGTTGTAAATCTTGGATCAAGGATCCCAAGTCATGGAAAATTGAATGGGAAAACAATTCAAGGGATAGTCTAGAACTCCATCTAGTACGGAATTATTCCATAGTGAAGTTAGGATTATCAGGATTATATTCCATCCTTATATTTCTATTATTTCTCTAGTTGGTTGACATTATCCCTTATTGATTAATTCGATCGATAAACAGAGACATCTCTTATTGTGAATAAGGCCCATGAATTATTATCGAAAACATGAGGTGCTTGAGACATAATGTGTGACTTATGAATTATGGTTCTTAAAAGATTGTGGAATCATCACATACTCTGGATGATTGGGGTAAGGCTTTTGTGGCCCATTTATAATGAATGATAATGGATGATGGTATACAAAATTCAAAATATATTAATAGGCATGTACTTGATTATATCTAGTTTAATGTCAACCAGTCATGAAATTTTACATACAGTTTAATCATCACTCTATAAGGATATGGTAAAAAACATGAATGATTGTTTAAGATAAATTACTTTCTTAAGTAGTTTTTACATAGATCTGACTCATATGTAGACAAAACAGTCTTGTATGGATTATCCCCTATATAGTTAGGGTGAATTTATTTTGTCATTTTTTGTAGATGGTCCAGTAATTGGGGATCTGGCTATCACTACATATCATATGATTATAATAATAAAGCCACATGTAGTTCTTTAGGAACATTATAGTTTAATTTCAAGTTTCTAGAAAGTAGGCTTCCTAATGTGAAAAGGGTAATTTCGGCTAGACCCAATGATGTATGGTTGGGAATCACTACGTATCCCATAGTAATAGGAATTAATCCACACAATATTCGTGAAAGAAAATATTCCTACATATGTATGACCAATTTGATGATAGGGGGAATTTATCATGTTTATTTGTTGTGTCTAGACCCAGGGATAGTGGTGTGGGTGTCACTATGTATATTGGGTATTTAGGAATCATGTCATGCATAGTTCTTGAATGGAGGTGTGGTAAGGGACCAACACCAAAAATAATGGTCCTCTCTTGCTGGATCTTCCCAAATATGCAATGTTAGGTCATGCAATGAACATCATCCATGAAATTTATCATCATGAGGTGAGGCCTCACGAAATGAATTTTAAGGACTATCATTTAGTACAATGATGACCCTATAATTGTCTTTTATGCATTGTATTTTTGGGGATTCCCTTACTAAATTTCTTAATAAAACACGATATATTCTTAGTGTGAGAAACATGAAATGGAAAGTGTTCCACTTACAATGGAGAGTCTATTAATGATAAGATAGAGGAATTTATAATCATGGGGTGGATGGACTAAGATATATGATTCAGGATTCCATTAATACCTCATCGAAATAATAATTAAGATCTCTATAGTGCTTGAAACATGTGAAGTTTAATGATGAGTGACAAGGACATAAGTCATGTAGTCTAATGTTTGGAGATAAGGGAATGGGTCCCCCAACATAAATGAATATATATATCATGGATTCATGTAGTCTAACATCATTCTGTAAGGTTGAGGATCACCTAACAATAATGAACAGGAATGTTTTTTCTAGGCCCAAAAAAGGTTCTAGAATCACTATGTATCCAATGATGTAATGAATGAAAGCCATATGTACTTCTTAGATGACGAATCTCTTTTTGTAGAGATAATTATTTGATGGGGATAATTTCATTTCACCCTACTTTTTAACATATCTTGATCAAATGTAATGAATTATCAGTGATATGAAAATTCAAATAAATCTTAACATCATGTGGTGAGAACATATTCTATTCAGTTTAATGACATCTGGTAAGGACACGAGATGCAGTGAAATTTGATGTCTTGATTCATGGACATGAGATGATGTGTAGTTTAACAACTGACTACCTAGATGATCTTTCATAGTTTAACATCTTGAAACCATGTCAAGCATGTGTATTTTATTTTCAGTCCACCAGGATGATATCAGGTAGTTTAATATCATGTATCCCAGATTATCTACTGATGTTAGAAATCATCAAACTAGGTTGAGGTGAGCATGATGAAATCTTGGAAAATTATTTCCTTAGAAAAAATACATTGGGTGTGGGGGTGTAACACATTTCCCATATATTTTTGGAAAGGATTACTCTATTGTGAATGGAATTATCTATTATATAAGTCCCTTAAAATTTGGGTTTCTACCTCCAGAGGATTCTTTCTCTGTATCATTGGTGTTAGGATAGACAACACTAGTTTTACATGGAGGAATTAACAGAGGTGAACCATCTTGTTAAAGGATCTAGCAATATGATTCTAGTGGACTCTATTATTATGTAATGTACACAACTTGTTCTCATCTTGATGATGGAATTCATTCACCCACACTTGTGATAAATCATCATCCAAGAGTTGATTGTAAATGTATATTAAAAGGTAATGGATATGTAAGTATGTGGGTAACATTTCCTCATTCCCATATAGAAATGATTATGATGTTTCTTTTTTAGTAGTTAACATGGTGGTATGGTAGTCCAATAATGCATGGAGAATTGTTTCCATCCATGACTTATTTTCCATGTTCACCATATTCTAGATAATATTTGAACGAGTATTATTTAAGGCCTCTATATATCCATTTCCAACTACATGATAATTATATTAGTTATTGGACTCGATATTATACTCTTTCTATAGTCTCTTCAACTTCATAAAATAGATGCTGGTTTTATGGATTGTAAATATTTTGTGTGGGACTTCAATCATGGTGATGATATGGGAATTTATAAAGTCGGTGATATTCTTCATCCTATATTATTTTTGAGTTATTTCCTCATCCAATTTCAAAAATAAATCTTTATATGAAAGGATTTATATCAAATTCCTAGATATCTATGTGAATATTACTCCATAAAAAAATTCCACAAATGATAATAGTCTAGGAGTATTTAGCTATATATATCATATATTAGTGCTGATTAATGATGTGTTCATGGATCTAAAATTCATGAAATTTTCTGGTGAATTCAACATAGTCATGTTTTGTGGTTCTCTATTAATACCCCAACCTCATGAAATGGTTGGAGGGCATGGTCCGAGACTGATGAGTGTTGTAAGAGATAGCATGGACTTATTTCTTGATGGTAAGAATGTATCCTTATTCCATGAATATGTCAAGGATTCCATCAAATCCATGCCATTAGAGGTCCTTTAACTCATTTTTACCAACCAGTAGGGTATTTTTTTTGACCCGGTGCCATATTTTTTCAATTCTATCTTGATATGTGGGAGAATATCATTTCAGTGATAATATATTTGGGACTCCATCTATATTTGGGTAGATTCTGGTGCATAAAACTACAGGGCAGTGTTGACCTGATTGATTTCATCCATATCCCTGGTGACGACCGATGATACCATATATTGATGTGTTATATGGGAGATTACTTCATCCTAATCATGGTTGGCCAATATGGTGGTACCATTATCAAATCTATCAATATGATCATCTGTGACCTGGAACGTGATCCATCATGGGCTCAAAAGAAAACTTTTCCATTATTCCCCTGATGTAGCTAGTTAAAGGTTCCAAGTATCCCTTTTTGATAGTATATTATCAATCGATTTTCATTATCACTAAAACTCAATCCCCATTGATAATAAATTAAGATATTTGTAACTATAAGGCTAGTTCCAACCAAGTAATGAGGGCTGACATTTTTCTTTTCTATTTGTAATGCCTTCAAATAGTGAGAAATAGCATGGAAAAATTTCATATTTGGGGAGAAAAATAAAATCCCTAAACCAACCCAATTAAGTATAGTGTTTTCCATCCTTCTATTGATATTACTTTAAGAGGTGCCATCAATATTCATTTCCCATGTCTGAGGAGTTTCATGGGAGTAGAATATTTTCTCATATGAAAGCTCACTATCCACCAGGGTATTCTTTAAGGAAGGATATTATTTGAGGAAATCAACCATGTATTTCCCTTTGAATGATTTGTTATATGAAACTAATGCAATATTTCTATAGAATGATATCCTATTAGGAGAAGCATCAAATTAGCATGGGGTGTTCAAGGATGTACATTAGCATATCAATATGAGAGACCAGATAGATTGTGTGGTTTTTCAAGTAATTAATGAGATTTCTCACTACTAATATGAATTCAAGGCAGTTATTCTTGACATTATTGTACTAGGTCTTAGCAACTAGTGTTGTTTGGTTATGGAATAAGAGACTATTCTAATCCCACATATATTTTTGTGTAGGGATGGAACTCGAGGAGTGTTCGATAGAGGCCAAATAAAAGATGAGTGGATTCCCTTCAACTAGAAGAATCCTAAACGGTAGGTTCTATAAATAATTCTTGATACTTTCAAAGTATTCTTATCATTCATTGTCCCATTGATACATGATTGCCTTTTTCATAGACATGTGGTGGGGGGAGGTTTTTCAGACAAGATAGCTATGAAATTATGAATACCGGTATGTCTACCATAGATTCCACTCAGAGTATAATGAATTATGGGGAGTAAAATTACTAAAATATCTCTGGAATTTTTTGGGGCGAACATGATTCCACGGAAGCCCACCCGAAAGAGATACTTCCCTATTGTTACCCATAATTCTCATTTCAACATATTTATCTTCAGACTGTGTTGTGATAGCTTGTTGAATACTATTTGGAGATCCATGAAGTGATCACATCATTTTAATGATTTGACAAATAAGTCATTGACATATAGTTTGGTTATTAATCATAATAATATCTTAACAATATGATTTCTTTTTCATTGATATGTTGATAGAGTGTTCATTAACCCAAAGAGCATGAACTAATAGAAAAAGAATCCCTAATGTGCTCTGGAGGTAGAGGATTCATCATCTATTGGGGCCATTTTTTATATGATTGTACCCTAAATACTCAGACATAATAAAAAGGGATTAGAATAGAATAGTTTCATTGATAAAAAATCAGTTTATCATCAATGGTAAATCATTCATTTGAAAGATATGATTATGGTCTATGAAATTTATATATACCAGAATATTCCCATTATTTTTCTATAAAGGGATGATGTTGTTGAAAAATCTAGGGTATTTCACATCTCATAAAAAGTTAATTTGGATTAGTTTTTCCACATCAACTACTACATTGATGATAGGAGAGGAATATTTCTTCCAATATACCTACTTGTTGCCTCAATGCACATCAGTTAAGCTGAGATGGTGCATTGAGTCATCTATATTTCGTTTGAGAATTTATGATTAGTTCCATCAAACACGTATTGGTGTTACTTCATTAATTTAATATAGATCTCTTTCTCTTCGAGGGTAATATTGGAACTAATTATTATAGGTCAAAGGGGTTCTTATATTCCAAGATCACCTTCCAGATCTCATCAATAGTTGTGGAGATTCCTTCAATAAATCAAGGAGGGGAATTCTTGAGGCCTTCATCAGTAGAAGTAAGAATATGTACCTAGATTTCGTGATTTTCGGGAATATTATAAGATGATTTAATGATAGTAATAAGATCTTTCCTGAGAAATTTTCCACCCTCAATTGGTTATACCTAACGAGAAAAGGTATATAATCATTATCATTAGCCTTTAGAGTATGTCAAGGTTTCTCTATAGAAATATGATCTTCTCACAAAGAAAGTTCCACTCACACTTGGTGATCCCTAGATAGAACATGCATATGATCCAAATACCACACCATGAAATATGTTACAAAACATTTTTTATAGGCATGTTACCGTATCCCAAGGAATGTGGAACTCCCACCAAGTGATCCCCATTTCGAATGGGAATATGGGCCTGGTTTGATGCCTCTTCTTTTACTCGAATATGTCGATAATCCTCCTTGATGAGAGAAATAATGTGTAGATTATCAATAAAAACAACATTTTCAAAATTATTATATTGTTGAGTTTCCATAGCTATAGGATAGAATGTGATTTTTCACTTGTTTCTATACCAATTATGGAATATTTCGGTCGAGTTAATCAGTTGTTTCTAAGAAGTAATGCAATAAAATAATTATAAGCGCAATGATATAATACTAAACATTTTTCATCTACAATATTTTCTAGATGATATCCTTGATTGATTTGGGGATATGATCGCACTTATGTCCTCTTTTCACCACCAGAATATACTGATGGACATCATGCATGGTGTTGGTATATACACCTCCCACATTCTTATAGTAGTAATATTCCCACCAACTGGTTTCGATTTATCATCTATATGAGCCTCTTTGCTCATTAATACTAGAATATGTTGCGAGTCATTTCTAGTGGGAGTGGGGATATGAGCCCACTCATGGAGAACCATCACCTTTCTCTCCTGATGTTTCATCCTTCTTTCCCATGCATAGTTGTCACTAGTGGACATGTGTCGGGTGGTACCTTTAGAAGGTGACTAATGGGTAGTGGTGGGATGTAACTAGTGAAACATGATGATTGGAACCTTCCTTGATGGTTCATAAATATGTATATATCCATATTGTACTCCCTAGTAAAAAATCATTATATATTTATTGTAGTTATTATCTCACTTTAGTGATAATCACTCGAAGTGTATGGTAAAAGAAACAAGGGCCACTACCTTACTTGAAACAATCCTTGGATGATGTAGACTCATTGATTTTATTACATGGTGACCCTTATGGGTAGGATCAAGAGTATAGATTTTACAAAATCAATGGTATCCCCATACAATTGTGTTCTCCACCTAACTTTGATTCTCTCATGAAATTGAGATAATTTTTCAACACGCATGGGTTACAACCAAAGATGAATTTATAGAATAGTCACTGGATAAAGGAAATTGTCTCTTATTTGGATGTTTTTTGAAATATGTATATACATTCATTCAGAATAAAAGAACAATGAAACTGATTAGTGTAATATCATAGGCATGATGGATTCTCAATCAGATGTGGGTGGTTAACACAATATTATTTTTATTTCTAATCTAATCATTCTCCTCATGTGTACTTTTCAATGTGAGGATTGACTTATTTCCTATTAAACTTGGTAAAAAAGGATCAAATATAATATTTATTTCAAGATTATCATATTTTTTATGTGCCAATAGAGGGGGGTGAAGTGTTAAAATATGACAGTCCTGCTATTTTGACAGTTTTTTTCCGGCTTAATTTTTTTTAAAAGTTGAATATGAAACGAAAAAATTTCAAAATGCTTGATTAACATATCATTCAGTTATTTTATAGAATCTGATCATGTTCACCATTTTTTTAGATGAAAAAAAAGATGAATGAGAACCCTTATTAGGTGAAAAATATTATTTTAAATGAATGGAAAGTATTCACTTTTTATTTTATGAATGATATATCATGATTACAGAAGTTCATATTAGGTTCACCATATTTATTATGATATAAAATGGAAATAATGGTTAGAAACTTGTTTGGCACAATAATTAGTTTTGAAGGGTTCAATTTTTTCACAATCACTAATGTCAGGTCACCATTTTCACTCTTTATAGAAACATCCAATAGTTCCTCCATCCATAACTGGATACAAACCTACATTCCAAATGAATGTGGTCAGTTGGGGTTTCTGACCCAATGAAAAATTGGTAATCGCATTGGTTGAGATGATGGGAGGCCATGATAATTACACCCTTTTTAGGAGTGAATTATTCCCGGCATCAAGACATTATAATATATTTAAAATATATATTCTAGAATATATTCCTAATTAAAATATTGTACCAATTACCCTAACAAAATTATAATTGGATTACCCATTTTTATGAATGATAAAGGGAATTCATTAGTGAATCTATATATATGAATATGAGGTTCTTCATCCATTTCCTAGTATTTAATGGAAGCATTTATGTTAAAGCTAATAACCAGGTACTTTGGATTTTTTTGACATGCATAGAGGCTATAAACCCCCAAAGGAGGGGATTTATCCATTATGAATAATCATACATATCCAATTTATCACATGAATTAAATCCCATGTAGTTTTCTAACTATAAGGCCCCAGCCTTAAACCTTACTTAATCTTGAGTTATTAAAAGATTACACGTTGAGGATCTTTTCAGGTTTAGAGTTTTAGAGAATTAGATCATAAAACATGCATTACATTCCACATTTAAACAAAGTGGTTACATAAAAGATAGTATTAATTTTTTTCCCATCAATAGAAACATATTTAAAAATAAAGCATGGATTCTTTCTTGACACTTCCTTGACACTATCATCATATAATGTACCTTTCCCTTGACCTGTGAAAAACAATTAAAAAAAACATGGGATGAGCATAAAAAGATCAGTAAGGGATATAAAAATATTGAAAGGAAACATGAGTACATGTTTACATAAGAATGAAATCATACTTTACCCATAAAACATAAGCACTTTAACATACCTCATAAAATCATGAATAAATCATAAAAATCATAAGACATAAAGGTAACTTGAGGCATTCATAACATTCTTACGTATGGAGTAACCCTCTTGGTTACATTTGGAATAACAACCACAGTATATTCCCTAAATCTCTTCGGAGAAACCTTAACGTTTCACTCCTTCACGTTACCCAATGCATTGGAGAGCTATATCGGGCTCACCCGCCCTTAGTTTATCACGGAACCACCTGTATTCATAAACAATGCCCAAGAACCATAACATAATCATAGAACATAACCTAAGCACAAAAAAAATAACATTCCCACATTGTAATAACAATATAACATTTTAAGATATTGAAATAATGAATCCATTATAAAAACCATTTTCAAAACCATATAAAACATTTAATAAAGAGATTTCTGAATCAAAGTGTCCCATACCACGTTGAAGATTTTAACATTTTAAACCATTAATATCCATATAAATAAATCCTTAATACCATTTTGAAAACATGGATATTAATGAGAAATATTTATAAGAATAAATCATTAAAACATTTAAAATGATATTTTAGTTAAAGAGTTTTTAACAAAATGAGAGACACTTGAATACAATAATTAAGCAATAACATTTAATTAGAACTTTATAATATCATGAGAATAGAGGGATTAATGATATAATATTCCAAAGGACAGTATATACACTATATAAGAGTGAACTGGTGCATAAAAACAATGAAGTCTCAATAGAAATGTAAAATGAGATGAAATCCATAATAAAGAAGGTATCCTTAAATCAAGGATAAATAAATGTCATAATTATGTGTGACAAATATAAATTCACCGAATATAAGTGGGTATTTAGTGTATAAGAATCAAAGGACATTCACACATATTCAAATGATGACATATTCAATAACTACATGTTGATCCCAAAGAAATTGAAATTGGGTTAAGAAGTTCCCTTGGTAAAATTCGACAGCCTAACGGCGTCACATAATATTTTAGAAAAAGAGTTGATGAGAGAGATAAAGGGTATCTCATAACTTAGTAATAAAATTTACAGAAATAAGAATATATAAGAACATATCCCTACATAATAAGATGAAAAATAAATTACATAACAAAATAAGTCTTTTAAAAAGAGTAGGGTGAAAGGTTCCCTTACTGACTTGGGTATCTTTCGAAACATACACCCCATGAAAGAAAGACAATACAACATTGATGTAAATACTCATAAACGAATGTATATTACACAAAGAGTAGAATAATGGGAAGTACATATACCACTCAAAGGAAATGGTGGCAAATGTAGCACAAATCTCACAGGAATAAAAGTGAGATGAAAAATCCCTTATGAAAACTCGGCAGCCTATCAGCGCCACTTAAAACTTACAAAAATGGATTGATGATATCAAATAGGGTCTCTCATCATATTACAATACAATTTAAAGCAAGAGGAATATAAAATAACATCCCCCAACATAACAAAGAGGAGCTTAAAAGAAGTGACATAAAGGAGAGTACATGAAAAGAAAGAGAGAGGTTAGATCTCTTACGAAAATTCGGCAGCCTAACGGCGCCACTCAAAACTTCCAAAATGGATTGATGAGAGAGAATAGGGTCTCTCATCATATTAACATACAAATTACAGTATGATTAATATAAATTAACATCCCAATAACAAGAAATATGAGCTTTAAAAGGAATGACATAAAAGAGTGTATTTAAAAAAGAAAGAGAGGAGTAGGATCCCTTACCTCGGGTCCGACTTGACTTGATCGTTCTTTAATCTCATGAATAATAAACTAGAGTTAATTTATACTTCCTTGAGAACCTTTTTCAACTTCATTATTCCTTTTAAATCACTTATTCCCATGTTATAATCATTCTGTAATCATTTAAGTTAATAATGTTTGTTTTGTCAATATTTGGTTCTTAAGTCGAAAGTGGACTTCATATAATTACATGTTGTTCATGGGGTCAGAGGTTCATTATATCTAGAATTATATTCATGATTTGGGTATCATATATATCATATATATCCAGAATATACATGTATTTATAATATTACATAACATTTAGAGTTAAGAAATGAAATGCACCATTCATGGTGACGGTAAGTCGTACGTACGCATGAATGCTACTTCCATTTCTATTTCATATTTAATGGAATTAAAACATAATGATACATAATAGTATTTTAATTCAAGTATGGTATCATATATAATAACATTAATTATATCCTTTATATGTACCACATATGGTATTAACGAATCAAATCACTTTGAGGGGGCGGTAGTCCGTAATTCCTAAAAATGAAATTATCATGTTTACCCACAATGGAAACCATAAAGGTATGCCACAAAAGAAAAATACAGAAGCTTAAGTAAAACATAAACATATTATATATAATATATAAATATATTTTCATCTTAATGTCCACCTATGAAGGTGTTAAAAGAATGTTGAACAATCATCGTTTCGGGAGGCTTAAAATCACCATCCACGGAAACAGTATGTTCTTTAACCATTCGATGTAGGTGTGTGTAAGTGTAGCTCGAATAATTCTCATAAAAACATCCTAGTATATTGAAGATACTGGAGTTGTTAAAAAATAAATGAATAAAAAGAGTTTATGGGGTTGGAGAAGCAAAATAAAACAAAATGACTCAAGTGAATACATTACCTTAAAATCGCGTAATTCCCTTTAGTTTGAGCTCAAAGGCTTCCTTGGGAAGACTTCTGCCCAATGTGAGGCTTCAAGGAGTAAGAGAGGGATGTGGAGAGACAAACTGGTGATGGGTTGACCGAGGAAAAGGCTTTGGAAGTGTGGGTAAAGAGGTAGAGGTGGGGGCCTTTTATAAGAGGAGAGGAGGGGCACTCTTGGAAAGTAAAGAAAAGTTACTTTATTTTAGAATGAGTTTCGGATTTTAGTGGTCCCACATTGATGTTTTTCGAGGATAAGGTGATAAGGGTTCTAAATCCACCCATTCAATAGGTTTTGGACATGTGTAGGTCTTAGATTTTACATTATCTTTTCATTTCATTTAAATCCTTTATTAATGAGGTAATCGCTGCATCATCATGATGTCATAAATAATTTAATATATTTATTGTCTAAAAATTATAAAAAAAATTAATCATGTAGGAAATCTATTTATATTTCTAATGAATATTTATAGTCAAAAATATGACTTGTATAACCCTATGTAAAAATTGTTTTAGTAAAATATCTCATGTTTGTGTCATTTTTACTTTAACATTAAATAAAATGTTATTTTTGTCATTTCCCAACCAAAGTGGCTCCATGGGGTCACCAAGTTGACCCATGGAATGTATTGGTCGTCCATGACACATCCAATGAGGTTAGGACATGTTTCAAACTCATATCATATTATTAAAACATTGTTTTTACCTTAAACTACACTAATTACCACTAATCGCGATTAAAAACTTAATAAGTTACTATTCACCAAAAAATTATTTTAATCCCATTGAACCACATTCTCCTTCCTAATGACAACATTGTATGTTAGATTTTTGAAATTCAAAACACAAAGGTGGCAAAATTTCATTTAAATGGAAAATCAGTTTTTATAAGTACCACTTAGTGGTTTCACTATTCATCAAAAATTGATGTTTTTCAGAAAATTACCAAAAATTCACCCTAAGCTATATTTGATATTCCGAATTCAAAAATAATTCATATTTTACAAAATTCATAACATATATGTTAAATTAATTAATTTAATAATTAATTCCCGCTGTCAGAACAAATAGCGTGTTTTTATGAAACAATATATATTGAAAGATTGACACTAGATTAAGTCAAATTTCAATGTGAAATTAATTCCAATGACCACTATTTGATTAAATGGTAAAAATATATTCTAATTTCACTTTAAAAACAATTCAAAAGATAATCTAATCATATAAATAAATTAGATTAAAAAAAGGTTTTGAATTAAAATACAACATTTTTCACTATTCATTAAAAATGAACTTTATCAGAAAAATACCAAAAATTTACACAAAGTAAATTTTGATGCCCCGATTCTAAAAAATTATTTTATTTTGTCAAATATAACACATAAAATTGTCAAAAAGTGGATTTAAAAGAGGTTCTCTATCAAAAGGCGGTTAATCGACCTTTTAAAGAATATTAGAATTTCTACGCTTAAAACCGAATTCATTCACATTTTTAATCCTCTAACATTTATTGTAAAAAGTAAAAATATTTAACAAACATATATAATCATTTTTTAGTTAGTTCTGTTCATTCCATCTAATACAACGTCAAGGCGTTAACTACCATTTAAAATAATATTATTATAGTGCAACGTAAGATTTCAAAGGAACTCGTTGTTGCGTATTGGGTACACCATCGAGCATAGAGTTCCCTTTAAAGTAATATTAATATTTTATCCACAAATATGGATAAATATAAAAATTTCATATTCTTTATTTACCTGGGGTGTTACATCCTTCCCCCCTTTTGGGAATTACATCCTCGTAATTTCAAAATTGGGCTTGAAAACTCCATTGAAAGTCCCACATCGGAAAAAGGAGTAAATTAAACTATCACTTTAAAAGAAAGAAAGGTAAGTACAAAGGTCACCCGAGTTAACCCATACTAGAATTCCATGTATGAAAATATGGACATGGAGGAAAAAACAAAGGGTCATGTTCTGATGGGGAGTGATAGTAAACATGTCTAGGAGAAAGTTAACCATAAGAAAATCACAAACATGTGATGGGTTAAACGGTATTCGATTCCTCAGTAGGAAAAGTTAACAGAAAACATTTTTGTTTTAAGTTACTTTTCATTGAGGAATTTATCTTTGAGCATAACTAAATCATAATGAAACATACTAACTTGTCATGTAGACTTTCAACTTTTACTAGATTCCTTAATCAAGCTCATATTTTCTCCAAAAGACGAGTATTTAGGAAGACTTGTTCACATTATGAGTACTATAATCATATTCTATAGAATAACCTAATCCACAAAAGAGAACTATACACTTTCCATGTCGTTAGACTTTAACCAAAACAAAAACCAAACAGGTTAGTACATGATCAGATAATCCAGGAAAGGATAACCCTTGATAAAAAGAAAATCTATTCTTAATCTCTAGAATTTGTCCAACAAAACCCAATGTTCAACGAGGACCATTCGATAAACAATTTGTCCATAAATTTCTTCAAAGTAAACCAAACTAGGATTGAAACCCAAATATTTGAAGGATTTAGTCACATAGTCTTCCAAGTTAAATCGTAACATTTATCTCCAAACAACATCAGTTGCTCTTAATGTCTCGTACTGAAAAGTAATAAACCTAATCACATATCCTCCATGATAGGTTAATAAATTGCCATAGATAACCCAAAATCAACTTACTCTTAATTCATAAAATCATCTAACTAAAAAGAATCAGTCAAACTAACCAGGGACTTCACGTAGTCCAGTGGTAGGCGATAAATACCAGTCGCACTTTGGTTGTGGGTTCGATTCCCGCAGCTTTGTCCGACGTGATAGGTTGCTACACGGTCTGCGTGTTGTCCTTTTTCCCAAACTATATAATTCTTAAAACATTCCCCAAAATGAGATAAAATATTCAAAAATAATCAGAACATATTTTAACCTCAATTTTATCTCACGCCTTCCATTTTCCATCATAACATATAATAACCCATAATTACCTCAAAAGTAAGGATCATATAAACCCTAATGGTTACCTTTATAATTATTACCTGAACTTCCACATCGATTGGTCATCTCGTACATGATGCATTATAGATCATACCAAGGTTCACGTGGTTGATCATGACTCCTAGATATTTGGTTTAGAACTAACATGATTTTCCTCCATGAATCCCCCATTTCATCCAGTCTCTTAATCAGAGAACCACCACAGTTTCCTTCAAAACTATTATCACTTTGGTGCCTGCTAGATCCATCCATTCACTAAAAATAGAAATGTCAGTGTGAGTATATCAACAAAACCATCATGTACTAATGAGGAAGGTAAACACTATGATATACTTACTCATTCACTTTATCTAAAACTAGGACTCTTTCTAAAATCCTAACCGTTATGGCAATGTCACTTATGCTTAGAGAATACCCTAACCTCTAAAGTTATCTAAACCGACCTCTGATACCAACTATATGGCCCCATCCTTAAACCTTTCTTAATCTTGAGTTATTACAAGATAACACATTGAGGATCTTTTCAGGTTTAGAGTTTTTGAGAATTAGATCCTAAAACTTCCATTATATTCCACATTTAAACAAAGTGGTTACATAAAAGATAGTATTCATTTTTTTCCCATCAACGGAAACATATTTAAAAATAAAGCATGGATTCTTTCTTGACCCTTCCTTGACACTATCATCATATCATGTACCTTTCCCTTGACCTGTGAAAAACATTTAAAAAAAACATTGGATGAGAATAAAAATCTCAGAAAGGGATATAAAAATATGGAAAGGAAACATGAGTACATGTTTACATAAGAATGAAATCATACTTTACCCATAAAACATAAGAACTTTAACATACATCATAAAATCATGAATAAATCATAAAATTCATAAGACATAAAGGTAACTTGAGGCATTCATAACATTCTTACATAGGGAGTAACCCTCTTGATTACGTTTGGAATAACCACCATAGTATATTACCTAAATCTCTTTACAAAAACCTTAACGTTTAACTCCTTCACGTTACCCAATGCATTGGAGAGCTATATCGGGCTCACCCGCCCTTAGTTTATCACAGAACCACCCTTATTCATAAACAATGCCCAAGAACCATAAAATAATCATATAACATAACCTAAACACACAAAAATAGATAACATTCCCACATTGTAATAACAATATAACATTTTAAGATATTGAAATAATGAATCCATTCTAAAAACCATTATCAAAACCATATAAAACATTTAATAAAGAGATTTTTGAATCAAAGTGTCCCATACCACATTGAAGATTTTAACATTTTAAACCATTAATATCCATATAAATAAATCCTTAAGACCATTTTGAAAACATGGATATTAATGAGAAAAATTTATAAGAATAGATCATTAAAACATTTAAAACGATATTTTAGTTAAAGTGTTTTTAACAAAATGAGAGACACATGAATACAATAATTGAGGAATAACATTTAATTAGAACATTATAATATCATGAGAATAGAGGTATTCATGATATAATATTACAAAGGACAGTATATAAACCATATAAGAGTGAATTGGTGCATAAAAACAGTGAAGTCTCAATAGAAATGTAAAATGAGACGAAATCCATAATAAAGAAGGTATCCTTAAATCAATGATAAATCAATATCATAATTATGTGTGAAAAATATAAATAGACCCAATATAAGTGGATATTGAGTGTAAAAGAATCAAAGGTCATTCACACATATTCATAGGATGACATATTCAATAACTACATGTTGAACCCAAAGAAATCGAAATTGGGTTAAGAAGTTCCCTTGGTAAAATTCGACAGCCTAACGACGTCACATAAAATTTTAGAAAAAGAGTTGATCAGAGAGATAAATGGTATATCATCACTTGGACTTAAAATTTATGGAAATAAGGATATATAAGAACATATCCCCACATAATAAGATGAAAATTAAAAGACATAACAAAAGAAGTCTTTTAAAAAGAGGAGGGTGAAAGGTTCCCTTACCGACTTGGGTATCTTTCGAAACATACACCCCATGAAAGAAGGACAATACAACATTGATGTAAATACTCATAAACGAAAGTATATTACACAAAGAGTAGAATAATGTGCAGTAAATATACCATTCAAAGGAAATGGTGGAATATGTAGCACAAATCTCACGGGAATAAAAGTGAGATGAAAAATCTCTTACGAAAACTCGGCAGCCTATCGGTGCAACTTAAAACTTCCAAAAATTGATTGATGAGATCAAATAGGGTCTCTCATCATATTACAAAAAAATTTACAGAAATAGGAATATAAAATAACATCCCCCAACATAACAAATTGGAGCTTAAAAGAAGTGACCTAAAGGAGAATACTTGAAAAGAAAGAGAGAGGTTAGATCTCTTACAAAAATTCTGCAGCCTAACGACGCCACTCAAAACTTCAAAAATGGATTGATGAGAAAGAATAGGGTCTCTCATCATATGAACATAAAAATTAGAGTAATAGTAATATAAAAGAACATCCCAATAACAATAAATATGATCTTTAAAAGGAATGACATAAAAGAGTGTATTTAAAAAGAAAGAGAGGAGTAGGATCCCTTACCTCGGGTCTGACTTGACTCGATCGTTCTTTAATCTCCTGAATAATAAACTTGAGTTCATTTCTACTTCCTTTATAACCTTTTTCAAGTTCATTATTCCTTTTATATCACTTATTTCCATGTTATAAACATTATGTAATCATTTAAGTTAATAATGTTTGTTTTGTCGATATTTGGTTCTTAAGTCAAAAGTGGACTTCTTATAATTACATGTTGTTCATGGGGTCAAAGGATCATTATATCCAGAATGATATTCATGATTTGTATATCATATATATCACATATATCCAAAATATACATGTATTTATAATATTACATAACATTTAGAGTTAAGAAATGAAATGCACTGTTCATGGAGACGGTAAGCCGTACGTACGCATGAACGCTACTTCCATTTCTATTTCATATTTAATGGAATTAAAACATAATGATACATAATAGTATTTTAATTACAGTATGGTATAATATATAATATCATTAATTATATCCTTTATACATACCACATATGGTATTAACGAATCATATCACTTTGAGGGGGCGGTAGTCCGCACTTCCTAAAAATGAAATTATCTTGTTTACCCACAATGGAAACCATAAAGGTATGCCACAAAAGAAAAATACAGAAGCTTAAGTAAATCATAAACATATTATATATCATATATAAATATAGTGTCATCTTAATGGCCACCTTTAAATGTTTTAAAAGAATGTTGAACAATCATTGTTTCGAGAGGCATAAATTCGCTATCCACAGAAACAGTATGTTCTTTAACCATTAGATGTAGGTGTGTGTAAGTGTAGCTCGAATACTTCTTATAACAACATCATATCATATTGAAGATACTGTATCTGTTTCAAAAGAAATTAATAAAAAGTGTTTAGGGGGTTGGAGAAGCAAAATAAAACAAAAGGACTCAAGTGAAGACATTACCTTAAAATCGGGTAACTCCCTTTGGTTTGAGCTCAAAGGCTTACTTGGGAAGACTTCTGCCCAAAGTGAGGCTTCAAGGAGTGAGAGAGGGATGTGGAGAGATAAAATTTTCAGGGGTTGGACGAGCCAAAGGCTTTGGAAGTGTGGGTAAAAAGGTAGAGGTGGGGGCATTTTATAAGAGGAGAGGAGGGGCACTCTTGGAAAGTAATGAAAAGATACTTTATTTTAGAATGCGTTTCGGATTTTAGTGGTCCCAAATTGATGTGTTTCGAGGATAAGGTGATAAGGTTTCTAAATCCACCCATCCAAAAGGTTTTGGACATGTTTAGGTCTTATATTTTACATTATATTTTCATTTTATTTAAATCCTTTATTAATGAGGTAATCGCTGCATCATCATGATGTCATAAATAATTTAATATATTTAATGTCTAAAAATTATAGAAAAAAATTCATGATGTAGAAAATATCTTTATATTTCTAATTAATATTTATAGTCAAAAATCTGACTTGTATAATCCCATGTAAAAATTGTTTTAGTAAAACATCTCATGTTTGTGTCATTTTTACTTTAACATTAAATAAAAAGTTATTTATGTCATTTCCCAACCAAAGTGGCTCCAGGGGGTCCCCAAGTTGACCCATGGATTTTCTTGGTTGGGAATAACACATAAAATGAGGTTAGGCCATGTGTAAAGCTCATCTCATATTATTGAAACATTATTTTTACCTTAAACTACACTAATTACCTCTAATCACGATTAAAAACTTAATAAGTTACTATTCACCAAAAAATTAGTTTAATCCTATTGTACCACATTTTACTTCCTAATGACAACCATGTATGTCGGATTTTTGAAATTCAAAACACAAAGCTGGCAAATTTTCATTTAAACAGAAAATCAGGTTTTATAAGTACCACTTAGTGGTTTCACTATTCATCAAAAATTGATGTTTTTCAGAAAATTACAAAAAATTCACCGTAAGCTATATTTGATATTCCGAATTCAAAAATGATGTCTATTTTAAAAAATCCATAACATATATGTTAAATTAATTAATTTAATAATTAATTCCCACTGTCAGAACAAATAGCGTGTTTTTATGAAACAATATATATCAAAAGATTGACACTAGTTTAAGTCAAATTTCGATGTGCAATTAATTCCAATGACCACTATTTGATTAAATGGTAAAAATATATTCTAATTTCACTTTAAAACCAATTCAAAAGATAATCGTATCATATAAATAAATTAGATTAAATAGAGGTTTTGAATTAAAATACAACATTTTTCACTATTCATTTAAAATGAACTTTTTTGGAAAAATACAAAAAATTTACACAAAGTAGATTTTGATGTCCCGATTATAAAAAATTATTTTATTTTGTCAAAAATAACACATAAAATTTTCAAAAAGTGGATTTAAAAGAGGTTCGCCATCAAAAGGCGTTTAATCGACCTTTTAAATTATATTAGAATGTTTATGCTTAAAACTGAATTTATTCATATTTTTAATCCTCTAACATTTATTGTAAAAAGTAATAATATTTGAAAAACATATATAATAATTTTTTAGTTAGTTATGTTCATTCTCTCCAATACAACGGCTAGGTGATAACTACTATTTAAAATAATACTATTATAGTGCAACGTAAGATTTCAAAGGAACTCATTGTCGCGTATTGGGTACGCCATCGAGCATAGAGTTCCCTTTAAAGTAATATTAATATTTTATTCACAAATATGGATAAATATAAAAATGTCATATTCTTTATTTACCTGGGGTGTTACACTAACCCAATGAATTTCAACATCATGTGGAATGGATATATGTGCAGGAACATATGCACAAAATATTTGAGAACGAGTATTGAACTGACATCCTATGTATCTAGATTTTAATATGAATACTAGTTATCATAGTTCTCTCACACCATTGAGACTATCCTAATGTGGATACCCTCAGAATGGGTGAGTTTATCTAATTACACTCATTTTTTCTCACATATTTAGAATTCCAAGGCTATTAGTGATTCATTATGTGAATGATTTGACTATATAACATCCATAAGACCATGTGATGTATGCTCAGTGTGATAAACAAGGGATAGAATTTAATCATCCTCACTACATGTGGATGTGGGTCTTATGTGTTGGAAATTACATTTGGATGTTTTAATATAGAGATATGTCCTTAAGGAGGAGTCCTATATATCTGGGTTAGGGAATGAATTAGATTTATCGAAGCTTAGTCTACATATATTTTTGCTGATGGATGATGTAAAATGATTAGCACATTGGAATACTTTGGTCCTAATGTTTGAAATGATGGAGACATGAGGAAACATCCCTTAATTGGGTTCCCACTTGAGATCAAGCCTTAGAAAGAAATCGTATGTATCTATGTGATTATAAGAATCATAGACATCATAGGTTTTTTTATTCGGGAACACACACGGAGTGTTTCTCATTGTGGTTGTCCAACTGTAAGGCATGGGTGTCAATTTATAGAATTTCACGAGAAATGGGTTGAATTACCAGTGGGCGGCAAGTGACTTGTTATGACATGTCCATGGGATTTATCATGATACAAATAATAAACCAATGGATAATCATGTTACCTGGGGGACTTGTCATGGTACAGTTGCATGAATCGAGTGGATTATGAGAAGCACATAAGAATAATCATATATGTTTTTTTCACAATCCTCCCATAATTTAGCCATTTTTTAATCTTTTGTTGTATATTCTGAAGATTATTTTTTTATCCGGATTTATGTCTCATGAATTGTATAAAATTTTTGTTATTCCCTTCATGTAACCCTCCATAAGTTTGTCATGTGCTCTATGAGTGATCACACAATGTGCTTATGCTTGATGTATGACATTTGGGGTTATTCCCTAAATTTTACATGATGGTATTATTTTATGGTCATGAGATCATCCACTTCAAGAAATCGGATATTCTACCTTGGTGAGATGTTGTGAGTCATCAAATAAAAGTATATGCGTTTTCATGTTGGGTTGAGGGATTTATAGGCCTTTTCCCTGTGATTTTTCAGTGCTTTCCCCAAAACATATTGCACAAATCCAGGAATCAGTCAGCAGAGGGAATTAATATCATTCATTTTCACTAATTATTTATGTAGGTAATTTTAGGGGAGTCGCTTGATTATTATTAACCATGGTATCATCCCTTTGAACACCCCATTTATTGGATTATGTCTAATTGGTTGGGTCTTATCAAATCATACATAAATTTTGACGGTCATACGTATTGTTAGGCCAACATGTCTAGAGAATTTTAAAATATTAGGATTCCTACTAAAAGGATTTATGATGCTCAGTTAGTGGGATTTAATAAAAACTAAAAAATGGTTACGGTGAATTTTATGGATTTTTATAAAATTGTTGAATTTTTGAATAGTCAAAAATAGTAATTTACTATATTTATCATTTCAATCCAAAGATATTGTATTCGAGTCATGGATGATGTATGAATCCATTAATTTAAACTCAAATCACTATTTTCTAAAATTATTCAAAATAATAAACATTATCGATAGTCATGAGACAATATAATAAACAAATAAATATAAATTTAAAAACCACCATGCTCCTCCAACTATAAATACCACCTCGTACCTCCTCTTCTCGTAACACATTCTATGATTTGGAGCATGGAAATATTCATCTAAATTCCTCTTTTAATCCTATTACCCATATCTTGGTCCTATAGATCTCACAAAAATTCCATATCTGATTTTTTTATGGAGGATCTCGATGATGACGACATTCATGTTGTGAAATCCTTCTTCATTCTTCTTTGAATTCATTTTTATTTGTTACACCCCATCGCCTACCACATACAAAATATAATAATTACTAAATTATAATATATACATACCATAATTTTATTATATTAATGGAAAATCCATTAACATATCTCTTCTCAATCTTATTATCTTAAAAATGGAAACAACATTCGTGATGTGTCGATTCACTAACATCAGGGACCATAATTTTTAATTTTTGATTACTACCGTCATGGATTGTCATAAATCCATTATAATGGTAAAATAATATTTTAAAATTTAAATTATAACTTTTTTTATTTTTTGGAACTAAAATATATACATAATATTATATATAAAAACTAGTTCCCAATGATCAAAAGACCTCCAAAATATTTTAATTATTTTTCATTAGAATTTTACTTAATAATCTTTCTTATATATGAAAACTAATATATCACACCATTTAAATTTATATATGTGAATCAATATCATATAATTACACTTCTGAGGTTCTTATTACTTTTTATAAGAGCACTTGTAATTAAACTCAAGGGATCCAATCATAAAATCATGAAACGAACGCACAAAAACCACAAAACTAATCATTATAGTACATCCAAATAGACAGAAATTAATTTCAAAAAATTAATAAATAAAATATATGTTTATTAGTATCTTAATTAATTTATTAATGAATATAATTATATTTTAACGTACAATTATGTAAATTGGAAAAAAAAATTGGACATATGTTAAGTGAACTCCCCAAACCTCCAAATTACATTTGGGTTACACATTCTCTCTCTTTACCATAATGTAACTATTAATTATTATTTTATAATCCTACAAAATTCGATTTTTATGTTTCAAAAATGATTACCTATCTCAATTATTATTTCATTTATGTTAGAATACATGTTTTAGAAGCATCCCTTTTGAATTCCCTCTTATAAACATGACCTATAAAACGGAACATCACAATTTCTTAAGCATATTAATGTATAATCCATAATGCATATTAATAAAAAAATAGTTTTAAAATTCACATATTTAATCCTAAAATTCAATTTAATTAATTTTTGGTTTTATGTCAAAAATAATTTCATTGAGGTCTTTACTGTTTCTTTAATACTTTTCTCCTAAACTAGACTAAAGTGATACAATTATAAAGTTTTATAAACATACTTTCTGCATGTCTTCACATCATTTGGAAATAATTTATCATGATATATTATTATTTTCAATTTTTAATTTTGATACATGATTTAAACCTTTTCTTTCATAGATTCCATTATGATACCCCCATTCCTTATTCCTTGTGACAAGATTATTATACCCATTTCTATGCAAGGGTGTCTGTTATGTTTAATCCCATTTCTTGATTCTTTATGTGGAACACATATACATAATAATATTCTAATGGGTTCACCTAGATAGTGAACCAATTCATTGGGTAATGATTAGTCTCATGAGACATCCCTTTAGGATATGGAGTTAGCCTAACTCATTTATGGGACTTTGTATAGAATGCAATATAGTCTTGCAAGTTATCCTTGACATATGTCTATATCATGTAATATTTTTTTGCCCCATTCCTAGGTATCCATGTTTACATGATCCCATTTTCAATTTATTATGCTTTCATATTTTTATTCATATTCCTATCCTTTTTAGGTCATCGTGTTAGGCTTTATAACTCCTGAAATATTCATTATTCCTATGTTTATTCCGCTAATGGGATTTTTAGCCCATTTAATTAATAATGTATTCAACAGGTTATTCTAATAAAATTTAATAGATCAAATAAAGGTAAGAAATCATTATGGACATTAAAAAAATGATGATTTTATTTTGGTTTTCTGTTTTATAATTATTTACTGCATCCACCAAAGACGCAATACATTAGGATCCTCAGTTTTTAATTTGATGTTAGAATGCTTAAAATTATGTAAATATATGTATATAAATATAGTTTATTTATTATTGCAATCATAGAATGGTCTACTTATTATTGGATATTAGGACTAGAAAAAATTAGTTATAATTCTGAGGATAATTCTCACATAATGGATAACCTAGGCTGAAACATAGGGAATCACATGCGAAGATATAATTTAAACTTACAACATTATCCATTTATATTAAAAATTTTATTTTTAATATTATTATTTTCTAAATAATCATTCTCCCATAACAATAATTATGATTCTTATTTAATGGCTTAAAATAGTAGAAACTTTTATAATAATCAGTGTGATTGGAAATGTGATGATTTTCCACACAAAATGAAAATTATGATGGGAACAGGAGCTCAAAATATTATAATAGTACTTGATCAACAAGCTCAAGTAATGATTAATAAATTGAATTCTGTGGAACACCATCCTTATCCTATGAAAGAGAAATTTCCAGTTGAATTCTTTATCCGTCATACACTTTCTCTCTTTAGTGGATATTATGATCATTTTTCCAGGGAACAGTGTATTAAGTTCATTGAGAAGATATTCTATGTTCTTCAATTATTATAACAAGATAAATTCATGATATAGGTGTGTCATTTTGATCGAGAAAATGATTAGTGGTGGATAATTATAAAAAATATAATGTACAAGGATGAAATCGATTCCATGGATTAGGAATCATTCAATATCATATATATCAATAAATATTTTCCCCAAACTCTCCATCATAATAAGGAATGGTATTTTCTTAGATTGAAGAAAAATGAATACGATTTTATTGGGGATTCTGTGGAAACAATTACAAGGCCATCATGATACGCCTATAGATTTTTCATGAACAGTAAAACACAGGTAGACTGTTTATTTAGGGTACTAAAGCTAAGTCTATGAATATAATTTCTAACATTAGACATCAGCAACAATGAGGACAATTTTTGTTTTTCCCTTTAAGGTTGAAATGGAGATCATATAATCTTAATGGTCTTATGGTCCTATATATAAATAGTAAAAAATAAATATTAATAAGGGAGGATGAATATATAATCCCCATGACATAATGAAAAAACAAATACAATGTCTCAAATGTGTGGAGAGAATAATCCTAGAAACTACATTAGGGGAACTAGGTGATGCATAAAATGTGCAAGAGTGTGTCATCATGATAAATTTTTCTGATGGTAATTAAATAAACCCATTAATATTGAGGAATAAAGGGAGGTTAAAACCAAAAA
The DNA here is from genome assembly GCA_963277665.1 of Viscum album. NCBI lineage: Eukaryota > Viridiplantae > Streptophyta > Magnoliopsida > Santalales > Viscaceae > Viscum > Viscum album. The sequence goes on from OY728141.1 coordinate 1,076,115,276, forward strand.
TCATCCCTTAGTGCAATGTTTCTTCTACAAGGAACATGGCAATTATGCTATCTCATTCTCTAATGCAAAGATTGTTTGTGGAAATCATGAAAAACCTCCAAGGTCAAAAGGAAGGGAATATTATGTCACTATTACTAAGCTAAATATAACAATGATTTGGTAAAAGGTTCAATGGTTAGTAATTCAACAATAAAGAAAGTTCTATTTAATTATGGTTCTACAAAGTCTATCATATCCTGAATTTTTAGTAGAGATATAAAAAACCCAACCTAAAAATATGATGGTTGAGTAATATATTATAATATAGAACGTGTAAATTATTGCATCTAAATTATATAATTCATCCCCAGTCAATGTAGGATCGAAATAGTGATGTAGATGCTCAATATACAAGAGGGGGGTGAATTGTATACTTTAAAAATTCCTTTGGAACCTTTAAAGTTAGTTAAGAATAACTATGTTTTCCTTAAGCAAAGGAAAAGGCTATGTTTAACAAAGTTAAACTAAGCAAATTCACAACACCTCTAACACCCAATGTAAACTTGGAAAGAGATTCTACCTTAAAGCGTATAGAATCTAAATTAATCAGAGTACAAGTAAGGAAATATAAGAAAGTTATACATTCCTTATAATACAAAATACAGTGGAATATAAACAAGTAGTAAAACTACTAGTAACAAGATATAAGTCTTTTAAACCAAAGAGAAGGGTATCCAACAACCTTGGATAAAGGTCCCTTGATTTATACTTTCAAGAAATTCTGTCTTACCCACACCAGGGTAAGCCCTCGATACGACGATCAGAGTCTCTGTCTTGCTATCCCTGCAAGCCCTCAACTTCACGGTAGTTGGCAACCTCTGTCTTCCTCAGCAAGGAAGCCCTCGAACTTCAAGGTAGTCGGCACCTCTGTCTTCCTATCCCCGGAATCCCTCGAATGTAATCACCAACATTCGGAGTCACACGAAGCTTTGAGAGTTAATAAGAGCCTCTCTCTCTAGAATTCACTTCAACAACATGTATGCACAAAACAATGTTGTTCATCTGTCATCAGTTATCAGCAGCAAAAAGCTCTTTCAAATGAGCTCCTATTTATAGGTAAGGTCGGCTCCTTCTCCAATGGTCATATTTTCCTTAAAGAACGGAGGGACCTGTACACATGTCACTTAGACAACGGTTAGTTTAAAACAAAACAGACGACATCGTTTTATAACAAAACAAGTGTAATAGAATGTACGACATCGTTTTAAACTCTAACATAAATGTTCGGAATGAAAACTTCGTAGTGAAGGTTCGGAGTGTAAGGAACAATAGTAAAGAGTAAACAAATTTTAGAAGAGTATGCAATATAAAAGTTCGAAGTCAAACAAAGATATTTTTCGGAGTCTGAATTAATTCAGAGTATATAAAACAAAGATACTCAAATTCTGTTTAATAGGTGAATTCGGAATGAGAATTCAGAATAGGAATTCATCATCAGAAATCGTAATGAGAATTCATCATCAGGATTTGTAATGAGAATTCGTCATCAGAATTCGTAATAAGAATTCGTCAATAGAATAAGTAATGAGAATTATTCATCAGAATTCGTAATGAGAATTCATCATCAGAATTCATAATGAGAATTCGTCAACAGAATTCGTAATGAGAATTATTCATCAGAATTCGTAATGATAATTCTTCATCAGAATTTGTAATGAGAATTCTTTATCAGAATTCGTAATGAGAATTCTTCATCAGAATTCAAAATGAGAATTCTTTATCAGAATTCGTGATGAGAATTTTTCATTAGATTTTGTAATGGGAATTCGGAATGAGCTTTCTTCATGAGAATTCATAATGAGAATTCTTCCTCATAATTCGTATTCTGAATCTGGAATAGAACTTAGTCAGAGTTCATATCCGGAATTCGGAATGAAACTTCCTTATAGTTCTTATCCAGAATCCGAATCCTAAAATAGAATGCTTTACAACAAAGTTTCAATGATTCCGAGAAAATAGAAATAAATCCGAATTTCATACTTAAGAAAAATATGGATTAAAATAAGATAAGGATAATTTTTCTTATAAAAGCCATTTTTCTTATAAAAGAAATTTTCCTTATAAAAGCAATTTTCCTTAAGAAAGCATTTTTTCTTATAAAAGCCATTTTTCATATAAAATCAATTTTCCTTATAAAAGAAATTTTTCTTATGATAAGATGTTTGTGATTTTAAAAACAAGAAGGAATGGAAATGTCATAAGGAAAACCTTATTGACTCAACAATCTTCCCCTTTTTGGAAAGCACAAACTTCCTTACGAAAAAGAAATTCTAAGAAGAAAGAAAAAAATTAAGGCTTATCTCCCTTTGCTTTAAGGATATTGATGAATACGACTAACTCCCCCTTAGGCTTTGATACTCTAAGGATCGTATTCAGATTTCCGGAGTGATAGATAGGAATGTCTTCTTTAATGAAAAAGCTCCCCCTTAAACAAACTCTTATTTAGAGTTTTTCTTTTTCTTAAGGATCTTTTTCTTCTCCCCCTTTGATAAACTCTTATTAGAGTTCTTCTTTTTCTTAAGGATCTTTTCCTTCTCCCCCTTTGTGATTTTCAAAAAGAATTGGAGGGAATAGAAAAAATAACAAAGTACCTGAAAAATTAGTAATGACAACAATAGAAACGACAAGCACAACTTTCATTAAAATTTGAAATCTCAGCAACAACAAAAATTACAACAAAAAGATCGGATTAGGTTATTTCGGATCTTTTTCCTTTGACATGAGCCCCTTTAAAATAGTCTTGATCTTCTTTAGGTCTTTATGATCTTCTTCAACTTGTTTCTCTAAGACAACTATTCTTGCGGACTGAGCTTCAATTTTTTCTTCCTGGGCTTTCAGCTTTTCTTCCTGAGCTTTGATCTTTTCTTCCTGAGCCTTCATCCTTTCTTCAAAATCGATTCGATGATCCCTTTCAAACTTCCAGTTTTGAGAAACGGAATTCAGCTTCCCATTCAGATCTCTCACTTCTTGAATCCGGAAGTTCTTTTCTTCTGTGAGCTTCTCTTCAAAGGATGCAGTTAACTCATTATCTTCTTTTCCTCGGTCTCAAAGGAATCTTTAACATTTTCTTGAAACTCATTAAGCAACCTCATCTCTTCCACAGTCTTCTTCGACCAATTTTTCATCCTCTTGCAAGATTTTCTATGAGCTTCGTAGCCAACGAAAAACATTTTGAACTGAGCCTCTATTTCAACACACTTGTCCATAACCATAGATACGGAGTTAGTTTTCTGATTCAATGCATGTTGGAGCATCTGGCATCTTGAATCAATACTTGAGAAGGTCGGAATGGTTCCCACCAACTTCTTCAAAGACTGAACAACAAAATCTTACCCCACTGAGGATGACTCCGAATCCGAAACTTTGCTTGGAGAAATTTCTTCTTCAACAAGTTCAAGCTTTCTCTTTGAAGAGATACCAACTTCCTTCCTCTTTCTCACTTCTGAGCTCGGAGTATCAGCAAGAATTTGCCTTCCCTTGTCTTTTTCCGGAATTGAATCATGTTCCGAAGTTCTCTTCTCACTATCAAAAACTTGAACAACATTATCTTCTTCATCAGCAACTTCCTAAACACGAACCCCTACGATTTCCTTTTGAGAAACATCTAGTAAAAGATGTTCTTCTTCTCCATGATAATAAACTTCTTCTTCTCCTTTCTCTTCTTCTATTGCTGGAGTAACTATCTTCGAAGATTCTGCTTCAGAAGCTTGGAGTGATAAGTGTTCCAAAGGTGTCCCCTTGTAATCATCTACTTGTTTCAGCACATCTCCAGTTTCACCACTTCCTTCAACACCCTCTTCTACTTGTTCAACTTGCTCAACTTGCTCTACTTCCTCAGTATTCTTAGCAACAGCTTGTTCTGGAGCAACGAGATTTCTTCCTGGAGTCTCAGGTAGAGATTCCAAGGAGAATGATCTTGGAACAGGAATGCTTCCGGATACCATCTCATTAAACTTTAACAACGCTTGGACTGCCTCGGCTTCTGACATCTTCTTCTTAAGCTTCTTTTCCTTTGCTTGTTTTTCAACCTCATCGGCAATTTTCTCCTTCAAGGCCTTAGCCTCCGCAGGGTCCAATCTGAACTGCGGATCCCCTTCTTTCCTTTTTTATTTATCTGCTCTCCACTTTGTAACAACCTCATCAGGATAGGGTTTCTTCTTCTTTGGCTTTGGAGGTGCGGAATGGACTTCCTTAGACTTAGGATTCTCTGCTTGTACTTCCACTTCTTTCAGCTTTCTCTTCCTTACTGGCTTAGATGATTCCGGTTCAGCAGCTTTCGGAGCCGCTTCTTCTTGATTTGGAAAATCGAAGAACTCACCAGTTTCCTTGTTGAAAGCCACATCCATCCTCTTAAGAGTACCATTGCTGACCAGCATGATCTTGAAAACTCTTGGCTTAGATTTGCAAGCCTCCTTGAAAGACTCAAGGAACCGAACAATTAACTTGGAGAGGATTTCTGGATACATAATAATCTGATCTCTCATATTTCCTTTCTTCAAATTTTCAATAGTAAGAAGAATGTTCTTCATCAAGTTGAACTTCCTTAAATTTATCAGGAAATCTAAGATATAGATCTCACTTTTCTTCAAGCTATCTTTATCACCTTTCCTCCGTACGATAAGTCCTTGTACCATAACTCTAGAATCCGGAAATTTGTAGATAGACTTTCAATCTTCGGAGCCTTGTCATCAGCCAGTCCGAGAGTTTCTAAGGATTTTTCCTTGTTGAAGCTACCCTTAGAGTCTGGAAACACATGTGAAGAAAACTCGGCTTCTACTTCATAAGACAGCCCTACCAAGCTTGCAGCCTTGGTGTGAGAAAGCTTGTAAGTGTTGCCATAAGACTTAAACGAGAACCTCTCCCTATTATCTTCCTTAAAAAAGGAAACTGATTCATAAAACTCGACAAGTAAGTCTGAATATACTTCATCTTGGTTCCCGGTTTTTGACACCGCAACATCTTCCCAGCCATTCAGCTTAATGTTCTTTGAAATAAGGGAATCATAGTTGTTGAAGAAATCCGGATGGACTGACCTATCTCTATAAACTAACCATTGCGAAATAGGCTTAGTGGATGACATTTCTTGAGATGCTAACTCCGTAGACATTCGGATTTTAAGTCCTCTGGGAAGTTTGTAACGGAGAAAACTGAAGTTCGGAACGGCCTTAAAACAGAGAGGCAGAGATTCGAGACGCGGGAGCTTGAGATCGATGTGGGACGAGTATTTGGGTCCCCTTTATATAGGCAACGAGATGACGGTTCACATTCCACAGTTGATCTAACGGTTGGAAAGAGATGAGATCAAATCTTACAGTTGAAAACTTGAATCCGATCTTTTTGAGGTTTTTATTAAGACAAAAAATTAAGAAAACTATAAACCGAAAACATAATACATGAAAATGCCAGCAAGAAAAGTATGACTACGAAAACTTGAGTAAGGAAATCATACGTTTCGGATTGGATTAGGAGGATTATTCGTAATGGATAATATAAAGATGAAAAAAAAACTTTATTATGAAAAGACAAAGTTCTCAAAAGTTTTCTACGGAAAACAATCTCACTACGAAAAACATAGTACGAAAAATTCAATACGAAAAACACATTACGGGTAAAAAATCGGTACAAAAATCTGGTTATGAAACTGCCAGTACGTAAAATTCCATTCCGGAAATTTTCAATACGAATACTTCCATTCCAGAAGTATTCTATACGAGAATGTCCAATCTGAAAAATTGTAGTTCTGGAAATTCCATTCCGGGAATATTCTTTCCGAAATATTTGAAAAAAAAATTGTTAAACCGACAAGCAAATGTACTCCCCCTATGAAAAGGAGTTTGTTACTATAAGGAGACTTTTTAAATAGAAAGTTAATTAAGAAATATTACCTTATGGTTATCATTCCTAACTTCTGTTTAATATATTCAAATCTATCAGAAGGCAAATATTTTGTGAAAATATCAGCAAGTTGATCTTGCGTTCTGATAAACTGAAGAATAATATCTCCTTTGAGTGTGTGATACCTAAGAAAGTGATGCCTAATATCTATGTGTTTTTCATGGGAGTGATGTGCAGGGTTCTTACTTAGGGCAATGGAACTTGTGTTATCACACAAAATTTGAGTTTTAGTAAAACTCAAGCCATATTCTGTGAGTGTGTGTTGCATCCACAACACTTGAGCACAACAACTTCCAGCTGCTACATATTCAGCTTTAGTAGTGGAATGTGCCACAGAATGTTTCTTCTTGCAGGACCAAGAAACTAAATAATCTCCTAAGAAATGACTAGTTCTGGATGTACTTTTTCTATCCATTCTACATCCACCAAAGTCAGCATCAGAAAATCTTTTTAGAAAAAAATCATTTCCAGAAGTATAAAATAATCCTAGATCCATGGTTCCCTTAAGGTAGCGAAAAATTCTTTTTACTGCCTTTAAGTGAGATTCCTTAGGATTGGATTGATATCTTGCACATAAGCATACTGAAAACATTAAGTCTGGTCGACTATCTGTTATGTAAAGTATACTTCCTATCATACCTCTAAAATATGTTTGACCTACTGGTTTCCCAACTTCGTCAAGATCTAAAGAGTTTGAGGTACCAATGGGAGTACTTATACTCTTAGTGTTGTCATAACCATACTTTTTAAGAAGATCTTTAATATACTTATGTTGAGATATGTAGGTTCCTTCTGGTTTTTGAGAAATTTGAAAACCAAGGAAAAATGTTAACTCATCCATCATACTCATTTCAAACTCAGATTTCATTAGACTAGCAAAAGAGTCAGTCAAAGATTGCTGAGTTGAACCAAATATAATGTCATCAACATAAATTTGAACAATCAAAATATTTCTCTTATCTTTCTTTATAAAAAGGGTTGGATCTGGATTTCCCTTAACATAGTTATTTTGAAGAAAAAATCCAGTGAGTCTATCATACCATTCTCGTGGGGCTTGTTTAAGGCCATACAAAGCTTTGGTAAGTCTAAAAACATGATCAGGATGTTTTGTATCTTCAAAGCCAGGAGGTTGTTCAACAAAAACTTCCTCTTGAACATAACCATTAAGAAAAGAACATTTCACATTCATTTGGAAAAGTTTGAAATTAAAGAATTCTGCAAAGGCAAGTAGAATACAGATAGATTCAAGTCTAGATACTGGAGCATAGGTTTTTTCATAGTCTATTCCTTCTTGCTGATTATAGCCTTTAGCAACAAGTCTAGATTTTTTTCTAACAATGACTCCATTATCATCACATTTATTTCTGAAAATCCATTTTACTCCAATAACAGAAGTTTCCTTAGGTCGTTCAACCAAGGTCCAGACTTTATTCCTTTCGAATTCATTTAATTCATCTTGCATTGCTTTGATCCAATCATCATCACCTAAAGCTTCATCAGTGCTTTTAGGTTCTAATTGGGAAAGAAATGCTAGATGTTCTACTTCATTTCTTAAGGAACTTCTAGTCCTTACAGGTTGGTTTACATCACCAATGATACTATCACTGGGATGATTCTTAAGAAACACCTGATTTGGGTTTTGTAAAACATGTTCATCAACATAGGGTAGAAAGTCTTCTGGGGTAAATGTTTCAGAAGTATCTTCTAGAACAATTTCCTTATCAGAAGGTTCTTGTATCAAAGGTTGACAATCAGTTTTTGAAAACACATCCGAAGATGTAAGTTGAGATGGTTTAAAAACAAAAGGATCTGACTCATCAAATTTTACATGTACTGTTTCCTCAACAGTACAAGTATTTTTATTAAAAACCTTATAAGCCTTAGAAGTTGTGGAATATCCTAAGAAAATTCCTTCATCTGACTTTGGTGAGAATTTATGTAAGTTATATTTAGTATTCAAAATGAATACTTTGCAACCAAAAACCTTGAAGTAGGAATGTCTTGGTTTTCTACCATTCCATAACTCATAATGAGTTTTATTAAGAAAAGGTCTAATCAAAACTCGATTTATAGTATAACAAGAAGTACTTACAGCTTCAGCCCAGAAATTTCTAGCAATAGAATATTCACTCAACATTGTTCTAGTTATTTCTTGAAGAATTCTATTTCTTCTTTCAACTACACCATTCTGTTGAGGAATTCTAGGTGATGAAAAATTGTGAGTAATACCTTTCTTACTACAAAAAGTTTCAAAATCAGATTTTTGAAATTCTCCTCCATGATCTCTATGAATAGTTTTCAATGGAAGGTTTTTCTCATTTTTAACTTGCGCTCTAAAACATTTGAAATAGGAAAAAGCTTCAGATTTCTTTTCTAGAAAATAGACCCAAGTAAATCTAGTGTAATAATCAACTAGAACAAACACATAGTATTTTCATCCAATACATCCAGTTTTTGTTGGACCAAAAAGATCCATGTACACTAACTGTAATGCATCGGTTGTTGAGACTTCACCAATTGACTTAAAACTAGATTTATGTTGCTTTCCATTTTGACAAGGATCACAAACTTTAGAAGAATCAAATCTATGCTCTGGTAGATCCTTAACTAGTTTCTTCTTAGAGAGTTTACATAGGTTCCTAAGATTACAGTGACCTAGTCTTCTATGCCATAACCAAGAATGATCTTCCATTGCACTTAGGCAAGGTAAATCTTGGCTCCTAAGGTCTTTTAAGTTTAGAGTGTAAACATTCTCTTGCCTATTGGCTGAGAGAATAAATTCATCCTTGGAATTGTGAACTAAACACTTATCATTCCTAAAATTCACAAGGTAACCTTCATCACATAACTGACTTATGCTAATGAGGTTGTGCTTAAGACCTTTAACAAAAAGAACATTTGAAATCAAGGTTTTACCAAGAAAAACAATATTACCAATACCAACAATCTATCCCTTAGCATTGTCTCCGAAAGTTACCTTTCCTCCTTTCGTTTTGATAATCTTTTCAAAATAGCTTTTGTTACCAGTCATGTGCCGGGAACATCCACTATCCATGTACCATGTATTGTTGCTGGTACTTTCTTTATTTTCCTGAAATCAAGAAGAAAATTATATTTTCAGAATCCAAACTTTTTTGGATCCGAGATTTCCAGACAATAAAATTTTAGGAACCCACATCTTCTTAGAAAAGTAAGCTCTGAGAAATCCTAGAGATTGGGATTTGTTTAAGGAACAATTCTTTTCCCAGTGACCACCACATTGACACTTGGTACAAAATGGGGAACTTTGAGGAACAAAATAATTGATACTGAAAATAGGTTTTGCATGGGTATAGCCAAATCCGGATTTATTTCTTAAAGGTCGTATTTGGGAATACATTTTATCAAAATTTTCCTTCCCATGGGTAAAGTTTGATAAACACTTCTTTAAGGAAAAAATTTCGGACTTGAGTTTTACAACCAAGTTTTTAACCTCAAAATCATTAGTTTTTGAACTAGAGTTAGGCTCAAAAACATATTTCTTAGAAATTACTTTTTCTAATTCATTAGAATGTTTGTTCTTCTAAGAACTTACTTCCTCAAGATTTATTGAAATATTTTCAAAATCAGCATTTTCCTATCAAGATCATTAGAAAGATCTGATATCTCTTTTGTAAGAATAGAATTCCTAGAATTTTCTTTATCAAGTTTCTTATTGAGTTTGGAATTCTCAATCTCAAGAAGTTCAGAAAACCTAGAGACTTCTTCATAAGTAGGTGAAGTATTTTCCTCATCAGAAGTTGATTCTTCATCAGAAGAGTTATAATACTTACTATCATTAGAATTTAAAGAAACATTTGTCAATGATTCGTCATTTCGTACCTTATCCATAAGACAATGATTATCAATAGGTAATCTGGCTATAAAACCAAGATTCTTCTGTCCTGAAGATTCATAATCAAAAGATTCATCTGAAGAGTCACCACCACTGGCACTCCAGGTGTTATTAGCTTTTAAAACTTTCTTAGCTTTAGCTTTATAATACTTCTTCCTGTTCCTGTCTGAATTTCTTTCCTTCCTTTCTTTCTATTTGAGCATAGGGAAATCTGGTATAATATGTCCAGCTCCCTTACATTCATAACAGATAACTTCTCCATCTTTCTTATCTTTCCTTTCCTTTTTCTTATACTTAGATTGAAAATTTCTCTGTCCAGCTATCTTGTTCATCCTTCGAGTAAGATTGGCTAATTCATTTTTTGAGACTTCACTCTCACTAGATTCGGATTGGAAAATGACTTTCTTAGACATAGATCTGGTTACTCTCTCAGGAGTCTTAGCTTTCATCTAATTTGAAGTTGTAGTAAAAGCAACAGTACCATTTCCATTCTATTTCTTGATGTTGTCAGCATCTCTCTTCATTCTTGTTTCATGTTGTAGAAGAGTTCCAAATAATTCATCAAGAGTAATTTGAGTAACCTTCATGTTCTCATCTATTGATTTTCTCTTGGATTCCCACTCATTGGGCATAATATCAATTATCTTGTCCACAAGAGCTTCATCATCTAAACCTTTTTCTCCCATAGATTGTAGACTGTTGACAATGGTCATAAATCTTTGTTGAACTTTACAGATAGGTTCTCCATAAGGAAAATTGAAGTCATGATATTCAGCTATAAGCATAGCTCTTCTAGTCTCAATCACTTTAGAAGTCCCAAAGTGTGTGACCTCTAACTTATCCCATATACAATTAGCTGCTTCACAAGAAGAAATTTGGATATATATATTTCTGGTCATTGAACAAAGTAAAGTATTGCGTACTTTATAGTTGAGTTGATATTCTTGCTTTTCTTGATTAGTAAAAGATCTGACTTCCTTGTCAGGAATTTTATAATCACCAGTAAGCATAACAAAGTTGTCTACTCCAGTATTGATAACTAAAGTCTTCATACGATCTCTCCATTATTCATAGTCATTACCATCAAATATGGGTGGTCTTGTCGGATTCAGATTATCAATTGATCCAACGTTGATTCCTGCCATACTTATAATAACTTTGCACACAAACTTGTTAGTTGAAAAGAATCGCAATAACAAAGTTCGGAATGAGAAAAGTTCAGAATGGGAATGTTTCGGAATAGAAATTCGGAATGAAAAAGTGAGCAAGAAAAACTTTTATGTGAGTACAAGTATTTCAGAGACCTCCTCTGATACCAAATTTAATATTGGTATAGAGTAAGAGGTTTCCAACCTCTGATACCAATTGTAGGATCGAAATAGTGATGTAGATGCTCAATATACAAGAGGGGGGGTGAATTGTATACTTTAAAAATTCCTTTGGAACCTTTAAAGTTAGTTAAGAATAACTATGTTTTCCTTAAGCAAAGGAAAAGGCAAAGTTTAACAAAGTTAAACTAAGAAAATTCACAACACCTCTAACACCGAATGTAAACTTGGAAAGAGATTCTACCTTAATGTGTATAGAATCTAAATTAATCAGAGTACAAGTAAGGAACTATAAGAAAGTTATACATTCCTTATAATACAAAATACAGCGGAATATAAACAAGTAGTAAAACTACTAGTAACAAGATATAAGTCTTTTAACCCAAAGAGAAGGGTATCCAACAACCTTGGATAAAGGTCCCTTGTTTTATACTTTCAAGCAACTCTGTCTTACCCACACCAGGGTAAGCCCTCGATACGAAGATTGGAGTCACTGTCTTTCTATCCCTGCAAGCCCTCGACTTCAAGGTAGTTGGCAACCTCTGTCTTCCTCAGCAAGGAAGCCCTCGAACTTAAAGGTAGTCGGCACCTCTATCTTCCTATCCCCGGAAGCCCTCGAATGTAATCACCAACATTCGGAGTCGCACGAAGCTTTGAGAGTTAATAAGAGACTCTCTCTCTAGAATTCACTTCAATAACATGTATGCACAAAACCAAGTTGTTCATTTGTCATCAGTTATCAGCAGCAACAAGCTCTTTCAAATGAGCTCCTATTTATAGGTAAGGTCGGCCCATTCTCTAACGGTCATATTTTCCTTAAATATCGGAGGGACCTGTACACGTGTCACTTAGACAACAGTTAGTTTAAAACAAAACAGACGACATCGTTTTATAACAAAATAAGTGTAACAGAATGTACGACATTGTTTTAAACTCTAACATAAATGTTCGGAATGAAAACTTCGGAGTGAAGGTTCGGAGTGTAAGGAACAATAGTAAAGAGTAGAAAAATTTTAGAAGAGTAAGAAATATAAAAGTTCGGAGTCAAACAAAGATATTTTTCGGAGTCTGAATTAATTCAGAGTATATAAAACAAAGATACTCAAATTCTGTTTAATAGGTGAATTCGGAATGAGAATTCGGAATAGGAATTCGTCATTAGAAATCGTAATGAGAATTCATCATCAGGATTCGTAATGAGAATTAGTCATCAGAATTCGTAATGAGAATTCGTCAACAGAATCCGTAATGAGAATTCTTCATCAGAATTCGTAATGAGAATTCATCATCAGAATTCGTAATGAGAATTCGTCAACAGAATTTGTAATGAGAATTCTTCATCAGAATTTGTAATGAGAATTCTTCATCAGAATTCGTAATGAGAATTCTTTATCAGAATTCGTAATGAGAATTCTTCATCAGAATTCGAAAATGAGAATTCTTTATCAGAATTCGTAATGTGAATTTTTCATTAGATTTCATAATGGGAATTCAGAATGAGATTTCTTCATTAGAATTCGTAATGAGAATTCTTCCTCAGAATTCGTATTCTGAATCTGGAAAAGAACTTAGTCAGAGTTCATATCTGGAATTCGGAATGAAACTTCCTTATAGTTCTTATCCAGAATCTGAATCCTAAAACAAAATGCTTTACAACAAAGTTTCAATGATTCCAAGAAAATAGAAATGAATCCAAATTTCATACTTAAGAAAAATATGGATGAAAATAAGATAAGGATAATTTTTCTTATAAAAGCCATTTTGTTTATAAAAGGAATTTTCCTTATAAAAGCAATTTTCCTTAAGAAAGAAATTTTTCTTATAAAAGCCATTTTTCTTATAAAAGAAATTTTCCTTATAAAAGAAATTTTTCTTAAGATAAGATGTCTGTGATTTTCAAAACAAGAAGGAATGGAAAAGTCATAAGGAAAACCTTATTGACTCAACAGTCAATGTTTTTGGACTTATCCTATGACAAAATATTTTCATGAATCCTATGGTGGAGTTTGATTATATACTGTGAATGGATTATATATCATTATATAAATCAAAAATTGATTGTCAATAAAGTTATATTACTCTTCACATCCTATGAAGTCCTTGAAATTGTATTATTGTGAGGAGAAGGTCGAATCTCAATCAGAATCACCATCTCAATTGTTGATATTATTTGCATATGAATAAAGAATATATATCACGAATTATGGATAAAATTGAGAGAATCATCATCAAATACATGACCATTGTGAGGGAATAAAATATTATATTCCTATAATAATTTTATGGTCATCCTAGAGAATGAGTGGTTTTCTTATCCTATTAACATATTCCAAGATTGTTGCCCATATTGAAGACACATTATTGAATGTCCACCATTGACTTGGAGGAACTCAAGAAGTAGTTACAAATGAATTTGGAAAAGGGTTTTATATGCCCAAGTACATCACTATGGGATGCTCCAGTCCTCTTCATCACGAAGAATTATAGATCGATGCATATTTAAATAGATTATCATGAGCACAAGAAAATAATGATAATGAAAAAATTTCCCTTATCACGTATTGATGACAGGATCAATAATTTAGAACGGTAATGTACTTCTCAAAGGTTGTCATTTGGATTGGATGTCACTAATTAAATGTGAAGAAGTAAGATATTCTCATGGCTACATTTCAGATGAGATTTGGACACTATGTGTTTATATGGAATCCATTTGGACTCATCAATGCTCCAAAAATATTCATGGACATAATGAATAGAGACCATAGAAAATACCTAAAAAACATGTCATAGTCTTTATCGATGATATTAATATATTCTCCTAGATCCATGAGTTAGGCGCATTTCAATATAGTTCTATAGACGTTGAAAATGGAGATACTATATGAAATATATAGTGAATGTGAGTTATGTACGAATAATGTATGATTCTTGGGGCATTTTCAAATAGAATATTGTTATATTTGGACCCTTACAATATAAGGGCACTGTAAGGGTGTACCATCCCATCAGACGTAATGAATATTCATAGTTTTCATATATTATTTGGGTACTACAGATGTTTTGTAAGGAATTTCTCAGGATTGTATTACCCATCAAATAATTTTTCATGGAATGTGGTGAAGTATGTTTGGAAAAAATAATGTTTGTAATTCTTCATGGAGATCAAGAAAAGGATAGTCACTACTGATATACTCCCACATCCAATAAGTTGAGAAGGTTTTAGTATATACAAGGATGCTTCAAAAAAATAATTGGGTTGTTTACTCTTTTATAGTGATAATTTTATATCTTATTCCCCATTATAGTTTAATATACATGAATAGAACTACAAGACATGTGATATGGAGAAATAAGCTTCGCTTTTTGCCTCTAAAATCATACATTGGTACCTCTATGGTGAGAGGTTTGGAATATATATTTTTTAGAAGATTCTATAGTATATTTTCACACAGAAGGAGATCAACATGTGTTAATAATGATTGTTATATCTAATCAATTACTATGATTTCTCTAATAAAAATAATCGTGGGATGGAAAATATGGTAGATAATGCTCTTATCAAAAAATAACATTCTTATCTATACAATATGTGGATTCAGAATGAACTTATATTTATGGAAATTCAATGGATGGATCTTGAAATAATAACATTTTAGAATAAATCCTACCTTCCCAAATGACTGTTGAACCATATATCTAAGATAAGATCAAGGATTAATAAAGGGATAATCTAGAGCTACACAAGAATTTGAATTTAGTAAAGTAAGGGAAGCGACATGAATTCCAAATTGATGAGAATGGTGTGATTATGATTGAAACAAGTTTTTGTATCTGTTTTTCAACTATGATGATGAATGATCTTCTATATAATGCATATAAAAAATCTTCATCTATCTATGATCAAAGTTAAAATATGGATCGTAATATTAAATAGAACTTCATGTGGTATAATATTAAGATGGATATTGTTAAGTGTATCTCAAGGTGTCTGGTATGTTAGTATGTTAAAGAAGAAGGAATGAAGACTAATGTGATGTTGCGTCCATTGCCTATAACTACATGGAAATGTGAGAATGTCACTATGAAAATTATCTATGGTCTCCCAAAAACATCTAATGGAAATAATGTGGTGTAGTTTATAGAGGATCACATCACAAAGACTACACAAATTATTACTCTTTAGGAAGATATCATTCTTGAGAAACTATTAGTGATATATGTGAAGAAAGTGGTGAGGCTGAATGAGGTTCTAATTTAGATAGTCTTTGATCACAATCCATGTTTTACATATAAATTATGTAGAATTATTCAACATGATTTGAGTACTAAATTTAATCTCTACATAGCCTAAAACCCACAAACTAATGGACAATATCAAATGACTATTCAGATGCTTGAGAACATGGTGATAGCCTGAATAATGGAATTCCAAAAAGGATGGGATAAATATAAACAATTGGATTATTTATCAAACAAAAATAGCTTCCACACGAGTATTCAGATTACTCTATATGAAGCTCTATATGGGAAGCGTTTTAGAACACCAACTTGTTTGGATAATGTCGGTGAATAAAATCTACTTGGAACTGATCTTATACAAGAGATGAAATTGATGGTTGAAGTCATAAAACATTATATAAATGCCTATTAGAGTTATAAAAGGAGATTTGCGAAAAAAATTTAATTTGGATTCAAATTTTATATTAGAGATAATGTATTCCTTAAAATATCCCAATGGACAAGATTAATGTTGTTTGGATATAAAGGTAAGATTAACCCAATGAACACTATCTTATTTGATATTTGTGATTCATAGGAGGAATGGCCTTTTGGCTTAATCTTCCAAAAACTATGGATCTTGTTTATGAAAAATTACATGGATCTCTTCTGAGGAAGTACATAACTAACACTTAACCTGTACTAAATTTAGAGGTGGAAAATTAAGATAATGACCTAATGTATGAATCTAAGGCTGTAGAGATCTTGTACAATAGTGACATACTCCAACATAACATGATTACTCAAATTATAAAGGAGTTATGAATAAATCATAATTACGAAGAGGGGACATGGGACGAGTAGAATTTATTACCGATAAATATAATCACAAGTTTTTACCCTAGTATGTAAAATGAAATTTTGAATGTGAAATATCAAAAGGGAGAAGAATAAAAAGACTCATACTTCTATCAATGAAATTTCCATTCTTATAATTATATTATATAGTATAAAAAAATTCATCACATATAGAACATAATAAAAAATTATTCTCATAAACTAAGAATGAGATATCTGGTATTTATAATAATTAAGGAACCTATACCGATATAATAGTAACATGACCATTGGAATAGCCATATGACTGTTAGGAATAGTAATATTTTCAATAGCATAGTAACCTCACTTATGAAATTGTAAGTAAAATTTAGGCATCTTATAAATGAAAATATGACTTGTTTATATCTCGATATATTAAATAAATGTTTTAAAATTGAATAATTAATTTTTTTTATTTGTAATATGTAAATTTTTATATAAAATTCTATAATTAATATACTTATTTAAAATGTATTTTCATAAAATAGATTAAAAAATTAATGTTTTTTCATTGGATTATAAATTAATTTAAAGATTCCTTATTTACCTTTTCAATGTTTTATAAAATCAGTTAGAATTTTAAAATAGATTTTTTTTATTAAATGTGAATTTTAATTAAAAAATATATTTCTCATATTGAGAAACATATTTTAATAAAATGGGTTCCATTTTAAAAATATAAATTTTGAAAAATTCTTATTGTGAAATTTTGGGATCATTCTAAGATAGTTGAATTTTTTTCAAATAGTTAAATATGGTAATTTACAGTATTTAACATTTTGAGCCATATACATGAATATTTAATTCATGTGTCATTTAAGAAACCATTATTTCAAACATACCTTCTATAGTTACTATGCATATCCATATAAATCAACTCTATTGATTGTCGTGATCCAAAAAAATAAAATAATGAAAACACCCATCTTTGCCCACTATAAATACCAAACCTCACCAATCTTATCCTAACATCTTATAATAATTTTATCGTGATAATATTATTCCCAATACCCCTCCCAATCCTCTTCCCCATGCCATGGTATTTCTAGTCTCACCAAATTACAATTTTCAATTTCATTAAATAGGATTTCAAGGATACGACATAAAAGAGGAAAAAGCATCATTCTTAATCTTTTAATATATTTTTATTTCTTATCCTCCCCTCAACACCCCTAATAAAAATAGAATAAAAACACAAGTATAATTAATATATAGGATTTGTAATATTTTAATGGAATATCAATCTCAAAATAACTTTTCTTCAGTTATTTCCGTAATAATGAAAACACCATATTTTATGTGTTGATTCACCGTCTTTATGGGTGTTGATTTTTTTGTTTACCATTACCACCTTTTTGGATGGTCATAAATACATTATAACTGCTTAAACAGATTGGAAAATATATATTAAAACATGTTTTATATTCTATGAATAATATATATTTAATATTAAATAATAAAACAAAAGTAGTTTATGATGATTGAAAACTACAAAAAATAAACTAACCTATATTTATTAACATTTGAAATAATGGATATTTATCATATATAAAAAAGGTCCTTTCGGTCCATCTAAATTTTTTTAGGAGCATCAATATCATATAATTTCACTTCTAGGGAACTGATCCTAAAATCATGAAACAGATTCATTCGAAATAATGAAATTAAACATTACAACCCATAAAATAGTCATAAAAAACATAATAATATTTTAATAAATAAAATAAATTTTTAATTTGTTAAGAATTAAATTAGTAAGAAACTAATTTGATTATCCATGACATTAAGTGCACATTTATAAAACTTTCAGACATAAGGTAAGAGATCTCTATGAACCTCTCAATTGCCTTTCTGTTACACTTTCTCTCTCTTTACCCCCAATTTTATTCTTAATTATTTTTTTTAATCCTCCTAAATAATGTTTTTATGTTCTGAATGTATTTTCCTAGCTCAAATATTCATTCATTGATGTGTAAATACTTGTTTTATAAGTTTCCCTATCCAATTACTTCCAAAAAAAAGTCCAATTAAAGTGAACATCCGAATTTCTTACAGATTTTCAAGTATACATAATAATTCATTTTAGGACAACATTAATGTTCAAAATCACTCATTTTTCATGAAAAACTATTTTAGTTTTTTTCTGTTCATATACAAAGAATTATGCATTTCTCACCTTAATGTTTCATTTATAATTGTACATTAATATACAATGATGTGGATCATATGTAAATTTTTTTAAACACACATTCTGCAATACCTTTATTCTGTTAGAAATAATTTGTCATGATCAGTTCATATTTTCCATTAATAATGTACATGCATTATTTTAATCTATTATTTGATGGATAAAATTATGATATGCCTTTTTTTCTTGTGACATTATTATGATATCCATATCATTCCATTTGTAAATCTCATGTTTATTCTCTATGATTAATTCTTTATGTGGAACGTTTTTCAAGAACATGTTATTTTTCGTGTGACTAGATGTCACTCTAATTTATAGTGTAATTTTTAGTCTCATGAGACATCACGTTAGGATATGGGGTAATCCTAATTCTATTTAATGACATTGTACATCATTTTATGTAGTCTTGGAAGTTACCCTAGAATCATGTTTATATTGTGCTATATGTTGATTAAACATTCCTATGTAGCCATGATTACATTATCTCATTATCTATTTGTTATGAGTCAAAATGTTTATTATTGTTCCATGAATTTTTATATCATAATTTTATTCTATCTAAATCATGTAATATTTTTTATTCCTATATTTATTACCTTATTTGGATTTTTATCTCATCAAATTTTTCATATATTACCTAGTTTATCCTATGTTGATATAAGATTTAAAAGAAATTTAGGAGTTCATTATAGTTATTAAATAAAAGAGTTTATTCCTTTTTTCATGTTTTATAATTATTTACCTCTTCCTCCAAATACACCAGTATTTGTGATCATTGGTTTATATTTGATAGTTATTTATTCATAAATTCATGCTATAATATGTGTAAAAGGCTATAGTAACTATAGATTATGAAGGTATTGGAATTTGGTAATGAGATGTCCTTGGGAGTAGTTAACTGATATTCATGAAAATCCAATCTTCCTCGAATATAAATTATTTTATAAGGAATTTATTCAGTTAGAATTGATTTTATTCCACTATTGGGTGATGCACATGATATGACATGTCATTATTGATAATATTTAGTTTTTTATTTTATTTTCTCATTTCATGATGATATGAGTGTATTCCATATCATTGGTAATTGTTAGAAATAATTATCATTCACATGTCATGCGTTATTCCATGCAATATAGGATGCATTTCTTGACTTCATGACATTAATTTTTTGTGCCTGGCATGATATATCTATTCTATGATAGATGAATTGTGTAAGGAATTTAGAAAAATTATTTTTAAATATACATCCTACCATAAGCTATTTATTATTTCCCAGAATTTGCTATAATAGACGCCCAAAATAGTCAATAATGGGATAATGATTCATGGACCATAGGTCACATGGACTGGAATATGATATTTTATGGATTTGGTGGATTCCAAAATTAGGTTCATGAGGTGTATGGGCCATTATGGATCAGAAGAGGAGGCACATTTGGTTCAATATAATTTTATTAAAATTTGGAATTTATATGAAATCGAAATTGTTAAAACATGGGACATGTCCTATACCCAACATTATAGTGGTGAGTAGGAAGTTCTATGGTGTAGTATACAATCATTTTTGTCACCTAGCCTTAGCTGTCATAGAATATAGAGGGGGTTTTCATGATTATATAAAGGCTTCGATGTATCTTATCGATTATATCTTTGACTTGGTTTTTACATGATTCTTTTTTGGGCCATTAGTTTGGAATTTTATGGACATGCAATCCTGACGACCTCCAATCATACTCCTAGAAGGTGGCGATGAGTAAAATGTGGAGGTTATGCTTGATGATCTTCTAGGAGATGCTTGTCTAGTGACAGTTTTCGAACTAGATTTAGTAATGGATGTGGGTTCTAAGGAAAAATTGCATGAGTGTTTTAAACACTTAATGAAGACTATTTAGGAATACATGCTTTCAACATCATCTATTCAAAATAAAGAATGTGTCTTCCAATAGAGACATCCTCTAATTTTTTTGGGGGGATAAAGGTACACATGTTACAAATCTATGGATTGAGACTATCTTTTTTATCATTAATCATTTGGATAGTCCTCATAAGGGGATTGTAATGATTGTGACATATATTCTTTGGTAGCATCTAATAATTGTTGGGATGTTTTCATATATTATTATATGATGTGAGAAATGGGATGGAGATATTTCTAATACTATTTTTTTGATTACTTATTTCATGAGACAACAACACCGAAAATGTTTTGTGAGTTAATGTCTATGAAGTTGGGAATGATGAATGTTATGTGGTTATGTGAATGCTTTATAAATATTTTTTGTTTTTCACCAATTTATCTTATTGGTGAACCATCGAAGGAAAACCACTTCGAGGAAGTACTAAAAAAATCCTTTCAATCACAGATCAATGTTTTTCAGCTAAATACTAATAATAAAATAGTGAATCGGGTGTTTATTACTATGAAGAGACTAAAGAAGCTGGGGGAATAGGGAAATTTAATATATCCTATCAACCAGGGGTATCATTAACTTCTAACAAGAAGAATCACTTTGAGACTTCTCATGAGGGAAGTGACAGCTATGCTACTATTACTAGTAGTGTCGTATTGTGTCCCGGTGTGGGAGATGGAGACATATGAGGAATTAGTTTGATTGGGACCCAGTCGTTTTCTGAGAAGGGGGAAGGATGTTCTATATATAGTAATTATGTAGGACCATCACTTCATTATCAGGTTAAAGGAATCAACTCTGACTCTAGGTTTAGGAGTGGGATTCACAGCTTGGTGTCAAGCTAAGAGATGGGGTAGTCTCAGTCGTTCATCCCTGATGTGGTGGTTGTGGATGCAGTATCCAGACATAATTTGTACTATGTAAACATATTGGTCCCACTTATGATAGTGATTTCGTTTCACATTATCTCATTATAAGGTAGAAATAATTTATATTACATACATTGAGGGAGAAGAGCCTCATACCTTCAACAAAGAGAGATATGATCCCATAAGCCTCTACTCTAGTATTTTCTCTTTTAGATCTGGCTGCTCTTATATTTTCTTATATGTACCTATAGTGGAGAGACTCATCCTCTTTGAACAATTTTATAATGGAATTATGACATTGGATACTCCATTTGGGATTATAAGGGACAGTGTAAACTACTCCAAAGAATTCCACCTTTAGATGTGAGGTTCTCACTTCATAAGTGTTTGTTTATACTCGAGATTATAGCGTTTTACATCATACTCATAAAGTATTTGACAGATTCTTATTAGGACAATGGTTACTATTATCACGGATGAGTTACCTTCACATCACCAAAGGGTCGATCTTTTTTCAACCATTGGGAATTGGATGTCCATTTATATAGAGATGGACACCAGCATCTTGGGATGGTGGGATAATAGCCTTGATAGCTAGTTTATACATGAATGATTATGGAATGTGTTAGATATAATTCTATCCTATGGTAGATAATTCCGTGGAATCCTTCCTAGAAAAAGTTTATATTTTACATCATGAGAGAGAGGTTGAGTTATTAATCAAGCTAGTTTTAGGTGTAGCACTACTATCCATTACTCCATATTCAATGTCTACTATAGAGTTTCATGAGCACAATTGGTAGCTAGTGGAGTTGGAGGGAAATGAATTTATACAACCTTTTACATATATATTGGGTTTCTTAGTAATTTTGGGGAGTCATCGAATGGAACCCTCAGTATATGGGAGGAAATCAGAAATTATACCAGCTGATGGTTATGAACTGTTATCTCTTTCCATGGATAGATGATCTCTTTTACCATAACTGGGGAGTATCAGTTTTCATGATGATTGATATGAGGTTAGTTTATCACCAGATTCGTGTTATACCTACAAACATAACTCATAAAAAACTTTTAGTAGGTATATTCTTTTTGAATATTTGGTTTTTTGTTTCATCTTAAAAACATGCTATCAGTTTTCATACTGTTGAAGAACTATGTTTTCCATCCTTATCTATATTTTTATAGTGGTATTCATATATTAATTCATGTTATATTCCCATACTCTAATAAAACATCTTGAGATCATTTTTGATACATTGATAGAGTGTCAAATATATAATATGATCACAAATTTCAACTTATGGATGTATAAGATTCCCATCTTGGGTCATATTATGTAGACAGGGGAGTATCAGTGGACCCAGAGTATGTTAGGGCTCTAAAATCCTTGGAAAATATAAACAATGACATCAAAATATGGTTTCTTTATTATTGGATGGATATTACATGAGTCTCAAAAAGGAATTCTATAATTTTTTTCAAAACATCATATGGGATTGAATAATAAGGGAGTGTAATTTTTATTGATAGTTTTATGTGAGATAAACTTACAATAGTGGAAAAGGAGACTTACTTCCCCATTCGTCATGATTCGGATAAGGTGATGCAAGAGATAAATTATGTACTAATATTCATCAGGTATTGGGATATGAAAATTTCTAATGCTTGGAAAGAATTTTATGGTATACGAATATCGTTTGTTGAGGCCACATGAGATGAACTACCTAATGTGTGATCCTGAGCTAGCCAATGTTGTTAATGACATGCATTATTAAAGGAATAATTTATTATGAGATTATTTTTTTGGTTAAATCTAACAATAAAATGAAAAATATTAATTTACATGTCATGAGTAAAATCTGAGTCAATAAAGGTGGTTGAAAACCAATATTATTTCAACTCCATGATTAATTATACAACCAACAAAGGAAATGTAGTATCTGATTCAATGTGTAGGAGG
Organism: Viscum album; assembly: GCA_963277665.1. Classification (NCBI taxonomy): domain Eukaryota; kingdom Viridiplantae; phylum Streptophyta; class Magnoliopsida; order Santalales; family Viscaceae; genus Viscum; species Viscum album. Next base: position 1,076,138,448 of record OY728141.1, read on the forward strand.
AATTAGAAGCATGAAGTTCAAGAGACCATTAGAAAGTGGAATCATATGGCCTTATTATATGACGTGTACTTTGATATGAAGGGTGGCCACTGATAGACATTTCTCTCATCCTTGTTAGTGATATCTATGGTATCCCAACTTTTTACCACATAACATTTCATTACATTATACAAACAAATGATCCTTTAATGTTTAGTTTCTTGAAAAAAAAGGTACATAATACATGATAACAAAAAACATTATTTTAATAAAAAATAATGGATTCGTCAATTGTTCATTCAAGGTATATTTACTACATCTCGTTAACTTGTAAGATATATCAAAGTAAACGGCTAAGCATAAGGCCTATTAAACTCATGAAAGGGAACCATTTTTCATGTGATATTGTGAAATATCAACAAGTACATGAAAAATATCATTACGGAATTAGTGCGTTAAAATTATGAATATACTTATAATTAAATCATTCATAATATGGGTATTTTACTACATTATTTAAATGATACATTTTTACACATATCTCTAAGGTTTTTCGCTGATATTTCATATGAATTACTAAAATTATTCACCATGGATTCGTAAAAAATATCATATGTGGAGATTAAATTAAATTCCTATTATATAGAAGTGTTATCATGGTAAAATATTCATATGTATTAATTAATGTAATCCATAATTATCATAATAAATCATTTCATAAATAAACCATGGAGAATAATAAAATTAGGTTTTATATCAAAATGATGGAATTTAAAAAGAGCATAAAAATGTGATTATTATGTCATTTTCAACCCATGGAAAAGAAATGTTGGTTTAATTTATATTAATACTAAAAAAATAAAATATTACTTGATTACACTTAGAAAATAAAGAGTCTTGGGTATTCAAAAAAATAAAATAAAAGAGAATTTCATGATGACAAAAGAGAAATTTTGAGAAGTAAATTCATCAACATTACGAGTATAAAATGTTGTTTTAGAAAAATTATAAAATGAAAGGGAACAAGGGTATACCATTCATAAAATAATCTTATTATTTTCATTTTATAAAATAAATTGTAAAAAAACAATGTTCAGATATTGGAAGACATACCACATAAAGAGGGAACTTGAATAAAAAAGAGAACATGTGATTTTCATTACCTTATTGAGTTACTCCTAAATCATGAGGATTCATTTCATAGTGTCTTGAGGAATCGTTTAGAGGAATAACTAGGATGTAAAACATCTATATATTTTTTATGATGGATTTTTAGTGAACGAAAATGGAGAAATGTGTGGGTATTGATAGAAAAAGTGGATGATTTTTTTTAATATCCAAATAGAGTCCTTAGAAACCTAGTTTGTGGAAAATGAAAAATCATGGGATTTACCATGGTATTTTCCCATGTTTTTGGATACATGGTTAATAATTTATTTTTTTTATTCAATAATAGTTGATGAATATTTTATATTAATTATTTTGTCCTGGAAAAGTAATGTTTCTACAAAAATAATGTTTTTAATGTAAATGTTTAAATTTGAGATTTTGGTATGAAAATTATAGGTTTTCAAATTGATTAAATATTATAAAATACATGATATTAATAAAATGATATATTTTAGGTCTTGGAATGTTGCTAATTTGTAATTACATCATTACTAAATAATTATATATACATTAAAAATTACGAAAAACGTAAACTCTATTTTTACAATTAATGAAAAAAATAATTTATTTTCTAAAATTATCATAAATTCACACTAAATGAATTTTAACATGTTTTTTTAAAAAATTTAATTTATTTAATCAAAATATTTCTATGAATTTGATATTTTTTACTTTTAAATATATAAGTCATTATCTATTAAAAAACAATCAATTTAAAAATGCATAATAAAATTTCTTACACATAATTTTTTTTAATTATATTGTCATTTATATTAAAATAATTTTATTATCATACAATTTTATTAAAATAATTATTATTCATAATACCTTTGTTTATTATAAAAATTTCTATCTTTTCATAAATTTACTATTTGGATTATAAAAGTCAATTTATCAAATTCTAACTCAATTAAACATATTTTTATAAAGTGAAACTATTTAAAAAATGGAATTTAGGGAATAAAAATTTTCTTTATAAACATATAATTACAAACTGTGGTTGGTATATGTATGGAATTATAACAATTGTAACACCCTGAGATTTTATGAAAAATATTCTTTTTAAATTTCATTGATGTCTTCTGTTGTACGCTACACCAAAATGAGCATGCACTACATGCATCCCTGACTGGGCTTTCATTACATGCAATCGTGACCTTCCATAATAGCGTGTGTTGTACTCAATATCGAGTTTCACGAAACAACGATATGTTATATAAACTATCCGTTATGAAAATAAATACCCACTTTTTAAAATTTTATAAATTTTAATTTTCAAAATAGTCTTTATTTTTGGATTCAAAATATCGAAATTAGCCTAGGGAGAATTGTTTGTATTTTTCTGAAAACATTCATTTTTTGATGAATAATGAAAACACTGGGTTACTATTTAAAAACCAACTTTTTATTTAAATAATTATTTATTTTATTTAAATTTATTTTAGATAAAAATTTTTACATAATACCTATATAAGTTCAATGTAATTAATTGGAGTCCTTTTATAATAATTTTAGATATATAAAAATTTTATTTGAACTTGTCACCGTCTTTTACCCACCTCCTAGGAGAAATTGGAAATTCACATAAAACTTAAGTTTACAGCATCTATGAGTGGAATTTAGAAAATCCAAGAGACACGGTTAATATCAAGGAATAAAATGTGGTTCAACGAGATGAAAATAATTTTTGGTGAATAGTAACAGTTAACTTTTATTTACCACGGTTAAAAGTATATATGGTAATTAAGGGTAAAAATTATATTATTATTACCCTAAAACATGTTCTAATTCTATTGGATAAGTGTAATTCTACCAAAAAAAACATTATGAATAAAATATGACCATTTAGGTCTAGTTGGATTAGATTAGGACACTTATTATTAATTTATTTAAAGAAGGGTTAAAATAGTTTAAATCAAAGTTTAATAAATAAATAATTTTTAATATGTGGTTATACATAAGATAAATTCGACTATAAATATTCATTAGAAAGATAAAATGATTTCCTACCTAATTTTATTTTATTTATAATTTTTATACATGAAATAATTTATGTTATTTATGACACAATGGTGATGCAGTAATTACCTAAATAATGAAATATTAAAATAATTGATGTTATAAATACCCAAATAAATTTACTTTGAGACTTTTAATGAATTCCACAAATTTTATTGGTTAATATGACATGTTATTATTGAATTAATTATCTTTTTTCTAACTTATCATGCTGTAATAAGTTTCACAAAAATCCATTACCAAATACTGTCAAAATTGACACAAAATAGTTTTTAAAACAAATATTATATTATTAATTGTTCTTATATTCATAAAATTCTAAGGTTCAGACAAGATACTTATATAATGATATTTTTATTATTAATGGACCACTTGGGGGTCGGTTGGATGTATATGTTTTGTTTATTAACTATATAATACAAAAATACAGAGTGACATGGTAAATTTCAATCTAATTACCTAAGAGTTAAAACTAAAATATAAGGTTAATATAATGTCCCAAACCTGTCTAAAATATATTGGTTGAGATTATTTCGACTCATTTCCACCTTAGCTTCGAAATAATTCAATTTGGAGCTATTAAAAACCGAATATGACTTTATTATAAGTCATATTTTATGTTTTTTCAAAAGTGACCCTCTTGTCCCTTATAAAAGGGAACCCCTTCCCTCTTCTCATCCCACCCTTTTGAGCCTTGAAGCTCGGCCAAACCCTGACCATTTATTTTCTCCACTTCCATAGAAACATTCTGGAGGTTCTGGTCTTCTCAAACGACCAACTCTACTTACTTAAGTGGAAGCTTAAAGGAGGTGCGTCGAAGAAGAGGTAATCTCTTCTACCAATTTTCTAAAGATCCTTTCTTCTTCTACTTCTTCTTCTTTAGTTGTATAATTGTAAAGTAATAACATCAGTATTAATTATATACTGATATTTTATTATAAATATGAAACAACCTTATTTCACCTTCTATCCATCCTATAGAATATGAAATCACCGCGCTGCGTACGTACGGAATATCGTCTCCACGCCGTGGTGTAATCTGTTTTCGACCACCACCTTACTTGGATGGGTATAGTGGGGTAAATAATAAACTATATATTATTATTGTAAAGTGATATTGATTTTGAATTATTATACATACACTTCAATACAATTCCATGATCATAGTAATGATATCATCGCTCGTGCAAACGTACGGACTACCGTGTCCACAACGCGATGAGATTCATTCTCCAAGTTAACCATTAATGAATGATTATAAAGTATATATATTGAATAATAATGAAATATATGACATAATAATGATACTGGATTTATATATATATATATATGTCAACTAATTAATTACATTCAATTAAATAAGGAAACGAAAACAGAGTTCATGCGTACCTACGGCCTACCGTTTCCCTGAACGGTGTATTTCATTCCATTTATCAATCTATCATATATATATGTATATGCTGAATATATATTATATATAAATCATGTTTTACATTCTGGAGTTATTTAAATCAGTATTTAAGTAATAATATCATGAACAACAAGTCGAACCACGTACGATAAATGAAACCATTTTACCCAAAATGCGGCTTTGACATGGAATTTACAAAATAATGGGTAATATAATGTCATAAATAAACCATATATGATATAATAACAATGAATATGATTAAATAATAAGTAAATGTCCTTATTTATATCATTATACAGGAGGATCAGATACATACGAAGCATATCAGACGTAAGGTAAGGGAAAATCTCGCAATCTCATTTTTATCCGAGATTATTTATACTTCAGAATTTACTGGGGAATATTTATCATCCATATCCATGTTTCCTAAATATGTAATATTATTTTTATCCTCATACAATTGTTTAAATCCAATTTTACCCTTTGGTGAGTTTTTAGTATAAAATATGAATGGAATATTTTGTCGTTTTTAGAATGAGGTACTTTTTGACCTTTCCTAACAAAGTACAAGAAGAATGTTTCTTTTAACTTATACGGAATGATTGTATATTTATGATTTCATAGAAAAATATTTACATGAAGCTTCCTTTACAAGTTATCTAGATTATTTTTAATCAACTTCTTTTAGTTAAAGATTGTATGACATGTTAAGAAAGGAAGAATCGTTTTGAAATAGAAATGATATTTTCCTCGAGAATGGAGTTCAATTGTTTTATCAAAATTATTTTCCATCTAAGATAATATAGGGTTATGTTTATATCCCTATTATTAAATTGATTTCATTATGTCATGATGGAATTATTTTTTTTGAAGTTCTTTTATGGATTATGTTATGATGTCATGATGTTTATAAATCCCATTTTTATTACATGGGTTATACAATGATGTATGATTTATGATTTTGTGGCCCACATAAGAATGGTTTCATTATGAGATGGGTGGGACCTATATCTCCCTATAATTAATTGGGTAAATATTTATATCTCATGATATAGACATGGCTGGAATGGTAAGTTAATTTGGTTCAGTGTTAAGGACTGAAACGAGGAGTGAACTCGGTTTAGAAATGGACTTTGTCCACTAAGATGGTCTTGGCAGTAATGCATTGGCTAATATGGAAATCATAACATGTGCTTAATGGTTTCCGCAATTACATGTTTTATTCCCATGTTATTTTATCATGATTGAGGTTCCTTTATGATCTATTCCTTACGTACTACCATGATTTATTTCACATCTCAAGATTATGATATTTAAACTTTATGTTCACATTTTGATGTTCAAATGTATATAGTTTTTTTTATTTTCTCCATTCATACCCTTAATGAGAATTTGAGCTCACCCTTTATATGTTTTCTTTTCCCCAAGATATAATGACAGGTTTTAGGTAAGAAAAAAAGGGGAATATCTTTATGAGAGATTTTGAAGATTTGTCACCTCGATTAGAAGATTACGTTCCGAGTTTCCAAAGACAGGAAACTATTACGGTCCTTTGGTGTAAGTTTTTGTTATGTATTAATTATTCCTCAAAAGTAATGTAATTTCCATGTAATTCAAGCTTTGGGTCTCTACAGTTAGTATCAGAGAAAAGGTTTAGTTAACCTTTGGAAATTAGGATGCGAAATCTTTAGTGAGGTCCCTAGAGATATTTCTATGGTATGTATAGAGATGTCCCTATGGTTAAGTATAAGAATAGGTTATAGTCCTAGAATTATGGTAATGATATTATAATTAAACCTAAGATGTTAGATATTGAAGGTACTCCCCCTTTATTATGTTGTTTTCCCTAGAATGATTTTTTCCTCTCACACTATTCTTTTTGGGATTTGAGACGATGGCTGGAACCTGAAAGAACCGTGTTGACCAATTTAATGGACAATTCTATGATTCTCCTCCTGAACAAACCAATGTTATGGGATATAGAGTGAAAAATATTATTTCTAGACTTATGAAAGCTATGAATCATTCTGGACTTCTGAATGAGCAGAGTAGGGAACAATATTCTATTGAGTCCTTCATGAGGAAACGTCCACCTTCTTTCAATGGGTCTTCTAAACCACTTGTTATTAAAAAATGGATCGGTACCATTGAAAATATATTTTTCATACTTCGTTGTTTGGAACATGATAAATTCATTCTAGCTTTTTACCATTTAGAAGGTGAATCGGACCAGTGGTGGAATCTAATTAAGAATACAAGGCCCCAAAATTAAATTTAATCCATGGAATGGGACGAGTTCAAGAACTTGTTTTTCAATAAGTAATTCCCTCGTATTCTTCAAACAAAGATGGAAAAGGAGTTCCTTGAGCTTAGAAAAAAGGATGATGAATCTATTGGTATATAAAAACAAAATTTTAAAAGTCTTTCAAGGTATGCATCTGGCTTTATCATCCAACCTGAAAGTAAAGTTGATTGATTCTTCAGTGGATTAAAACCAAGTATTCTAAAGGCATTATCTATAAGAGTCTTCAGTAGCTATGAAGAAATTATGTGTTGTTTTGTCAAGGTAGAAATGGAAGTTGGTGTTACATATCCATCTCATGGTTTGGACATGAAACGAAAGATGGAGTTCAAGGAGAAATCTCAGAACAATGGTGAAAAGAAGATGAATTATTCTTTATTCTCAATGTGTGTAAAGAAGCATGGTAAAGATTGTAATAAAGGGACTAGAAATGTTTTAAGTGTGGGAAAGAAGGTCATCGAGAAACAGAGTGTCAAAGTAAAGTAAAAAGGGTTTCTAATGATGTGAATAAAGAAAATACTATAGATAACTCACCACAAACACTTCAATTCTTCAAGTGCAATGAAATGGGAAATTATGCTGATCAATGCCCTAATCCAAGGGTTAATAATGATCGACAATAGAAACCACTTAAGGCAAAGGACAAATAGAAGTCACATTCTATCACTATTGGTGATGATGAATATTAGAACAATGTGTTGGAATGATTAAGTGTTTATGTAATGGGATTCCAAAATAATGTTGTATATAGTATTGTGGAATATTTGAATATTTATGTATTTGTCTATTGTGGTTTTCAAAAATTTTATTGTACCGATAACCATGGAATGTGATTGAGATATTTTTGGAAAGAAGATGATATGTTCATAATGAAGGGATAAGGAGAAAATGAAATGTTTGACAGTATTCATGATCTCATGACTGATATAAGGAAAAAGTTATATCATGGTTTGAGTATATAGAATATTTGAATTTTGGTATGTGGAAAGAGTGAACTTTTGACAGCATTCATGTTTTCATTAAGATTCAATGGGTATTCATTTTTCAAGAGAATACAAGATTAAGGTATTCACATGATTGGAATGTGATCAACAAGATATATCTTTTGATATGTGAGGGATAAATGATGGTATTCACATGATCGATAGATGAAATTTCAATTAATCGTTTTCTTTATACTATAAGATTGGGTAGAATTATTTTGGATAATCATAATGATTAGAAGGGATTATTTTGGAAATAAGTTAGTATTGATTAAGGAAATAACTTTTTCGATATTATTAATGGAATGTTATAATAATGTAGTTTTAGAAAAAAGACAACCTGCAGGACGGGCGAAAACCTGTCACATCGGACAAGGCTGCGGGAATCGAACCCACAACCGAAGTGTGATAGGCCCTTATCACCTACCACTAGCCTACAGAAAGTCCCTAGTTAGTAGAAACAAGTTTTATTTTATTAAGCGGTATGATAGATGAAGTATAAGTCCATTTTTTGAATCATATACGATTAATATCACGATATATGGACTTATGTATTTTTAATAACTTTTGCTAACCTATTGTTTGAGACAGATGGAATGAACCATCAGTCTATCATATGATTTGCTAAAACTTCATTAATGACAAATTCAACTTCATTTCTTTAAGAGATGATGTGGAAATTGTTCAAGGCACAAACAATAGTGACATTGTCCCAAAATCTACTATGTATTTCTTCTAATTCACAATTTTCAACTTTAGGGAAATGATATTGAAAACCAAAAATGTTGTCCTAGTGCTCTTATATCTGATGAATCATATGGTACCTTAGATCATCACAAATTTATGCCTTTGTGATTGTTGGAGTTTTTATAGACATGTCCTCTACCACTATTCATCATAAGTTGATGGTTATATTTCCCTTCCATGTCCATATTTTCACCTATGTTCTACTATGTGGAAACCTAGTGATTAGTTAATTTGGGTAACCGTTATGTTTAATACAGCAGATTTTAAAGTCATGTTTTGGTATTCCTTTTTATGATGTGGGTTTCTATGAATGAAACTTTCAAGTAGTAAACCATTTATAACCCCGAAGAATTTCGAGGGAGAAATTCATTTTAATGGGGGTAGAATGTAACACCATGAGATTTTATGAAAAATATTCTTTTTAATTTCATTTATGTCATGTGTTGTATGCTACACCAAAACAATCTTACACTACACGCATCCCTTACTTGGCTTGCATTACACACAATCGTGACCTTCCATGATAGTGTGTGTTGTACGCAATACCGAGTTTCACTAAACAACAATATGTTATATAAACTAGCCGTTATGAATAGTAATACCAACTTTTTGAAATTTTATAAATTTCATCTCTCAAAATGGACTTCATTTTTGGATTTTGAATATCGGAATTATCCTAGGGTGAATTTTTGATATTTTTCTGAAAACTTTCAATTTTTGATGAATAGTGAAAACACTAGGTTACTATTTAAAAACCGACTTTTTATTCAAATAATTATTTATTTTATTTAAATTTATTTTAGGTAAAAATTGATACATAATACTTATATAAGTTCAACTTAATTAATTGGATTCATTTTATAATAATTTTTGAAAAATAAAATTTTTTTTGAACTTTTCACTGTCTTTTACCCACCTCCTAGAGGAATTTGGAATTTCACATAAAACATAATTTTACCACTTGTGTGATTGGAATTTTGAAAATCCAAGAGACATTGTTAGTATCAAGGAATAAAATTTGGTTCAATGAGATGAAAATATTTTTTGGTGATTAGCAACATTTTTCTTTTATTTGCCACGGTTAAAAGTAAATAGGGTAATTAAGGGTAAAATTTATATTATTACTACCCTAAAACATGTTCTAATTCTATTGGATAAGTTTAATTAGAACAAAAACAACCTTAGGAATAAAATATTCCCATTTAGGTCCACTTGTATTAGATTAGGAGATTTATTATTAATTTATTTAAAGAAGGGTTAAAATGGTTAAAATCAATGTTTAATAACTAAATCATTTTTAATATAGGGTTATACATAATATAAATTAGACTATAAATATTCATTATAAATATAATAAGGTTTTCTACCTAATTGTATTTTATTTATAATTTTTATACATTAAATAATTTATGTTATGAATCACACAATGGTGATGCAGTAATTACCTAAATAATGAAATATTAAAATAAGTGATGTTATAAATAACAAAATAAAAGTAATTTGAGTCTTTTTATTAATTAAAAACAATTATAGGTTAATATGACATGTTATTATTGAATTAATTAACTTTTTTATAACTAATCATACTGTTATGATTTTCACAAAAATCCATTACCAAATAGTGTCAAAATTGACCTAAAATAGTTTTTTAAACAAATATTATATTATTAATTGTTATTTTATTCCTAAAAATATAAGGTTCGGCCAAGATACTTATATCAGGATAGATGTATTATTAATGGACCACTTTGGGGTCTCTTGGATGTATATGGTATGTTTATTAACTATATAATAAAAAAATACAATGTGACATGGTAAATGTCAATCTAATTAACTGTGAGTTAAAACTAAAATATAAGGTTAATATAATGAACCAATCCTGTCTTAAATATATTGGTTGAAATTATTTAGACCCATCCCATCCTTAGCTTAGAAAGTAATCAATTTGGAGCTATTAACAACCGAATATGACTTTATTATAATATAATATTTTATGTTTTTTCAAAGGTGCCCCTCTCCTCCTTTATAAATGGGCACCCCTTCCCTATTCTCATCACACCCTTTTTAGCCTTGAATCTCGGCCAATCCCCTCCCATTTCTCTTATCCACTTTCCTAGAAACATTTTGTAGGTTCTGGTCTTCTCAAAAGACCAACTCTACTCCCATAAGAGGAAGCTTAAAAGAGGTGCGTCGAAGAAGTGGTAATCTCTTCTTATAATTTTCTCAAGTTCCTTTCTTCTTCTACTTATTCTACTTTAGTTGTCTCATTATAAAGTAATAACATCAGTATTAAATATATACTGATATGTTATTATAAATACTAAACAAACTAATTTCTCATTATATCCATCCTACGGAAAACGAAATCACCGCGCGTGGGTACGTACGGAATACCGTCTCCACGCCGTGGTGTAATCTGTTTTCAACCGCCACCTTACTTGGATGGGTATAATGGTGTAAATAAATAAAAATATATGATTATTGTTAAGTGATATTGATTATGAAATATTATACAGACACTTCAATACGATTGCATGATCATGGGAATGATATCATCGCTCGTGCGTACATACGGACTACCTTCTCCACGACGGGATGAGATTCATTCTCCATGTTAACCATTCATGAATGATTAGAAAGTATATATAATGAATTATAATTAAATATATGACATAATAATGATACTGTATTTATGTATATATATGTATTCCATCTACTTATTTTCATTCAATTCAATAAGGAAACGAAAGTAGCGTACATGCGTACATACGACCTACCGTCTCCATGAATGGTGTATTTCATTCCATTTATCGATATATCATATATATATGTATATTATGAATATATATTATTTATAAATCATGTTTTACATTCTGGAATTATTTAAATCAATATATAAGTGATAATATCATGAACAAAAAGTCGAAACACGTAAGATAAATGAAACGCTTTTACCCAAAATGCTTCTTTAACATGGAATTTACAAAAGAAAGGGTAATATAAAGTCATAAGTGAACCATATATGACATCATAACAATGAATATGATTCTATAATAAGTCAATGACATTATTTAAATCATTATTCTAGAGGTTCGGATACATACGAAGCATATCAGACGTAAGGTACGGGAAAATCTCGCAATCTCATTTTTATCCAATATTGTTTATACTTCAGAATTTACGGGGGAATATTTATCATCCACATACATGTTTACTCAATATGTAATATTATTTATATCCTCTTACAATTTTTTAAATCCAATTTTACCCTTTGGTGATTTTTAAGTAAACGATATGAAAGGAATATTTTTCGTTCTTAGAATGAGGTTCTTTTTGACTTTTCCGGCCAAAGTATGAGAAGAATGTTTCTTTTAACTTATACGAAATGAATGGATATTTATGATTTCATAAAACAATATTTCCATAAAGAATCATTTACATGTTTTAAAGTTTATTTTTAATCAACTTTTTTTTGTTAAAAATTGAAAGACATGTTAAGAAAGGAAAAAAAAAATTGAAGTAGAAAGGATATTTTCCTCAAGAATGGTGTTCAAGTGTTTTATCAAAATTATTTTCCATCTATGATAATATATGGTTTTTTCCTATCCCTATTATTACACTAATTTCATTATGTTATGATGGAATTATTTTTATGAAGTTCATTTATGAATTATGTTATGATGGCATGATGTTTATAAATCACATTTTGATTACATGGTTTATGCTATGATGAATAATTTATGAATTTATGGCACACATAATAATGGTTTCATTAGGAGATGGGTGGGACCTATATCTCCCTATAATGAATTGGGTAATGATTTATATCTCATGATATTTACATGGCTAGAATAGTAATTTAATCTGGTTCAGTGTTACAGGATTGAAACGAGGAGTGAAATCGATTCAAAAAGGGACTTTGTCCACTAAGATGGTCTTGGAAGCAATTCCTTGGCTACTATGGAAATAATAACATGTGCTTAATGGTTTCCACAATTACATATTTTATTCCCTTTTTATTTTTATCATAATTTATGTTCCTTTATGATCTATCCCTTACGTACTACCATGATTTATTTCACAACTCAAGATTTTGATATTTAAACATTATGTTCATGTTTTGAAGTTCAAATGTGTATAGTTTGTTTTATTTTCTCCATGCTTACCCTTAATGAGAATTTGTGCTCACCCATTATATATTTTCATTTCCCCTGGATATAAAGAAAGGTTTTAGGTATGAAAAAATGGGAAGATCTTGATGAGAGATTTTGAAGATCTTTCACCACGATTAGAAGATTACGTTCTCAGTTTCCAAAGACACTAAACTATTACAGTCCTTTGGTGTTTGTTTTTTTATGTATTAATTATTTCATAAAAGTATTGTAATGTCCATGTACGTCAAGTGTTGGGTCTCTACAACAATCATGTACTAACTAATGGGTATGGTGTTCGATGGTAATAGATTCATGGGGTGACTCTACTAACATTGTTTGAGTGGTAATTTATACTAACTTGAACTTCTCCTAAAAGAAATTACCCTCTAGCATAGCTTGTTGACGCTCAATCTGGGATTGGTAAATAGGAAACCCTAGTGATGATACTTCCTTCCCATGATCCAAAATATGGGCTTCGTATGACACAATCCTACAGTTTGAGGCCATCATTTCTCCATTATTCGTTATTTTTTTCATTTCAACTTATAAATTATAACATTAAATTTATTACCATTATTATAGTTTCCAATGTTCAAATTGACTAATAATAATATTTGGCCAATGCTCAAAATGGTCTAATATCGATGGTCACATTTCCATTTATAATCATGTAGTACATAAAGATATTTGGTTTTTTAGATTTTAACATAATATTAAAGATATTTTATAAAGAAAAAAATATCATTTATGTATTATGGGTAATTGTATTCTTCCCCCCAATAAGAAATTTCATCCTTAAAAATTCAATATTTTCTTTCATTTGAGACATGGTGTGGGTATTTCTACCTCATTGTCTCCTCAGGTTCCCACATCACTTGATCATATATATGGGACACACAAAACACATTGATGAGGTGGGACATCCTTCTGTGTTGAAACTTATCATATGATCCATGATCTCTACCGGCTTGTCGTTATAAGATAGGTCATCTTCCAGTTACACCACCTCCAGATTCATTACATGTGAAGGGATTGGTATATGATTCTTCAAGATATATATGTGGAATATATCATTAATGTGAACTAGATTTAGGGGATTTAATATTCAGTAAGACACTACCCCTATAAAATCAATGATTTAATTTGTGCCACTATACCTAGGAAAAAGATTCAATTCATTCCCAAACTTCATGACTCTCATTCGTGATAATATTCAATGGAAAAATTCTCAACCCACGTCAAACTCAAAGTCCCTTTTATGGTTTCTAGCATATCTCCTCTGTAAACTCTTAATATTTTTTATGTGTTTTCAAAAGGAATGAACCATTTCTGTCAACTCTTTCACAGTATCCGGAACAAGTGGATTTCATTCACCAATATCATCCTAACAAGTAAAATTTCTATAATGATTCCCATATAGAGCTTAATAGGGTTCCCTTTGAATACTCGAGTGTAATATATTGTTGTATGGGAACTCAACTAATGTGAGGAGTTGATACCATTCGCCTTAAAATTCCATTGATCATGTTCTGAACATGTCCATTAGTTTTTGACCATTCCTTTTAGATTTTCCACCATTTTGGGGGTGATAGGTTGTACTGATCTTCAATTTAGTAGTTAGATCATAGTGAAGGTTTTCCAAAAAAAATTATGTGATCCATGAATAATGAGGAAGAATGATAAAATTTAACACCCCATGCAACCATACCACTTAGAGTATGTTAATCTCATAATTTTGTTCAAGAGAGATATTTTTCTTTATAGTGAAAAAATTGGAAGCTGTGGTTACATGATCCCCAATAACCCATATAACATTGCATCCTTTGGATATTTTGAGGAGTCTAATTTTAAATTCTTTTGTGATATTATCATGTATACATTTTGTTATGGGTAGTGGTTATCATACACCTATAAAAAAATTGATTCTCCCTTCACTTGTTGACACATCAAACACCATGATGTACAGTCGGGAATATTCATATTTATTCTATCCCCTAAATAAAGAAAAAAATGGTCCCTATACAATTGTGTGATTCTATGATGTATATAGAAAGTATAATTATAATCTTCATTTGTATCCTATTTCTTTGTTTTCAAAATAGGTATAATACATACCCTTGTTCCAAATTTCAGTTTACCTTATTCAACAATATTCAACTCAGAATACATATCATTCTAAACGTCCTCTATATACTTTTATAATACTGGATCTTCTCTTTAATCATACAAAATCATCACTACTAATTATGGTTGAGAAATAATTTCTTATAGAGTTGATTATTTCCATTCCCATATGATTCCCATTTATAGTTTTACTTGGATATTGATCGTAGGATCTCCATGAATCATCATTATTTATACACAACAGGGTAATTCCTACTTAATGAATCAAATTCTTTGTCTTCCCTTATAGGGTGATAAAAAATTTAAAAATCATAATCTTTAATAGGTTTCAACCATCTCTTATATCTCATGTTAAATTTATTTTGAATAAAAATATACTTCAAATGTTGGTGGTCTAAGTATATATAAAATTTCTCCCCATAAATATAATCCCTCCATATATTTAGATAAAAAATAACTATATCTTTCTCCATGTTATTCATTGGACAATTCATATCATAATACTATAACAATCTAGATGTGTAAGAAATAACCTTGAGATTTTTCATAATGACTCACCAAATCCCATTCATAAATGCATCAATAAAATTAACAAATCCATCTATAATAGATGGTAGAGGTAACACATGTGAATTAACTAATATCTTATTTAGTTCTTAGAAATCCTATTCACACTACTTTTTCAAGATGATATTATCACCTTTTAAAATTAACTAGGTTAGTGCATTTGAATGTCAAGAAATGATTTTTGGAAACCTCTTATAATATCCTACTAAATCAAGGAAATTAAGAATCTTAGTTATTATGGTGGGATGACACCACTCCAATACAAGCTTTATTTTTTAAGTATTAACTAAAATTATTTTATTTTTTATAATATTCCCCATGAAGAAAACATGTTTTAAAAAAATTCCCATTTTCTGAATTTTCCACACAGTCTCTCCTTCCTCATATTTTTCAATATAACACATATATTATCCTTATACTCATCACAACAGTTGGGTTTTATCATAATATCGTCAACAAAAACTAATAAATATTTATCGAGGTAATCCTTAAAGACTGTATTCATTAAATCCATAAATATAGAAGGAGAATTTTACATGATGAAGAGCATGACAACAAACTCATAATTCCCATATCATGATCGGAAGGTAGCCACTAGAATATCACATTTATTAACCGTCATATAATTATAACCATATCTCAGATCAATCCTATAATTTAATTGATCCCCCTGAATCTCTTAAAATAATTCATAAATCCTTAGATGTGGGTAATTGTTCATTGCTTTGATCAAAATATGTTCTCTACAATCAACGCATGTCAGCATTGAAACTTCCTTCTTCTTCAAAAATAGAACAATTGATCCCCAAAGAGACACACTAGTTATGATAAACTCATTCTACAATTGATCTTGAGGTTTTTTCTTTAATTACTCCATCCCCAAATTTTCTATTGTATATAGGTTCTTTGATCTCGACTTGGATCCCGTTATGAGTTCAATGGGGAGCTCCACATATCTTTCTTTGGGAGTTTTAGGTAAAACATTATGAAATGAATCAATGTAATCTTGATTTATAAAGAAATTTATTATTTGTATATATTCATTTCCTTCATCATATTTTGCAATCATTTCCATAAGCAATCCTATGGGTGGTTCTTTTGGAAAAAGCTCAGGTCGAGATATCTCCCCATTGAAAAACATTTGTCAATTATCATTTCTAGAATACTAGGATTAAATTTATTCTATAGATGTTCATATAATTATAAATTTAGAGTGTTTCCATACCTAGTATAGTATCTAATTTTATCATGGGATTGAATAATGGATTTGTGGTTAGATTGTTCTCATGAAATTGAATACTATAGTTTATGTAAACTGTTGATTCTTGGATATCCCTCCAGTGTTTGGACTAATAAATCTACTTCTAGAAGTTCATGGATTGAACCTATTTTAATTTAAATTTATTAGAGAATAATGATAATTATATAAAATAAATCAAATAGGTGACATGAAAATTTTTAGAGAAAAATTATACTACCTTCCACCACATAATTTGGAGCATCAACATCAGCAATCTTGATAAAAATCGTGAACATTACCTTATAACATATGCTGATGTTGATGGTGATTCCGACCTTTTTCATAATATTGTGAAAGTGATTGGAAGAGTTAATTTTTTATCCACACATAAAAAATTGGAATTCAGGCTCGGCATGCACCATCATCCCTTTGTTCATAGTGTCGATAAGTTGAGGTTTCACCTCACTATGATAGTTTTGAGAAATATGGTGGTATCTTTTAAACGTGTAACATTACCCACTCTAGAAAATGTAATTCCACAAATTATTCTTCCCAAATTTGATTAATTTAGGAATATGGTCATTCATTCCACATATTTCATGTTAAATGTTCCTCCCATAGTCTTCAGTTATCTCTTATTTTAATTCAATTATTGGGAACCTTGCATATCATTGAACTCTGGTGAAACCTTCATTACAGTTTTGATGATGTCATCATAACTATCACAATCTATATTATATATATTAATCTATATTTTGGGACTTATGACATAAATGAATCTATGAAATTTTCTATTATGGTACATAATAATTATAAAGGTGTATTGATAAAGACTTAAATTTTCATCTCATTTCTTCCTATTGATTAATTATCCTTTTACTTCATCTCTAGGACTTACTTTTCAATTTTTGGTCATATTGATCTAGGGGAATATTTATTGAGAAAGTATCCCATGAACTCTTCCCACTCCAAATCATCAATAACACATACTGGATTTATGTTTTAATTAGTTTCTTACAATGACCAACTTATCCCTATAATAAGTACATTACCATGGTCACTTTATCTTACTTTGAACAAAGGATTACAAAATATATCTTTTCTATATATCATATATATTGATCAGAAATCAATGGTTTAGAAGATTAAATGAATGAATGTGGTCATTGCCACATAATGAAATCAACATAATGTTAGTCCCCTCAGGGGGAATTATATATCTCAATATACTTCAAGTTATTGTTCATAACTGTAGTTAGTTTATTCATAATTCTCCTAAAATTTTCTGTTAAAAATTCCATCAATGGGCCATTAGTGCATAGTAAGTTACACTCTATATTTACACATTTCCTCCTATTTCTTACATTTTCTAATAGAATGAAACCTTAGTGAATAACATGTTTATTTTAATAAGATTACAATTAAAAAATAATTTTTATGTCTTAAAACGTCATTCTTAAATATTTTATACATTAACAACAATTACATTTTCTATAAATCCTTCAAAATAGATCAAAAAATGATTTTGATTAACCTAAAATATTACCTGAGGAGTGTCAGTGCAAGAGTGTAGTAAGGAAAGTTATCATGTCATAGTTCCCATACAGTTATAGCTCAAAAATCGTTTTTTTTTGTTTAACCCCTGGAAACATATGTGCCCGATCTACATCCATTTGTTCATATCGATACACGGATTTCATTGAACATAAACAACATATATAATACTCTACTAAAATACAAGGTTGGTTTTCTACCTTTTACATGTCACTAAGGTTCTTACTAATGTTATAAAATAAAAATTTAAAATAATAACTAGTCCATCCTTTGATAAAAACTGTAGAATCCCTCATTTTTAAATAAATATTCCTTACATTATACCAGCATATGGTCTTTTATTGATTAGTTTCCCGGAAAAAAATCTACATAAAATATGAAAATATAAAACATTATTCTAATAATAATTAATGGAATCGTAAAAGATTCATCCTCAATAGATTTACTACATAATATAACCTAGAGATATACATCAATGTAAAGGGGTGAGCATAAAGCCCAGTAAGGGAATGAAAAGGAAATAGTTTAAAAGTGATCCTAAGGAACATCAATAAAAAATGTCAGGAATATAATTATTGAATGAGGAAGGTACATAAGTAATATCATAAAAAGAACATGATTTATAATATTTATATGTGGCTAGAATATTTAAATCAGACATTCATGACCATATCACCAAGGTTTTCCACTGAGGTGCCATAAATATTTCTAATGTTATTCACTAAAGTATCATAATACATGACATCTCTAGAGATTAAATTCATTACCCAATGGCTTAGTGTTGTAATATGGTGATCCCATAATATATATTAATTAATTTTATCACCATATATCATAGTAAAACATTTCATAATAATAAAAGAGACTAGTTTCACATCAAAATCATGGATTTTCAAAAGTGAATAAAAAATGACTATAATGTCATTTTCAACCCACATAAAAGGGGTGAATGATTCTGGTATGTTAATCCTAGAATCACATAAATCATTTTTACCTTTATTTGAAATTAATTAGAAATAAAAATGTCTTTGGTATTCAAAATAATAAAATAAAAGGGACTTTCTTGAGGAGAAGAGAGAGATCATGAAAAGTAAATTCGACAGCATAACATGTATAAAACATGGTTTATAAAAATTTAAATTTTGATAGAATGACTAATCCCATTCATAAAATACTAATACTACAGTAAATTGATTAAATAGTGTGTAAAATAAATTTATTTTCAAAAATAGAATATATAACGCATAAAAAGTGAACATGAATTAAACAGAGTAGTGATGATTTTTCTAACCTTAAAGAATTACTCCTAAAACATGGGTATTTGGGACCGTGGGGCCTGGAGACACCTTTTTTTAACTCCATGAGATGTAAAAACCCCATAGAGTACTAAAGGATTAATTTTGGGCTAATAAAAATGGATAAATTTGTAGTTATGTATATAAGAAGTGTAGGATTTGTTCATTAATTTCAACATATAGGCCTTGAAAACTATGGTTGTGGAAAATGAAAACCCAAGGGGTTTCCAATGTTTTTGGGAACTTGGATAATATTTTATGTTATTTTAGCCCAAAATAGTCGATCATCATTTTATATTACTTCATTTTCTCATTGAACAATAATGTATTGACAATAATAATATTCTTAATGTTAGGATTTCCATTTTAGACATTGAAATTAAATTATAGGATTGGAAATTGATTTGAATATATAAAATACATTATATTAATAAAATAAAATATTTGAAGTTGGGTAATCTGGTTAATTAGTTATTATATCAAAATAACATAATTATGAGACATTAAACATAATGAAAAACTCAAACCATATTTTTACTTTTCGTGAAAAAATATACTCTTTTTGAAAACAATCAGAAAATCACCCTATAATAATATTGATATGTTGATTTAAAAAATGATATTTATTTTTCCCGAATAATTATACAAAATATAACAATTTTAACTTATTATTATATAATACATTGATTATTGAAAATAATTTTGGTTTGAAAATTCATAGTAAAATTTATAAAACATTATATGTTTAAAATTATTTTATCATTTATATTGAAATAAAACCTTTTTTACCATACTATTTTATTAAATAAATGTTTAATTCATGATAACAGAGTTTTTTATAAAAATTTATATCTTCTAGAAAACTAATATTTTTATATGAAAAGTCAATAAATCAAATTCTATCTCAATTAAACATATTTTTGTTAAGAAAAAATATTCTTAATACATAATTTAAGGGGAAAAATTATTTGTACCAAAGAAATTACATACAATATTCAGGGCATGTAACCCCTTATAACTCCCACGTATGACCTAAGGGTAAGGTTTATGGTGGATATAGATTTATGGGATGGGTCAGTTAACATCACTTGAGTGGTAATTTCATTTAACATGAAATTATCTCACATGATATTTCATTCTAGCTTAATGTGATAAATATCAACTTGGACATGTTCATGATTGAACCCCGGTCATTCTACCTCTATCCCAAGCTCCAAATAAAGGTCTTCATATGTCAGTAATCTTCTGGTTGAGACAATAATAACTCTGTTCTACATTAATTATTATTTATCAATTATACTCACAAATTATAACAAAAAATTTATTACCATGATCATTGTTTCCATTGATCATATGTTCTAATGTTAATATTTGAACAATTATAAAAAACACTTTTGAATCTCAAATATATTATTTCCCCTCATAGTCACTTAATTATTGAAGAGTTGTGGTTTTTTTAGTTTAGCATAACATAACGTACATATTATTGGGACAAAAATATGATTTATAATGAATAGGTAATTCAATAATTTACTATTATGTATAGGGTTACAAAGAGATTGTAATTTGGAATTGATGGAATATTCCTATAGGATTGTGTTGAAGGAGAGGACCCACCTCCTTGTTAGACTATTATTAAGGATGAAATTTTGAGTATACAAGATCACAATTTCGTTCTATAATACATATGAGAGGAACTAATGTGAGAGTATCGTGCATCATTTTGGGTAGTACATCCCGAAATTACAAAGATGTATCATGCCTTGCACAATAAATATTTTTTGTCGGTAATGAAATGAGAGGTAAATTGTTTTGTACAATATGTTTCACCAATCAGAAAATGAAGGTGTAACATTATTAACCAGTTATAATTTTATAGTAGTTACCCATTCTCTATTATAAATGAGAATATTTTTCTAACGGATTTCATGAGTAGGTTACTATGGTCACCTTGAAGTAGTGATGTTTTATGGATTGTTTGGGATTGGCACAATAAACTCACTCAATTCCATCAAATTATTCTAACCTTTTCATTAGATTATTTTTTGAAATTTTATATCGGAGAGATAGTGCAATTTTTTTAGGTTCCTCATACCATTATATCATATAGGAATACCAAGTTGACATCTAGATTCTAGAAGATTCCATTGAGGGATTTTGTTATACAAGAGATTCTGAGCACAACATACAACCTTCAAGTGTATAGATAGTCAGATAACATGATTTAGGTACTTGAGGACATTAATAGAGAATGAATCATTTTTTGGAGGATCTTGGGTGATTAATATACCACTAGTTGAGTTCACCTAAATGAATATCTATTAGTTGACTATATTTATGGCACCGTATGAGGCATTGTATTGTAGGACATGTTGATCACCCTTATGCTGGATTGCTTTAGGAGAAGAAGTACTACTCATATTGTGTCTTGTGTATCATACTTCATAGTAGGTCTAGTTGATTTATAAATGGATGGCTACTACATAGTTTATATTTGTAATATAGCACTGATTTACTTCAACTACCTATAGCGTGTGAGTAAGGGGGATCAGGACCTTTTACCAATCACACTAAGGCTGTGACACATATGTATTAAGAGATAGATTAATATTTCACCAATATATTTAAATCCATTTGTGAATCTGGTATATTATGTTTGTAGCCTATTAGTTGGAGTTTCATAAGATGTATCAGTTAATGCATGAGGTATCCCATGTATCTCCATTACTCCATTAGCACATAGACCCCTATAACACACTACAGTATGATGAGGTTGAGTTACATGTAAGTCCAACCTTTTAGGACAATCCAATTCATATCATTGACAGGTGTATGAAGTTTCTATTATTACAATTAGGTCTTCTTGTATGTGTGATATGGAAGTACAACCATTTACAGTATGTTACAGTTGAGTGAGAGATGGATGTACATTATTAGTGCCAATAATTTTTCTCAGGTAAATCTTAACAACCATTGGAAGGGAAATTCTCAGTTGAGTTTCATTAAATGGCGATAATTATATGGTCTTGTATTTTTTGGTGAGGTAAAAAATCTTTAATTTTTGTATAGACTCTTGTTTATGTCTTTTTCGTCTCTGACCCTGAGGACCACACCATGATCCGTCTGTGTTTTTCTGAAAAGGAAAATGTAAAATAGTTGTAATTTGTCTTCGGGATAATTAGATGATGTTTGTTTCTAATACATGGTGTTTATTCAATGCAAAACATATAATGGTCTAGGTAGGCACATTCACATTGTGTACATAGGTTTCCCATGGTGGAATCCCTCAAACGTTACGTGATGTGTTAAATTGAGAGTTTATATTTTAAAATAACATGTATGGCCTCCTTTTTTATAAATCACATACCCACATCCCTTATCTCTCACATAGAAGTACCCATGAAATCCTAAGAAAGTCCTTGTGGTCTATCCTTTATCCAAAATTAGATTCTTCCACAATTAATATCATTGGATCCACATAAGTGAGTTCTCCATTAAACTTACACATTTCATAATATTCATTCATATCGATGGAATTATATTAGTGCAAGAAAATTTCGCAAATAGAATTGTTTTCTTTCATTCTTGAATTTTCTCTAGATCTGAACTGAATTAGAGGTAGATATTGAGTGAGGGTTCTACCTCATGTATATGTTAGGCAGTGTATACAATTTCCCTTAAATATTTGGTTTTTAACATTTTTTATTTGAGATTCGTGGTATAAATTCCAATGTTTACCCAAAAATTATTTAAATGGCATGATATAGTTGTTTTGGAAAAATTTAGGGTACACGCTGGCACAATTGTGATTATTGGAGGATGTTATCCCTAACATAGGACATCCATAGTGTGTGACCTTGTATTTTATCTTCGTTTTACTACCCTATGGGTGAGTGTGAGATCGAGAATTTTAGTTTGATCCTTAATGAGGCATTAATGTATATTTTATGGTTGTGACAACCTTGTTTTACTTGTTCATTATTAAATTAATTTAATGAATTAAATATAATTGATAAGAGAATGATGTTTCAACTAGTTGATTTGATTTAAATACTAAAATTGTATAAATTTAAATGTTTAATGGGTTGGAAGAACCCATTTCATATGAAATTTTTAATTAAATTGATGGAAAATTGTTAATGTTTGTGGATACCCTGGATGATCTCCTTGGATCATGATTCAATTAGATTTCATGGACATTTATCCCCCAAATATATTGTTTATGGTATTGGATTCCATGGACCTATTTAAAACATGGAATATAATAATGTATGATGCCACATGAATTTCAACCTCAGGGTTCTAGCTTGCATTGACTTGTATTGTATATGCATTGCTGACGAGATCCTTGGAAACCTACCTAGTATTTACTGATTTTACATATTGATGCTCCTATGAATCGACATGGATGACATGGTCATATATACATTGGATGGGGCTATTCATTGTCTATGTTTTGATTACACAAGATATCCATTGTTAATTATTTACACTAAATAACATTTCTTGGACATTATGGATGTTTCCCCTCGATTATACTGTGTTTCGGATGTGTATATTTTTTTCCAATGATTTATAGAGAGACTTTTTATGGGTATTAGTTTAATATTTTTATACTGGACAATATCACTTGTTTATTTATTCTTTACATCATCCCTAGTTTATGGGAGGTTGTATATTATTGTAGGGATCCATTTTTTAGATAAGATATAACATTATGTTTAATATTATTATATCTTTGTTATACTACACAATTCGTTTTTAAATATTACATGGAATTGGATTGGTTTCAACACCATTGGAGGTGAAATAAAAATTATTATCTCACACTCGATCTTAGATTACATTGGATACCACGATTTTTTAAGGATGTTGGATGGGATCAAGAGAATCACCCATTGTATGTTGCTTAATTGGTTTTCCATAAGAGCAAGGGAGAACAAGACCATCTGAGAATCATGATGTTATATGGAGATAGTCATTTTCTGTATTTTTGGTATCTTCTGATACTTGTATTGTACCATATTCCTTTATACCTATTTTCCTTCTTTGTAGTGGAAAGACATGACAATCATATTTTGTTTGAATTTTTTTACCAGTTTTGTAATTATTTTCTTTTGGATGATTTTTCTTTGGTCTATGATTTATATTATACTTCATTTATTGACTATTATTTTTATTATATAGTGTGTTACACTATAACATGATGTAATAGTCTCCCAATATACACACGATATGCCATATCTTATAGTGGGTATCATTTGGCATATGTGGAGGCCCCACTTTAGAACATGTGGCCTTTCATCTAGGGGAACCATTTATTGGATTCCATGTCGGGAAGTTATATATTTTCTAAATAATGAATCATGGGGTGATTTTTTTAACAAAAAAACATCGCTTCATGTCAAATTTCCAATAATATTCATGAATCTTATTTATGAAAAAGTATTATCTTAATCACAAATTTTATAACCTTATTTATATCAATAAACATTTAAAACCTCTGATACAATTATTCCATACATGTATAATAGTTATTTATAATATATTTTCAATATCATTTGTATGTAATAATGATCATTTTGTACTAATTTTGTATCAATAATGGTGTTATTATTTGTTTTCCCAAAGTTCATCACTACTCAACCATAAAATTTACTATAAATGATTATTTATTATAATCCCCATAGATTTTAAAAGTAGAAAATTATTTTTAATAATGTATATTAAATGAAAAATGAGTTTTTTATAGAATTTTAATCTTTGAAACATTATGATATATTTCATCTAAAATAGGTTTTATCTTTTTGACAGCTTTATGTGTACTCATCCCTCTGATTTTTGTGTTTGATTACATATACGACACACATCACTAAGAAAAAACGACTTAAAAATATATTATCATTATAAAATAGAAGATAAATTTGGAGTATGAATAATATTAACTAGATTATAAAATTTAAGTTCATAAATATAAAACTAAATATTAATTTTTTATAATTTTTTATTATATCATCAATCAATATTTATTAATGTGATTTTATTCCCAAAAAAACATGTTTTTTAAAACAATTGTTTAATTTTCATGAAAAAATATTATAAATAATTTTAGGAATTTTAGTAATTATTTATGATAAATTGAACACAATATATTCTATCATAATATGAAAATTTCATTTGGGTTATTTTTTTGTTTTAAAAAAAATTGATTTTTCCATGAATTGTGGAAAATATCGATTTTAAAAAAATTACTTCCTTTGAATTAATAATGAAAATTTAAAATCCCTAATATGTTTTCAATATTATTTTTAATTAAAAAATTATTAGTAATTTAAATTTAAACTACATAATTATAATTCAAATAATTTTTATAATGGATTTTATTATAAGTAATTTTTTGGAGTTTTAAATATTTTTTTTTTAAAAAAAACTATTTTAAAGACCATTACGTTTCTCTGATGTAATAAATTAAATTAAAATATAAATAAGAATTTTTTAAAATTATATTTACAGTTTTTATATCAATTTATATTAATTTTAAATAAAAATATTTTTCTATTAGTCAAATAATGAATATGAAATCAACTTTTTCTAAAAAAAAAGGGACGACTTGGAACCCCTGTTTTTCGTCACATCTATGGGGTTTGATAATTAAAATTATAAAAATATGTGAATTAAATTTTGGAAAATATATTTATAATTTAGAAGAAGAACAATTTTTATAATACAATAAGATTAACATTCTTTTTTAGAAAAATCAATGTTAAAAATTGTAAAAATTATTTACATTGGTAAATGGTGATACTGTTTTACACGGTCCTAAACTAAAAAGATAGTGGAAAAAATTTCCTATAAACATTTATAAAAACTATTTAATGGAAATTATTAGGCCCTGTAATGTATAATTGATGATATTTATCATTTATTATCATTTTATCATGAGAAAAATATGGGTAATAATTTTTTTAGGAAATTAAAAGTATGTCACTCACCTCACTTATAATAGGCTAACCAATCTCCTCTATTATTTTCAACATAAAACAATATTGTATAATACAATAACATAAACAGTCACGTGCCTAATTCTATAAACACATCCTATAGTCCTTACATGGTAACAAATACATTTTACGAATACATATGTATTATCCTAAAGAGGTGGTCCCAGAAGATGTAAACTCCATAACTATGTGTTTTTGTTTTATTCATTCTTCCACATATGTCAAATATTCTTTAAATATTCTAATATGATAAAATAATTATATCCTGTATAATTATATTTTATTATATTAAAATTATAACTTAGATCCTTCTCCTCTTCCATCATAGGGGATATGAAATCATTATTCGTGTGTATTATGGAATACCTCATCGTGAACTGAGGACATTTGTTTTCCATCATCACTTATCACAGTATGTTTTAATAATGAATTTAATGTATATATTTTATTTTTTTAATATTTTTATACTTATTGAGTTGTAAAATCCCAAATAAATTTTTAATTTCCATTCCATTGGAGAAATGAGCACGTCGCTCGTTTGTGCGAAGGATTGTCACCTCGCGATGCGATGTTATTTGTTTTTCACTAATTCTTTTAATGGAAGGTAATGATGATAATGTTAATGAATATATGCGATAAAAGTGAAATAAAAATTATATTAATGATATATTTATCATCTCTAAATTATAATATATAATTTTATTTTTTACACTGAAAAATGATATGGCCAATCATGTATGGGCGGGCTATTACCTCTAAGAAGCAATGCGATAATTTTTTCATCACCACTTCATAATAATGATATATAGAATAATATTTGAAGAATAATTATAATTTTTATGATATTATTATAATTATTTGAAGAAAAAATAATACATTCCATTTCTCTATAATGATCATTGAAAAATAGAAATTTTACTCATACATACATACAACCTATTATCTCCAGGATCATAATGTATATATTTTTTCATATAGATTTTAATAATTCATTCATAAAGTATAACAGGTTAATAAATGTGATAATTTTTTAATGATTATAATTATATATATATTGAACTGATGTACTATTTGACTATGTTCCACACACTAAATTCATTTGGAAATAATAATCCAAACAACCTCAAAACACCCGACATAGACAGAACTTCCAAAATATTTAAATATAAACATAAAAATAAAAAAAATATTTGAATTATGTACATATTATTAAACTACAAAAAATTTATTAATAAGTAAAATAATTTTTTAAAATATTATTAGTTATTAATGGATATACAATGAATGTCTTGATTTGAGTTAAGGGTTTTATCTCCTTCCATTAATTTTTATGAGACTAGTTTAATATTTAATATATTTTTTATTATTTTGGTGTAAATATTTGAAATTTTACATGTAATATCATCAATCCATATTAAATAATGTTTTTTTATTTATCAATTTGAATTATTTCATTGATAGTTAGTTGAACTCATGGTTACCAGGTGGTAAATAATTTCAAAACTCAATTTATTTTCATTTAGATATATTACATCTATATTGTATATGATATTTTATGATTATTTGGGTATTGAATTTTTATAGTATTACATAAAATATAAAATTAATTTATATTGTTTTATATTTTATATTCATAATATATTCATTAATTAATTCAAAAAATCAATGGTGTATTATTTTTAAGAGTTATTCATCTGAAATTTCTGCTCACTGAGACGTAAATTTATGGTATTCACCTATATAAAATTATTGGTTTTATATAATTCCGTTTTACAATTTCTATCATGAAACTCCTAATTTTAATTGTTTTTAATATATCATTTTATGTTAATGTTTCATTATTATTATGATCGAAAACGTTACAAAAGAGGAAGACGATTTATGTTACACTCTCCTTTAATTATGGATTAGTTTTATTTTAGGTTCCTTTGGAGGAATTCTTATTCAGTTATTTTCATGAACCACATATCATTATTCACTCGTGGTTATAAAGGTGATTAATTTTTTATTCATTTACTCCCTTATTGATCAAATAAATTCCATGAAATTTGATTCTATGTGATATCATTCCTTTATTTTGGATTAGATCATTTATTTTTCTCTTCTATATACATGAGTTATAAAATGTTTTAAAAAATAAATTTTCTAATGATAAATTTTTATTTAAAACCATTTTACAAGATATTTTATCTTATTTTGAAATTTATTAAATTAAATTTCTAATCATTCTCCTAAAATTCCACTTTTGACTCTGTTCATCTGTTTTTAAGGATTATTTTTAACATTTAAAAATTAAAATTATTTTCCATACATCATGAAAATTATTTTTTAGATGATTCATTTAGATGATTAAAATGAATTTCAATATTTTTTAGATTCAGTTTTTCTAATGTAATTTTCAATATGAAATAGTTATTTTACTCAAACATTGATTCTAATTATATTTTAGTGGAATTTCCAATCATCAACATCTATAACCCATTTCAATTCATATGATTAATGTATATAATGTTTACTTATACCATCCTCATTATTTATCTAGATATATTATTATTCCTTCAAATATGTTTTTATGCATCACATTTCATTCCCACCTGTTCATGAAGATTCCATTAGATGGAACCAATTTTTTCATAGGTTAATTATCTTATAAAGATATTGTTATGTAACCCATTTATTTTTCACAGGTTAATCATGTTTTAATGATATTTTTTATGTAACTTTTTTCTTAAATAAATATTAATCTTTTATAAATTATTTTTAAATGGAAACCAGTTATTTTCCACTGGTTCAATATGTTTCAGTGATATTTTTATAGAATGCATTATCTTCCATGGGATAATCAAGCTATAATGCGATCATTATGTAAACCATTTATTTTACATGGGAAAATCATTTTATAAAAGGGACAATGATTTTTATGAGTTTTATTATGAAATATATGATCTTTGTACTTTATTAATATTTTACATCTTTAACACTTCATATATATTTGTCGTGCCAAGATCATACTGGCAGATCATTTTATAACTTTAATTATCAGTGTGCCTAGATGGCGCTCCAATTCATTGGTTAAAGATTGTTTTATATGAAAAATTATATTTTAATTTATAAATATGGTTAATCTAATTATAAGGGTTTATATGTGTTCTGTGATGATGATATTACGATATATCAACATGTTTTAACTATTCCTGTTATGATTTTATAATATTTATTATGATAAATTTGTTTTCACATGAATCGTTTATATTTATTCTAATAAATTATGACATTAACAGTTACATGTTCTATATTTTAATCTATTATGATCTTGGTATTGGTGGGATTTAATATTATAATATTAATCTCATTAACTTTTATTATATTATCCTTCCATTTTTCTCTTCTTATACTCACTAATGAAATTCAATTATTAATTCTTATTTTAACCCATATTGTCCATTTTAGGTCTCCTTTATTATGATTACTTATGGACATTTTTTCAAGATCAATGATGAATCAATTATTTAGAGAATATTTTCAAATTGATGGTATTGATGATATAATATGGAATATGAAAATGTTGGGTATAGTATGAATGATACTCTCTTGAATTATTAGGTGTTGTTTTTGTACAATTTGTTCTTAATTATCTAAAACTATAAAACTAAATGGTCCTTGAGATTTTAAGGGATAAAATTTTTCCATTTTCATATTATGGTTTAGATTTAAAATTTGGGTAACCTTCACTAGTTTCAAAGCGATAAATATAAATATTGTGGTTTTATTTCTAGATCCAGGAGTGTCTGTTATGAGATAATATTGTTCATATCTTATGAAAGGTTAAAATAAATATTTAGATTATGATTTTCTCATTTGATGTTATATTAATATATATGGATTCCATATTAGTTCCATAATATTAAGGATGATCAGACTATCTAGGAGTAAAACACCCCTTCAGGTATTATGTTAAGTGATCTTAAAGTGATCACATATATTTTAAGTGATATTTTATTAGGATTAAATATATATAATTATTTTGAATAACATGAAGTATGTAGTTAAATTTTTCAAATACAATTTTCAAGCCATTAATTACAATTAGTGTTGACATGATCATAGATATTAAGTTTATTATGTGAACACATGTTTTATCATATAGATAACTGTGGGATTAAAAATTGAATTGGTGACTAAGTAATTAATGCCATTTCAAAATGATATATCCCTATTTTTGTTCTTGTAAGATGAATGGTATGACATAACTATTGATTCAAAAACACTCTTTAATGGTGAGTTTATTTTGGAATGGTTTAGATTGAACAATATATATTATTGTTCATTTTCGGAGATTTATGTATTATTTCATCTTATATAGTTTTAATCAATTTCATAATAATCTTACCTCATAATATTAATTTAGTTTGGTTTAATGTATAAATATATTAGGAATATATTTTTATCATTTTTTGGTTATATTACCCTTTAAAATCTCATTTTCAATGCCCTGGGCATTAAAAATTCTTTTTGAAAACTCATTATTTAGAGAAAAAGATTAGACATTTGATGAAATTAAAAAGGGTTAAAATTATAATAAACAATTTTATTTATCTATTATCCTATTCTTTATGGAAAACCAATTACTCAACTTTAGGAAAATGTTCCCAAAATAAAATTTTATCATAGTACTATCATTTTTTATGATATAAATGTCTTTTTTCCCACCTCATATTTTTATTATTTTATTACAAAATTTATCTTGATCATTCAATTTCTTATTATCAATGATCTCTGTCACTATATATCATTATTTGGTCATTTACTATCTCTTCAATGTCTAAATATTAACATTCCACCTATATTCCCATATTTGGAATCCTACTATGTTTTATTCTAGTTAATGTTCATACATCCTTTTATCTCTCATCATGAGGATGATTTATTAGCAATTTTTACAATTTGGGTTCCCTAAAAAGATATTTTTGAATATACAACCTTTTATTAATGAATTAAATTTTAATTTTTCAGGATGCAATTTATTAATGGTTGTAGGATGTAACACCCTTAGATTTTAAAATAATAAAATTATGTTTTACACTGTCAATGCCATGTAAAAATAAGGACAAAAGAAAATGAAACACTGAGAGATATTATTATGTATTTATTTTTAAATAAATTTAATCTATTTTATAGTTTTCAGTACACGCAACACCTTTGATTTTTATGTTCAATAGCTTATATTATATTTATCATCGGGCTTATACGACGTTCAAAATATATAATTGTTATAACCTTACAATTAAATTAGATGGTATGAGTAGTATAATATAAATTATGAAATATATATGTCTAAATTACCTAATCAATATAAATTTTTGACAACTTTTTATTAAAAAATAAATCAACTTTTAGTTATCTAATTTTATTTTTATCCAAATTGTGGTTTCTTCAAAAATGATTTTTACTGATATTCAAGAAATTAATATTATAAATAAATATTAGAAATTGTATAAAATTGATTTGATAAAATGGATTTCAATTTTTTAAATAACCATATATGTATATAGTTTTTTTGAAATGATTGAAAATTTATGAGAATTTTGATTTTCCACTACATATTGAAAAATAATGATTTATTAAAAATGTCATTTAATTTCAATAGATATAATAAAATTAAATTTCCGCTTATATTTTTAATATTATTAGATATTAAATAATTATCAGTTATAATTATTTAACCCAATTAATTTCATTTGAGTCATATTTATATATTATTTTATTATATGTAAATTTTTTGGATTTGAAAATGTGTTTTTTATGAAATTTTTTTTAAAGTGCATAATTTTTCTCCAATTCAATTAATCAGAAATATCACTAATTAGAATGTTTACAATAAAATTTAAATATTTAATTTTATTAAATAATTATTTTATTTAATACTATTATTATTATTTATCATATTTAATATTAAATCGACTTTTGATCGAAAAAAACTCTTCATGAAAACCCACTATTTCATCACATCTTCGAGGTTTGTTTTAATTTTTTTCAATCCAGGGATATTAAATTGGTTAAATTGAATTAATATTACTAATCATGATAATTTATATATTATAAGGTGTTAAAATTAATTTAATAAACATAATTAATAGTAAAAATATAGAAATTTATTATTTCATTTTAATTAAATGCTTTTTTACCAAGGTTTTAAACAAAAAAGATATGTGTCAAATAACAAAAACCCAATCTAAAAACAATTTTATAGACACATATCAACATTATAATATCTAATTACCTATAATAACCCATATTATACAATTTTCATTAAAAAAACAATTGTACATGTTTTTATTTTCAAACATTAAAGTCGATTATCTCACCTCACTTACTAAAGGTCACCCCTCTCTCCTTTTCTTCACATTCTGATTCCCTTTTTGTTCAACTAAAACCTATCCAAAAAAATTCATAAATTCCATTCCATCATCATATAATTGTTTTTTTGCAAAAAAAATTATTCTAGGAATACATTATATATACTATTAATGAGGTTTTATAAGAAGCGGTAATATTCATAACTATGCATTATTATTTTATTTCTTCTTTAACCTCCTTAAAATATTATTAATGTATAATCATATGATTAAAATGGTATCTAGTGTAACACCCCAGGTAAATAAAGAATATGACATTTTCATATTTATCCATATTTGTGAATAAAATATTAATATGATTTTAAAGGGGACGTTATGCGCGATGGCGTACCCAACACGCAACAACGAGTTTCTTGGGAATCTTACGTTGCACTCTAATAATAAAATAATATTATTTTAAATGGTAGTTAACATGTAGCCGTTTTATTGGCGGGAATGGATATAAATAACTAAAATATGATTATATATGTTTTTAAATGTTTTTACATATATCCAATAAAAGATAAAGGCTTAAAATACGGAAAGAATTCAATTTTTGGCGAATATGCCCTAGTTTTCACTAAAGGTTCAATTATCGCCTTTTGATGGAAAAACGTCACTAAATATAGTTTTGTTCACACTTATACATCCTTTAGGACTAAATAAAAATATTCTTATGAATTGAGACATCAAAATTTTCTTTGTGTAATTTTTTGGTATCTTTCTGATAAAGTTCATTTTTTTAATGAATAGTGTAAAATGTTGTATTTTAATTCAAACCCTCTTTTTAATCTAATTTATTTATATGATTAGATTATCTTTTTAATTGGGTTTAAAGTGAAATTACAATATATTTTTACCATTAAATCCAATATTGGTCGTTGGAATTAATTTCACTTTCAAAAGAGACTTAAACTAGTGTTAATCTTTCGATACTTATTGTTTCATAAAAACACGTTATTTTCTCTGACAGCGGGAATTAATTATTAAATTAATTAATGTGACTTATATGTTTTTAATTTTGTAAAATAGACTTCATTTTTTGAATTTGGAATATCAAATATAGCATAGGGTGAATTTTGGGGATTTTTTTGAAAAACTTCAATTTTTGATGAATAGTGAAACCACTAAGTGGTACTTATAAAAACTGATTTTTCCGTTTAAACGAAATTTTTCCATATCTGTGTTTGAATTTAAAAAATCCGACATACATGGTTTTCATTAATAATTAAAATGTTTTTCAATGGGATAAAAATAATTTTTTGGTGAATAGTAACTTATTAAGTTTTTAATCGCGATTAGAGGTAATTAGTGTAGTTTAAGGTAAAAATAATGTTTTAATAATATGAAATGAACTTGACACATGTCCTAACCTCATTTTATGTGTCATGGCAGACCATGAAAACCCATGGGTCAACTTGGGGACCCCATGAAGCCACTTTGGTTGGAAAATGACATTAATATCTTTTTATTTAAAGTTAAAGTAAAAATGAGACAAACATGAAATGTTTTACTAAAACAATTTTTACATGGGGTTATACAAATAATATTTTTGACTATAAATATTCATTGGAAATATAAAAAGCTTTCCTACATTATAATATTTTTTTTATAATTTTTAGACATTAAATAAATTAAATTATTATTGACATCATGATGATGCAGCGATGACCTCATTATTTAACGATTTAAATAAAATGGAAAGATAATGTAATATCTAAGACCTACACATGTCCAAAACCTATTGGATGAGTGTATTTCGAACCCTTATCACCTTATCCTCGAAACACATCAATGTGGGACCTCTTAAATGCGAATACCATTTTAAAATAAAGTGACTTTTCTTTACCTTCCAAGAGTGCCCCTCCTCTCCTCTTATAAAAGGCCCCCACCTCTACCTCCTTACCCACACTCCCAATGCCTTTGGATCGTCCCACCTCGGCCCATTTTGTCTCTCCACTTCCCTATCTTACTCCTTGAAGCCTCACTTTGGGCAAATGTCTTCCCAAGGAAGCCTTTGAGCTCAAACCAAAGGGAGTTACTCGATTTTAAGGTAATGTGTTCACTTGAGTCCTTTTGTTTTATTTTGCCTCTCCAACCCCCTAAACTATTTTTATTCATTTATTTTGTAACAAATCCAGGATCTTAAATATACTATGATGTTTTGATAATAAGGATTCGAGCTACACTTACACACACCTACATCTAATGGTTAAAGAACAAACTGTTTCCGTGGATGGAGAATTTCTGCCTCACGAAATGATGATTGTTCAACACTCATATAACACCTTCAAAGGTGGACATTAAGATGTCACTATATTTATATATGATATATAATATGTTTATTTTTTCCTTAAGCTTCTGTATTTTTCATTTTGGGCATACCTGTATTGTTTCTATTATGGGTAAACGTGATATCTTCATTTACGGAAGTGCGGACTACCGCCCCCTAAAAGTGATGTGATTCGTTAATGCCATATGTGGGATGTATAAAGGTTGGATTTAATGTTATTATATATGATGTTATACTGGAATTATAATATACCTCTATATCATTATTACTTCTTTCCATTAAAATATGAGATAGAAATGAAAGTAGCATTCATGCGTACGTACGGCTTACCATCTCCATGAACGGTGCATTTCATTTCTTATCCCCAAATGTAATGTACTATTATAAGTACATGTATATAATGGATATATATGATGAATGATACATATAAATGATGAATATAATTCTGGAATTAAAATATACATACCTCTCATTTAGGTTTAATTCCATTAATATGACAATGAAATGAAAGCAGCGTTCATGCGTACGTACGGATTACCATCTTCATAAACGGTGCATTTCATTTCTTACCTATAAATGATTATGTAATATTAAAAATACTTGTATATGCTGGATATATATTATATATATGATATCCAAATCAGGAATGTCATTCTGAATATAAAGAACCTTTGACCACACGAACAACATGTAATTGAAATAAGTCCACTTTCGACTTAAGAACCAAATAACGACAAAACAAACAGTATTAACTTAATGATTACATAATGTTTATAACATGGAAATAAGTGATATAAAAGTAATAATAAGCTTGAAAAATGTTCCTAAGCAAGTAGAAATTAACTCAAGTTTATTATTCAGGACTTTAAAGAACGATCGAGTCATGTCGGACCCAAGGTAAGGGATCCTACTCCTCTCTTTCTTTTTAAGTACACTCTTTTATGTCATTTCTTCTAAGATCATCTTTCTTGTTATTGGGATGTTATTTTATATTACTCTTACTGTAATTTTTATGTTCATATGATGAGAGACCCTACTCTCTCTCATTAATTCATTTTGGAAGTTTTGAGTGGCACCGTTAGGCTGCCGAATTTTTGTAAGAGATCTAACCTCTCTATTTCTCTTTAAGTACTCCCCTTTATGTCACTTCTTTTAAGCTCTTATTTGTTATGATGGGGGATGTTATTTTATATTCCTATTTCTGTACATTTTATTTTAATGTGATGAGATACCCTATTTGATCTCATCAATCCATTTTTGGAGGTTTTAAGTGGCGCTGTTAGGCTGCCGAGTTTTCGTAAGGGATTTTCATCTCACTTTTATACCCGTGAGATTTAAGCTACATTTACCACAATTTCCATTGAGTGGTGTATGTACTGACCATTATTTTAATCATTGTGTAATATTCTTTCATTGATGAGTATTTACATCAATGATGTATTGTCCTTCATTCACGGGGCGTATGTTTCGAAAGATACCCATGTCGGTAAGGGAACCTTTCACCCTCCTCTTTTTAAAAGACTTATTTTGTTATGAATTTTAGTTCATATAATATTATTTTGGGATATGTTCTTCTATATCCTTATTGATGTGAATTTTATGTCCAAGTGATGAGATAACCTTTTTATCTCTCATCAACTCTTTTTCTGAAATTTGAAGTGACGCCGTTAGGCGGTCTAATTATTGCAAGGGAACTTCTTAACCCAATTTCGATTATTTGTGATAAACTTGTTCACCTTGAATATGTCGTTCTATGATTATGTGTGAATGTACTCTGATTGTTTTACACTTAATACCCACTTATATTTCATGTATTCGTTTGTCACTCATAGTCATGTAACTGATTTATCCTTAATCCAAGGATATAGTCTTTGTATGGGACTTCGTCTCAATCTCCTTTAATTGAGGCATATTTTGTTTTATACACAACCTTCTTCTATACGGTGTATAAACCCCTTTCAATTTTACGTTTATCCAAAAGGAATATTTTTTATACGAAGCGTTTTACTAAATGAAAAAAGGGAATGTTTTGTCGTACGTATGCGGCGATAACGACTTCTCCGCCACCATGACCATTATTTGAGTTTCGACTTCCTCTATAATTCATACCTTCTTTTTAAAAGAAAAATAAATACCATGTTTTACTTTTCTTTTATTTTGGTATGGAAAATGGTTTTCATAATGTTTTTATATCAATGTGTTGTATGGATATCTTGTGATTGAAAGGTGGAAATGTTATGTTTTCTTTATGCATGTTTTATGTGATACGATTATGTTGAGGTTCTTGGGAATTATTATGAATACGGGTGGTTCCGTGATAAACTATGGGTGGGTGAGCCCAATACAGCTCTCCAATGCATTGGGTAACGTGAAGGAGTGAAACGTTAAGGTTTCTCCGAAGAGATTTAGGGAATATACTGTGATGGGTATTCTAAACATAACCAAGAGGGTTACTCCCTACATAAGAATGTGATGAATGCCTCAAGTTACCTTTATGTCTTATGATTTCTATGATTTATTCATGGTTTGATGAGGTATGTTAAAGTGCCTATGTTTTATGGGTAAAGTATGATTTCATTCTTATGTATATATGAACTCATGTTTCCTTTATATATTTTTGTAACCCTTACTGAGCTTTTTATGCTCATCCCAAGTTTTATAAATGTTTTTCACAGGTCAAGGGAAAGGTACAAGATGTGATTATTGTGTCAAGGATGTGTCAAGAATGAATCCGTGTTTTATTTTCAATATGTTTTTGATGATGGGAAGAATGAATACTATCTTTTATGTAACCACTTTGTTTAAATGTGGAATGTAATGAAAGTTTCATGATCTAATTCTCTAAAACTCTAAACCTGAAAAGATCCTCACTGTGTAATCTTGTAATAACTCAAGATTAAGTACGTTTTAAGGCTGGGCCTTATAGTTGGTATCAGAGGTCGGTTTAGATAACTTTAGAGGTTAGGGTATTCTTTAAGCATAAGTGACATTACCATAATGGTTAGGATTTCAGAAAGAGTCCTTGTTTTAGATAAAGTGAATGAGTAAGTATATCTTAGTGTTTGCCTTCCTAATTTGTACATGATGGTTTTGTTGATATACTCACACTGACATTTTTGTTTTTAGTGAATATATGGATCTAGCAGGCACCAATGTGACAATAGGTTTGAAGGAAACTGTGGTGGTTCTCTGATTAAGAGACTAGATAAAATAAGGGATTCAATGAGGAAACTCGTGGTTGTTCTAAAGCAACTATCAAGGAGTCATGATCAACCACTTGAACCTTGGTATGATCTTTAATGCATCATGTATGAGATGACCAATCAATGTGGAAGTTCAGATAATAATTATAAAGGTAACCATTAGAGTTTATGTGATCCTTACATTTGAGGTAATTATGGGTTACTATATGTTATACTAAAAAATGAAAGGCATGAGATAAAATTGAGGTTAAATTATGTTATGGTTATTTTTGATGATTTTATCCCTTTTTGGGGAATTATTTGAGAATTATATAGTTTTGGAAAAAGGACAACACGCAAACCGTGTGACTACCCGTCGCGTCGGACAAAGCTGCGGGAATCGAACCCACAACCAAAGTGCGACTGGTATTTATCGCCTACCACTGGACTACATGAAGTCCCTGGTTAGTTTGACTGATTCTTTTTAGTTATATGATTTTATGAATTAAGAGTAAGTTGATTTTGGTTTATTTATGAAAATGATTAACCTATCATGAAGGATATGTGATTAGGTTAATTACTTTTCAATACGAGACTTTAGGAGCAACTGATGTTGTTTGGAGATAAATGTTACGATTTAACTTGGAAGACTATGTGACTAAATCCTTCAAATATTTGGGTTTCAATCTTATATTGGTTTACTTTGAATAATTTTATGGACAAATTGTTTATCGGATGGTCCTCGTTGAACTTTGGGTTTTGTTGCACAAATTTTGGAGATTAAGCATAGATTTTCATTGTAATGGGTTATCCTTTTCTGGATTATCTGACCTTGTACTATCCTTTTTGGTTTTGTTTTTGGTTAAAGCCTAAATACATGGGATGTATATAGTTCTCTTTGGTGGATTAGGTGATTCTCTAGAAGTTGATTATAGTACTCTTTATGCGAACAAGTCTCCCTAAATGCTCGTCTTATGGAAAAAAATATGAGTTTGATTAAGGAATCTAGTAAATGTTGAAAGTCAAAATGATAAGTGATTATGTTTCCTTATGAATAAATTCCTCAATAAAAAGTAACTTAAAACAAAAATGTTGTCTATTAACTTTTCCTACTGGGGAATCAAATACCGTTTAACCCATCACAATTTTGTGATTTTCTTGTGGTTAACTTTCTCCTAAACATGTTTTCTATCACTCTCCATCAGAACATGACCCTATGCTTTCGCCTCCATGTCCATATTTTTATACATGGAATCCTAGTATGGGTTAACTCGGGTGACCTTTGTACTTATCTTCCTTTATTTTAAAGTGATTATTTTACCGACTCTTATTCCGATGTGGGACTTTCAAGGATGTTTCCAAGCTCAATTTTAAAAATTGCGAGGACGCAATTCCCAAAAGGGGGGAAGTACGCAACACCCCAGGAAAATAAAGAATATTACATTTTCATAATTATCCATATTTTTTAATAAAATAAAAGTATGACTTTAAAGGGGATGCTATGCTCGATGACGTACCCAACACACAACAATGATTTTCTTTGGAATCTTACGTTGCACTCTAATAATAAAATATTATTGTTTTAAATGGTAGTTAACATGTAGCCATTGTATTGGCGGGAATGGGTAGAAATAACTAAAATATGATTATACATGTTTTTAAATGTTTTTACATTTATCCAATAAAAAATAAAGGCTTAAAATACGGAATGAATTCAATTTTAGGCATATATGCCCTAGTTTTCACTAAAGGTTCACTTATCGCCTTTTGATGGAGAACCGTCATTAAATATAGTCTTGTTCACTCTTATACTTCCTTTTGGACCAAATAAAACTCTTCTTATGAATTGGGACATCAAAATTTACTTTGTATAAATTTTTTGGCATCTTTCTGATAAAGTTCATTTTTTAATGAATAGTGTAAAATGTTGTATTTTAATTCAAAACCTATTTTTAATCTAATTTATTTATATGATTAGATTATATTTTGAATTGGTTTTAAAGTAAAATTAGAATATATTTTTACCATTAAATCCAATAGTGGTCGTTGGAATTAATTTCACTTTGAAAACAGACTTAAACTAGTGTCAATCTTTTGATACTTATTGTTTCATAA
Source organism: Viscum album (assembly GCA_963277665.1). Taxonomy (NCBI): domain Eukaryota; kingdom Viridiplantae; phylum Streptophyta; class Magnoliopsida; order Santalales; family Viscaceae; genus Viscum; species Viscum album. The sequence continues at coordinate 1,076,178,979 of OY728141.1, forward strand.
AAACACGCTATTTGCTCTGACAGTGGGAATTAATTTTTAAATTAATTAATGTGACTTATATGTTTTTAATTTTGTTAAATAGACTTCATTTTTGAATTTGGAATATCAAATATAGCTTAGGGTGAATTTTTAGGATTTTTCTGAAAAACATCATTTTTTGATGAACAGTGAAACCACTAAGTAGTACTTATAAAAACTGATTTTTCCGTTTAAATGAAATTTTGCCATCTTTGTGTTTTGAATTTCAAAAATCCGACGTACATGGTTGTCATTAAGAAGTAAAATGTGGTTCAATGGGATAAAAATAATTTTTTGGTGAATAGTAACTTATTAAGTTTTTAATCGCGATTAGAGGTAATTAGTGTAGTTTATGGTAAAAATAATGTTTTAATAATATGAAATGAACTTGACACATGTCCTAACCTCATTTTATGTGTCATGGCCGACCAAGACAACCCATGGGTCAACTTGGGGACCCCATGAAGCCACTTTGGTTGGAAAATGACAATATCTTTTTATTTAAAGTTAAAGTAAAAATGAGACAAACATGAAATGTTTTACTAAAACAATTTTTACATGGGGTTATAAAAATAATATTTTTGACTATAAATATTCATTGGAAATATAAAAAGATTTCCTACATTATAGTATTTTTTTTATAATTTTTAGACATTAAATAAATTAAATTATTGATGACATCGTGATGATGCAGCGATGACCCCATTATTTAATGATTTAAATAAAATGGAAAGATAATGTAATATCTAAGACCTACACATGTCCAAAACCTATTGTATGAGTGGATTTTGTACCCTTATCACCTTATCCTTGAAACACATCAATGTGGGACCTCTTAAATCTGAATACCATTTTAAAATAAAGTGACTTTTCTTTAACTTCCAAGAGTGCCCCTCCTCTCCTCTCATAAAAGTCCCCCACCTCTACCTCCTTACCCACACTCCCAATGACTTTGGATCGGCCAACCTCTGCCCATTTTGTCTCTCCACTTCCCTCTATTACTCCTTGAAGCCTCACTTTGGGCAGAAGTCTTCCAAAGGAAGCCTTTGATCTCAAACTAAAGGGAGTTACCCGATTTTAAGGTAATGTGTTCACTTGAGTCCTTTTGTTTTATTTTGCCTCTCCAACACCCTAAACTCTTTTTATTCATTTATTTTGTAACAAATAAAGGATCTTAAATATACTAGGATGTTGTTATAATAAGGATTCTAGCTAAAATTACACACACCTAAAACTATTGGTTAAAGAACATACTATTTCCGTGGATGGCGAATTTCTACCTCACGAAACGATGATTGTTCAACACTCATATAACACCATCAAAGATGTCCATTAAGATTCCACTATATTTATATATGATATATAATATGTATATGTTATCCTTAAGCTTCTGTATTTTTCATTTTGGGCATACCTTTATGGTTTCCATTATGGGTAAACGCGATATCTTCATTTAAGGAAGTGCGGACTACCGCCCCCTCAAAGTGATGTGATTCGTTAATGTCATATGTGGGACATATAAAGGATGGATTTAAAGTTTATTATATATGATGTTATACTATAATTATAATATACCTATATATAATTATTACTTCTTTCCATTAAAGTATGATATAGAAATGAAAGTAGCGTTCATGCGTACGTATGGCTTACCGTCTCCATGAACGGTGCATTTCATTTCATATCCCAAAATGGAATGTACTATTATAAGTACATGTATATAATGGTTATATATGATGAATGATACGTCTAAATGATGAATATAATTCTGGAATTAAAATATACATACCTTTCATTTAGTTTTAATTCCATTAATATGACAAAGAAATGAAAGTAGCGTTCATGCGTACGTACGGATTACTGTCTCCATAAACGGTGCATTTCATTTCTTAACTCTAAATGATTATGTAATATTATAAATACTTGTATATGATGGATATATATTATATATATGATATCCAAAGCAGGAATGTCATTCTGAATATAAATAACCTTTGACCACACGAACAACATGTAATTGAAAGAATTCCACTTTCGACTTAAGAACAAAATATCGAAAAAACAAACATTATTAACTTAGTGATTACATAATGTTTATAACATGGAAACAAGTGATATAAAAGTAATAATAATCTTTAAAAAGGTTCTTAATAAAGTAGAAAGTAACTCAAGTTTATTATTCAGTATGTTAAAGAATGATCGAGTCAAGTCGGACCCAAGGTAAGGGATCGTACTCCTCTCTTTCTTTTAAGTACACTCTTTTATGTCATTCCTTATAAGCTCATATTTCTTGTTATTGGGATGTTATTTTATATTACTATTCCTGTAATTTTTATGTTCATATGATGAGAGACCCTACCCTCTCTCCTTAATCCGTTTTGGAAGTTTTCAGTGGCGCCGTTAGGCTACCGAATTTTTGTAAGAGATCTAACCTCTCTCTTTCTCTTTATGTACTCCCCTTTATGTCACTTCTTTTAAGCTCCTCTTTGTTATGATGGGGGATGTTCTTTTATATTACTCTTTATTTACATTTTATTGTAATGTGATTAGATACCCTATTTGATCTCATCAATCCATTTTTGGAGGTTTTAAGTGGCGCCGTTAGGCTGCCGAGTTTTCGTAAGGGATTTTCATCTCACTTTTATACCCGTGAGATTTATGCTACATTTATCAAAATTTCTTTTGAGTGGTGTATGTACTGACCATTATTTTACTCATTGTGTAATATTAATTCATTTATGAGTATTCACATCAATGATGTATTGTCCTTCTTTCATGGGGCGTATGTTTCGAAAGATACCCATGTCGGTAAGGGAACCTTTCACCCTCCTCTTTTTAAAAGACTTATTTTGTTATGTCTTTTAGTTCACATAATATTATTTTGGGATATTTTATTCTATATCATTATTGATGTGAATTTTATGTCCAAGAGATGAGATACCCTTTTTATCTCTCATCAACTCTTTTTCTGAATTTTGAAGTGACGCTGTTAGGCTGTCTAATTATTGCAAGGGAACTTCTTAACCCAATTTTGATTCTTTGGGATAAACATGTACACCTTGAATATGTCGTTCTATGATTATGTGTGAATGTCCTCTGATTTTTTTACACTTAATACCCACTTATATTTCATGTATTCGTTTGTCACACATAGTTATGTAACTGATTTATCCTTAATCCAATGATACAGTCTTTGTATGGGACTTCGCCTCAATCTTCTTTCATTGAGGCATATTTTTTTTTATACACAACCTTCTTATATATGGTGTATAAACCCCTTTTACTTTTATGTTTATCCAAAAGGAATATTTTTTAAACGAAGCATTTTACTAAATGACAAAAGGGAATGTTTTGTTGTACGTATGCGATGACAACGACTTCTCCGCTGCCATGACCATTATTTGAGTTTCGGCTTCCTCTACAAGCAATACCTTCTTTTGAAAAGAAAAATAAATACCATTTTTTACTTTTCTTTTATTTTGGTATTGAAAATGGTTTTCATAATGTTTTTATATCAATGTTTTGTATTGATATATTGTGATTGGAAGGTGGAAATGTTATGTTTCCTTTATGCATGTTTTATGTGATACGATTATGTTGAGGTTCTTGGTAATTATTATGAATACGGGTGGTTCCGTGATAAACTAAGGGCGGGTGAGCCCGGTATATCTCTCCAATGCGTTGGGTAACGTAAAGGAGTGAAACATTAAGGTTTCTCCAAATAGATTTAGGGAATATACTGTGATGGGTATTTCAAACGTAACCAAGAGGGTTACTCCCTACGTAAGAATGTTATGAATGCCTCAAGTTACCTTTATGTCTTATGATTTCTATGATTTATTCATGGTTTGATGAGGTATGTTAAAGTGCCTATGTTTTATGGGTAAAGTATGATTTAATTCTTATGTATATATGAACTCATGTTTCCTTTCCATATTTTTATAACCCTTACTGAGCTTTTTATGCTCATCCAAAGTTTTTGAAATGTTTTTCACAGGTCAAGGGAAAGGTACAAGATGTGATGATAGTGTCAAGGATGTGTCAAGAAAGAATCCATGTTTTATTTTCAATATGTTTCCATTGATGGGAAGAATGAATACTGTCTTTTATGTAACCACTTTGTTTAAATGTGGAATGTAATGCATGTTTCATGATCTAGTTCTCTAAAACTCTAAACCTGAAAAGATCCTCAATGTGTAATCTTGTAATAACTCAAGATTAAGTAAGGTTTAAGGCTGGGGCCTTATATCTAGTATATAATGATATGTTATTATATTAATTTAATAACCTAAATCTATCTCTTATTCGATCAAATGATACATGAAATCATTATATATTTGTATAGCGGACTACCGGCTCGCAATCCAATTTCATTCAATTTCCATCATTTCCACTCAAGAAATGATTCAATGATGGATTTAAAGAATGTCTCTATATTAAATTTGTAAAATATTTATACTTTTTGGGTTTTGATATGACATATACCATTTAACAATCCATTTCATGTGGGATATGATAATTTTTCCAATGTGTACAATAGACTGTATCCTCGTTAGGCAAAGTCATTTATTTTTCACTAACTCTTTTTATGGAAGGAAATAAGGATAATTTTAATGAACATATGTGATATAAATTAAATAATAACTATATAAAGGAGATATATATAAGTATTAATATATAATATATCATTTTCCTCTTTACACTAAAAAATGACAACGTCATTTGTGTACATGTGGACTATAACCTCCAAGAAGCGACATGTTTCTATTTTCATCACCACAACATAAGAATGATATATATAATTTTATTTAAATAAATAATAAAGTATTTAAGATATTATGTTAATTATGTAATGGTAAAATAATTTATACATTCTTTCCAAAATGATCATTAAAAAATAGATATATTATTTATGCGTACATACGACCTACCTTCTTTATGATTATATCTTAGTTCAATTTTCATTACAATATTTCATGATTGGGATTAAACATATGATTGAAAAAAAAATATTTATAAAATTATTACTATTCTATGAATATTGAAATATGGACTACATTTGAAATGGTCAACTTAATGAATTTATTTTGAATCAATGAAACGAAAATCCTCAAAACACACTACACTGACCTAAAAGATTAAATATTTAAACATATACCTAAAATAAAATACAATAAATAACCTAATTATATGTTAATAATCCAATAAAATATAATAAATAAATAAAATATTTTATTTAAACATATTATAAAAGAGTTAAGGGACATAGACGTAAATTTTGTACTCAAGGTATGGTTTCTCTCGTCTTGTTTTTTACTTCTTTGAGACATATGCCAAATTCCTGAGTTTTTTTTATGTGGTAAATATAATATCAATATTTAAATAAATATTCTGATTCTATAATACATCATGGTATTTTAAGTTTCAATTTGAATTATTTCAAGCAAGGGTTTTTGACATATAAGTTATTAAGTGATAATGAATTTTATAACTCAATTTATATTTGTTGGGCTATTTTACTTATTCATTGTATTTTATATTATATGATTATTTGTGTACATACATTTTATTGTGTTATGATTTAATTCCAATTAATTTATTTTATTTTTTTCATTTTATACATAAAATTAATTCATTTATTAATTATAAAATTTATTTGTATGATTTTTTATAGGGTTATCCATCTCAAATGATTTTTCATTGATACATATGTTATAATATAAACCCATATTATTATGAAAGGTGTATATTAAAAAATTTGACAATTTATATCATGAAAATACATATTTTCATAAAATATAAGTAATTATTTGTATTTATTCATTCACATGGCTCAAGATTGAGAAGACTAAAACTGGACAAGGCTCTATGTTACCATCATCATTCGTTTTGGATTATATAATTTCATGGATATTTTTTAAGGATATAATATGATATTAATTTCATTAGCCATATCTATTTCATATTCAATGTATATGAGTTTTTAACATGTTTTATTTCTATATAATACTTGTTTGATCAAATAAATACCAATAAATGTTTTTCTATGTGATACTGATCATGTATTTTCTTTTAGATTGGTTATCATTTTCTTTCTTATAAATTTTTACTAACAATGCAAAAAATTATATTTTATGAAATTAAATTTTTCATAAAACCAGTTTAAGTGATCTTTTACAGTTTTAAATGTGGTATTAAAAATAAATTTCTAATTTTTTTCCCAATTAGTCACTTTTAACTCCTTTTTTTCAAAATGTTTTCAAATAAATGTTTTCTGGAACATTTATAAATTCAACGGAATTTTCAATATCGTATCCATAGTTTTCATTGATATTTAGTTTATATGTTTTTTTGTTTTTTTCCAAATAAAATAATTCAATAAATATTGTTGTGAATTTATATTTTCTTAGTTGTGATTTTGAAAATATAAAAGTTATTTTCCTCAAAAAAAAATTAATTATCCTTGATTCATATTTCCATTTATAAACATCAATAAATGTTTTTGTTACTTATACAATGGGGATATTTGGTAATGATAACATCCTCATTCTTTAACTTGTTAGATTATTATTTTTTCAATTTTATTATTATATAACTCATTTTTTCATGGTTTAATCATGTTTCAATGAGACTTTTATGGATGCCATTTATTTTCCATGGGTTCCTCATGTTTTAAAATGATTATTATGTAACCCATCTATTTTTCACCGGATAATAATGTTTTGATGAGAGTATTAGGGAATCCATTTCTATTCCTTGGGATAATCAGGATTTAAAGAGAATGTTATGGAACCCATTTTTTCAATGAATTTCATTATGTTTCAAGAATTAGATTATTATTATTTCAAATTTATTATTATATAACTCTTTTTTCTCATGGTTTAATCATGTTTTAGTGTGATTTTAATGGAAACCATTTCTTTTCCATTGTTTAATCATGTTTTAAAAAGATTATTATAGAACTCATCTATTTTTCACTGCATAATAATGTTTCGAATAGATTCTTATCGAATCCATTTCTTTTCCAAGGGATAATCAGGTAATAAATAGATTGTTATGGAACCCATTTTTTTAAATGAATTTCCTCGTGTTTTGAAGATATTGTTATAAGACCTATTTATTTTCCCTTTTTCAATCATGTTATGAAAAGTGACATGATTTTTATGTTATTTTTATTATGAGTTTTCTGTTGTATGTAAAATATTCATGCTTTGTTTCTAGTATATTTATTATACAATGGGTGTGCCGAGATAAGGCCAGGTGACCCATTATAGCTTATATGATGGGTGTACCAAGATTGTACTATGATGCATTGTGTAGTGATAATATTCTCCTGATAATTATATAGGATGTTATCTATATGGTTATTCCAATTTTAAGGGGTTTTTAAGGGTTCTATGTTGATGATCCTCTGAGATACCAATAATTCATATATATTCTTTATATGGGATTATAATTATTCTTATGATCAAGATTAATATCTTATGTCTCAAGATGGTCAATTTAAAGACCCTTTCACTATTTAAATACTTTTATATTGTTTTCATGTTTTATGACAAAGGTATTGATTGGTATGAATATTCTTATGTTATGCTCATGAACATTGATTATATCAATATAAAATTATCATATCCTTATGATCATTGATGAAATTATTTTTTTTAATTATTATTTTTACCATACTAAGCATTTGATCCTACCCTTGTCAGGTGTCTCTTTCTCTAGGTTATCAATAATGATTTAGAATGAATTATTTCAATAAGGGTATCATATGGATTATTTTTATGACCAAAAAAGGAATTTGATAAGTTGGGTTGAGTGGGAATGAAAATATATTCAATTATTGTGTATTTTTTTTATGATATTTCTCAATTCACTAGAAATATAATCTTCAAATTTCCCTGATATATATGTGATCTAATTTTTCATTTTATGTTGTATGGTTGGGATGGAAAAAATTGAGTCACCTTCATAGGTATCAAATATAATAATAAAATTGTTATATTTCTAACCTGAGATCTAGGAGTGTGGGTTTTGGGATGTTATATTTATAATTATTTATATTAATTAAATTTCAATTATTGTAGTCATTGTTAAAGTATTCATATATGAAATTGGTGAAAACCCAATTTCATTGATTTTTATCAAATGACTAATGGTATATTTATTATGGAGTTTTATTTTTATTTTCCCACTAAAGATCCATCATAAAATATATATTTCCTAATTTATTTAAATATATAATATGTAATTATGTTCCCGTATTCATCCATGATATTATTAATCTATCATTTTTTTAAGTTGGTTGTTTGATTTAAACAATCATGAATATACTATAATTAATTAGTGATTATGACTATAGAAGTCGTTTTTATGGGGTATAAAATAAATATTAAATATAAATAATGATATTATTTTGAAACAATTAATGTAAGGGAATGAAATTGAAATTAATTTAATATATAATAATCAAATAGTATGAAAAATTAATGTTATAACTATGTGGTGATGGTAGTACAAACAACAATTGGTTAATGTTTTTATTTTTTAAATTAATAGATGTAATGAAGTTGGAATATAGGTTTCCTCTCAATAATCAATATTTTACTATATATTTATCATTTATTCATAAATTTCACCCTTATATATATATTTAAGTGAGTCAATGATATGAAATCGAATTTTTTGTTTCATGGATGTGGTAGTCTACCCTAAAAATTAATAACATTTTGGTTTTCTTAAAATAAATGGAAAAGGTGGTTAAACATTATTCCAAAAACATAATATAAATAGTGTAAAATAATTATTATTTAATTTTATTGAAATTTAAAAATTATATTTTGGAATGTAAGAAATAAATATAAAATATTAAAATATTAAAAAATGCGCTCACATATAGGACATTAAATTTCACTTGGAAGACTCCTTATTAATGGATTTCACAATCCAATTTCTTATAAGTAGAGGTTCAAATTAAAATTAAGGGATAAAATAAGAAATAAAATGGTATATCATCTAGTGGAAACTAATTTTTAGGAGTGATATTGAAGGGGTGGTGAGAGGATACTTTTATAAGTTGTGAGAATGGAAATTTTCAAAATATTTCAATATAATATAAAGAGTGAACGTTTTCCAATTTTAAACAAAGCTCAAATCATATATATAATAGTTTGGGGAAGATATTTGATTTATAATCCCTAAATAATTCATCTTCACAAATATTTTAAGCATTATATATGGTCATTTACCCTTATAATTTTCACATTTACCTTTTTTGTTTTACCATTGTAAGTAGTTCTTCACTATGTAATTTAATTTTAATTTCAAAAAATAATTTAAAACTTATTTAATATTTTTAAGAAATTATTTTAAACTTGAAATCAATATTATCACATAAAATATATATTTATATGATAATAATTTTTTATCATTCGAAAATGTATTATGTAAAAATGTTTTTTTAGAGAAAGGGTATCATTAAATTAAATTAAGTACTTATATTTATCAAAATAATATTGAATTAAATAATAAGACCAAAATAGTTTCTTTTATTTGAAACTAATACTAGGTTCATAAATTACTAATTTTTTTTCAAATACAGAGTAGTATCATCAAATGTATGGTTATACTCATTAAATAAATAATTGATAAATTAAATGGTCTTTTAAACTCCTTTGTCATGTTTATATAATGAATGTGTAATAAAGCTTACTATTTAGGGAAAAATTATTCTTCACTATTAACCATAAAATACATTATTTTGTAAATCCAAAAAAAATATATATAAGTAATATTTCTACTCTATATCTAAAAATAAATTCAAATTGGATAAATTTGAAATGGTCAACATAATGAATTTATTTTGAATCAATGAATCGAACATCCTCAAAACACCCTACACTGACCTAAAAGATTAAATATTTAAACATATACCTAAAATAAAATATAATAAATGAACTAATTATATGTTAATAAACCAATAAAATATAATTAATAAATAAAATATTTTATGTAAACATATTATACAAGAGTTAAGGGACATAGATTTAAATTTTGTACTCGAGGTATGGTTTCTCTCGTCTTGTTTTTTACTTCTTTGAGACATATGCCAAATTCATGAGTTTTATTATTATGTGGTAAAAATAATATCAATATTAAAGTAAATATTCTGATTCTATAATACATCATGGTATTTTAAGTTTCCATTTTAATTATTTCAAGCAAGGGATTTTGACATAAAAGATGTTAAGTGATAATGAATTTTATAACTCAATTTATATTTGTTGGGGTATTTTACTTATTCATTTTATTTTATATTATATGATTATTTGTGTACATACATTTTATTGTGTTATGATTTAATTCCAATTCATTTATGTTATTTTTTTCATTTTATACACAAAATTAATACATTTGTTAATTATATAATTCATTTATATGATTTTTGATAGGGTTATCCATCTAAAATGCTTTTTCAATGATACATATGTTATAATATAAACCCATATTATTATGAAAGGTGTATATTAAAATTTTTGACAAGTTATATCATGAAAATGTATAATTTTATAAATGTTAAGTAATTATTTGTATTTATTCATTCACATGTCTCAAGATTGAGAAGACTAAAACTGGAAAAGGATCTCTGTTACCATCATCATTCGTTTTGGATTATTTAATTTCAAGGTTATTTTAAAGGATAAAATATGATATTAATTTAGTTATCCATATCTATTTCATATTCAATGTATATGACTTTTAACAGGTTTTTTCTATATAATCCTTTTTGATTTAATAAATACCAATAAATGTTTTTCTATGTGATACGGATCATGTATTTTCTTTTATATTGGTTATCATTTTCTTTCTTATAAATTTTTACTAAAAAAATAAAAAAATGATATTTTAGGAAATTAAATTTTTCATAAAACCATTTTAAGTGATCTTTTAACATTTTTAATGTGGTATTAAAAATAAATTTCTACTTTTTTCTTAATTAGTCACTTTTAACTCCATTTTTCAAAATGTTTTCAAACAATTTTTTTCTGGAACATTTATAAATTAAATGGAATTTTCAATATCGTATCCATAGTTTTCATTGATATTTTTTTTATATGTTTTTTTTTCAAATAAAAGAATTAAACAAATATTTTTGTGAATTTATATTTTTTTAATTGTGATTTAGAAAATATAAAAGTTATTTTCCTCAAAAAAATTAATTATCCTTGAACCATATTTCCATTTTTAAACATCAATAAATGTTTTTGTTACTTATACAATGGGGATATTTGGTAATGATAACATCCTCATCCTTTAACTTGTTAGATTATTATTGTTTCAAATTTATTATTATATAACTCATTTTCCATGATTTAATCATGTTTCAATGAGATTTTTATAGAAGCCACTTATTTTCCATGGGTTCCTCATGTTTTAAAAATATTATTATGTAACCCATCTATTTTTCACTGGATAATAATGATTTTAAGAGATTCTTAGGGAAGCCATTTCTATTCCTTGGGATAATCAGGATTTAAAGAGAATGTTATGGAACCCATTTTTTCAATGAATTTCATCATGTTTCAAGAATTAGATTATTATTGTTTCAAATTTCTTATTATATAACTCCTTTTTCCTAGGGTTTAATCATGTTTAAAATTCATTTTTATTGAAACCTTTTCTTTTCCATTGGTTAATCATGTTTTAAAAAGATTATTGTAGAACTCATCTATTTTTTACTTCATAACAACGTTTTGAAGAGATTCTTATCGAAGCCAATTCTTTTCCAAGGGATAATCTGGTTATAAATAGATTGTTATGGAACCCATTTTTTTAAGTGAATTTCCTCATGTTTTGAAGATATTGTTATAAGACCTATTTATTTTCCATTTTTTAATCATGTTAGGAAAAGTTACATGATTTTTATGTTATTGTTTTTATGAATTTGGTGTTGTATGTAAAATATTCATGCTTTGTTTCTAGTATATTTATTATATAATGGGTGTGCTGAGATAAGGCCAGGTGACCCATTATAGCTTATATGATTGGTGTACCAAGATTTTACTATGATGCATTGGGTATGATAATATTCTCTTGATAATTATATAGGAAGTTATCTATATTGTTATTCCAATTTTAAGGGGGTTTTAAGGGTTCTATGTTGATGATCCTCTGATAAACCGAGAATTCATATATGTGCTTTATATGGGATTATAATGCTTCTTATGATCAAGATTAATATCTTATGTCTCAAGATGGTCGATTTAAAGACAATTTCATTATTTAAATACTTATATATTGTTTTCATGTTTTATTACACAGTTATTGATTGGTATGAATATTCTTATGTTATGCACATGAACATTTATTATATCATTATAAAATTATCATATCCTTATGATCATTGAAGAAATTAAATTTTTTAATTAATATTTTTACTATACTAAGCATTTGATCCCACCCTTGTCAGGTGTCTCTTTCCCTAGGTCGTCAATAATGATTTTGAATGAATTATATCAATAAGGGTATCATATGGATTATTTTTATGACCAAAAAATGAATTTGATAAGTTGGGTTGAGTGGGAATGAAAATATATTGAATTCTTGTGTATTTTATTTTTATGATATTTCTCAATTCTCTAGAAATATAATCTTAAAGTTTCCATGATATATATATGATCTAATTTTTCTTTTTATATTGTATGGTTTGGATGGAAAAAATTGGGTCACCTTTATAGGTTTCAAATATAATAATAATTTTTTTTTATTATTAACCTGAGATCTAGGAGTATGGGTTTTTAGATGTTATATTAATAATTATTTATATTAATTAAATTTCAATTATTGTAGTCATTGTTAAATTATTCATATATGAAATTGGTGAAAATCCAATTTCATTGATTTTTATCAAATGACTAATGGTATATTTATTATGGAGTTTTATTTTTATTTTTTCACTAAAGATCCATCATAAAATATATATTTCCTAATTTATTTAAATATATAATATGTAATTATGTTCCTGTATTCATCCATGATATTATAATTCTATCATTTTTTAAGTTGGTTGTTTGAATGAAACAAACATGAATATAATATAATTAATTAGTGATTATGACTATAGAAGTCGTTTTTATGGGGTATAAAATAAATATTATATATAAATAATGATATTATTTATAAAAAATTAATGTAAGGGAACTTAATTGAAAATAATTTAATATATATAATAATGAAATAGTATGAAAAATGAATGTTATAACTTTGTGGTGATGGTAGTACACACAACAATTGGTTAATGTTTTTATTTTTTGAATTAAGAGATGGAATGAAGTTGGAATATAGGTTTCCTCTCAATAATCAATATTTTACTATATATTTATCATTTATTCATTAATTTCACCCTTATATCTATTTAATTGAGTCAATGATATGAAATCAAATTTTTTGTTTCATGGATGTGGTAGTCTACACTACAAATTAATAACATTTTGGTTTTCATAAAATAAATGTAAAATATGGTTAAAAATTATTCTAAAAACATTATATAAATTGTGTAAATTAATTATTATTTAATTTAATTGAAATTTGAAAATTATATTTTGGAATGTAAGAAATAAAATAAAATATTAAAATATTAAAAAATGGTACTCACATATATGACATTGAATATCTCTTAGAGGACTCCTTATTAATGGATTTCATAATCCAAGTTCTTATAATTAGAGATTCAAATTAAAATTAAGGGATAAAATAAGAATGAAAAATGGTATATCATCTAGTGATAACTAATTTTTAGCAGTGATATTGAAGGGGTGGTGAGAGGCAACTTTTATAAGTTGTGAGAATGGAATTTTTCTAAATATTTCAATATAATATAAAGAGAGAACATTTTCTCATTTTCAACAAAGCTAAAAACATAAATATAATAGTTTGGGGAAGAGATTTGATTTATAATCCCTAAATAATTCATCTTGACACATATTTTAAGCATTATCTATGGTCCTTTACCCTTATAATTTTCACTTTTACCTTTTTTGTTTTACTATTGTAAGTGGCTTTTCACTATGTAATTTAATTTTAATTTCAAAAAATAATTTAGACCTTATTTAATATTTTTACATAATTATTTCAAACTTGAGACCAATATTATCACATAAAATATATATTTATATGAAAATAATTTTTTATCATTAGAAAATCTATCGTGTAAAAAGGTGTTTTTAGAGAAAGGGTATCATTAAATTAAATAATGTACTGATATTTATCAAAATAATATTAAAATAAAAAATAAGGCCAAAAATAGTTTCTTTTATTTTAAACTAATACTAGGTTCATAAATTACTAAAAAAAATTTCAAATCCAGAGTTGTATCATTAAATGTATGATTATACTCATTAAATAAATAACAGATAAATTAAATGGTCTTTTAAACTCCTTTTTCATTTTTATATAATGAATGTGTAATAAAGCTTATTATTTTGGGAAAAAATTATTCTTCACTATTAACCATAAAATACATTTTTTTTAAAATCCAAAACAAATATATATAAGTAATATTTATACTCTATATCCACAAATAAATTAAAATTGGATAAATTTGAAACCTGAAATTTTAGAATATAAATTTTATATAATAACATAAAAATATAGTGACAATCGATTTCATAGGGAAATAATTTTTTTAATTTAAATATTCTTATTCTTATTTATAATAAGATACTATTAAAATTTGTATCAAAATCTTATTTTTATAAAAATTATATTCTTTCAAAAATATAATTAGTTTTTATAGAGAACAAAAAATTAAAGCTTTTATAAATGATACATTTTATATCATAAATTTGTATTAATTTTTATATTATTACAAAAAAATTTATTTATCAACAATTCCATAGTATTAGTAATGAAAATTATTATTTTCTATAAATATTTCATAATTTGGATACATATACATGTACCCATCAATTACATGGATACATATTAATGGTTATATTTTGTTATGTGGTTTTTTGTGGTTTGGTGTTTTGAATGGTGCTAACGTTCAAAATCAATGAATTTATTTAATAGAATTATATATATCAAAATGTTGTGTAATTATATCCACACACCCACACCTAAAAAATTTACAACCCTATAATTTTTATTTTCACTTATAAATAACATCACTTAAGGGTATTCAAATATAACAATGAAATAAACCGTTAAATATTTGGGAATATTCGGTAACAATTATTTCACTCCATAATAGGAACATGTTAACAGGATTTGAAAATTAATACAAATATGATTCTGTACAAAATATTATAGAGATTATAGAAACATACCTTACAAAAAATTATTTTCAAGATACTATTTCCAAAAAAAATATTAATACCAAAATTATTATGATAATATACATCAAAAATAGAGTAAATTATCATATGAATATGAATTCGTAGTCTAAATATGTATTCCAAAATGAATCATAAAATTATATTTTATGATACTTTTCATTAAAATATGTTAGAATTTGTTCATCCCATAACTCTCTTTGTTCATCGTTGTTTAATGTTTGTTTAATTCTCTTATACATAATAACCTAATATAAAAGTTTAATTTACGAATAAATCCATCGTAATATATTCAACATGTACTTGAATAAAAAACTTATATCACAATATAGATTATATGTAGGTTTAAATTTTTATACCCACTCATCATGTACTATAGTGAATATTGACATAACAATCCACCAACCATTTTAGATTTATTATCCCAAGGATCATATGTGCCATAATGGCATCCACTAGTCAATATCAACATAGGAATGTAATTTCTAATGAAACCACACATTACTACATTACCAAAAACTGAGGATAATATCATATATATAGAATTATCCCGTAGACATATCACTGTGATTTTTTTACTAATGTTATAGTATCATAATTCATAAAATATTAATCATTATCTCATCTGACCTAATAGATTATCTTTAAGTTTTAAATTATGATCTAATCTTATCCACCAGTATATTATTCTAAAAAAAAGTCCTTAGCTCAAATTTTATCAAATTCTTTATATGATACATTTTGTTTCAACCCTAGATACACACAATGGGATCTGGTGCAAAAAACACATTCCTTATATCTTTTATTTGATAAAAACTATAGAATACAAAACATGATGATACTGTAATTACAAGAATTAAAAAATATTTTTCATTATATATATTTTCAAGAAATATTAGTTTAAATATTTATAGATTTGGAAATATAGATAAACTCATATATCTAAGGTCTCTCTCAAATATTAGAAATTTTTTCCCACTATATAAGAAACTACATTATCTAGAGTATTTTTTAACATCTCCAAAAAATTCTTCGCAAAATATTATCTATTTGAAAATCCATATGTAATAAATTTGTTAATTACCTTGGAAAATTATAATCTAAGATAGCATGAGATCTTATTCTATGTAATGGTAAACAGAAGGGATAACAGTCAATACCATATGTGAGAATAATTTGAGTGTAAATAATATGGTATAATTAATAATAAAAATAAAAACATAATGAAAATAAATAAGGACCATAGCATATCCATTGTCAAAATATAAATAATTATAGTAATGGATAAAAATAAATTTATTCCTATAGATGAAATTCATAATGTGAATTAAAAAATTCAATTCCCTAAGACATGACATAATTATCATTGTAACCATGACCATACTATCATGATCCTATGTTTAAGGAATATTTTGTTCAGGGAAGTAAAACACCAAAAGAACCAATCTAGTTTATCTGTGAAGACCTATAAATACATTTATGGTATATCTACCACTAGACCCCAATATTTTTAAAACTATGCCTATTTATTAATTGCACGAATGAGTGAATAATCAATAAAATACATAACTAATATGAGTAATTAATAATTATTTCTATTTTAATATTGGGTATACATATTTTCAACATTTCCAAATCAATAAATTGAATATATATCTTTGTAGGAATAACTCATACTAACACCATATAAATAAATTTCTATATTTTAAGGTTAATAATTTCCCTAACCAATCATCATATTACATATAGGTGGTCACCCTTAAATAAAATAAATTAAATTTTTATGGATCCATGTGGAAAGGAATATGATGGAAAAAATTATTCCTATAATATAATATTATTATGGAAATGAAAATGATGTGTAACATTTACATGAGTTGAATAACTAAATATTGAATATTATTAAAATATTTATAATGTAATCTATGACTTATATATAAATTTCAATGTGGAAAAAAGAGAAGAATACAAAAAATATCTCATAAAATATATGAAAAACCCTCTTATTATAATCGTAATATAAGAACCAAGGAACATATGGGGGATGCTATGAAATTTAAATATAATCAGATGAAGGATACTCATTATAATTGTAGGAAATAGGGATGATAATAAAAGATATAAATTAAATATAACATATTAAATATTGATCATGGCTTGTGGATTTGATTAGAGATACAAATAACACATATTTATTTAGAAATAGAAAAACCACATTAATGGTTAAATTAAAAATGAAAATTTACATACCACTAATAAAGATATTATTTTGATACAAAAATAAGGGTTTTATATATGTCTCTCTAATGAAAATATGTTTTATAATTGAAAATATGTCTCATGGGGTGGAAATATGATACAATAAACCATTACAAAATGAGTATCACCATAATCAAAACAAATAAAGTGGAATGATATTGAAATGATGTTCATAAAAAATAAATTATAATTTATAAAATAATTTTAAAAAAATAATGTATCTAAACCATATAAATGTAAACAGGTCCGTACCACTGAGCATGTCTCCAAATAATAGGAATTGAGAACAAGAAACACATTTCATATAAGAATATAATTGAGGATAGAATCATTTGAAGATGAGGATATAAGAAAGGATTGCATAAAATCATAAAGGAGGTCAAAAAAATCCTTATTCCTAATAAGATAATACTAGAACAATGATGTCCAATATGAATGTTTGTATCCCGGTGAAATATATTTGATTTGGAACAAACACATATATACTTAGATATCATCGAGTTAAAAACCCTTAAAGTATAGGATTTCAAATGAAAAATAATATGAACTAAATAATTATTGGATAATGATACAAAATATTAATGGATAATTTGATAAAATAGTATAAGTAAAAATGATATATAGTAAGAAATATTTCATAATGGGTGAATATTTGTGACAAGAAACATGTATGTTAGTTCTTAACTTCTTATATAGTGAATGGACATCATGTGTAAAAAAATAAAAATATTAATAAAAAATTATGAAACATATTCATATCAATATACTTTTAAAAAATTCATTTATAATTATAATATATATATATATATTGTTTATTATATTTTTTCAATATTGGTTGTGAGCAATCATGATCGTTTTGAACTAGTTTTGTAATATCAGTGTAGTTTTTTTTATTATTGATATGTTAGTCGTTTTAAAATAACACAAGTTATAGGAAACGTTTTTTAAAAATTATTTTTGTTTTTATAATTTTACTGTATTTTTGTTTTGATTATAGTTATTATAGTTGAAATTGAAGACACGCATATTATAGTAAATTTTTACAAATCGAAATAGGTATACATTTAGTGGGATTAATACTAATGTTATCATACCATAACAAAAAAAAAGAAATCAATATCATACTATTTATATCATATATTATTTTAAATTATGTTCTCATGCACATTATTTATATAATTTTTTTCCATTGTTCCAGTAGGTGGTTATGTTGACCCAAAGATGAACATATAATAATTAATGGATTGAAATTATTTTAAAAGACAATTATTTTAGGGATAATGTAATTAATATTGAATAATATTTATATTATTTATATAATTTTTTGGAGTTTAAACATATATTATGAATTTCTAATAAATAATAATAAAACTATGTTGAAAATAATATATGTTAATTCATGGTGATAATAATTTACACATTTCATGTCTAACTTATTCCTTATCAAATAATTTGAGGGAAATAAGGTGGATCATAATTTTTCTCTTAATAGTAATAATTATATTTTATATGAAAAATATTTAATTATGTTTTACTATTATATATTTTTAAGATTTTCTGAGGTGAAG
The DNA here is from genome assembly GCA_963277665.1 of Viscum album. Classification (NCBI taxonomy): domain Eukaryota; kingdom Viridiplantae; phylum Streptophyta; class Magnoliopsida; order Santalales; family Viscaceae; genus Viscum; species Viscum album. Next base: position 1,076,198,156 of record OY728141.1, read on the forward strand.
AATAGAATTCCTCCAATCATAGAGGTTATAGTCTACACCATGCATGAATTACAATTTCATTTTTCTTAATAGAAATGGAAAATATTGTTAATAGTAATGCAATTATAATAGAAACATTATTTATAAAAAAAATATTGATTAAATTATATATTTATTGAAAATATATTTTTTATATTGTAAGAAATAAATGTTAAAAGTAAGGAAAAATCACTCATATTGAGGAAATGTGCATTCCCAAAGAAGACACCATAGAATCTGAGGTCATAAGTGATTCCCTTCTAACATGAGTTTAAAGGAAAAATATGATGATTCTATTGGAAAAAAAGACCATTATCAATAGAAATATAAATTAGGGAGTATTCTGGATGTGGTGGTGGGAGTATACATTTATAAGTTGTTAAATGAGCATGTTTAATTTTCCTGTATGTTTTTTACTTTTTGAATTTTTACTTTTAACACTTTTTCTTTTCTCATGATAATTAGTTATTACATATGTAATTACATAAAAAGAATAAAAATATAATTTAACATATTTTATTATTTCAATATACTAAATAAAAATGTAAATTTATTTATATAAGATAAAACTTCACTGAATAATAAATCCTATTTTTAACATTTGTATATGTAATGCGCAAAAATGAATTTTTTAAAATAACATTTTTTTATCTGTAAAATTAATGTGTTCGATAAAAAATAACAAATTTTCAAGATATAAATGTATTTAACATAAGATAAAAAATTTTATTTAAAATAAATCATGAAAATATAAATATGGAGATAATATTTATTTAAAATAAAATATCAACAATGGTTTTTTATTTGAAAATATTTCCTAAACACATAAAATTTTAAACATAGGATTAATACACCGATAAATTTATTTTTATAATAATGTTTTTACTCGTTAAAAACATATTTGATCTATAATTAGTTTTCATATTCTTCTACGTATATTTATTATTATTTTAATGTCATAATGTTAATAGTTTTAGTAAATCTTATATTTTTCATTGTTCACACCCCAATATAATATATTAGAAAAAACCAAAAAATTAATATTAAGGTAATATTTTTATTCTAAATCAAGAAAATGAATCAAATTTTTTCAAATTGAATTTTTAAAATTTAAAAATTTAGCTATTGTTTAAATACAAAAAAACAATTAAAACTACATTCATAGTAAAATAACATTTTTAAAAATATTAACGATTCATATATATATTTATTATATATTACAAATAAAATTGGGGTTAATATATTATTCATATCAATAATTATATTTTATCTGTATTATTTTAATTTTTATAAAATGACATAAAAACCCTAATTTTATTGTGTTATATTTTAAAGCAGAGAATTGTTTTATTAGTTATGCATCTATACATATTGAATTTTTCATCAATTATATAACATTAATCATATACTTTTTTTTCAGATATAAATCTCATAATTAAATTACATCTAATTTTACATAACAATTCTATTGAATCATTTTGACAATTATATATTTTACATAGATTATTTTTTTAGATTTTGTGGGTCGATCAATCAATACAAACCATTGCATAGATTTAAATGAAATATATATATTAAAATAATGGGATGTTAAATTACCCCCCATACAAAATAAATTATTTCAACGTAATTTTAATTATCAGTTATAAAAAACTACATTTATATGTATTTAAATTTAATAATGACATCAAAAATATATTCTATGATATATAAACCATTCAATCCCAAGGAATAAATACCAATATAAATTTTCCATCATAATAAACATGTGTTAACAATATCAACAATATATTCTAAATACCTCTATTTATATAAGTCTTAATATTTTATAGATACATATATTCCACATATTCATTTTCATGTTCATGATTCGATAAAAATAAAAAACCAAAATGATTAGGATAATATCAAATATAGTTAGAGAAAATATTAATTTGATTATGATTATTCTATATGAATATGTCTTCTCTAATGACACCATCAGTTCAATCTATGATATATTCAGTTCGACTATGATGAACTTGGTTCATCCTATAACTCTCATGGTTCATCTATAATACATTAATTTTTTTATCATACTTCTTAAACTAATCCTTTATATTAACTGTGAAATAAATTGTTCATAATATATTTTAAATATTTTGTTATTGACAAAATAAAAACCCTTATGTGTGTCTCTCTAGGTGTGTAGTCTTAGGTCCAATCATCATGAACCAGAGTAAATATTTCTGTGATACTCAACCATCATTTTTCTTGGTGAATAACAATATTTTTATCTATTCCATAACCACAACCACATGGAAGTATCATGAAATAGATGTAATTTATTAGAGATCAACACATTCTATACATTACCAAATCATTGGGTTGTAAAACTATACATATATATATTCCATTCACATATCCCGAGGGGTTTTTTGAAATGTTATGTTGTCAAAATAAAAAATTATTTTCAACATTACATTAACATACCTAAACAGTAATATATCCCTTTAAAATTATATTCTTTACTGATCAGCTAATAAATTATCATCAATATTCATCTTAACCTCTAATTTTGTCTAAAACATTCTCTAATATAGTGTGTGATATCCGAAAAAATGAACATCCTGGTCAAGTGCAAAAAAACAAGTACATTTTCGTGTGGATTTTGTTATTGACTATAGATTCCAAGACATAAGTATCCTAAAATAACATGAAATAATAAAAATACTTAATCTCATACATTTCTATGAACACTAAGGAATATAAATTTCTAAAATTATGATATATCAAAAATAAATAAATCCAATTCATTTATCAGCAAATTTAATTATTTTTTTTATAAAAATTACCTAGTAATAGTATGTTTTTAACATCAACCACTAATTATTCAAAAAATCAATCCATCTAGACATGTCCTTCATAATATATTTCTTTATGTCATATTTAAATGTAAACATATGAATGTTTTAGTTAAAATTCACAGTTATGATACATACAATTTATTAAAATTATTGATCATAAGTGAGGATAACCTGATTATTATCAATATGCTGGTAATATATAATCAAAATAAGTCTAAAATAAATATAAAGGTTGAGAATAACCTATCCATGGTTTAAATTTCAGTATAAAAATGGATGGATTATAATAATTTTTTTCTTAGAGTTGAAATAAATAGTGTTGTATAGCTAATTCCATGACCTAAAACAATACATCTTGATCTTTGGAATCCTGATCATACTATCATGAACCACTATTTAAAATTAATTTGTTTTTAGTAGGGATACAAAAAAATACACAATATAGTTTTTCCCGTGAGACCTATAAATTCTTCATGGGGATATCTAAATTCATACAACAAATGTTAATAATTAAATTAAATGCATTCATCATATTAAGGAATGGATAGGCAATAAAATTAATAACCAATATTTCTTAGTAATCAATAAACAACTATAGTGGAATAAAACTTCTATATTTATAATTTTTCCGCAATAAATTGATGGAATATAATTCTTGGTGAGATCCATCAATACATTATATATATATAAGGGGGTATGCATTTAACTCAAAAATTTCCCCAATTTATCAATATATGGCATCAATATAACACCTTGTGATTGCTGGGAGAATTTTTGATACATAGGGTTTTTCTAAGATAAGTGATACATATAAAATCAGATTATTCAATTCAAATATAAATGTTTTAAGTATTGGGATACAGTCACGATACAAGAACAAGTTCATATAAAAATTAGATATGATTGTTTATTATATATTTAGGAAGTTGACGATTTGTAGATGATGATAATATGATCCAGAAGCGTCAGACATAGGTTTTCGTTAAATAATAGAAGTTTTTATTTGATGATGTTTAATGAATTTCATTTATATCGATCCGACATGTTTCATCGGATTAAAGTCATTAGACAAACAAAGTCGGACACGAATCATAAGATGTACCTTTTGTTGGAAATGATTGAATTTTCAGTTTCTACGTTATTGTAGAGTTATGAATGTGAACGATATGTGAATTAGGTTTATATATCATATTTTATGATATACATTTTTTGATAGATCCAATAATATGAAATTTTTGATCCATTAGACAAGATACATACATTATTCATCAAATTTGATGCCTATAATGATTCATCAGAGTATCTGTTTGACACCAATATGTTAGTTGATACTGAATATAATCAAAAAATGTTTTATCAAATTGAGGAGTAGATTTACTAATGATTAATGTGGATGAGACGTTGAGACATATATAAATTAATATCAGATAGTTGTTGCTAATGTATGAAGTATTTATAATTGTTCATAATTTTTTCTAACAATTTAAGTTGTCTTAGAGCATAAGATTGAGAATTATTTTGTTATTTTTATTGGGTTAACAGAAAATTATGATTAATATTGTTTTAGATTGAGATGAATCATAAAATTTATTCATGGAATTTTTTTTGTTTAAAGGGTTTTTTGTAGAAGAAATATGTGCTGAATATTCATTAATATTTTCGCAAAAGTGAAGAAGTTTGGAGAAGTAGTAAGAGGACATTATTTGGTAGGGACATTTAAATTAAATTTTTCTAGTAAAAATGAAAATTATTTTTTTCATAAAATTTTTATTTCTATGGAACCTATATAAATTGGAGAAAGTTAATTTACATTGGTACTATTCACATGAAAAAAATTGTAAATAAAGAGTTTTGGTTTTGAAAAAGTTTCACAAAAGAATTTCCAGTCGAAGATTTCCATACAGAAGAAGTCAATAGAGAGTTTATTTTCATAATTTACTTGATTATACTAAACATTGATATTGACATTTTATAAAAATAATATAAAATTGATAAATATTTGGGTTCTAATTTTCTATTGGAAATTCAATCAAACACGCTTCTATATAGATGAATCGTGCTTGTTAATAGACAAATGAATTAGATTTGTTTCCTTACAGAAAAATTATTCTGAGGAATTAGACATAGTGATCAGAATAAGTTTTGTATGCTGTCAAGATAATATGATCCAACATTATAATGTGCATCAAAGTGAGTAAATTCTTTTAAAGAATATAGAATGTTAGATTCATTGAAGCATAATAGTGGCAATGTTTTGAACCTATTGGTGAAGGTTTCTAAAATTTTTATAAAATCATGTTTACATATTCCATAATATATGACAAAAATACATTGTTGTATTGATCACATTACTATGAATTTGTAATGGTATTTCTTATATTTTGTACCCACAAAAGGGGTTTTTGGATAATTATACGATATTAGATTATTCCAAAACCATGAAAAGGACTATCTAATATTATTAAAAAGTGAACTATATAAATACTTATAATCATCTGGTTGTGTTTCAATTTTTTTATTCAGGAAAGTGTTAAATAATTATGGGGATAAAAAGGTTTCTTCATTAAAAATATAGAATAAAAGAAAAATATATCATTGATTCACCCCTCTCTTTCTTAGTGATTACATTGATCCATCGTGGGCATTTTCCATTGGTATCATTATGATTTTCCCCTTCATTGACTACTTTTTTATTGTCCGAGGATAATTTTCTGTCAATAAATTGAGTGGTATGAAAATTATGGGGATATTGGTTTTTAATGTAAATAAATATCTTATATAGAAGGATATTATGTTTCCATATATTTGGTCTCTTGGTTTAGATTTTTTTGGGAGATACTATAAATAGATTTCTTCTACATACTGAGAATGTTCTTCTTATAGCAGTTGATAAGATAAATTTATAGAATGATGGTATAGATAAAAATTATTTTGTTTTGTCATTTTAATATGTTAATTTCTTATAGTTAATGGGCATGTAACTACAAATTGTTTTTTTGGAAAAAGTGAAAAATAAAAATGATTGAAATATGATGTTGAATAAGGAAATGTTACAAATCATGAGGCTAAAGTATCAAGATACCAAAATGTGTGACTAAGAATATATTAGATACTTCCTTGCAATGGTAATTGATATTTTAATTACAATAAAATGTCTTAGTGAATAGATGGAATCTTTAACTTTAGTTGTAATGACCCTATAAATTATTCCTAACATGTTTGATGTCATGGACTTGACTTGGGATGATAGAGATCGTGAAACCCTATATTTTGATGACTTATATATCATTGTCATTAAATATGAAATGAGGTGAATGAAATTTTTAAAAATATCAGAAAATTTTGATCAATAAATTTTATTCAATGCTGTAATGTTTGAAAAGTCTATTAAAACACTCAATGATGAAAAAGTTGAGGACTGTGACATTGAATATAAAGTTTTTTATAATATATATAAAAAAATTCACTATTTTCGAAAAATTATAAACAAGGTATGAGAATGTATTAAGGGAAGATACCTCTAAATAATTATTGTTTGTGGAGCCATTAGGCATTTTTCTAAAAAAATCGCTCAGTTAATGGCTGAGGAATATAGTGATGAACAATACCAAATGTCCGTAATATATTTTAATAAACATTTTCAACAATCCAAATAATATTCCAATGGGAAATATAAAATATTAATAAAATCTAAAAGGATATTTTATTTTTTTAATGATTAATAAGTTGATGAAAATATTGTTCAAACTGATAAATTTTGTGATGTTTCTGCAAGAAACACATTTATTGAAATGTAAATGATGAGTTTTGTATTGGTTAAAATAGTAGTAGAACTGAAGAAGAGACCTAAATGGACCTTTACCTAAAAATAGAGTTTAAATAATGTATTTTAATGATATGTAGACATGAATGAGAAATCATGATGTTTAAAAAGTAATGTTCTCTATCAAATAGCAAGTAATATTTCGTGACTATAAATCCATGTTGTGGGAAGATATTAATCATTTGAATAAATATATTTAAATATTAAATAATTTTGATAAAAAGCATGAATTTTAGATTAAAGTGATTGAGGAAGAGTTGGTAAATTATCGACAAATTTTCTCTAAAAATAAGAAAGGATTTATGCATTTCGAAGACACTACATCTAAAATTTTTAAATGTTATGAGAATTGATAACCTGTGAAATATCAATAAAAGTTATCTTCAATTATTGAAATGAAAAATTATATTGTTCCGATTTTTAATAAATTTGATAATATAATGAATATAACTAAAACCATAAATGTATAAAACACATATGTTTCAAAAAATTAATAACTCTGAATCAAATATTATAGCAACAATGGATTATATTGATGATGGTATGAAATATAAGTTGAAAAAATTGACATATTGTAGAGGTTAAAAGGATAAAAATGTTCTTACCAGGAATATAATAATTTTATATAAAAATAACTTTACAACCCTAGGGAGTATGGAATTTACATAGGCAAATATTATTTTTACAGATAATGATAGTATTGTGGTGGATTTCTCCATATACCAAACATGGGGTTGTAATGATTAAATGGATGTAATATTATAGGGGTAATCAACCCACTGAAATAAGAAAAATTATTAAATTTTATATGATACTAAAATTAGATTCCAAGATTTAGAGGCAATTTTTTTAGTATTTGAGTAGGTTGGACATCTTTCTAAAGGATATAATATTTTTTATCGACTTTACAATAGTTTTATAACAATTCTAAAATGATGGATATCAAGAAATATAATGGAAATGGAAATTATCTCTTTGTAGAAGATAATCTAAAATCTACAAAAGTATATTGACCATGTATTTTGGATAGAGTGTATTATTCCTATATGATATTAGATTTTATGTTGTTGAAGAATGTGAGTCATTTTAATGAATTAACATTGACTTTTGGAAATGATAAATCACTCAGAATTAATAGTGTTGTATCTACTATTAATGGGGAAGAAAAGATAAAATCCAAAAATAACTTTTTTGTTTCTGAGATAAAAAATAACAAGTTATGAGTTTCACAACATTTTGAATATAGTAATAATTTTTTATCAAAATTTGTAATTTTGTTATTAAAATAGTTAAATATGGATAAGTTGTTATGAAAGACCCACGTACATAGTGGAACTTATTTCAGGATCTTTGATATTCAAAATTCCTATTATAAAATAATATTGGAACAAAATAAATTATAGAGTAAATTTTAAGGTCAAATGTGTCAGAATAATATGAGAATGTAAACAATGAAAAATATTCCACAAGACAATCCTAATATTATAAGAAGAATATATTGGTGTTGTTTGATTTTTTTTAGAAGGGTAAAATTACAAACACAGTGCACAAGAATGTTTAAATTCATTTGACTCTACCCTATTGTTGACTGATTCTGATAGTTTCCATCCAATGGGTGAAAAATAAAATAAAAATTGATAATTCATGTATATCATCAACTGATTATTTTACTCACATTACATTTATTATGTAATTTATGTAAAATTGGGAAGATCTAAAAATGTTTAATAGTTTTAGTAGACATAAAAAAATGAATTTGGATATTCATTAATTTCTCACATATAATGGTGGTGAATAAAAAATTAATAATTCATAAATAATCTTGAAAACATGGTATTATTCCTGATATTAGTCCACCTTAAGCACCAAAATAAGATGGTTTGCTGAAAGAGTGAATAGAATTTCGGTTGAGATGGGACATACAATTTTAATCAAACATGGTACTTATCACTACATCTAATGTTATTCAATTAGTATTTTAGTGTATAATCATAATTAGTGTTTCCGTATACCATGATCTAATTAACTCTTTATTAAATATTCTATAATGATATTTCATGTTTGAAACACTTCTGGGTTTTTGGGAGTCCCTATATCATGAAAAATAATGTGAAAATCCTGAAATTTCTTGACAAGGAGGTTAATATATGAATTTTCATAGATATTCCCCAATTAGTAGATTGTATACTTTTTTCAATAAATAAATTGATATTTTATATGGTTTTAATGATAAAAAGTTTATAAAAAATGATGAAGAATATGTTTTTAAAACACATATAAGTGAATATGATACTTGGGAACAAGTACAAGAAACAAATAATGACTATGTTTTTTGTACCATGTGGGTTTTCAGAAACAATTTGAATGAAGATATTAAAGTGATAATAAAAAAAGAAATATCAGTTTGAAACTGTTGCTCAAAAATAGAAGCTATTTTTTTAACACACATTGTCTCGTGTATTAGGGTTAGAAACAATAAGAATCATTATTGTGATTATTCACAAATAGGTTATAAAATTTTTCAGATATATCTTATGTCAATTTTATTAAGGAAGAACCTGATGAAGAAGTTTTTATTGAATGACCATGTGGATTTATAATTATTCAAGAAGAAATATATGTGACAATGATAAAATAAATTTTATGGGAAAATTTAATCTTTAAGAGCTTATTATTCAAAATTCGATGTCAGCTTAAAGAAATTGATCTTTTCGAAAGGAAGAGTTTCACATAATCATTACATTATAAAAAATTATGATATATATCTCATATAATTGTTTTTGTTGATGATATTTTCATTATTGAGAATTATTATGGAACTTATGAAAAGTTTGATGAAGAGTTAATATGGTTATTTGAAATCTATGTACATAGTGAAATGAAGTATTTTCCTTGATTAAAAATGTCACAAAATAAGTAATATATTTTTCTATGACATAAATATTATGCTAAGTAAATTCTTAGGGTAGTTTTCATAAAATACTAAAACATGTTTACACAAAAATTTATATAGGAATTTTTTTTTCTATATATGGATAAGGAAATTAAGTGTATTATATATAATTTCAATACGCGATTCAATGTTATCTTTACTTTATTACTTCATGAATATCTATTTTATATATTGTTACTTTATTTACAAGTTTAAAATGATTTCTAATATAATATCATCAAATAGTGAAGAAAATATTCATATGATATATCATAGTTACACCAAATTTCAGTATAATATATTTCCACTCATGAAGAATTGATTTGTTTGGTTATAAAAATGTTTACTTGGTAGGATGTGTGGATTATGGAGGATCTATATCTAGTGTAGTTTTATTTTTGGGAAAATATCCTTGATATGGAAAAATAGATGGAATATTTTTGTATCTATCAAAATAGTTTAAGGTTAATATACTTCCTTAACTAAAGGTATAACTTGTCGTATGTGGATGAAAACTCATGTGCATGAATTGCTAGTTAATGTAATGATATATCTTCTCTTGGGATATGATAATTAATGTTCTATAAATATTACTAAAAATCCGTTGACAAATTAGTATTCAAATAATAGTGGTATTAAATATAACATTACCAAAGAACATGTGGAGAATAATATACACATATATAAATATGTTCTATTAATAGAATAGGTTGATGACATATTCACAAATCATTTACCGAATTATGATTTTTCTAATATGTGCTTATACATGGGAATCTGGCCTCCTTCCTTCTAATGTTGAGGTATGATTCATGTCTCCTCTATCATGTATTTGGATATTGCATTAAACAAGGATAAAAATGATGCTTTATAAAAATATCCATTGGTATGAGTAACACCTTTTAAATATATTACTAATTTAAGGGGAGATATTAAAAAGAGATAGTTTTAATTTCAATATGTTATTGTGTGAACTATATTATAATTTTATTGAGGTTTTTTGTAGGAAAATTTTGTTTATAATAAATTTTACATGTTGTGAAGAGAATGTGGAAATTATGAAGTTCGTGGAGATGTTTTATAAGTCATTACTTATTGAACGCTTGGTTTTTCTATCCAAGGATTCGTGATTCATACATTGAGTTTTATCATTTAGGCTTCTAATTATTGATAAATTATCCATTACATTAGTTACAAAGTGTAATTGATTTATGAATATTGGTTGAGAACACAATCCAAAGGAAGATATTTTTTAGGCTAAGTTGGGTTATGATTGATTTCTGGATTGTTGGATGTTTGATGTTTTCATAGGGTGTTGGTTTCTTTGTCATTATGTTATGTCACCACAAAACCATTTTTATAGTATATGGAAGAGTATTAAGCACATATGATGAAACATAGTTTTATTTTAAATGTCCTCCAATTTATGTCATTGGTTCTAACTATTATTATCATGGTGTTTTTCTTTGGGACATATTATTCTAAATTAGAAAATTTAAAATAAACCAAGAAAGAGTACCAAATGAAAAATTTCATAAGAGATGTTCCACATAAAAAATGAGAAGATTATATTCCAATCACAGTGAACTAAATATAATAAAGAATACAGAATATAAATAATAATTTGTAGTGGAAAATAGAAATAAAAATATCTACTGTTTCTATGCAGTGGATGTTTTTCAGAAGAAGATCATCGAATCAGGAAGAATTGAAATAAGTATTTTTTAGTAGAAAGGAATATTTTATTTTATGATGTATATAATATCACAATACTACTAATTAGAAATGGTTCATCATATACAAGTTAGCAGACACACCTAATCAAAATTGAATCATTGTATTTACATTTTTTATAAATTTTTTTCACTGTGTTTTCATAGTTTTTATGGTGATACACATGTTAAATAAATTTGAAGAGGATAGAGATATCATTTTTCACTAAATATTGAAAAAAATACTTCAAATGAAATATAGATACTTATCTATCAAAAATGATATAGAAACTGATCTATCAGATGAGATGTAGATAAAAATTTATCAGATCATATATTTGACATAGATAAGTGATTGAATGTTATGTTTCTTTGGATATTGTATTACCAAACTACGGTGAATTTGAACATAAGAAGAATATTGATGAAAATTAATAACAAATAGATGTTTATAAACATATTTACTTTTGGTTTTTGAATCCTTCTGATGTTTCTAAGATGCTGCCAAAAATAAATGGTTGGATTGGATTATCAGATAAAGATGTATTATTTTCTTTTATTAGGGTTAAGGGAAGGAAAATGGTTATCACAGTTTCAGAAAATTATGCCGCAAACTACATATTTTGGTCAATGTTTTTTTATGAATGATGTTTTTGTTGATGAATTTTATGTCATATTTTCATTTATTGGAATAGATGAATATAGATGTTTTGAGAAGTATTTGGATGTGTTAATTAGATAGGGTGTTTAGAATGTGGTTTTTCATTGATTGAAAAAAAATTAAATGATCAATAATTTTGTGTTTTAAAGAAACCAATGTAATCTAGTATAAGTATAATTTAATTTAAAATATTTAGGTGGAAAAAATTAAGGCAATGTTGCTTTGGATTTGAACAAGTTTGAAGGAAAAATTTCCCAAGGATGTTTCAGAATAAAAGTTGTGATCAAAGTGGTGGTTATCAAAATTCTCTAGATCAGATGTAATAATCTAATAGACCTATTTTGGAAGAATAAAAAAAAGTAAGGGGTTGGGTTCTAATTTTCTAATGGAACCCGAATTAGATTTTTTTCTAAAAAAATGAATCTAAATTCATTCTAGATAGATAATTAATACTTTTTTTATACACAAATTGGAATAAGGAATCAGATTTATTGATCAGATTATGTTTTGTATGATGTCTAGGGATTCTCTTTCTACATAAAGACGTGTATGAACATGAATAACTATTTTAATAGATTATAGAAAGTTTGATTTTTTGATGTAGTATACTGATAACATAATGAACTTGTTGGTGAAATTTTCTAAAATTGTTACATAATTATATTTATAACTTTCTTTATAAATAATAAGATGAAATTTTGTATTGATAATAGGATAATAAAGGAGAAAGGGTGTTTACAATTATTTTTATCCACATTATAAGGATAGTTTTCGGGTTGATTATAGGGTATTCAATTATTTCCAAAACATTCCAAAGAAAACGTACACTTATTGAGTAGTAAATCATGTAAATAATTATGTATTTATCCCTCTGTTGGGATGTTTGTTTTTCAGAAAAGTGATACATCATTAAAAGGAGTTGAATGTTATTTCACAAGAAATATAGCATAAATGAACATGATATCACTAATTCACCCATCCCCCTCTTAGTGACTATTTTGAACCGGCATGGGCATTTTAGTGGTTTTTAAGATATATTTAAATCTAATTATAATTAATTCATTTATATATTTCTTGACACACAATAACAATTTTAAACAAATAATTATTTTATATTAAATTATAATTATTATAATGTTATTATAAAAACATTGCCATTAAATTTTCAATTTTAATTGGAATATTTGCATTAGTAAAAATATGTATCAATTATATATATATTAATAATGTATTTATTAGTGTATAACAAAAATATACTGAAATTTTCATCATTAGTTTATGGTTAAAAAAATGTTTTCTTAAAAAAACATTTTTATTACATTATATTCACGTGTATTATTACTAAATTCCTCCAATTTTGTAATTTTTTTTAATAAAAATGAAAAATTATGGAATCTATCATATCATAATTATCTTAAGATTAATTCTTAGTATTTATCTCAAAATATTAATTTTTTCATAAACAGTAAAAAATACTATTTTTGTCAACACTGGGAAATATATTTGTTTAAAATTCTTATTAAGTTTTTAATATAAACATTAAGTAACATTATTTTTTTATAAATTGTCAAATTAATTATATATTAATAATCATTATTAATAATTTTTTTATCAATTTTTTTTAAATAAAATTAATTTTAAAAAATATATTTTATTTGTATAAAGTGTTTTTTCATTTTAAATAAAGTGAATAAATATTTATTTTTATATTAATTAAAATTACAAAGTTTATATTGAATAATGTATTTGTAAATTCATTTTATAGTTTTTACTAGGAATGGAAGGATTGTAAATAATTTTTTTATAATTTTTCAATTAATGAGTTTTAATTTTCATTTAGCGTACATTATTTAAAATGAATTTCTTTGACATATAGAACATGAGTTTTCTTAAATGGATTTCATATTTTTAATTGGAATTTTATATTTTGTAAATAGTTCCACATTCATTTTTTAATAATGAATAATAATAAAAAGTAAAAATTGGATACAAAGGTTAATGATAAAATAATATTACTAAGGACGTTTAATTATGAGTCAAGGGTTAGATTACAACTTGAAGTTGTCTGAATACTATTTTATGGTCGAATATTGAACTTGTATCATTTAATATTCCTATATTTGTCCTTTGAAGTGATTTTTCATTAGTATTTCATTAATTCATTTTAATCATTTGTAAAATTACATGTTTTGTCTTCTCCATCCATTATTAATGAAAACCAACTACCCTCTCTTCTCCATAATTAAATATCATATTAAATCATCGAATACATATCCAACTCCTTTACAATAATACATCCCATCAACCTATTGTTCATTGTTATATCATAATACCATCCTTTCTTGATTTAATGTCTATGGAAAAAGAAGTTTCTCAATAAAGATCTATAACACTTAATCAACTATTTTCAATAAAATTTATTCATATAAATACCATAAATATATGGTTTTCATTAATAAAAATAATTATTTTCTATTATTCAATAAGCAGAATAATTATTATAATGATGTATCTACCATTTTCGGCCTTCTTTTTATCAAATGTGAAATGGAATGTATCTCTCATGCGTGCATATAGACTACAACCTCCACATTCTGATATTAATCATTTTCATTCCCCATAATCAATTTTGTTATATAAATTTTTATATAAAAATTTATATGATATTAATGAAATAATTATACTTATTTAATGATAATATATTATATTCCTTCATACCTTTCTAACTTTTTGATTCTTATAATTTCGCTCATGCACACATATGGACTGCCACCTCCATGAACTGATATGACACATTTTTCATAGATGTAAATTAGGATATATTTAATTAATATATATTATTTTAATGATATGATAATGTTTATTTAAATATGAAATATATTTAGCCTTTCTTCTGTTCCATCAATCAAAAGTGAAAACACCACTTCTTAGTACTTATTGATTATCATCAATATTAAGTGATATAATTTGTATTTAATCACCACATTATATGAATTATTATAAAAATATATATAATGATTAATTATGAGATATATTAAATTATTAATGTAATGAATATTTTGAATCCATGAGTTGGAACATGGCTCGATAGTATAGAACTAAAACATGAATGGTAAACAAATTAGTTTTCATCTAATTTTCCATTTTAAGGAATAATTATTAATATAAGGATAATTTTTAATTGTATAAGAATCATACATATTTAGTATATAAATAATATCCCTCTTGTATATATTTAAAATAAATAAATATTTATTATATAAGATTTTTTAAAATGAAATCAGTAAGATTAGACTTGAGGCAAGGGAATTAAGATATAACCTCATTTCATTTTAGGATTGTCTATGATAATTTTATGTTAAGGGAAATTATATAGAGATTTATTTTAAAATACATATATTCTCTTCTAAAATATTAATTCATTTTATTTTCATGTTGTAGTAAAATTTTCCTCACTTCATTAATTTATAGAAAAGAGAATATGTTTTTAAGAATTAGATTTTTTTCTTATTCTGTCAGGAATATATTTCTTCTATATTTGTATTACCTTTAAAAACAATTTAATTGTGATTTTAATAATCTATAATTATTGATATATGAATTTTTTTAAATGGTTTTTGGCCGGAAAATATTTTTAAAAAATATTTTTCTTCTAATTTTCCTAATAATAATTTTTTTTCTGATACTGTGAACCGAATTTTTTGTTTTAATATTAGAGAATGAGTAAGATTTCATCTATTCATAACAACTCAATTATATTATGAATATATTAAATGTTTCAATAGTTATTTTAATATTATATTTCTATAATATTTTGGAAAATATTAATGTTAAATATATGAGTTCAAAATGAAAAGATTATTTTCCTTAAGAAATAATTGAGTGATATTATAAAGACATGTTTCTTCTATAATAACAAAATTTTAAGTTTATTACACATAATTAGGGATATGATCCTATGATACCATCCTTAATAATTCTATGGATGACCAGGGATTGTGATGGTTATATGCTTATGAAATAAGTTTTTTGTCACGCTATGATGATATGATGAATTCATTACACACTAAAGGAATATATATATATGAATGTATTATGATTATGTTCCTATTGGGCATATTATATCTATATATTTCATTATATAATTTGATATTTATGTCTCATTAGATGATAATGATATTCATAGATTTGATTTCAAATATCATTGAGGAAATTTTTATGTTTGAGTGTTCTTTCTTCTTGCAACGCTCATAAGAAAATTCATGGATACTATTATGAATGTATATATTACCATATTGAGGTTTTTGTATGATCAAATTCATTATTTAATAACAATATTATGCTTGGAATGGATTTTGAATTACTGTGATCGCATTTTGATGTGTGAGTGTAATCGATTTCTACCCATGTTTACTCAATTTCTATGGACATGATGAAATTTTATGTACACTAGAGAATGATTTTTATGATTATGATCAGACATGACTATTTTTTGACTCTTGAATGAATCTTAAGTCTTTTACACTAGTATCGAACCATATTTTGGATATTAATAGATTTTAAGGTTTATGGTCTAATATTTTCATTGCAAGAATCATTTGTCTTTAGAACATGAATCTTGTTTTATTATTATTCCTTTATGATTATTTCATAATCCCATATGACATATATCTCCAATTTTTACCCTTACTAATAATCTCGGATAGCCATATCTTATTTTTTTCTTTTATCATTTCTTATTTAATGATCTCTGTATGATGAGTCTAGAAGGTACCTTATATAAAAAAATGATTAAGAATGTAAAGATTTAAATTAAATAAGATGTTTTTATATCTAGTCTCCATGTAAAAAATTCATTTATTGTTCATTGGAGTTTTTAATTTTTAAATATAATTAATATTAACTGAAGAGTAATCTTTTCGAAAAAATTAATTCATGGTCCATCGAAATCAAGGTTAAAAACCTTCAATCATGTGATGGAAATATTGAGTGTTCATATGGGAAAGACATCGGAATGGGAATTTATGCATATAAAAGAAAATAATTTTTTCATGAAAAAATAGCGATGGATTTACACAAGTTAAGTCTCCATATAGTATTGTTTTAGAGGATGTAAAAGGTAATAGATGAATAATATATACACATGAAAAGTGAAATAAGTGGTGAATTAGGAAAAAATACAGTGTTAAAATATGATTGAAAAGAACATGTGGGGGGAAACCATGAATCTATTGACTGATTAAATGAAATTGACTCATTAAATTTGAAGTAAAAATTTATCTTTATAAACCATAACAAATAAAATATTGTTTATAGTATCTACAAGGTCTCATGGAACTGAAAATATAGTCATTTAAAACTAACTACTTTAGAAACATTCAAATAAAAATCCATTAAAGAATATTATTTAAAATGAATCATTACATGACATTAATAATTATAGGATAAAGATGAAAAGTCAAAGGGCAAGAACATACACCAATCTAATGAAAATCATGTTTATAATAAAAAAAATATGTCTAAAAGGGTGAAAATGAGAGTTAAGAAACCCTTATGAACTGTGTGCCAGCTAAATCAAAAACCATAGAGGTGAAAGAGATTTAAACTAAATATCATATACCGTGAAATAATATTCATGCTATAATGTTACAAAAAATTTATTATATACACCATACAATTTAATTTGCGTTATAATAATAAGCATTTCTCGAAATGTTGGAATTTCAACTTACCAAACATCTTTTAAGTAATTTAATCATTGTGGTACGAATAATTTGATATTGAGATCATTGAGAATATTTTTAGAAAAAAAAAATAAATTAAGAAACATCATTCAATGTATATCTTAGTTATAATAAATAATATAAGAAAAATAGAGTTTAATAATGTTGTTTTGGAACTCAATGAATGAAATTTAATTTAGCACTAACCCATACAACCTTTGAATCAATTGAGTTCAAACCCATTAAAGGATAATAATTAAAATTAATAACTAAATTTCATGAATAATGGTAGGATAATGAAAAAAAAATATTGATGGGTATGTAGATACAGAATTCCAATAAATTAATGGTCTATATTACGAAATATGTCCCATGTGGTGATATTTTGAGTCTAGAAACCCTTAACTAAATGGCCAACATCAACTAAAGTGAGTGAATCATATTTATAAAAAAAACTATTTTTATCACATATTTTTTTAAATTATTTATTATCTAAAATGATTTATATACATTAAATGTTATTATTCTATACTTTTTTAGTCAGATAGTATCTATTATCAATATTAGGTGTGAGTAATCATCATCATTTTGAATTATTTTTTGAATGGAAGTTGTGTTCATCTATCTTTTCATAATGTAATGAATAATCATACAATAATATCTACTCAAAATCATTCATTATTACGAGTTATATTTTTATAATTTGCATATATTTTTGTTTTGGTTATGTTTCTTATATGAAAAATTGGTCATAATCTTGTTTATGTGACATGGAATAAAAAATTGTGCTATTTAAATTAGTGAGTGAAATTCTAATTTTACCATTATGAATCCAAAATAAAATGTTATTATTATTATTTAATTCATATATTACAAATAATTACATTATCATATATTTCCTTGAAATTAATTAATATCATTATTCATGTTGGTAGTTAAACAGATAAAAACATGAACATACCATAAATAATGGATGATTTGGAATGTAACCATTTTTTGTTTAGTGACTAACATCATTAATAGAGATAAAAAATAATATTATTTATAATCTCTTAAATACATGAAACATATTTTATTATATTTTAATAAATAATAATGAAATCTGTAGAAAAATAATATGTGTTACATCATGGAGCTGGTAGTATATACAATATCGGGTTAATATTTTTATACATGAATTATGGGAGCGAAATGAGGAGGAAAATAAATTTGTCTTACCTATTTCTATTTATTATATGAATACTGTCATGAAATATCATACACACACCACAAGAAATAGAATAGGAGAACTATAGGGTCCTGAAGTAATGAATCAAATGTGCTACCAATTTGGTGAGATTATCCCCCTCAATAGATAATGAATGAAAATTATAGATAAAATTACATTTTCCATGGGATGAAAAACAAGATAAGTTATTAGCTACTATATTTCCATCCCTATATGTTTGAAATCTCTATATAGAATCTGCAATTATGGATCTGTGTCTTCTACTAATTTATGATATAGACTATGGAGTAAAAATTGTACCTTATAAAGAACCATGGATAATGTTAGAGTCTGTTTTCACTACTTGTAGCATAATAATTCATTTCTTTCATACTTCAAGTGCCCAAAAAAGATCCCTAACCACATCTATGAATGAAAATCCCAAACTAAAATGAGACGAAAAAGAAATAATGGCCTATCAACTCGTTTCACGTACCACTGCACCACCCTTCATATAATCCATGCCAGATGATCGATCATTATTGAGCTTTGGACCATTAGTATGTGCAGTCTATCATACCCAATATCCATGATTTACCAAGGGTACTATGTTACACCTCACCTATAGAGGAATTTGTGAAGGGACCTCCTTCCAATTTTTAAAGAGATTCACTATGTATAATAGAAGGTTCAGAATCCTTTTAATTAGAGATGTCCCTAAAGAAATTGCACCCTCATGTTTGGCTCTATTATGAGAATTCTATATTTACCAGTTACCATATACAAGGATAATGACTTGAGCCTTTTTGTCTAGACCAAACAACCCATGTACCTTGGAAACATCATTCAAAAAAGGGGTGGCCTATTAACCTCGGAGAGTAAATTCCAGTGAAATCACTAAAGGCTCTCCAGACACCACTAATTCATTAAATGGATATGAACATATGGTCTGTAACTTCCTATTTATAATCCCTACAATTGGAGAACCTATATGATAGGTTGTGTTCAATATTTTTAACAACATCATTAGTAGAAAGATCCCATTTTCTAATCCACCAACAAAAAAAGCTAAACTTGAAAAAAATGTATGTGATCCATATGATTGGACCCAAAACATCATGGTTTTTTATTATGGTAGAGACCATCCGACAATCCTTCATTGACAACGCCCCTAATGAATATGCAACAAACACCCCTATGTTAGGTTCCTCATTGATATAAATAACTTAAAAATTTTCTCATTGATTTTCATCCAAAACTGCATCGATAAAACCCTAGGACCTGGTTTCTTCATTTCTGTATATAGTAAGAGCAGGACAATATGGGAATTCACAATTCAAGCCAACCTAATTATGAGACTATAAATTGATTTATCGTCTTCCAATAATCCCCCTATAAAAAGGTTTTATAGATTGAATTTGGGTAAATATAGTAATGAAAATAAATGAGGTATTTCCTCTTTCTATTATGTTAAGAACTATATCATTCGGTCCTATGGATTTTCCCAGAAGAGAATTTTCTTCAATAACTTCACATGCTAGTTATTCCCAAATTCCATACAATGTATAACATAATCTCTGGAATCAAATACCATCATCTTGACTGGGTATCACCAATCTACTCTAGGATAACTAGTGTGTATGATCATCTTCATGAGTATACCATATAAAAGTAGACATGATATTAACAATCAGGGATATCACATTCTTCAGGGAATTAGTAGAAGCTCTATCATGGAATGGAATAGAGGATAAGAATCTATTATCCAGTGTGATCCTTCCTCCAAAATATAAGAAAAAAATCATTCAATTTGATGTATTTTTATTGATTCTCGCATAAAAATTATCATATTTTAAATTAAAAATTTGGCCTGGAGAGATCAGTGTGCCAAGATATTTCATGGTTAGGTCCCTCCACAACATACCAAACCTATTTCTTAGACTATTGATTCTTCAGTCCAATAATTTATTCGAAAAGAAATAGTGGCTATTTGTACAATTTATTAACTATCACATCTAGTGTTAGTAGGCTTTAAGGATATCATTAAGACTAATGATGAATCTTATATCAGAATTAATGAATATTTTTGTATCATCAGAAAACATAAGATGAGAGATGTTAATGCAACAAGATTTTCAACTAAAAGGATGGATATGTCTAGACATAATTTCCATATTAATAAGTCTTCATAGAACATCATTGGTGATTTACAAAATTCATTGAGACAAAGGATCTGTTTTCCTCACCCTGCAGATAGCCTTAAAGAATCCATGATTCCTTACCATGATGCGAATACAATAGTCATGAGGAGGTCAAAAACATTAAAATTAGATCAGTAGACCAAGAACAGAAACACATACCTTATAGCACAATAATGATTATGCTCTATTAAATTATCTCATATGATTTGTCTATATCAAGTTTAAGAACTATATTGGACCCATGCATGATGAAATTTGGGTTGTCGATAACCTCATGTGCTAATGAAATGAAGACCTTAATTAACCATTCACTAAAAATGCCATTTATTTCATTATAAATCCAACATGGAAGATGAGGAGTAAGTCTCTAATTGATAATAGTATCCATGATATTTAAAATAATGTTACACATACTCACTGGACAGTTCGGATAATGGGACACCAGATTTATTTATTTTGGGAATTAGAACCATAGAGGTTGCACTAGAATAACAAGGAAGACAAACATAATGGAAGAAATCATTCAAAATTAACACCATTAACTCCCTAATAGTGTCCCATGAAGCTCTGAATAAGGAACATAGAAACCCATCTGGACTGAGGTAACTCTCTTGGTTGAGCCTTTTCAATGCCTACCAAAATTCATCCTCGTTGAGTAATAACTCAAACCTATAATTATCCATCTCAGAAACCTCTAGATAGAACATAGAAGACACCTATTTATGACAATTGAGGAATCCATTAAGAATACATGGATTATGAAAAACAAATTCACAAAGAAGTCCTTGACCATGATCCAACTATTTACCAATCATCAGTGTATGATCCATCCTCCAAATGATTATTGATACTAGTAGCACTCCATATTTATTTAATGCATGCATGAAATTAGAATAAATTATAATCCCCCTCATAAATTCATCTAAATCTTGAATGATATTTAGCATTATGTTCACACATTAGCTATATTTTAACCAGTTGATATTTCGTACTGGAAAGATCTCTAAACACCTAATCGCATCAGCTATATTCCAAACTATAATCCAAAAAGATGATATCTAATTTCAAATCATCCATGACCTATGTGTTGGGAGGTAAATCATTGGTCCGAACACAATGTTCACCTTGTAAATATATAATATTTTTCTACATCTTTTCCTAGGAACTTTAATGTATAGGATTATTCCATTATTCCTTCACTGTTTTGTGTTAACCCGAATGATTAATCCATAAGAGAGAGTAGTTGTAGCATTCCATATATTCCAATTGTGTACCAAGAGATATCAAAAGGGGGGAGTGGTCAATGATACTACAAGTCAACTGAATGACTTTAACAATTGGGAAGGTGTAGATTACATGAATATTAGCTAGACATCGGTCCATCCTACACCATGTTAAAAGATTCCCACTTTTATTTTTTCACCGGGTGAAATTGATCATAGAGAAAACCAAATCAAAGAGCCCTTTATGCTTTATAAATTGAGAGAAATCCATGCTGTCATGGTGGGGAAAGTCCCCCTACCTTTTATCTCAATAGTCTCAGCCACCTAATTAAATTATTCCCCAACAAATGAGGATGATCCAGCAAGTTTAAATAGATCAATATCATTCCCTATG
Organism: Viscum album; assembly: GCA_963277665.1. Classification (NCBI taxonomy): domain Eukaryota; kingdom Viridiplantae; phylum Streptophyta; class Magnoliopsida; order Santalales; family Viscaceae; genus Viscum; species Viscum album. The sequence continues at coordinate 1,076,220,896 of OY728141.1, forward strand.
GAGGTTCTCTTTTTACTAACATAGATTCCAAAGGAAAATGAGAATAACAAATTTCAGGAGGTAGATAATATCTTTATGGTGATTAATTTTCCCAATTCTTTAATCATCTCTAATTTAATTTCCGAACTCCAAAAGATCTTTATGTGAATATTATGAGTGTCATCATGAAAAAACCCACTCATTTTAATTTTTTATGAAAACTCCCCTATATTTTAGTGTCTTTGTTTTGGATCTAGCACTGCAACCAAGGAAACATTTTTTAGGAAACATCAATGGAGATGAATTCCTATTTTAGCTCAGGCACCTAGGTTCCGAGCATTCCAGATGAGGGGTAGTTAAATTAAAAATTATTACATATGGATTTGTCCATGAACATGTTGGCCAGATATTCTTGAAGGAAATTACTATGAAATTGATCCCTTGAATGGGATCTTTTTTTTGTTCAAACATAATCATAGGGTTAGACGATGAAGGAGGTGTAGAAAAACACTAGGCACTGAGTTTATAAGAACTCTATTTTGATAGGGTAAGATGCAGTGAGGATGTAGGGAGAGCACCATTTGAACTCACAAGTTCAATGTTAATATAGATGATGGAGAAAACATCATTGGATAGAAATATATATTTTAAATCCTTAATCATTACGAAAATGTATGCTTCAACACAAGCAAGGGGGAATTTTTGTGAATGATATCATAGAATGAGGGAATCTTGGATCCAGAACTAGGGTCAAGGGAGGAGGGGGAAAACAATATGGAATTCGAGAACTGCATTTCCATTGAATAAAATAATGGTATTATGAAAAGGATTGAAGGATATAATTGAATAAGGAATGAAGGATGGATCCTTATACATAACCAAGGAATCACAATGATTTTCTTGACCCACCTAATGATATGTATTAGGGAGACCATGATTCATAACATCGATAAATCCTTGGTAAGAAGAACATGGAAGATTAGAAGCTGGAGGGGATGAATGCTTCAAAATATGGGAACCAATATGAGCCTTTAACTTATCTGCGTGATAACTATTTGAAAGAGGGACTTTTCTAGATCTAGAGGCCAACATGTCCAGAAAACTCAAATCGAGTTTCCCTGTAGATGAAATATGGTACAAAACATGGGAACTATCAGATAAACAAGATTAGAACACCATTCAAATGAATCATGATTTTGATGAAAAATATACTCCTAGAGAGACAAATAAACACCCAATTCCATGCATACACAATACACAAATGCTTCCTCTAATAGTAAGGTATGATCATCCATGAAAAGATCACGTCTGAGGGAGTCACCAATAAATTTTTAGGATATATTTTCATTACAAAAAAACTTTTATTAAATTATAAACCTTATTATTATCTCCTATCAATTTATTAATAAATTGGTGTCAATACATTATTAATAAAATAAATAAAATTTATCCAAATTATATATAGTTTCTCATAGAAAACATAAGAAATTAACTTTAAAAAATGTTGTATTTTAATAAATAAATGTGCCTTATTATTAATTTAACTACATTAATGGACATTTTCAATATTATCATACAATTAAAAATGTCTATTATTTTTAATTATACCTAAATTTCATAATTAGGATACATATATATTTATCGTCCAATTCAATGTTTATGTTTTAATTATTATTTTATATTACTCATATTGTTTTATTTCGATATTTTCTATAGATAATGTTATAGAACTCTTTGTAGTATTTAATTGAATCATATATAGTAAAATATTATGGATCAATAACCCTCCCCCCATAAAAATTGAATCCTTACAAATATATTTATTAATTTCAAATTTATACACTTAAGGGGATATAAATATAAAAAAGACTTAGGATATATCTTATTTGGGAAGGATTCCTTTCAATTATAGGGAAGAATAGTTGAGATATATTTTCCTTCATAATATTCATATAATATCATTTAATATTATTATTCAACATGTACATATTTATAGTAGTTTTAGGGATTTTTAGAAATATATAATCAATAGTTTCATTTCAAATATCTTATTTATAACAATATTTTTATACCAAAGTGATAATGATAATAACCAACTAGATGAGAGGGAATTATCATTTTAATTTGTAATACCAATACCAATATGGCTTCACCAATGACACCATAATTCAAATATATGATACATTCATTTTAATAATATCACACATGTGTCATCCTATAACACTCTTAGTTTAACCTATGTTAATTATCGTTGTGTTCACATTCACTTATTAAACTAATATATTATGTTAAATAGGATAAAAATCTTTTATAATGGATTGTAAAGTGAATTTGATTAACCAAATCATAGACTCTGGGAGTTTTCATCCATGTGTGGAGTCTTCTATCTTCTCTCCATGCACCAGAGTGATGATTGTGTTGATTCTCTTCTATCATTTTTATGGGTTAATAACCCTAGGTGCATCTGTTCAATAGTTTTATCGACTTGATATTACCCATACTAGGATGTAATTTATAGGAGAACCACAAAATCTATATTTTAAAAAAAACAGTACAGAATCTTATTATTAAAACTATCATTTATACTTATTCTTATGGGTTTTTTATGATGCTCAACTTATCCTTAAGCTCGAAATAATAAATATTGCTTCAATTAACATAAAGGGGTTTTAATTACTTTTATATTTTTAACTTACCTTATAAATACATCAATTAGCCTCAACTAATAATATAACATCTAATGATATGTAATACAAACTCTAATACATATTTTTAAAGCCCCAATTCCACACTATCGAAGCTGATTCTAAATACCCCTACTTTAAATAATGATTTTGTACCAACTATATAATTCCATTGACTATTATCCCATTAAAAAATTACATAAATCATGTATTTCAATACATTCATGCCTTTGAAAATTTAGTTTTAGTGATTTATATTATTGGGGAAGACCATAAAATAATAAAACCCATGACTTACCTAACTGATGGTTATTTTTTCTATTATATAAGATACCAAAAAATCCCTTGTATTTACACAACATCTCGGAAAAATTATATATATAACTTATTGTGAAAAAAATATCAATCATAATTCATTTCATTATTAATTTGGGAAATAGGATTTTAATAAGGGTAGAGTTCAAATTCTCACTAAAAGTAAGTATAGAAAATACAATAAATGATCGTATATGATAATAATAATAGAATAAGTAATATGTTAGTAATTACTATTCAAAATAATTCAATCATAAAAATAAAATTTGATCATATAATGTCCATGTCAACATAACAATAAATGAATTCAGGGATAACAATCAATTGTACTCTATCAATGATATTTATATTACAACCCAACCTGAATACCCCCGAACACCCATACATTATCCAATAATAATGTGACATGTTGTGGATTACTAATCCATATGGGATAGTGACTAACACCATGGTGGAATCAGGAAGTCATAGGGAATAATCTTACCCCTTAAAAAATAACCAAAAAAATATTGTAAGATAAAAATATTAAACAATAAAAAGTTTACATTCCAAGAACTTCTCTAGGAGAAAATAATACCACAAGAATTAATACATCGAAAATTTTATATCTCATACAAAAAATTACACATCATCCAATAATGAATGATGTCAAAACTACAGGAAATGATGGGATCATAGCTTAATTGTTTTCCACCATTACCAAATATCCCATGAATCATGAAAATAAGAATCCTCTATGAGGTTCTTTTTTCTTTTCAAGGACCTAGAATAAAATAATCAAAAAACAGTTGATGATAATGGATGTTTGTGAAAAAAATAACCCTTTAGGATTACACATAAAATATCATAATAAATTATATACCAGTAAGACCATTTTTGTTAAATTTCAAATTAAAATATGTTGTGGAGAATAATTTTAAATTAAATAATTCAAAACATGATTTCAAATCATGTGGATTGAAAATATAGAAATACAAGTTCAAATGATCATTTTTAATAAACCATAAGGGCATTAGTTAATCTTTATTATAATCAATGTCACGTAATAATAAAATCAATCAAGAACCATGATCATATTAGCTGATATCAATTATTTTTTTCGATATTGGATAATTGTTTAACTCTGTCAATCAACATTAACCAATGTGTTTTCACATGTCCCATTGTCTAAATCCATTGGTATAAAATCAATGAACAACACCATATGATAAAATAATTACAAACATGGTAAATTTAGAGTTTTCTACATCAATCTATTACTTGGGTGTCCGAGGCCTATATTTCATGGCTTAATCACCCATTAACTACTCAAGGTCACATTTTTTTTCAATCAATCAATCAATAAATCAATAAATCAATAATGTGCAATACTTTTATTTAAAATCCACATTCACCGTTAAAATTCCCAATTTTAAGTTTAAACATACCATATCAATTTCGAAAACAAATAATTTATTTTCATTAAATTTATTCCTTTAAAATAATATTTTATTAAAATTCATTTTCGAAAAATCTATGTTAACCCATTTCATCAAATCATTTTATTCCATTATTTTCAATTATCACACACAATTTTTCAAATCCATTGAAAGAACTATTTTCATTCAAATATCCATTCCTTTATAAATTATAGAGTCCAATAAAATCAATTAATGGAATTCGATTGAAATTTTTTTTAAAATCAATTAATAAATTGATATTTCCATTATAGAAAAATGTGTACATTACAAAGCACATGTAATCATATGATCAAATGAACCACCACCTAAATCAGTAATTTCAAGTAGAGTATCAAAGATATAAAATTTACAAGACGAATACCTAGAATCACAACACATCATATCAATGTTTTAAAAAATATATAGAATGTTTATCCATCTCTCCTTATAAATGAGTGATAATAAGATTTATATCTTCCAAATAAAGGTATAAACACTTACCTGAGAGGGATCTATTGCATCTACAGGAACTTCAATCAGAGAATGTGAGGGATTTGATGTTCAAAATATATTCTATACAGCCCCTAAAATCAAATAGACTATATTAGTTGTGAGTAAATGGTTTTTAGATCTTATAACAAGAGTTATTGTATTTTAATTATAATTTTCACCATATTAAAAACCCATTTACATGGTTTTCTTAGTTAGAAAACATGGTTAGTAATAATTATTCCCCCTTAATGGACTTCTAGAAGGGTTTCATTGTTCGGAATAATGATTATGAATAATTCACACCATCCATGAAAACCCCCAGTATCAATGTCCCCACATTTTGGTAAGTAGGACGCATGATTTTCACTAACCATGTTATAAAATTTACTACCTCAAATATAGGGAACACAGTTTGTCATGAAAAACCACATTATTTTCCATTCTAATTTCACAGGCATGAACTACAATAAAAACATCCAAAAAACATTATAAAACTCAAAAAATGAATTAAACAATGCCTGAACAAATGGTAGTCAAAACAAGTGTCATGAAATACATAAAAAATTGTAAAGATATCATAAAATTTATATCAGCAGAGAGAAAATTACATGTTATCACCATTGATCTTGATATTACCATCGTGGACCATTTTTATGAGATATTTTTTCTAACAATATCATAATAAAAATAATTCAATCTTGTTTTTTCCATGATACTTAATGATTCATCGATAAGTTATCTATTACCAAGCATGCCTATTTTCTCAATAAGTCCAAAAAATTCATCATAAAAAGAAATTATTAAGATATAATATAGTTATTCTATATTCTTTAAAAATCCATAATCATCCTTAATGGAATAACTAGTATATATGATTTAAATATTTTCTTAGTTGATAAGTGGAATCACATTCTGTATAAACATCCTATAATGTAAAACTATATAAAGAATAGTATAAATGGTTATGCCAATAATTTTCCGCAATAAATAAATATTTGGAATATATGTGAACGCCATTCAAATAAATGAAGGAAATATAATATTTTCATAGGGGACTGGAATTGGAAGGATGAATTTGTCTTCTAAAATAAGATTTATTTTTCTATGAAAAGGCGTTCATAAATTTTTGATCGTCTAATACCCCAAAATAATATATTATGAGAGGATATTAAAGGTAATTCATGAAAAATATATAAACTATAAATGGTAAATAAGTGGTGGAATGAATATTATCTAAATGATGAAGAAATAAGATGAAAAAACCCAAACATTAGTAATAACATGATTTTCAAAAACACAAGAGAGGGATACCCTGATACTCAAATATAAAAAAATGGATGATATTCATTATAATTGTATGAAATACGGATGTGAATAAAAAAATAAAATAAAAGATGTTTGAAAATTAAAAAATGACTAATATTAGTAGAAAATAATAAAAATTAACACATATTACTTAAGAAATATTTGAATTAAAACCCCTTAAAAGATATTATTTCATTTGAAAAAATGAATACCATTAATAATTAGGAGATCGGGAAACCATTACCACATTTGCATATCCTAAATTAAAAATCATGATTAGTAAATATAATGATAATATGATTAATACTCCATGAAAAATAATTCATGAAATAATATAAAAAAATTGTGATATATACATCATATGAAATTAAGTGTTTCCATCAAAAGAAACATGTCCCAAGAACTAGGAATTGTGACCAAGAAACACCTTTCAACTATAATAATCTTTTTAGTTATAATAATTTTCAAACGAGGTTACACAAATTTGTTTTAAAACATTTGAAATGAAGGGTAAAATAAAATAAAAATATTTAATTCATAGAATAAATAAAACATGATAAAATAATGTACAATGATAATGTTTGTAACTAAATTAAAGGAAATTGTGCTTTTATAAAACCTTGGATATTTAGAAAATTTCAAATATATTTCCATTAAATAATATAATTTCAAATGAAAAACTAAATTAAATGAATAACGATATGATCGTGGTACAGAATATTAATGGGGTATTATATACATGCCCCAAATGAGAACAAATTTTATTGAGATAAATATGTATCAAGGGGTGAAAATATGAGAAAAAAAACCTTACTCGGATTCCATAATTCCACTAAAGACCTTGAATATCAAATATAAAAAAATAACTATCTTAGTACACTATTTATGATCATTATTCATATAAATAACAATTTCTTATATTAAATTATAATTATTTATTAATTATTTATTAGTTGTTTATTATCTATTTTCAATATCATGGGTGACTATATTGGTGATTTGGAACTAGTTTTGTAATAGTGTAACTATTCAACTTTACACTTTGAAATTTAACAATTCCCTGATCCTAAATGATAAATGAAATTATTAATTATAATTATTTATGGAAGAAAATCCTTCAAGGTAACTTTGTAGAAATATTGGTTTTATAGTGCTTTTAAACAATTAAGGTTGATATAGTTATTTTTTTTCTAGCATGAATGAAAAAATGGAATGTAGAAAAAGAACCATGAAAAAAGAATGGATTCTTTGGAAGTCATATAGAAACTTTTGTATATAGGGGGAAATTTTTTCCTAGTTTTTTCCATATATTGGGCCTCAAAATAAAGAATTGATTTATCGAAACTAAATGATTACCATATAGTTAATGGGTAGACCATATACCACCTTAATATTTTCATAGTAAAATACACTTCATAAAAATATTTCCATGTGAACCAGATAGGTATTTAATGGGATGTCATGGAAAAATTGATATTTTCCCATATGAGCTACGCTTTATAAACCAGAAAAGAAGGATCATCATTCGTGGTCGATGGTTGTGAATTAAATGAAATGAAAAAAGCATTTTTATTTTTGGTCGAAGGTAGTTTTTTAAATGCGAACACATAGAAATATTTCCATATAAAATGTTGTATTATGATAACCAAAAATGGATCATCATTTTTTGGATGAATATGGTGATTTATAAGGCACCACAAATGGCCTTTTTAATTTTTTGGTGAAGGTGGATTCCACAAAGGAATAATGCACTACATGAACAATGTTGTGAGTGTAGTATAGAGCAATGGAAAATCTAATAAAATTTGTTTTGGTTAATTGTGATTAGAATGTTATGAAGATTCATTCTACTATATAAATGATCCCTAATCATGTATCTCATAGAGATGAAATTTCATCATAGAAACTCATCATTAAGAGATTTCGGTAAGTACAGGAATATTTATGAGATGTTATTTGTTGTTCATGGTAATCTATAATAGATAATAGGGTTAAAAATTAATACCTTGTCAAAGATACATCCACAATAAAATCTCAATTTGCGGAATGTGTTTTCATGTTATTGTAGTCCATAATTGAAAAAGTGCACATGAATTACTTGTGACACATGATTCATGGAATTTCATGAAGGGATTACGGTAGTTCATGAAGAGTTAAAAATAGTTCATGTTGAAGTGCATTTTATCAACAAAGTGTAAACAAAGGATCATTGAAGACTCATGTGTGAAAATATTTGGAGGTTCATCAAATTAGATGAATAATCATTAGAAGGATCATTCTACACAGATCATTTGTGAGATTATTGATCTTTAAAATTATATTTTTTTGTAAAATCAGATTGATAGTGAGTCGTATATGAAAATTGTAATTGCAGTTCACTTTATTAGATTTGGTAAGTCTAAATGTTTCCTTTGTATTTTACTTGGGTGTAACCTAGTGTGGGTGAAACAAGTAAAATTGATTTCTGTCATGCATGCTATCATTTCTTTTGATACATTTTATATCAATGGTATAAAATATTTTTTTGTTTAATAATGAAATAGGATCCAAATGGGTATTGTTTTTAATCTTTCATACCCTAATTCACCTCCTCTTGGGGTATATAACTTGGGTGAGAACGAAATTGTCAATACAGAAAATGGATGATATCAATGACTCTCTCTTCATGTTTTCAATATATTTTTTCAATCATTGAAGGATATGAAATTATATTGAAAAAAATTTGAATTATGGAATAATCATATATAACACTACTTCTGATATATAGCTTTGGAAGGTATTACATAAATTTTTTTTGGTATTTTAGTCGATGGGGATGGTGGATTTTTATCTTAAGAAGACCAAAGGGGATTTTATATTGATACCAGAATAATCATTAATTTATGCGGATTATTTTACAATGCAATATAAGCAATGTTCATGACATGTATTTGAGTTCATTCAATGTTGGAAAACTTATTAAATATCTTTGAAGTGGGTTAAAAATTAAGAGAACTAAAAATAAAAGTTCTTTGGAACAAATATGATGACCTGATAATGAACTCAAATATGTCTTTAAATGCATTAATTTATTAGGTAAATGTATTTTTGGATTAAATTTATGGTCTCATATAAATTATTGATGATTTAGTCATTATTAAGAATATCTAGATAAGACATCCACCACAGTATGTTATGATTGTATCTATTACAGAAGATTTTGATCTAATGGAGTCTCTATTAGATATATTTCATAGTAATTTTGTTTCATATGAAATAGTAAATTAATATATTGAGTCTATGGAAAAAATATAAGTCGAACGAGGTGGAAATCAAGGACATGATGAATCTCAACATTGATGATTTCCATGAAGAATAAGAAGAAAATGGGGATATATCATTTTTTACTCAAATCATCAAATAAGAAAATGTATTTTCAAAGGAAAACTCCCACTCATATTATTTACATGTGGAATGGTTGGACATATTCCATCAACATTCCTCAATGCGTTTTAAGATATTTTTGTGGATGAATTAAAAATACCCATGAAAAAGTATGTAGCCTAAGTGAAATGTTAGAGAAATTATAAGAGAAATTTTATTACAATGAAAAACATTAATTCATTAGAAAATAATTTTTTAGAAGAATCTATGGTTCATTATATGATGAAATATAAGGATCATGGAAAAATATATTATGGAAGATGAAGGTAGATTTGGGAGAAGCGATGAATGAAACAAGAATGAAGCATTCAAATGAATATTTGATCTCCAAGATGAATTAAAAACCTCTCTTGAGAAGATAGATATTTTATGAGAATAGATGAAGAAATAAAAAATTGTGGTTCCAGATGCCAAATTATATTTGTAACAGATATAAAAAGAGAAGTATGAACTGAAGGATGAAATTGAAAATATTATGTCTTCAATGCCAAAGAAAACATAAAAGTTTGTTGTTTAAAAGGTCATTGTTAATGAACTAAAAATTGTAATTGATGGTTTAAATGTAATTGGAAATTATCAAATAAAATGTATTAAATAACATTAAGAATATTTTGGTAACCATTTTATAAAATTAAAGATAATTAGGGACTCTTGACTCCCAATATTACATCAGTAATGAATGATACTTAGGTGATAGAAAATATGGATGTGGGGTAAAATGGTCCAAAAAAATAGAAGCAATATTAATATCATATTGTTAAGGCTTTTATAGTGCTTGAACGGAAACATAAATGCACGATGAATGATGTAAAACTACATACCCCCACTCCATGGTTGATGGTTAATTTGGCTATAAACCATATGTACAAGACTCATGGAACCAAATGAAAAAATGGAAACACATTAATGTATAGTATTACACATTGTATTAGGTGTTAAGACCATGAAAAGATGATACATTCTCAAAAAGTATATTCCGTAGTCAAAATAATCTGAATGCATTATGAGAAATAAATGATGCCACATAGAGTCCAATCTTCTATGAATGATTTTAATGGTCATCGTTTCTGATGTTGTATATTGTGACTCATGGACGTATATTTCTTATAAAAAATGTAGAGGAATGTTCATAAGAAGGCTAAAAGTGTCAATAAGAAATAGATAAATGATTTATTGAATGATTTGATAACAAAAAAAATTAATTATATTCTTTGAAAGATAAATTATTTTAATCATACATCAGGGGAGATAAATATTATCAATCCATAATGGGTATGAAGCCAGATACATTGATCAAAAATAAAAGATCATTGAAATTAGTGGTTGTAGATATTTCCCTTATATAATCAAATCATTATATTGTATAGAACCTTAATAATTTATGCATAACCCATAAGATGGTAAATAAGGATCCTGTTATATATATATAAATATATATATATATAACAAGGTGGTTGTTGTTAAAATTGGAAATGAAGAAGGCCTGATGATTTTTGTCCCCAGGAAATCCAAATTTTTTGGCAATGATATAAGATGTGTCGATGTCTTGGTTGTAGAAGCTCTTAGTCAAAACAATATAATTGTTAGTCAACTATGTGACTCATTTAATTCAATAATATTTTCCATGATTTTTTTATCATAAAGTAAAAATAAGGTATTTTTTATAGGGAATGTGAATCAACGGGAATATATACCTTATGAGTGGAGAAGAAGATATGTCATTTCTATCCAGATAGGAAGAAAATAGATCATCGTATAATTTTATTTTCCATTTATCCCATCTATCCCTAAAATATCTAGTAAAATAGAATGACACTAAATATCTTCCAAATTTTTCATGTGATCTTACTCACATTGTTATGCTTGTTAATTTTGTAATATTATCAAAAAGACATACTAGGAAAAAGATTAAATGTAAATTAGAGTGGTTGAATCTGTGCATATTGATGTGTGTCGATATACCTCCCCATGTTGAATTGAAAAAAGGTGGTACTATGTTGTTTTTAGTAATGATTTTAGCATCATGGAATGTATATTTTTCACTTCACTTAATTCAAATGGGGTTGATTGTGTAAAACAATATCAAAGGGAAGACGACATGATTTATGGGAAGAAGATTATGATGTTTGGATCAAAAAATTGTATAGAATTCACAGAGAGACACATTGAGGATTATCTTGATAAAAATAGTATAAATAATCAAGTTTCGGTTTTGAGAACTCTTTAATATAATGGATTTATTGAGTGAATAAATAAGATCATAAATATCATGTTAATAACAATTCTTATTAAAAAGGACGTACCATGTAAATTATAGAATAAATCGGAATGGACATCGGTGTGTATATCCAATAGGTATTTGTTATGTCTTAAAGAAGAAAACAATTTTTTTGTGAGGTGATATATAAGGAATACATCATTGAAATACTTTTCTAACAGTCCATATTTTGAACCAGATGAAAAATTGATAGTTTTAGAACTTTTACAATTACTAATTGGTTATTTTTCATAACCAGGCATGAAATTTAAATCCCTTGAGTTGGAGTGAATAAAATTAATGTTTTTGGTCTTGGGTGAAGACATGTCATGTTTTTCAGGTTCCTTGTGGAGTTTCAAACGAGATAGAACTAGAAATATCATGTTTAAAATGTCTACAAAGGGTGCGTGGTTTGATTTAAATCGTGTGACCCACTGAAAGAAATTGTTTGGATAATTTTAGTTGAATAATATAAGTCCACTTAGGTTATACATGGTTTCATATTCCTTCCACCTATCCCAAATAGTGTGTTGCTAGAGGTAGCAGCTCAACATTGTTCAATGAACGATTGGCTTGTAATTTCTAAAATATGCTGCCAGCTTGTTCAAGGTTCCCCTATTGTCCAGAAGGGGGAACATAGCTTTCTAATCAATGAGGACCTAACCATGTTTTGAGATATTTTTTTTAAAAAAATAATTAAATTAAATTAAATTAAATTAATTTAGAAACAAAACACTTAACCTTACCTCAATTCTCCGGCAAAATCGTGATGCATCCCCTTGGGATGTCTCATTTGGCCACTCACTTGACCCCTCATTCACCTCTCTATCTGACCACTGATTCCACTCTATTTATTATGATTTACTATTTGATACATCATAGTTTTGTACACTCCCCCTTCTCTTCCCAATTTCAATCCATGATTAAGTTTCCCAATTACCCTATTATTTTTTGTCGAACCTAGGGTATAAAGCTAATGTAGATTTTCAGATATGTCTTTGTTGTAGGCCATGAAAAATTTTATCTCAGGGCATGTTTGTGTGTGTTTCAAAAAGCGTTGATGATGGTGAAGTAGTTCAACTTGATCAGGATGATCAATGTGATTCAAGAGGATAATTGTTTCCTACTTCTTGGTTTCCCATCTTCTAAATTAGGGACCATAGTTGGTTTTAGGTTCGTAGTACCTATCATTTTGTCTGTTGTACTTTTCTGAGTGGTTTCGAGTCTCTGGTTGTATGGTGGATTTCTAATATGGTTGGAGGTCACCATGAACCTAAAAATTATATTAATAGATCTACACAACTACAATATTCAAGGGTTGAACCCCAGTGAAATTAGGTGAGTGCTCTAAGTCTTTTCAAATAGAAAGACCCCACAGGTTTCATCATTGGGTGGAAATTTTAAAAAAATAACAAAATATGCCTTTTTCAATATTTTGATTCTGCTGATGTAAAAGGAAGATGAAACAATATTTTTTTAATGTCATTATATCTATTAAAAACAATGCATAAAAATAAAAGATACTATGAAAAATTATGTTGATAAGCAGGAGATGCAATAAGAGTGCGGATAGTTGATCACAAATCTATCTTGGTTGTTTTTAAATCTAATAGTTAAAAATATGATTCTTAATTTTGTTGAATTAACACGTCAATAAATGTATGTTTAGGTCTTCCTCAGAATAATATTTAACACACTACATTGAAATTTATTAAGATTGCCGCTTTATGGAATTTCAATTTGAAAATTGAATAAAACAGTACTGACAGAAAGCCATGTCGCTGAATGATTTTGATGTTTATTTTTTAATTTTTAGATTGAAATTTAGTTCCATTTTTTATCTCTCTTAATGATCATTGATAATGAATTTAAGTCCATGAGGGAGCAGATTGAGTAAAATATTTTTGAATTGGATTCAATCCCTCCCATATAATGTAATCCTTGTTGAAAGAAAGTTAATTGATGAAGAAAAAAAAGATAAAATTGTAAGAATTCACCACCTCTGAACAAGTGAAATTAAACTGAAATAATTAACATATTCAAGATATAACATTTAATATATTCAGAATATATGAAATTGAGAGAGAAATTCTCCCTCAAACAGTGGAGACATTTTTACTGCAACTCAGCTCCTCTACAACACCAGTTCTCCAATATCAAAAGATCTCTTCCTCTTCTAATACTCAACATGGATGATGTTTGGTCATAAAACTGTGATTTCCCTACTTTAATGTTGTTCCTCTATTCAAATACCTCTATTATATGCTAGATGTCACAACCTTCTTCTATTGCCTTATTAAATGTTGTTAAAAATTATTATTTATGATTACTTGACTATTATATAAGTTTTTGATTTATTTATAATGTTTTTTTAATTAGATAAAATTATTAAGTTTATTATTTAATATTTATTTATTAGATTATTTTAATAATTAAATATTTACAGTAATTAGTTATTAAATCATTATTATAATTTAAAATTTAATAATTAATTATAATTACTAAATTTAATAATTTAAATAATAATGTATAATTTATATAATTTTTTTGTATTTCTATATCATAGTTATTATTATTATTTCTGTTTCAGATATATTTTATTTAATTTATTAATCATATATTTTATTTTTTTTATTATTTATTTATTTATTTATATTATTATATTAATAGATATTTTTATTTTTTAAAACTATTTTTTAAATATCCCCCATTCTTCTTCGATGCGCAAGGGGGTGGTTTTGGGAAACTTTTAGAACAAGCCCCTCTGGTAAGATTGTCTCAGTAGTGTCTGGTGGATGGAGGCATACAAATAGGGGTGGTCGGAGCCGGTGACACAAATGGATACGATGACAAATGAAAGGTATGGTGACTAGCAGCACTCTGGCTCCATCTTCCTCTATCAGTGACATGGTGTAGTGGAACCACCTCAGCCCTCCTCCACAGTAGGGCGCTGAGTCGCAACACACGAGATTTTTTTTTCTGTTGATTCTCTAGTCTTTGAATATGTGGCAAAAAATTGGATTATAATGGATTTATGTTTTGTTAGTACTGCTGGATTGATTATTTTTTGGTGCTGATGGAGGAGCGATGGTGAGTGGTGCAGCATCAGTGGGCTATGGAAGAGGGAAAGAAGGAGGTGGGGGTTGTGGATGCTGTCAGTGAGACAGACAGTGGGAAAGGGAAACTCTGTCGGTGAGTTTCAAGACACCGAAAACGTAAATTAATGTCATATCATATAAATAAATATACAAAAGATAATTAATAAAAATAAATAGAATGGTAAATTGTTACGTTAATTAAAACAAACCTAAAATTAAATTTAAAAGCACAGTAAAACTGAAAATTAACATGTAAATATAAAAAAAAAATTTATAATGAATATACATAATTTAATTGAAAATATACAATTTTAATTGTAAAAAATTATTAATTAATAAATTTATTTATAAAATTTACAAAAGTAAAAATATATTAAAATATGTGAACAAATTAATAATCAAATTATTAAAAATTAATTAAAATGATGTGGAAATTTTAGTAAAATTATGGTCACATCAAATCCCCCACACTTAAACATTGTTTTTCTTGAAAAAATCCCTTGTTTTATTAACATTGAAAAAAGAAAAGTGTGTTTTTATTACTCAACTCTAAAAGTAACATGTTTGGGACATTCATAGTAGAGGACAATGAAATTGAGTTTAGGCTTTAGAAACGTACTGCTTAAAAGAATCTTTTTCAAAATCAAATTTACACTCGATGATCAAGAGTGTCAAGAATCACTCACTACTAAGGATATCTTGTCTCGTATATGAATCTTCCTAATGATTTTTTTCAATTAAAACTTATGTTATAAATTAATGAGTGATAATAGGTTAAAAGTATGGGGAATTAGAAACATAAAAAAATAACCTCATATATTGGTATCCACCTATGTTCCAAAAGTGAATATTTTTTGGAATCGCCTTATTGATAAAACCTAAATGATTTCTATATAAACTGATTATCCCCTTCTTCATATGTAGTTTATCATTTCCCTCACCCTAAAGTAGTAATTTATAACACTAAATACTTTATTTAATTTTTCCCAAGCCATGTAGTATGTGCTATGCACTAGTCAAATGCACTTATTCAAAATTGAACAGATGGATTTTATTTAACATAAACACACACAGGTTCATGGGTCTCAGAGATTCACTATGGGTTCCCAAATTCCCAAATTACTATAGATTCAAATGATTTATATGAATATAGTCAAATTGGCTAATGAAAGTGATTTTTTTATAATTTAAATAAAATGAATCCTCTAAGATCAAGTTAAAACTTCTAGTTCTGAAATATATGATCTCAACTCCACAAACATGTATTCTATAACACTCTAAAACATTTTTCCTAATCTAAATTTTCACCACATCACTAACAAGACTCACTCACCAATCATTTACCCTCAAAAGCTTCAGACTCAATGCATGTATTAACTACCAATAAGAAACTGTTCTTTGGATAGACCCAATTGGAGTAAATAGTGTAGCCTAAAATTGTGTAAGAATTTTGAAAAATTTATCAATTTTTTACAAAAAATCAGGAAGTAGAAAGTACCAATAGGAATTGATGGGATTTCATTAAGCATAGTTTAGGTTATGATAAATTTACCCCCTCCCCCACACATAAAACCCAACTTTGTCCCCAAAGTTGAATTCAATTGTGGAGAAGTACAATTATGACTATTAAAGATCAAAACTAAGTTTACATTAAGTAGATTAATGAAATGTTTAAGGGGTATCATTTTTTATGTCCACGTGGTTAGATACCCAAAGAGGGGGTGTGAATCAGGGTATGAAAGATTAAAACCAATACCATTTTTTTTCTTCTTTTGCTGTTTGACAAAACTTTCTTCTCTTTCCTTCTCGAAGCAGAGTATGAACAAACCTTAAAGCATGCACATGACACAAAAATTTTAAATTGGTTCACCCTCCCTTTGCTACTTCCAAGGAGAATAAAATAGCAGTGTTCTAATGTACCAATTCCACTATAAGTGCACTCCTATTTACAATTTCGAAGTAGACTCACTATCCCTCCTGGTTTACGACCATTCATAATATAAAAGCTCAATGCTCTCTCAACTAAAGTGTTCTCACTGCTTCTTCAGAAAATCCAATCACAGTTTATGGACTTGTAGGTCTCTTCATTTTCTATAATGAAATCCACATCCTTAACTATTGATATATTCTCAATTGAGGTAAAACTTGCACTCGCAGATGAATCTCACTTGGCACCAGGTGTACCAGGTAACTCGAATTTTTACGTGCAACCTTTACTGCACCATGCGTGTAATTTCTTTGCCCTTCATGAAATAAAATTTTCATGCAACACCTTTTTTATGCGCAACCTCTAAATATTATCTGCAGCCTCTACACTACCTTACACGTAATTTTCCTGCCTTGCATGAAATCCACTTTGTGTGCAACACCTCTTTTATGCTCAACTGAAATCATTTACGAGTAACCACTGGTGTTTCATGCAACCTTATCTTTTTGCGCAACACCAGACATTATCTGAAAACTTAATGTTTATGTGCAACACCCTAGCGAACTTCAATTTCGCGAGCCACTTCTCGGGTATTCTCTTAGTCTTGAACTACTCTGAATACAGAAGGGTCACTTCATATTTATAAGCATAAATGACCCCGTGCTAAAAACCCTCCTTGAGCACTTAATTCACTTCAAGGGTGAAAAAAAATCTTCTGTGCAATGATGTTTTTCGTGCATTGTTCAAATAATTCACACACATCCTTCCTTTGCCAATTTTCGATCTTTGGATCTCAAAACACCTCAGGCGTGAAAAATTTCATCCCTCTATTTCGCGCAACACCTTTGTATTTTGCGCACCACGCAAATATTTCGTGCAACATATTATTTCTATGTCACCCCGTTGATATATCGCACACCACACTGATTTATCTCATGCGACCATATTTTCCATGCACCACTCCAATTTTGTGCGCACCTCCCTTTTCAAAAAATGACACCACCTTGTACCTACTCATTTTGTATAGCCTCTAGAATGTTCATTCCTTCATCGAGGTTATTCAGCCAATCATGGATTATTGGAGGCATCCCTTCAACCCAACAATTCACCACGTAAACCCCCTTTCTCAAAACACTCATACATAGTTTCCTACATTGTCAAAAAGACACAACATAGAGGCCCACTATTTCCACCAACACAATCAGCTCAAAAATGATTTGATGATGCCTTTAGGGATTTTGTCCCAAATTATTAATGTTCACAAGAAGTATTTTTACCACAATAATATTACAATAAAACAGGTTTACATGCCTAAACATTTGATGTCATGAAAGTAATTTTCAATTAATCTCAAATAGTTTCAAGTGATATATGTGGGTGAAAAATGAATAGTGTGTAGTGGTTTATGAGTTGATTCTAAAAATATTTTCAGTTGAGCAAAAATATTCATGCTCAAACACCATTAAAAACAAATAGAATATAATAATACAAATTTTATGTCTTCATGTACCCCCACACGTAGTTTCTTATAGTGTAGTGGTTATAACATCAATGAATTCCAATTTTCAGCAAGAATTCACATAAAGAATTTTCATGCACTGTGACATAGATCAAACCTTTTCAATATAAAAGAATATATTTTCCTGCACATTAATATTCCCAAAAAACGAACACTAGCAACAAATTGTTTTAAAAAAACAAGTAGAATATATTTTTTAAAATATTATTTACAGAATTACCATTAATAGTTTATTAGTGATTCACTATTGAGATGACTCAATGTAAATAGTGGAACAATGTCTCATGAATTTTTTTTGAGAAAATGAATCCCCATTGATTTGAGTAATGTTTACTAATTAGTGATTTTTTTAAAAAAATGAAGAGAATAAAATAAATGAAAAAATTAAAGTACCTCTCTGTTATGATTTTTCATTTAAGATCCAGCATGGGAATTCCACTCATCTATTGACACCAGAAGCATCAATGTTATATTCTATAAATAAGAGACAACAATTTCAAGGATACATCTACAGTATACAAATAATATAAAGAACAACAACAAGAATCATTTTATTCATAAAATATATAAAATGAAAAAAAATGTAAAAACAAAATTCGAACCATGGGTTGACTCCCATGAAGAAATAAATTTTAAGTCTTTAGTAATACTTTATTTTAGTGCAATTTTTTTCATTTTATTGAAATCATGAATAATCACGGGATTCCTCCAATGCAGTTCTAGATTTATTGTTACCAGTTAGGCTCACCTATAACTAACCCCAGTCCCTAGGTGAGTGTGGTTTTTTGTCCACAAACAACCACATATTTATAGCCCAACTATTTTTAATATAATAATGTGGTTTTTGGGCACTCACTCTCTTAAGAGACTACATAAATCCCTTAAAACATATTAAAATTCCTAAAAAACAACCTTTATTGGTTATGGGCATGATGTTTTCAATATGAAAAATTGTTTCAGTCTGGAAAAAATAAAACCATTTAGGAAGAAACAAAAATGTATTAGGTAAACCTAGGGGATTGAAATTAACCTCCCAACTATCTCTCTCGAATTCAACACTTTCAAATTATAGTTCATGTGTGATTAAAAATATGTTCTTACTAATAGTATCAAAAAGAAAAACTGTACTGTGATGAACAGAATCAACACTGTTGGAAGTCAAGTTAAATTCCACTTCTAAACTACTCTAATCATTTAAATGTTCTTTTTCATCCAACATATATTAGGATAGAAGTGAAAAATAGGGAAGATTCAAGGTGTGTTCAACCAAATATTCAATTATAAAAATATTGTATATATCTTTGAAAAGATCCTCATCGGTTAAATTACACCCAATATCTACTACTTTTAACAATTCCATTTCCACTATATCATGGGTATGCTCAAACTCTACTTAAATTTCACATTAATAAAGATTAGAGTCAAAATCAATTTATGTTCTGTGTTTCAATTTATTTAATTGGTAGAACATTGTCCATTTCAGCTTCAGGAAATTGAAATTATATATAATTTCAATTTAATCAATTTTCCATAGGTATATTGACTCAGCTTTCCATTTCAGTACACACAGTTTCAGAACAATGATCAATATTAGAGTAATGTATGGAAAGCGCATTAGTTAATCTTTGTTCAATAATCATCACCTCTACTTTTTACTAAAGCGACATTTCAGTAATTTTTTTGTTTGTAATTTCATCACATGGAAGATTAGTTTTCATTTGGGGTTCAAAAACATCAGATTCTAGGATTTCTAGCTTAATGTTTTCTTCTATCCTAGTTCCCATTTACATTTCAGGTTCATTATTGATGATTTCAGAAATGTTGGTTGAATAATTTTTAACATTCATGATATATTTATTCAGATTCACTTCAACACAAGTGATTCAATTTTCATAGTTCCAAAAACAATGATTTTTCTCAAAAGTAGGAATCCTGAAGAGAATTGGGCATTATTTATTAAGATGTCTTAATTATATTTGACAATTATCCAACCCAACTCTATTAATATTTATAACTATTTCATCAGACTGTTTTTCATCATAAAGTGAGTTGGTTATTTCAATGTTTAGTTCATCAGATTCATATTTTTTAAAGTAAATGTCTTGTTGCAAAGGTTTAGAATCACTCTCCTCTTCAAATTCATTTTCAAATTATGTATAAATATTTTTTTCACATATTTTAGCTAATAATTTTTATTTAAACCAAATTTTTAATTCTAAGATAATATTTTCCAACCTTTATTGTTTTTAATATTTCTATTGAGAATCTATAACATGAATTTAAAGAATTTGGATAAAAAAGAGTCCCTAGTATTAATTTTGGAATCCATCATGGACAAAATTTTATAAAATATTTCTATGAAGTTAGGAATAGACTCAAAAAATGGTTCATGTTCATCAATGAATGTAGTATTTTGTTGTTGGTTATAGAAACATTTCCAAGCAGTATCCTGATAGTAGCCACAACATACACAGTAAGGTCTAGGTTGATAATTCCAATCCTCAAAATATTCCATTTTTTAGTATTTGAATCAAATTAAACACACACTCTCATGTAGATCAAGAATAAATTTAGCAACCAACACCAGAAGAAAATTATTTTAAAAAATTTATATGTTTTTTTATACAATGATTTTTTTTATTTTCTAACCCTTGAACCACTCAGCGCGTGCCTTTGCTGGAAACTGTGCCAAATTTTGAGAAGGCTGGAGGTCTTCATAGACCTCAAAATTATATTTAAAACCTAAAATAGTATATATTGAATGTTCGATACATAGGGAAGGCATGTGGGTGATATAAGGTTTTTCAAACAGACTAACCCAACTATTATCAGAAGTGGGTGGATATAATTTTAAGAAAAACTAAATCCTCCTTTTATTTTATATTTTGTTTATGATAAAGTAAAATTAAGATGATAATTTCCTTTGTAAAATTTTTTTTCCACAAAATAAAATGAATAACAAATAAAATATATTGTAAAAAAGATGTAGATAACCATAAGATGCAACAAGAGTGTTGAGTGTTGATCACAAAGAGAGCTTGGGTGTTTTGAAATATACTTGTTAAAATTATGATTCTTCATTTCTTTGAATTGTGACCTCAAAAATGTGTGGTGAAGTCTTCCTCACCAACATATTTAACATGAAACATTTAATTTCTTGAGTTTCACCACCTTAGGAAACTTCAATTATAAAATTGATTAAAATGGTAATGATAGAAATCCTTCTCACCGAATGTTTTATATGTTTTTTTATTAATTTTTAGTTTGAATTTTTTTTCAATGATTGATCTCATTAAGTGGTCTTTGATTTTGAATTTTAGTTCATGAAGTTGAAGATTCAGTTAATGAGTTAAGAATTAGATTCAATCTCACTAAATGAATATGATACTTGTTGAAATAATGTAAAATTAAGAAGAAGAAAAGATAAAACATGGGTAATTCACAACCCCCAGACGAGATAAATTAAACTAAAATCATTAGCATTGCAAGAGATAAAAAATACAGTGTTCAGAATATATGAAATTGAGAGAGAAATTATCCCTCAAACAAATGAAGACATTGTTACTATGACTTGTTTTATCTTCTACTATAGTTCTACATATTTGAAAGATCTCATCCTCTACTACTCCACTCAGTGGATGATGTATCATCATAAAATGGGCATTCTCTACCTTAAGGTTCTTCCTCTTTTCAAATACCTTCATCATCTACTGCATGTCATCACCATCTTCCACCGAATTAATCTTGTACTTCAATTCTACACAACATACTTTCATTTTTTTGTGTAACCCAGGTCTTTTTAAATTTACCCTGGTAAAGAACATTACTCAGCTGAAAATGGTGAATCTGGACGCAAATTTGTATCTTGCAGTATATGCACATCGTAAAATAGATGGAAAATTAATAAAATATTGAAATTTTTAAATAATAATTTATTTATATAATAAATAGGATTAACAATATTACATTATTATTTTATAATAAATTGTTCTTAATTAATATATATTCTAATTTATTTTATTATTCAAATTTATTCAATGTTTCAATTATTATTATTTATAGTTAATTAATCATTTTAAAAGTTATTAAATTATTTGTTAGGAATTTTTAATTCGATATAATTATTAAGTTTTATGTTTAATATTTATTTATTAGAATTTTTAAATTAATATTATTAGTAATTAGTTCTTAATTCATTATTAAAATTTAAAATTAGAAAGTTAAATTATAATTATAAATTTATTAATGTAAATAATAAATTATCATTTATAGAAATTTATTTTATTTATTTTATTTTTTAATTATTAATAATATTTCAGTTGTAAATGTATTTTATTGAAATATTTAGTTGAAAATTTTATTTTATTTTCAATTATTTGTTTATTTATATTATTATCTTTTAATTTACTTTTATTTTTTAATTCATTTTTTATTCTCTCATGTTTCTTCCTTATATGAGGGGGGGACTTCTAGAACAATCCACTCCAGTCGACTTGGATCAGTGGAATCTGGTGGATTGTGGGTGACAAGCAGTGGTGGTTGGAGGCAACGAGGCAGATGGCTAAGATGGTGGACAATGAGTATGGTGACATGCGATGCTCCTGCTCCCACTCCCACCATTAGTGACATGACACAGTGGAACCTCCTCGGTTCCGCCACATTAACATGGTACGAAATCCTCAGTTGTTGTACCTCATCAATCAGCATGGTTCTGGATCTTCAATGTGGTAAATCTCAATGGTGAAAATCGTCCTTAATTCATCAGTGTCCAACCCTCCTCGACGGCTAAAACAAGGTTTGGCCAGCAGTGAACAGATCAGGAGCAACATGAAATTCATGAGGAGAGGGAAGGTTATCTTGTTTCTGATATGGGGAGGAATTTGGGGTTTATGATCATCAAAGTGAAGCTTGATTTGCAGTTATTGATTTTATTTCATTGTTGTTTCGCTATTCATTGAATATACTGTTGAAATAATTGCATATGCTTAATTTTTGTTTTGGTGCTACTATTGGACTGACTGTTTTGATTTTGGTGATGAATGGGAGATGGTGAGTGGTTCAACACTTGTAGGTTGTGGAATATGGGAAGAAGAATGCTTGATTTCTGGATGAAGTCAGTGAGATACACATAGGGAAGGAGTCAGTGAGTGAAGAATGGGTGTTATCGGTGAGATTGATGATGCACGTCGGTTGGAGTGGATGTGGAAACTACATTAATGATTTTCAAGACACTAAAAGAGGAAAAATTGTGTAGGTCTATCCTATTCTACAAACCACAGAATGAAGATAGGTAGGTGCGTTGGTAGGATGATGGATGAGGGGTTGTCGGTAGCATGTGCTACCGACAAGTTGCTAATGAATCAAAATTTCTCTGCAAATAACATTAGTCAAATAATTAAATTAACAAGAAAAAAGTAAATTAATTAAAGTGATTGATTAAATAACTAAAAAATAACAAATAAAATAGTTAATCTTAAATTCAGAACAACATAAAGTATATTAAATCTAATGACACTGGATTAATATTTATTATTTTTTAAAAAAAATTGAAAGAAAATAATAACATAATTAAATTATTATTTGTAAAAAACTTATTAATAAACAAAATTAAGGAAAATTTAATTTGAAAAGGATAAAAGTGAGATATTAAGAGTAGAATTAAAATTTTGATCATAGGGAAGGGCTGTGTTGGTGACTTGTGAAAGAAATGGCGCGATATAAAATTAGTCACCAACAGGGGAGATGGCACATAATAGTATGTTGAGTTACTGATGTGGTGTTTGTGACATAAATGTTTAAATGCAAAAATAACATTAAAATAATTAAATAATAGTAAATAAAACATAGACATAAATTAATTAATTTACCTAATTGACTGATTAATTGAAAACAAATAAAAATAATTCACAAAACTAAAACTAAAATGAAACTGGATTACTATTTTAATTTCAAAGGTAATTAATTTATTTCATAAAATGTAAAAAATTTAATAGTTAAATTATTAAATGTAAACAAATTAAAAACATTAAATGTAAATTAATGTGAGATCATATAAATAATGACTCAAAAAAATAATCAAAATAATAAATTGTTATGTTAATAAAAAAACCTCACATTAAATTTAAAGGTGAATAGAACTAAAAATTGAGATTAAAAAACAAAAAATAATTAATTATAACAAAAATAATGAAGTTAAAGACAAAAAATATAATTTTAACTAAAAAAATGATTAATTAAAAAATTTATTTATAAAATATATAGAAGAAAAAATATTTCACAAAAAATGGAAATTAAATTATTAAATAAGTAAAAATACGTGGAAAATGTAGTAAAATTATGTTCACCTCACTCTCCTGTGCATTCATAGGTAAGTATATATGTATTTGTAGGTTCCTCATTATATATATTTTCATCCATGGTAGTAAATATACATGTATGGGGATTGGGGTGCATATGTATATATATGAAATTACATATGTCGGTTAGTAGAGACAAGTATATGCATATAATCATATATTTAATGATCCCCTAGAAAATTTTCATAGCCATGAGGGTTTGTGAATATAGTAGATGTTTCCTTATATGTATGTGAAACTCCATATTCTTGGAGGTAGAAATGTTTCTTCTAGTTATAAAGTGTCAATAGACAAAATATTTTGTTTGGTTCCACCATGAAGTTGGGTCCCTTTCCATGACCTTTTATTTTTACCAAATCCTTAATTTAATAACTCATTTCACCATTCTTGGTTTTAAATTAACGCAGTAGAGTATTCAGTTTAATAGTTCATTTGATAAATTTAGTGAAAAAATTTACATTGATGAATGATTTAATTGATAAAATAAAATTTTTTCTAATAAAACCACTCGAATTTAGGTGCACTACCTTCAAGATAAAAATAATATGTGATACTTTCATCCTGGATGGGTTAATTTCTTTGTTGCCTTTTGATGCTTCTGTATTGGTTAGAATAAGTTTTTTTTAGGGATTTTTCATATTTTTTTAAAATGATAGAACTACCTTATCATTGGAAGTTATCATACACTTCTTCTAATTAAACATCTGTTAAAACATGGGCCCTTGAAATGTGGTGTCCATGTTATAACATGTTAAATGATTTGGTTAATGTAAATAGAAAGGGTTGGACTAGAATAATTAAGTTAAACGTATTATTAAGAGGAAATGAAAAATGTTCCTTTCATGGATCATGTTCCATAAGTAAATTTACCATATTTAAGAAAATTCATTGAAATGTAATTGAGTGGGATAGATCCCATTAAATGGATTGTTTTTTAATAAATGGAATAAATGAAATTGGACAATGTCGATCTTGGAAATTGTATCATATAAACAAAATTTCCAAGCTAAGAAAATTTTGTGTATTGACCCTATAGATGATGGCTCATTTAATGACATACATTCCTTGAATGGATTAAATGGGACAAGAGTTATTAATTTGAGATTCATAATAAGTACTTCCTTATGATTTATATTATAATTATCAAAATGATTGAATTATTTGGATAGGTGGCATATTACCCCATGCCATGTTATTATATGTGTATGAGTTGGAGGCATGCTTACCCATTTCCAGTTATAATATCTATATAAACATTATGTTTGGGAGGAATTCGTACCCCATGCCATCTATGTAAATGATTATGGATGGGAGGAATTCTTAACCCATAAAAGCTACGAAAATGATTATGTATGGGAGGAATTCGTACCCCAAGCTAGCTATATAAACAATTTTTTATGGGAGTAATTCTTACCACATTCTAGCAATTACATGATTATCAATGGGAGGTATTCATAGCTCATCCCAATATTATAAATGATTATAAATGGGAGGCATTATTACACTATTTTAGTTAACTAATATTTATGGGTGGGAGTCATTATTAACCCATAGCATTTATGATTTATTTAAATACATAATTTATATATATATATACTTTCGTAGATTTAATACACTATAAGCCAAAGAATTTATCACTGTTATGATTCCCTTATGAACCAAGACTGGTGTTAATTTATTTATTAATATATATTATTAATTTTCCATACATGTACACTATTTAATTTACAATACACTATCCAGATAGGGATTGACATCATGGGTGCCGGCCTACTAATAATTCATCTCACACTCAGCTTATGTACCCTTGGTACATTATTAGAACCATATATGTGTAAGACCTATGTTTATTTTTTTATTATTTTACCCAAGGGTTAGAATAAAAGGAATAAGATTAATCTCAAGATTATCGTGGATATTGTTGTTGGTCTTTTTATTTCTTTTTTTATTAATTCTTTTATTTTTTTTTTCTGATAAAAATGTTGTATGTTTACAATTACTTCCTATGTATCATCATCTTTACTTTCATACACTACATACTAGCATTGGACAATTTTATTAAATTGAATATATTAATCATCCACTAATTTTTCATTTCATTATGTATTAATTATTCCATTATTGATTGTTGATTATTCTATTATACCATTGTCTGTATCAAATAAGAGGTTATTGTCACCCCAATATCACCTCCCAAGTTCCTCGCTCGTAGTCAGTAGCCTATAGAATTCAGGAAGACTCACTTGACGGCGTGTGACCCATCGGTCTGATTACTGGTTCGATGGAAATTTAGTCTAGGATGTTACAATGTAGTACCAGGGATTTATTTTTTTACTTTGTATTAGTATATTAAATTGGTATATAGGATACTATGAATGATTCTATGCATAGTTAATATCCATTCTTGGGACTGGTCACCCCACATATGGGAAATGACCATGTAGAAAGGGTTGGGTTTGTCTCTTATCTTGTGGAAAGTAATTTTAGCTCTTCTTGAGATATTATCATCATCAATACCAGGTGTTCTTGTAAATAATCTGTCGAAGATGTCTCAATTAATGATTCTTCTAGATTAGTGTCTATGGTTGGTGATAGACCATTCTCGAGAATGTTTCGAAGTGGATGATTGTGTTTTTGGTGTCAGTAGAACAATTTCAATGTAACCAATATCAAAATGGTATTTCAGGTTTGTAGATATTCAATAATTTTCTTGGAAAAACATGGTAAGATTTTTCTAAAAATGATTAGGATCAGGATTTTTAATCCAATTTCTATGGTGGCATGTGTTTTGACAAATAATTATACATTTTAATATTAAATCCTAAGGTAAGATGTAACGTTGTCATATTGTTTGATGAGGCAATGAAGGGACTGTGTCTCTACCTAAATGGGCTTGATGAAGTTGTGTCTTAGTGTTTGGATGGGAAATGTGAATTGGATAGAGTTTTAATGGATCATATTCTATTTTCCAGTAAAATGATTAAAGGTGTTTTTGGGTGATTAGGAACACAACAAAACCTTTTGAATGATGATTTATAACCCTAGAAGGTTTTGTTAGGTGTACATTGTTCTTTAAGGCTTCTCCAAGATGAGAAGTTCTATGGTGGGAAGGTTCCAATGATCGGCATTTTGAACTAGACTAAAATCTGTGGATTTAATAAATTTCCAATTACATAATAGATGATTTTTGAAAATGAGTTTTGAAAATAAATTCTGTTAGTTGAAATGATTCATAGTAATGGTTTTGGTCCTGGGTTATGGCCCGTTTGGTTTCCCATGTGCCTTGAGGAATATTAAAGAACCAGACCTGAAAAAACCATCTTTTAAAATACTGAAGAGGGTGCATAGTTTTTCTAAAACCATGTGGACCACTATAGAAAACAATGTAGTTCATTTATTTGGAAAATGGTGGTGCACACCAGATTTTTACTATTTTCCATAGCATTTGCCAAGCCCTCATGGTGAGAATTTGGAGGCTGTAACTCAACACTATACACCACAAAGTTGGCTCACAATTTATGAACTATGTGACTAACCTGTGAGGGGTGTCCCAATTTTCCAATAGGTGGTGCATGGTAGACACATGGTTTTCCAATCCCTCTGGCACAAACTATGTGCCCAAAAATATTTTAAAAATAAAATAAAATTCAAAAAAGTTAATGTAAATTAAAAACAGAACACTTAACCCTACCTCCCTTCATCCGTAAAATCTTGATCCAGCACATTTGGTACTCCCCTTCGACTATGCGCTCAAGACCCAATTCACATCCCTCTACGAACATCAATTCCACACTTCATCTTTTGATTAATTCGTAAATCATTCTTGTTATTACCCTCTCTCATTTATCCTCCCAATTTTTAGTGGTGATTCAATCACCCCATCGCAATATGGTTTTCATATTATCCTAGGGTTTGAAGCTAACCTAGATTTTTGGTTTTATCTTTGTTTTATGTCATGAAGAAGGTCTCTTGAGATGTGTTCGTGTGTGTTTCGACAACCACAATAGAAGGTGAAGTGGGTTGGATTGATTTAGGTTTCCACTTCTATCTGAGTATAAATTTTCTTCTCACTGGTTTGTTCCACACCATCTATATTATGGTCTTTGTTTGTTTGGGGTTCATAGTACTTGTTGTGTAGTGTGTTAAACTATTTCCGAGTGGTTTTGAGTGAATGGTTCTAAGGCAGCTCACTGGAATATTCATAGGTAAGTATATATTTATATGTAGGTTCCCTATTTATATGAATATTCATCCATGATAGTGAATATACATGTATAGGGCTATGTGTGACTCTGAATATTTATGAAAATGCATTCATAGGTGAATGGAGACATGTATGTGCATATATGAATATCTGTAGGGATCCCCTTGAACATTTTCATGGACATGTTGGATTGTGTCCTTATATTTAAGTTAAGCTGTATATCCATGGAGGGGGAGAAATAGATTCAATATATAAAAATGAAGCACTCGAAATATTCAGCTTGGTTTCACTTCCATTCCCTTTTATTTCTAGAAATCCATTTTTTTAATTACTCATTCCACCATTCATATTTTCAATTAAAACATTATGGTTTCATTTTAAAGGATTTGATCAAAAAAATTTACATGAATTCATAAAAGTGATGAATTATTTATTTGATGAAAAAGTCATGTTTTTATAATAAACCCCCTCAAATGGATGTGTGCTACCTTAAAGATAAACAATTATTATAAAACATTCAATCTTTCTAGGTTCATTTTATTAATTCCATCTAATTCAACAGCCTTGGTTAGACCTAGCTTATTTAGGGCTTTGTCCAATTTTGTAAACTCATTGGACAACCTTATTAGTTGAAGTCATTGTGCCCTTATTTCAATGATACATCTCCTTGTACATGGTACTTTGAAATGTGGTTTCCATGTTATAATGAGTTAATTGAATATTTTTATGTGAGAGATAGGGGTAGAGTGTATTAATAAAGTTAGTGGGTTTCTTAGTAGGAAATGAACATGATCCTTTATTAGATCTTGTTCATTATGTTAGTTTACCATGATTATGAAAATGGATTGAGATGACTTTAAGTGGGGTCTCTCACACTAAAAATTAAATCATCAAATAAATGGTTTAAATGAAATTTGAAAATTTCTACCTTGAAATTTGTATCATGTAATAATATTTTTCATGTTAGAAAAAATGACTGCATTGACCCTGTATATGACTGCTTGTATAATGAATTGATTCATTGAATGACTTAAATGGGATAAGATGTGCTAATTTTGAATGCATAATAGGTTCTACCTTATGAAATATATTGTAATTATGAAAATGATTTAATGATTATGGATGAGAGGTATTGTTCCCCCATGGGAATGTATTATATTTGTATGAGTGGGAGACATGCTTACACCATGATATTTTTAATATATATATTAACATTATGAATGGGAGGCATTCATACCCAATTCTTCATATTTAAACAATAATGGATGAGAGGTATTCTTACCCCATGACATCTATCTAAATGATTATGGATATGAGGCATTCTGACCCATGATTGCTATATAAATGATTATAGATGGGAGGAATTCATACCCCATGCCAGCTATGTAAATTTTTATGGATGGGAGTCATTTCTACCCCATGCCAGTTATCATCTATTTATGCGAGGGAAGAATTATTAACCCACACCATTTATGATTTATATATGAAAATATATTTATATATGGTGGCTTGATTAATCTTAATCTGGCTATGAGGAAAAGGAAGTATCTAAGGTGGGTGTACCTTCTATACCTATATGGATTTTTTTTATTTATTAAACTATTTTATTAAATATCTATACATGTACATTATTTAATTGATTCATCACTATCTGGAACGGGTTGGAAACCATTTATGATGACCTAATGATACTTAATCTCACACCTAATTTGTGTTCCCTTGGTCCCTAATTAGACATTTATATTTGTAGGACCATGGTTGATTGTTGTATTCTTGTACCAAAGGTGTTATAAGAAAATGATTGAGTTGATGATCAAGATACTAAGAGAGATAACATTTGGGATTTTTAGTTCTTTTCTTTTCATTAGATATGTATTTCTGTTGTTCTGATAAACGTGTTGTATGTTTACTATTACATCATGTGTATCATCTTTTGTACATGAATGCACTATAAATTTTAATTGGCCACCATTATTAAATTTAATATATTATTATTCAATTTATTTTACATTTCTCAATGTATAAATTCTCTTATTATTGATTGATTATTATTTTATTATAATACATTGAATATCTAATAATTGGTTATTTTCTCCCCACTATCACCTCCCAAGGTTCATTCTTCTAGTCGGAAGTCTCTTGTATACGACCCGATAGGCTTGAGTCCATCTGGCCCACTGGTCCAACTACCAATTCGATGGTAGGTTGGGCTGAGACGTTACAAATTTTGAATATTCTTATGTAAGTGATTTATTCTAAAAACTATTGAAACACATGAAATTATATTCTTGTGGAGATGATGCGATATTAATTGGATATTAATAAAAAAGTAAAATCTTATAAGTGCTTCAAAAAATGGATGAAAAATGTAATTGAAATAAATGATTTAATTGTAGCATAGAATATTAATAACATCAACAACATAGTGAATAGTTCCCTAATGATAGGGAAGAGTTTGTATGAAATATATGAGAGTATAAGTAGGAAATGATGATTCAAAATAAGACATAGATGGTGACCATGATGGAGTCAAATCATTATATACACAGAAGTTAAATAGTTTATCTAAAATTGACAGGAAAAACATCATTTGTGATTAGGTAGTGTTGGTTTAAACAAAGAGATTGAACTCATTACAATAGAAATCCTCCCAATCATAGGTAGATCATAAATGTTTTGAAGAATCATTTGGAGATGAGAAATGGGTTCAGGTTGTGGACAAATAGTTTAACCAAATTGACTAGAATCCGATATGCGTGAATATTTCATCCCTAGAAGATAAGAATGTCATTTTGGCTAAATGGGACTTCTATAAAAGGATAAATGAAGATAAATTCTTAATAGGGGAAAATTAATAGAGTAATGTTCAAGGGATACTCTCAAAATTAAGGAATAGATATTGATGAGGAATTTTCACTTGTTGTAATGATCGAGACTATTCATGACATCTGGGACATAATAGTTCAAAGGAAGTTTAATGATTTACAGATGGATATCAATTCACCATTTTAGATATGATTCTAGATGAATAAGTTTATATTAAGCATACATTTTTTTTCTCATTAATGAAGATGATAATAGTGTTTTAAAACTGAGTAAGGAACAAAATGGGTTGAAGAAATCACTATGAACATAGTATTAAAGACATGATCAATTTCACAAAAAACATAATCTTTAGAATGGAGGAGTTGTTTACAATCTCTATATAAAATATGATAGTAGTCAAAGTATGGTGATGCTTGTGTATGTTGAAAATATAATATTTTTTGAATCAGATGAAGATAAGTGAAAATGCTTCAAATAATTCATGAAAGTTGAGTTCAAAATGTCAATTATTATTCAACCAACATTTTTCTTGGGATCATAGGTGACACAAAGATGGAATAGAACATCCATTTGGGAATAGAAATATGCAAAGAACATTCTCATAAAAATTTTAATAGATAATTCCAAGGATACAACGAATATGGTGGCAACCAAGATGATACTATCATGATATGATAAAGGCATGTCTATTAATGTCATATAATACATGTAGAATAATTGATGTTTATTGTACGTTACAATAATAAGAACTTTATATGTTATTCCACATGCCATGAAACATTGTATTAATGTAATCTCATATAAAGATACTTACTTGTAGTATAAATTATACTTAGGTATATCAGGGGAATGGTGAATTTTGGTTTGATGTACAATTAGAAATCATAGTGAGATTTATTGGGATATACTTACGAATTTTGGTCCATATTAGAAGATGATTGAAAATAAAAATAAGTTGATTCATCATATCAGATAAGATTTTGTATTTCCTAGATAATCAAGTAATTGGATTGAATTTTGTTGAGCACCACAAAAGTTGAATATATTGGGGCTATTGAAGACTGCAAAAAATAATTATGGATGAAGCATCATTTTGATGATATGGGAGTTAAAGTGAAATCATTGATTGGAATCCAATACGACAATTCAGGTTCTCCGAATAACATTAAAAATCCATTCCAACATTCATTAGAGATGAAAATTGAAATAATGTATCATTTTGTCATGGAGAAGGTGGAGCATGGGCTGGTGATATTGGAGAATGTTCTTTTAGAACTACTGTTAGTAGATATTCTAATAAAGGACTTACCTAAAGAATAATTTGAATGTATTAAGATGTCTCATAGAGATCTGTCAACACATCAAAATTGAAGAGTGTGTATATAAATCCCCCTCTCCCTATGCTATTGTGATTTTTTCCTTATATGTTTATATGAGTTCATTACAATGCCTCATCCATAAAATAATTACCCTTGGGTTCATTTAAAAAGGTGAATAAAATATATAAATCCAAATAAATGACAATTTAATTGGGGGATAATCAATGTAGGGATAGTTTTAAATCCGATGAGGATGAATATATTAAATCAACAATTATAATCAATTATAGATGGTGTTTATGGTGAATGAAGTTGTCTATTTTGGGAGTGAAGTTATTTGGTGATGACCGTTGCATACTATTACTATTTATTATTATGAGCATGGATCTTTTAGTCTTAGAGCTTGTATGGGGTATGCGGTTTGATCACTATATAAATTTTCATGAAGTCATTTTTTGTTGAATATGGAATATTTTTTCAATTAATATCATAGGGTGATGAGTTTTCAAGAAACAATAATGGAGATATTTTTTGGAAAAAACCCTCCTGGTATCTTTGCAGTGAGAATGGTTTGACTATGTTTTTTGAAGAATTATGTTGATTGTGTCATTTTTATATTTCCTACATGTTCGATGACAAGGTATGTTGATAAATTTCCATGAAAAAGAAATGGAGGCTCTATAAGTGGTATAAAATATTTTGTATTCAAGGTGGCATGATTTCTGAGTGTTTTTTATATTTTTGTTAATCAAAATTTGGATTTTTATTGAAATGGAAGAATTAATTAAATGAAAATGGGGGGACCAAATAACACCTTATGGAGTTAGTGGTAAAATTAACTAAATAAGAATATTTTTATATAGACCGCATAGGGACTTTGCTGAACCAAAAGGAAAAAAGCAAGATTTTCACCTACCAGCTGCACTATGCAATCCTCAAAGGAGGTGCGTCATTTGAGGAAGAAGGAGGTGAATTAATGGACAAAAATGTGATTGTTTTTAGTCAAATTCTATGATTAAAAGGGTTATACATAACATGATCTATTCATAGCATATCATACTTAGATAAACAAAAAGGGTGTATCATTTGCTGGTGAATACAATGATTTGAAGAGTACTTCAAAGTATATTTTTCATTTACGGATGATAGAAACCACAAAAAAAGGAATAATACGCTATTTAAAACACAAAGAGGGTGAAGTACATGGGTAGGGATAATCCATAAATGATTTTTGGTTAATTGTGATTTGCAGGATTATTGGATTCACTCTCAAATATAATTGAACCAGAATCACGTTTAAATATAGAGTGAATTTCAATAGAGAAAATTATCACTGGGATAATTCGTATAATTCTAAAATTATTTTGTTTATTGTGTGTTTGGGGAATAGTCGTCTACAATGGATAATAGTTAAACAAAAGAGAATCTCAAAATCAAGTGAATCATTAATGAAAGCTCATATCATGAAAGGCGTTTTGTAGGGAATTTCATTCTACAAAGGAAAAATCAATTGTGTAGAACATAAACAATGAAATTTAAGGAATTTCATGAAGGGATTAATTTAGTTCTCAAATAAAACAAAAACTATTAATTGTAAATAATATTTCATCTTCTAGATGAGAAAAATAGTTAAATATCATACTCATGTGTTAAATTTCTTAATGTGTTTGAGATCTATAGTAGAATCTATAAAAATATCAGTTCACAAACATTAGTTTAGAGATTAGTGGGTTTTCAAATTTTAATTAGTTGTAATCCATGAGGGACAGTGTGTCCTCTATGGGCATTGAAAGAGATGTTCACATTAGTGGATTTAGTACATAGGCATATTCCATTTGTATGCTTCTTGTATGTCACCTATTGTGGGTGAACCAATTAATTTTTTTTCATTCATGATTTCATTTCATCTTCTATATTTATCTTGGATGGGGAGAGGAGAATGTTTTGTTTTGATGATGAAATAGGATCTGAAGGAGCAATAATTGTAATCTGAAATACACTTTTTCACCCCAACTCCTTGATGATATTTTTTATGGTTTGACTAATATAATTTCTTATCCCAACTAGATTTAATACCTTAAGTTGCGGGGAGTGAATCAGGGTATGATAGATTTAAATAACACCCCCTTCGGATCTTGTTTCATTATTAATAAAAACACTCTTCCCTATCATTCAATCAAAAATGTAGGAAAAAATGAAATCATGCATGGGGAAAAAATATTTCACATAGTCCACCCACACTGGGATACATCCAAGGAGTATAAAATAGAAATGTTTCAATGTACCAAATCCACTAAGGATTACTTTACAAAATACAAGGCTTGGGCTAGATAACATCTATACCCATTATCGTTTCATATACAAGGTTTTGGGTCATGTAACTAATTTCCCAAGGGTACCTACCATAGTCTCTATCTATATATCACTTTCAATGAAAATGATCATACTCTTTATCTTCCATTGATAACTACTCTTGGAAGGGATTAACCCATAGTTTATGGACCTTTAGGTCCTTACATTGTCAATAATTAAAACTTCATCAGTTGTATATAGAAGTTATATTGAAGTACCACTATGATCTAATTGATGATTACCAGTTTAAGATAGATTTACTAGGGAATGGGTTTTCAAAAACCTTCAAGTGTTCACTGCCTTTGCGAACCTCACCCCTTCACGAAGCTCACTTAGGATTCACAAAGAACCTTAATTTTTGAAATGTTTACTTAGCCTTCATCAATCTCATCACTTTTATTCGGATTTTTATAACATTAATCTACATAATCAATTTATTGTTTGCATACATATTTCAATAAACATTTAAATATTTTGAGAACCACCATCCATTACAAAATTTTTCATAAGAAAAATCATTGCGGACCACCTTCTTGGATCTAGATGCTTATTGTCATTATTAAGCACCACTACTTGCTGAAAGTGGGTTGAGGATTTTATATATATATATATATATATCCACCGATTCTAAAAGATTTTATCTAGTTTATCACCATTTTTGGATTCTATCCCATTTCGGTCATACTAATACTTTTCTTCCCAAAGCAGCATGGAAATTTACCATTTGCGATGCTTATCGTAGTCGTGGATTTTACCGTAAACTCATCATGTATATGCATTGATCATTTGTGATGATCCAAATGCTCATGAAACAACCATAATGATACCTATTCATTGAGAGGATCCTTAATTTTCCATATTTTTATAAGGAATTGAAATAAATTCTTCCTTCACAATGCTAACCATCCTCCAAATTTTAGACCCCAAAAAATTTGAAACTACTTTGAAAAAACATCCCTTTCTGTTCATAATTTTCTATACTACTTTAAAAGTTTGAATTCATTTGTCTTGGTTGTTATTAAATATTCTAATTAATAATATATATGGAAATCTAAAAATGTTCTTGGAAACCCAATTTTTCTGTAAATAACATCAACCCATAAATATTTCTATAATACCTTGAGTTATTGTTTCCCAACAATATCCCCCTGTGGGTTTGTTGAAAAAACATCATATTTTAATATGTCATTGAATCTTCATCCATCTTCTTCAACCACTAACTTCCTATAATTTAGATAGCTATCATGGATGTAATCAAAACATACTCAAATCCCACACGATAAATTCTTAGCATGATAAACATGAGTACCATTAAATGTTCATACATGAATCACTTCATTCCAAAACCTATCAACTGCATTCATCATAAACCTCAACTGTCATGATATAAATCCTTTGATCAATCACTTATTAAATTGAAATATTTAATAATCCCCCTATTTCACTTCTCCCCCTATTATATTATATTATCCCCTATTTTGATTAATACATTTTATCTCTTTTAAAATCACAATGTCCCCCAATTTTCATTGAACTCAATGGTCACCACGTAGTTGATTACAATTGGTTAATAGGAAAAGATCAATACATTAGGGAAAAACACACCATACATCGAAGATTGAGGGTCCCAGATCCATAATTTTTTATGTTTTGGAGTTCACAAAACTCCAAGACCTAATCAATGTTGTTAAAATGCTTTTTTGGGTAAGACCTTGTTCAGAAAGTCTAAACCATGTAGTTCTATAGGCACATACACTAACTTCAAAATCTTATTCTCTACCTTCTCTGAGATAAAATGATACATGATTTCAATTTTCATTATCCTTTTCTGATGGATTATCATTTTTCAAATGTTTATAGCACTTGAACTATCACAACAGATTCGGGTTGTATAATTCACTTGAACTCTAATATCATCAAGCAATTGATTCATCCACTATAAATGCATGCACTCTTGAGAAGCTAAAATATATTCAGATTCTACAGTTCTTAATGAAATGAAATATTTTTTTCTTTCATAGAAAATTAATGCACAATAGACCAAGATTAAATTCACCAATCAATGTTGATTTTCTATCATCTGCAGATTAGGCCCAAACTTTATAAGTATTTACCAATAATTCATCCTCAAATTTTAAATTTTATAGAAGACCAAAATACAACATTCCCTCGATATACCAATGTACTATTTCCAATATAAAAAATTTTATTTTCATTGTATTTCATTTATACCATGTTGATCTACATGTGGGAAAAATAAAATTAGTTACTATCACTGTCAATTAAAATCAAATGTAAATGAGTTTCCTATATTTTATTATATTAGTTTCATTCTATTAATCATCCCATGATAGCTTCATCAGAGTAGCCATAAGAGTAAAAAAATGTTCCATATGGTCCATTATAAATATTCTGAAAAACGCTATGGAATATTTATATTGAGAGATGAATAAACCATTCCTTCCTTTTTTCACATGTCAAAAAAGAATAATTTTCAGTTAAAAAATCATTGTTATTTTGAATTGACTTTTAATAAATTTCATGAAATGAGTTCACTATGCTTAAACTAATCAATCAAATATTATTTCATCGATAAACCCTAGCACAATCATTCTTTTATTATTATCATTTTTGACCAAAATATTGTAATCACTCCACAATGTTGAAAATAGAGATTCTGCAAAAATTAATATAGCCTTCAATACCATGCTCTTTGTGCCTGATTCAAAACCATATGGAACCATATTAAATAAAAATAATCTTTTATCATATTCATGAATTAGAAAACTATTTAGATGTTGAATATAAATTTCTTATTCCAGATCCCCATTTTGAAGGGCAGAGTGGACATGGATCTGTAAAACAATTTACCTTATTTTCCCTATTATGGAAAATAGTAATCTAATTGTTTTTATCCTTGAAAAACGTTCAATTGTTTCTTAAGCATTGAAACTCTCTATCTGGGAGTACCCTTTGAACACTACTAGTGATTATTTTGAATCAATGTACCATCTTAATTCAATTATTTGGGAAATATCCACATAGTATCGATGAAATTTTTATTCTTGTTGGCCTCATTATAATAACCCATGTTTGATTCTTCTAAATATGGAAATGATTTTCACTAACATCTTTGAACCTATTTTTTTCTCAAACTACATCCTCTAAACATTTGTTCTCAACCTATGATAGTAACAATACTTTCTATAGATTCTTCATCCTTTTTATCTACAATGATTTTATGCCGTAATTGAGTGTGTTCTATATATCAAATTTTTCTCTTATCATAAATCCTTGTGAAGATACTAGTTTTTAATAATCCATTTAATTTTATTAATCTTTTTTTGTATCAACCTCTAGAACTAGAACGTCACCCTTCCATCTTATTTGGTTATAACTATCCTCTTGTTAATGATCATGTATTTACTTATTATTCAACTCATTCTCTACTATATTTAAATAATAAATTTCAAATAACATTCCCAACTACTTATTGAATAACTTATATGATTATTTTCATTTATTATGCCACTAGTATCCCTTAATGTTCATAGGATTCAAATTTCTTATGTTTCTCCTCACTGATAATGGAAAACATGCTTTGGAATACTGAAAAGTAACTAAACGTTGGCTTCATTAAATACCATAGATTATACGGTCTAATCTCTTTATTGTAACGTATTAATAATCTCTTTGATGTGTTGATTGATTTCATCAACACATCATTCCAAAAAATATCTAGAATATCTTTTTCAACGAGCATTGTTCTTGGCATGTTGTTGATAATTTAATTTCTTCTCTCAAGTACTCAATTTTGATGTATAGTTCTTATTGCAGACACTTAAAGCCTTAACTCAGTTTTCTCAAGATAATCCCAAACATGGCTATTTTTTAACACCATTATATTATCTATTGAGATCTTATGATTTTTTTGACCCATAAACCTTTCAATATCCCTTAAACATGTTATTATGAAAATGAACACCTCATATTTGTGGGTGATTATTGAAACCCATTCCGTTATGAAAAAATCATCTAAGAATATAACATAATATCTCTTTCCATCAGTAGTTCTTATTTAAATTTTTCTACACAAATGAATGTGATCAAACTTAACAAATTATGTTGACCTCTTATCTTTATTATTATATGTCTTTTGTCTGACATTTACTTATAGAAAATCATCACACATATGAGTATAAACATATGATAACCTAGGAAGGTCTCAAGTTTCATCACATTTCACCAAGTCTTCCAAGTACATTTGGATATAGGGACCAATATTATTATGACATAACATGTTTTCTTCTTCCTTGTATAGAATGAAAATATCTTCTTCTCCACTAAATGTGTAATAATTTAAATTTCAATGATTAAACTACCAAAAACATTCACCATATTTTCCTTTACTTATACATAATTTCATTGAAAAGTCTATGGAATGTAGAAAGACCCACAATTGACATGCACTTAACATGTTTTGTTTGAGGCCTTCAATTAACAAGACTTCTACAAGTTTCAAGCATTTTCTCCCTAACATGGACTTTCCTGAGAAAAAAATTTTAAACCATATTTATTTCAAAATATTAAAATACATTCTTATCATATATGATTCCATTTAGCAGTTCTTTATTTTATATCATATGGGTAGTGCATCCACTATCAATGATCCAAAGTCCAGTGCGATGTGATGCTATAAAATAAATATCAATAACAAATTCTTATTCATATCTCTTCTTTGTTATTCATGATTTTTACATCATTATTTTTATAGATTGAAAATCTTGATCTTTTTTTCTATTTTAAGGAAAATATTTATCATGTATTTTTTCAAAAAAAATACTCATTTTCATCTCATTTGATGATAAATTGGATTTCTACTTATGACCACATTCATACTGTTTCAGCACATTTATCTGTATTTTCAATGTGTTTCATCTTTCCATGTGCTAGAATCCTTCACACCAAAATCAGTGACAATAGAATTATGTTATTTAACATTGAGTTCTGTATATATGTTGCTATTGGTCATATTCCATTCGGTACCTCTTTTATATTGAATATAAATTTTGTAAGTGTCCCATTTTTTCACAACAATAAAATATCATGGAGGGAGCATTCATGTGTGGAAATACTGAACTTATGGTTCTATATTGGGTTCTCTAAGTCTTCATTTTTATAATTCATACCCAAATTAGTCCTAAATATTAGATTAGGAGCTTATTGACTAACTTCAATCATTAATGATTTTTTTTATCGAACCTCATACCAGGATTCTAATTTGGATTTGTTTGTTTCGTTTATTTTATAGGACCTCTATGCTCCACCTGTATCTTTTCTATTTCATGAATGATCTACATTCCTAATATCGTACCAAGTGTCTAGAGTATTTACTTATCTTTAAAACATAATAAGTGGCTGGTGACGTTTTCTTCATGATCTTCTTTACTTTTGATTTGTTATTTTATAGTGTTATCCGGGCGATCAATTTCCATTTTTCATTATTCTATTTTGAGATTTTACTCAACAATTTTTCCTATGACCTCTGGCATTGAAGGCTTTAGTTTTTCAAATTCTTCTTTCAAATCAGACTCTTATTCTTACCACAATTGTATATAATGTTTGGAATCACGAACCACATTGTTGAATTTCCTTGTTTCTAACTCCACACATATATTTCATAATGAGAAACTTCTAATTTTAAATTAAGTTCAACTCCTCATTTGAATTATCCTTCTCCATTTCCACTTTCTTTCCTTATTTAGGAATTTCTTAAAACATTGGCCATAATATCTACTTCATGATATTTGTAGTCATGTAACTCTTCTACCTTAGATTCATCTCAACTATCTTTGTCTTTTTAAAAAAAATTCTTCATTTTGATGAAATCTTTCATTCCATTCACATAAGATGAAGACTTATTCCATTAAATTTTGAATTCATCCTCGTCATCATATTGAAACTTCACATGACACCTCACATTAATATGTCCAACCATTCCACATCAAAATCATTTGAGTGGATGTCTCTATTTGATATTTCTATATCCTCTACCTAAAATTCACGGAAGGAATGACATGACGTCATCTAAATATTCTTATTCATGATGATCATCAATAATAAGCTTCTTCATGTCCTTAATGTCAGTTATTTGGAATTTCTTGTTTCTTTAAACTAATTATCTCTATTTTTGATCATGTTTCAATCATGATTACTATAAAATGTATCCAATGTCATCTCATTAGGATCTATATGATTTAATATATAAAAATTTGTATCGAACTGAGGTGGGTATCAAATCAATATGCACATAAAAATCATTACATATTCAATCATTAATATTGCACAATCCATTTCTTCCAGAATAGCATTCACTCTGTAAAAGAATTCAACAACAAATTTAATAGGTTGTGATCCTCATACTTTTTACATAGTACCATTAGTTTATCTTCCCTTACTTTTGAGTCAAACTCATAAAGATTCAACAACATTTCCCACATTGATGTGATGACTTACCTAACATCAACTTCGTATATATTTCATTGTATTGAGATCCCACTAAATCATTGATTTATTTGGAATTAGCATCCAATTAACTATGTTTTGATTTTGATAAAATATTACTATCCACATTGGTAGAAATTCAATTCAATGTAGCTATAATTACTTCCACACACAATGATCAAAAGGAGTATCGAATTTGATTATTCGATAGATGAAAATTATTTTAAATAGTGATTGGAATCTATTTATTATTAAAAGGATCCATTACATCTTATTATATGAACAAGGACATTAAAACTTTTCCTATGATCCCAATTGTTGTCCTAACTAGGTAAAATACTCTGAGAGGTGGGTGTGAATTAGTTTATGATAAATTAAAACAACTAACCCATCTTATATTTTTTCATTGTTAAATAAAACAATATTCACTATATTTATCATAGAAATGTATGAAAAAAATGAAATAATTCCTGAAAAACATTGAATATACTTTTTTTACCTCACTAGGGTACGTCCAAGAGACATATAATGATAATTTGGTAATGTTCCAAATACACTAACGCTAACATGAAAAAATACACGGTTTAGTCAAAATCACTTCTTTTCCCAAGATAAATGCATCTATGAGGTTTTGGGTCATCAAAAATATTTACCTAGGATCACTACCTGAGTCTCATTTTCTAGCTCACAACCAGCTGAAAGGATAACCTTTTCCTCTTCAATTACATATAACTCTTGGAAGGGATTCACCTACAATTTATGGACATGTAGGTCACTGCATTATCACTAATTAATACATATCTATTTATAAAAATATGGTCTCTTGAAGGTGGAAATTCATTCGGTTGATGAATAAAAATTTACCATAGATTAATTGGACAATCTATTTTCGAAATCATCCTCTATGATCATAGCCTTTGCGAAGATCACCTCTTTCATGAAGCTCACATAATCCTTCACAATTAACCTTACCTTATCAAATAATAATTATCATTTTTTAAGATTCTATGATTTAGTCATATATTTATTCCCAATGTGGAAATCAACACATTCACAATGTACACATATTCCGGTTGGATTTTATATCCTTCATGAAGCCCCTTCCTTCTCAAACAGTTTTGGATGGACAACCATCCCGAACCACCGTCATAAATATGGAGCATTAAAATCTTTTTTAAGTCATACTAATTTTATAAAGGGGGTAGAGGACTATTTATTGGTGTTTAAAAAAATTATATTAGCTTCAATCTATGTCATTATCATTTCAAATCATTCTCTCATTTCATTCATTATGATCCCTATTTTCATGATGCACCAAGGAAATTTCCCAATCACAAAGCATCTTGTAGTAAAAAATATTACCATAAGCTCCTCAGGTAACTTTATTTACCATTCAATATTATGTACACCTTCATGAAACATAAATGGAAAAACCCAATAATTGGGAATGTCATGCATTTTCCATATTTTTAAAAGGCCTTCAAGGAATCTCATTTTTCGTGATGCAAAAAATTTAAACATTTTGGACTATATTTATTTATACACTAAGAAATGGCATCACCCTAGGTATAAAATTTCATATACCACTTTGTGGGAATGACATTATCTATCTTGTATCATTTTAAACATTCATAGTAAACAAAATCTTTATACCTCCACATCTATTCTATGAAACTAACATTGTCAACAAAATCAATAAACCCAAAACTACAACCATGTTACCTTTATGGAGTTCTACCAACCACAGTATACTATATATTTTGTTATGGTTATCATAGATGAAATTAGAGACATGCTTATTTCAGGGATTTTTTAAAAATTATTTTGGTTGCCTATTTTTTGTGTTTATTAATAATTTTTGAATTTCATAACCAAACTTAAATAATTAATTTCTTACAAAAATCATTTAATATAATTATTATGGTCATATAGTTATCCATTACATTATTATATGATATTTTGCTAGTAGGATGTAAGACAGACCCAAATCATAACATATCATAATTCGTGGATTATTATGAT
This sequence comes from Viscum album, assembly GCA_963277665.1. NCBI lineage: Eukaryota > Viridiplantae > Streptophyta > Magnoliopsida > Santalales > Viscaceae > Viscum > Viscum album. Next base: position 1,076,264,917 of record OY728141.1, read on the forward strand.
TTTGAAATTTGTGTCTTTTTGAATAGTATCATTACAATATATTCTTAATAACGTTATTTTGATAATTTTAATGTTTTGAATTATATTTCTACAGATTATAATCTTTAATAATGAATCTACATGCATAATGATATATATAAATTCATGGAGGTTGTAGCTCACACAACACAATGTAATCATTTAAACTTCTCAAAGAATAGGATGGAAAGAAGATGGATTATATATTGTCTCTTAACAAAATTAATTATTTTATATATTTCAAAAAAAATTATCTATATTCACCCTTATTAAATATCTAAGAGATCCAATCCTAAATAGATGAAGTGGTCACTTCATGGGGGTAATAGTCTGTCCAATGCACAAATAACAGTTGAATTCATCTTGATAGAAATTGGGTATATTGTTAATTTATATTCTCTTCACATAATAAAAATATATATAAAAGCAATATTGATGTCATTGTATATAAATCGGATTTTTTTAGGAATGTCAAAATGAAATGGACTGATGTCAGCAAAATTTTATTCATTACTTACATAAAATAATCCTTTCAAATGAATGTATTAAAACAATATATTATAACCAGATGCTAAATATAAATGAATAGGATTATAGGGGAATTAAAGGGCTCAAAATTTATATTTAAAACCATATTCTAGGAGTGTTCATGAAGGGTTTTTGATAGGCCATTTTTATATGTGATGAGAATATCATTTTTTTTAAATAGCATAATACAAATAAATCACATGTATAACATGTAAAAGAGAATAAAAATGGAAAATAATGGAGTGGGGGATGACATGTGGGAAATAATTTCTAAAAAATTCATTATCAAACTTGTTTTAAATTGGTTTTCAGGTCTGTTACTAATACAATTTTCATTTTTACCGTTTTTAGTATTTCCATGGTAACTGGATTTTTCATATGTAAATTACTTTGAATGCCTAAAAATAAAAGTTTTCCATATTAAATTATTTATAAAGACTAATTCAAAATATGGAATTAAGGTAATGAATTTTTTTTAGTATGAAAACAATTTTTTAACCTAGCACATGAAATGCATGAAAACACACCTTTAGATGAAGTAAATTTTTATAATTAAAATTTATCTTTTTAATCATGTAAATTTATTTATTATAAAATAATATAATTATATTCATTTGAAAATAAATTATTTTATTTCATAAAAATAATATTTATATAAAATAAAATAAATTGAATACATATTATTTTATAAGAAAATATTATATAAGATAAAACAATTAAACATAGATTTTCCAAATACATTCTTGTATTTTTAAAATTTAGGTTTTTAATCATTAAATATTATTTCATAAATTATTATGTTTTATGAATGTATTGGTCTTTTTTATAAAATGATAAATTCACAAAATTTATCGTTTGGCATTAAAACAATTTATAAAAATTCACCTAAAATAAATTATTCTCCAAAAAATGAAAAAAAATTATTTTTTGAAATTAATTATATTTTGAAATTAAAAAATTATTTAATTTGGTTAAATTCAAATTATAAAATTTGAGAATTTAACTTTAATGAAATTATAAAAATAAATGAAAAACTATTTTCAAAGGATGATAATCTTTTTTAATATTAACACTAATTTTATTTATTTAATATCAATTTAAAATATAATTAGGGTCAATATATTATTCACATGATAAATATATTTTATCGACAATATATTTATTTTCCTCTGAAAAATAAAAAACTAACTTTTACAATGGTTACATTTTAAAGAATAGATCCAACTTATTTGTTATTTAGCTACACAAATTTAATTACTCATAAATTCCTTAGTGTTAGTAATCACCTATTTTATTATTTATAGATATATTTCATAAATCAAGGAAATAATTAATAACAACTATTTTATAGTATCATTTTAACTCTTATTTATTTTATTATGGTTTATCATTGCTTTGGAATTGTGTGTGGATAAAACTATCGAAGTCATTAGATTTATTTAGAGGAATGGTGTATGGTGAAATCATAGTGAGTCACATAGTCCTCTCTACCCAAATATAAGGTTCATCCTCTAAATTATATTTTTTTAGGAAATATTACATGTATCTAAATCTACTCAGGGCATAAGATATACCTTCTATAAGTTACAAATAATTCAATATTAGGGATAAATAGGTAAAATATAATGTAACATCCAATGGTTTAAGAAAATAATTATTTATTATAGTATTTTCATTACTATCATTATTCAATATTAGTGATATTAATTTTTAATAAAAAATTTGTAATGAAAATTAACTTATTAATTAACAATGTAAATTAATAAAAGGAAAAATTTTATAAGGACACTCATAAAATGAAATTTTATAAATAATATTTTACATAGTAAATATTCTAAATTTAATAATTAAAAAACATTATATAAATAAATATTGAATAACATATTATAAAAAATCATCTAAAATATATTTTAATATAATAAAACATTTTTAATAATTAAAATGATTTCCATTATTCAATGTAGGTTAATATTTATTTTTTTAAATATATTTTTTCAAATCATTGAATTATGAAAAAAAATATTTTTATTTAATCAAAATAAATAAATAAAAGTGAATCATAAATTTAACAATTTTAAAAAATAAAATGATTAAAAAATAATTTAAATCATTTTAACAAGTTATTTTAGAAAAATATATGTCCAAAGTTACGTAAATATGAAATTATGATAAACTAGTTTGATATTTAATGGTAATATATTTATTAATAATATATATAGAAATTAGAAATTATACAATTATTTTTGTTATTATTATTCCTTAACTAAAATATGGATTATAAGATGGTTTACACATTTTCGAAATTATAAATATTTTAATAAATAGAATTATGATAATTATATTATTATTATAAAAAACTGAATTTCATATTTGTATAAAAATAGAAATGATGAAATAAAAAAATAAAATCAAATCCTGAAATAAAAAATGTGGGTGGAGAATTCGAATTTCATTATAGGAAAGAGATGAGAAATGATTTTTTTTGAAACCATGTGTAGAAAGGGGATCTTAGTAGGCGTTTAGATACAAACTGAAGGGTAGATTCTGGATAAATGATTTATTGCTGGTGAGGGAGTACCACTCGAGGATAAGGTCAAGATATCTATGAAGGAGTTCATCTACATGTGAGGGATTATGCATGATGTTTGATCGAATGGGGGTTTGGACCGCGAAGGGGTTTCAAACAAGGAAGAGGTTCAAGCTTCTCTTCAAATTTTTTCTCTTATAATATATTTTTTAGATTAGAGTTTTGTGTAATTTTTTTATTTTTAGATGTCATAATCTATAATTTTTTTAGATTAGATACCATTTCATCATTATTATATAATTATATTATTCCTATTGGTATCTTTGTTAGACGTGGTGAATATTTTATTCTTGAAATGATTTGTGTGTTCTAGGCCTACATTTTTTGTGCGCAAGGTCTCAGTTCAACAAAGATTCATGATGGGTTTTTAAATTAAATAAAGTCCAAATCAAGGTGAAAAATTAATATTTCTCATATTTTTGAAAAAACCTAATGTTACCAAATAATAGATATGGTATATCTATCCAGTTTAATTATTTTTAACAATCACCCTTATTTCATTCATATTTTGACACGATTTCTAATGTCCATTTTGATTCCCATTTTGTTTGCTGCCACATAAGTCAAATAATATATATATATATATATAATATTTCATAACATCTAGAACCTAGGAAATTCAATATGAAATCTTCAAATTCAATTTTTTTAAAATGATTCTATGTAGTTTTATTGAACATACTTCCAAAGTGTTTTTATAAATAAAATATACGACAAGATATAAATATATATATATAATTCCTGGCTCATTAGACCTAAATGACCACGATATTTCTCAAAGTACTCTCTATCATATGCTCTATATATGTTTGAAAATCAGCATGATTTTTTTATCAATATTTTTAAATTTATATTAGAGAAATTTTATTAATTTCAAAATATTCTTACATCAGAATTATGATTAATTTAGAATTTACATGGTTTATATTTTAAATATATTATATTATTTTCAAAACACATTATTTTAGTAAAGGTTATTCTATTTTTAAATGTTTCCCTTGTATAAAATTTCAATTTTATGATTTTAAAGCCTCTTTTATAGGTAATAGTCAATTATTTCATTTAAAGGGACTTTTTAGATAAAAAATCATATTTTCAAATATTATTTTTAACTAGAATGTAAAAATAATTCTTTTTATATTTTATAACACTTATATTATATACACTTGTTTCATGTTAAGATTTATAATGTGAAATGATATCAATTTATGTGAATTGTTTTCTGTTTACTAATGAATGCCATTCAAGTAGATGTGACCATAATCTATGAATGTTATTGACATATCATTCAATTTTATTAAAGAAATATTTTTAGTTTTAATATTATAATTGTTCAGGAATTTTAAATATAAGTATTACATGAGGAAATGAGGATTTATCCTATATCTTGAGTTTTAGGAAAATAAATATTTTTTATGAAAAGAAGTTATAAGTTTTTTTTCATATCATGAAACAATCTAAATATGATTATAAAAGTTTTTTGAGTTATGATTTAGAATGATTAACCTCAAAAAAATCATCAAATTTCACATTTCTGTGTCAATAGAAATTATAATGTATAGGGAGTAAACTCATGTCCTTTAGGGGACACTATATTACAAGTGATACTTCAAATGGCCCCATGGTTTTCTAATGGGTTTTCAAGTATCAGTTTTAACCTAAATAAATAAATATTATCTAATTTTATAAATAGAGAGATCTGAATCTGATTTTAAAAGGTAATTTGAATTTAAATATTTATCAAAATAATATGTAATAATAATTTTATAAATGGTTTCAAATGATTTTTTTGTTTTTTATTATATAATAACTCACCAGTTATTTTAAAAACCTGATAGGGAAATTTTTTTGCTAACTTGAAATTTAATAATATTTTCAAAGATTTACTAGAAATTAAAAAAAGTACATGTTTCATATAATAAGGTATTGAATGTGACATAAATTAGAAAAATCTGGTAAAACAGAAATAATTTTCATTATATATTCTAATTATCCAAAAGAAGGACTAGAAAATAGTTCTATAATGTTTAAAATACCATATAATATATAGTTATGTTTTGGAAAAAAATACACTTCATTTTTTGTACCAAATCATGATGTGTGGCTTTGGGCCTTCACAGTCTATATTCGACCAATGGTTTAAACAACATTGGATATTAGGAATTTTCATTTTATGAAATATCAATGCAACTAATTTATCATTTGAACATTTAGGTAGGTATGTACCCTTAAAAAATTAAAACTTCATCCAAACTAGATTTTTATTTAGAAGATGAAAATTTATAATTTTCATAGTAATGATAAAGGAATTATGAGAGATCAATACTATTAAGGGAGGTAGAATATAACATCTAAAATTAAAATATTTGAATTATTTACTTTATTATTTCCATTAGTATGTTGTTTCAATATTAACAATATGAATATTTGACAAAAATATTTTTAATAATATTAAATTATAAATTACTAATATAAATTAATAAATGAATAAATTAAAATTACACTCATGAAATGAACATTTACTAAAAAATATTTTTCCTACAAAATTTTATTGATTAATTTCCTTCAATAAAGTTATATATATAGATATATATTAGATAACTTTTTATATTAGAAACAACTATAAAATGTTTGGATATACTAATGTATTTTTAAAACTAAACCGATATTAATTAATCAATATTGGTTAATATATAATTTAATAAGAAAATAAAAAATCATTCGATGATAAAATAATTTATTTTATTGTAAATAAAGAAATATTATGATTTATTAATTTAACAATTGAAGTAAAAAAATGAAATGATTACAAAATACGAAAAATCGATGTAACAAGTGTTTGGAGAAAAATTTTATTTAAAAGCCTATAGTTATGAAATTATGATTAAATAGTTTTAAATTTAAAGGTAATATATTTTTAAGGAATATAAATATAAATAAAAAATTTTATGATTATTATTATTATTTTTAAAATTTAAGTTTGATAATAAATTATATTATAAAATTATGAGATTATAAATAATTAAAAATATAGATTTTTATAATCATATTATTTTTATAAAATAATGAATTTCATATATTTATAATAAATGAAATGATTTAATAAGCAAAATTATAATGGAAATCATTGAATTGAAAACATGGGGGTGGGTTCAAGGGACGTTTTGGGAGAGAGTTTAGCAAGGTAATATTTATGAAACATAGTGTATATAGGACATATTAGTCTAAAATTAGATGTAGATAGATGGGTATAGCTCAAATAAATGACCTTTTGTCGGGGAGGGAGTAAGGAGTGAGAATAAGGGCTCGATATTGAAAAATGATGTCGGATCTGGGAGATAGAGTCTGAGTGAGGTTCCATTGAATGTGTGTTTTAACTATGATGGGGTATCAAACACATAAGTGGTGTGAGTTGTTCTTAATCTTCATCCTCATATAACCAATTATTATATCATAGTTATGTGTATTTTTCTTCTTTCTAGTAGTTCAAATCTATCATTTTTTGAAAAGAAAACACATATTTATCGTTAATCTAGACTTTTCTTCACCCTCTGGTTATCTTTGTCTGATTGTGGTGAATATTTTATTCTTAAAAATGATTTTAGTGTGCTATGAAAACTTTTTTTGGGTGAAAATCATGATTCAAAGATGCTTCATGTGGAATCTCTAAATGATATCAAATAAAAAAATTAAATAATATATATTTCTCTTCTTTTTGGAGAAATAAAACTTCCTCATATAACATATATATAATATCATACATTCATAAAACTACTTTCACAATCACCATTGATTCATTATGAATTTATCAAGTTTTAAAATACCATTTGAGATTTAAATTTTGATTGGAGCAGAAAAATTGAACCAACATATATAAATATATACATTATTTTCTGACATCATGAAACATGAAAATTCTATAAGAAATCTTCAGATTTCATTTCTCTCATAAACAGGATGGTATGATGTATCACTATACTTATATTTGAATAAATTTAATAAATAAAATATATACTAATAATATTATATATATAAGGGCTCTTTTTTTTCACACAAAGGACCTTACTATTTCCCCCCAAAAAATATGTCATCTTCTCAGTATTTGTCTTAAAATCAGTTGGAGTTTGGTTCATCATTATTTTTTAATTAAGGTAAGGGAAAATTTTAATATTTTCACAAATTACATACTTCAACATTATGATTAAATTTTTATATGCATGTTTTATATTTTAATGATACTCATTTATTTTCAAAATCATTTAATTTAGTAATATGGTTTTTTTTAAAATATTTTCGTTTTATGTGAGAGAAATTTTGTGATTTTCAATCGACTTTTATGTTTAAATATAAATAATTTAATTTAATGAAGATGTTTATACAACCAATAGTATTTCCATAGTTTATATTGTTCAATAATATAAAATCTTAAGAAAACATTGTTTTCTTTTTTCTTAACTCTTATTTGAAAGTAATTCAATTTCATATGAATATATCTATGAGAAAATTTATCATTTTATGCAAAAAATGTATTCATAAATTTTTTAATGAATTTAATTCGAGTATATATATAAATATTCTATGAATTTTCATTACATGTAATGAAATTTTATAGAGAAATTAGTTATAATTTTTATATAATTAATAAAACATGTATATAAAAAAATTTATGGCTATTTATATGCTTAGTAATGGTTTCCTACAAAATATCTATCATAAAACAATAAATATCAACCAAATGGCTAGTTAAATAATTTAATACAAAAACGATTTAATTAAAAAATAGAGAGTCAAATACATCCTAAGATGATATCATAGTGGCAATAGCATGGATAATAATAATAACAAAATTTCTCAATGAATTAAATGATTAATTATAATATGTTACAATAATAATCATCATCATACCTTTATAATCAATACATTTCTCAATATGGTATGAAATTTAAAGGTGTAAACAAATTTGATTTAGCTAAATGATTTGTATCATGAGACAAAACAATACATAGAGGGGATATCTATAACTAGGAACTTACCATGTATTAAAATTCAAATAATTTATCTTATATAACCTAATTCATTTACTTCATTAATCAGCATTCCTATCATCGAATATTCTTATTGATTATGAAAAATAATTTATCAATAATTCTCTAGTTAATCAAATAACATTCAATGTAAAAACCATATATAAAAATGGTATATGGTTTATGATATAATCATATTCATTATAAAATAATATTTATATTTATTTTAAATTGAATTTACAATGAATAATAGTCACATACATGTGATTGATTCAAGGGAAAATAAAAAATTAAAGAAGAAAGTGAGATTTCACAATAACATTTAGCTCTTTGTTAACTTTTAAACATTAACACCTTAGAGAATAAATGTAAAAAACAATTAATAAACATGAATAAATATTTATCAAGGTTAAATACATCAATGGGTAAGTATATACACCACAGAATGTGAATGGGTTCAAAATAACAAATAAGTATCAATGAAATGAAAATTGAGATGATATACCTTACGACATGGTAGTTTTCATATCAAATAAAATTGTATGGAAAAATTAAATCTTAAAATTAATATGACACAAATTATGATGGATTCAGGTTATTACATGTTAAATGGTTAATACGTACACTATATAAAGTAAAGTAGGTGAAAACCCAAAAAATATTCCACAACGAAGAGAAATTGAGATGAAGTCCCTTACCTCAAACATCAGTTTTGTTGAACATAATTAAACCTAATATATAATTGTTTTAATATTATTATTAATCTATAACATAATCATAGTATATTTATATTATCATAAATGCCTTCCTTAATATATTTTATTACTCATTTTTAAATAATATATCATTATATTCTATTATTTAGTGTGATAATTTCCATATGTTCTCATGCATATTTTTTCATGAATGTTTATGTTCTTGGATATATTATATATATTAAAAATATACCCAATTATATTATTGTTATAAATTTCATATTGTATCATTATAAAAATTTATACAATCATTTTTAATGTTGGACAAAAAAAATAAATCACATCCCTTCATTGAGATAATATGTCTTACATACATATGGGTGATGATGTCATTCACATAAAAAGGAATTTGTATGAGAGATTATGAAATATTAGTTTTTAAGAATTAATAAAATGGAATATATATCACATTTAATCATTAAATGCATCCTTATTACGTTACATATAAAACATGTGTGAAAAAAATTACCTCGCTTCGTGAGGTTGTAATCTGCAATACACAAGAGTGATGTTATTATATTTCAATATAAAATGATATTAAGAAGGTAAATGTGATATAATAATTCTATAAGATTAAAAAATATAATAAAATATCATATTAGTGTGTCAGATAAAGAACCAAATCAAAATTGAAATTTTGTGATGGAAAACAAATTATAACGGTTCACGAGGAGGTAGTTTGTCATACACATGATCAACAAATTTGTTTCCCATTTTACTGAAAATGGGATTTATATTGGTTATTACATTAAAATAATTACATATGAGTATATGTGAGATACTTGTGTTATTATATTAGCCTTATTAAATAATATTTTATGGTGGTTAAAGAAGAAATAAAACAAAAATTCTCATCTAAGTGTGTTACCTCTTCTTTTGGGTACATCAATTGGTTTTTAGAAAAATCCATCCTTGGAAGGATTTATGATAAAACCAAAGAAAATGGGATGTTTTATGGGATTAAATATGTTATTTTGGAATATTATTGGTCATACCAAATATATTTTTATGTGTTAACAAGGTAGGAGAGTGGGTGGCCTTTCATAAGTAGTAGGGAGGACACATATAGAGAGAATAATAATAATAAATTAAACCAAATTGTTTTTATGAAAAAGTACTCCCAAGTTTGTCATTATCAATTATTATGGGTAATAAGGTCTAAATATGGCCATAACATGGGTTTTTATTCATGTTTCTTGGTCAAGGGTCAACCTTATCATCTTGGTTTGACACACGGTAAATCAGTTTTTTCCTTAACCATGATAATTAATTTTTACAGTTATTAAATTTGGTAATGTTAAAATATAATTGTTGATAATATTATATAATATAAATTTTATAGATCAAAAATATATAATACATTTTACAAAATTAAATTCATAGACACGAAATTATCAAATTTAAAATTATATCCACATACATGACAAAAATATAGGATTCCAAATAGATAATTATCATAACTATAAAATTTTCAACATAGAAATTAAATTTCAAATTGATTAAAATGGAAAAAAAATATTAGTTATAATATAATTGAAATAATTTTTATTTAAAACCAATTTAAAATATAATTTATCGATATAAATAATGTAATCAAAAAATATAGTTTAAAAAAAAGTAATATTTTTTAATATTTATCTAATAATGAAACTATTAAAAAACACATCCTAACCTAATTTTAATATAATGACTCCAAATATAAAGTTAAATTTTTCAAATTTTTCAAATTTTTTTATCATATATTATCAAGAAGATACACAATCATGTTACTTGAAAAAAATGTTGTTTCTATGAAAAATCATCTGTTTCCCTTCAATGATACTTATTTTATTTCGAATCAATATATATCCATTTAATTTATTATATAAATATTTAAACAGTAAAATTTTAATAATTAAATTTTTTTGGACGTGCCAATTTAATGGCTATTTTATAATGGTTATACTAAAATGATATTTTAATAGAGTATTTTTATTTAAACTAGTGTTACATGCCTCACTTGATATCAAAGATATTTAATTTAACTAAAATGAAATAAATCAGAAAGTATAAATTTTTTAATTTATTCCATACAAAAAAATCCAACTGAAAAATTGATGGATATTACCATATAAATAGAATATGACATTTGTTATTCATAACATCCTCCAATTCCCACATTGCTTCCTCTATTTTGTGATTTCTCCATAGTATTGTCTCTATATGATTCATCTAATTCCACCATAAATTATCTCTAGTACCATGAATATTTATGTGTTATTCATATTAAGATATATCACGTTCAAATTTAATTTCAATAGTGGTGAGTACATTTGTTGTGTCTGGCATGTAATTCCTTAACAAGTATATATATAACACATCATGTACCTTTGGGATACATGGTGTCATTTCCAAGCGTTAATAAAAAATCCAGTTTATTCAAGAATTTGAAAGGGTTTTATGTAAATGGGCATCAATTTCTCTTTTTCTACCAAACTTATGACACCCTTACATGGAGATACTCTCACGAAAACATGACCTCACACATGGAATTCCAAATACTTCCTCTGGTAATCTTCATAACTCTTTATCATATATTGAGCTTCTTTAATGTTTTATAGAATATCCTTTAACATTTTTTATTATAAAAAATTATTGGTCCTACATATTATCTTTCACAAACTTCATCCATATATGTTGGAGTAAGATATCTATTACCATAAAATGTTTACTATGACACTATTTAAATACATTAATGGGAACTATTATTATAGAAAACACCTAATAAAGAAAAAATAATAAACCCACATACCATGGTAGTCATGTGAACATGTCCTTACAATTTCTTCCATTGTTTTAGTACTTCATTTAAACATTCCATCAGTTGGAGTATGGTAAGAAGTCCTCAAACGATACTCAGTATTAATATCCTTTTCATGAATTTTCTATAACTATGATGTAAATTAATGATCACGAAAAGAGATATTCAAAAGAGGTTCCCCATTACATATTACAAATTATTTAATATAGATCACTCGGATGTTCTCAAAAGATATAAATTTTCTTATAATGAGTAAATATGTCTATTTGGTAGGGTTATCAAATATAATAAATATTTCATCTTTCTTTCTAGGTGTATTTGTTATTCAAATGAAAAATTATACAGTAATGTCATCATGTTTCAACATATGAATAGTAATAGGTTCTATGATCCATATATTATGCTGTATCAGAACAGTTTTCTATTTACAAACCCATAATCTAGATATATAATGATAAATTATTAGATTTTGGTTATCATAACATAATTTTCTCTCAAATCACTCTTCATATTTTTTCTAACAAGGTATATAGAGAGGTTCAAGATATAAGAATAATCTAAAAATTCACTTTTTGAATCAGGGATAGATGGGACATAAAATCACATTATCTATTCCATAACACTATATTCACAAATGAATTGTTTTATTTTCCCATCATTCATAGATTTAATTTCATTTTTAAATTCATCTTCATCAGATTGATAACTTTTTATGTTTTCTAATAAGGATGATTTCAAGATTATTTAAAAAAGAATTGGTGTCTATCCTTCCTTAATAAAACATTAATCCATGTTAACAAGATTGAGGAATATAATATGCCTCTCTACTATCCTTTGTGCTATAACTTCATGATCTTTCCCACCTATTTCATCAAATACCTAATTTTCTATTCCTTGTGTTTCAGTGTATCTAGTATTCCTAATCCTCGAGTAGCTCAATCCACCCAATTTTTATCATATTGTGTTCTTTCTATAAAAATATGTATCCTAGGGTTTATTTATTAATGTATATCTCACATATTTTATCATAGATATAATGTATCAATTTATTCAAGAAGAAAAATATAGTTTTCAACTCAAGATCATGGGATAGACATTTTTGTTCATGAATCTTCAATTACATTCTTGTTATTGCAAAAAAATTATCATTATTCATTTGGGAATAAACATGTACCTTTTGAATGTAGCACTATATATCATAAATAAAGTAATTCACAGAAGATAGAGTCAAAAAAAATTAATTTACCAATCTCTTATTCAGTTTATAAAAACATCATAACATTTCTTTATTAAAAAATATTACCCTTTTAGGTGTCATCTTTGTTAATGGGTTGTCCAATTGGGAAAAATTTCCGATTTATAATCGATAGTATCATGAATAACCAATGAAACTACAATTTTTATCTATATTTATAGGTTTATTCAATTTTCATTTTCCATTTTTCTTCATTCAAAAAACTTGTATTCCAACTTTGGTGACAATATAGCTAAAAAAAGAAAAAACAGGAATCCATACCTCACATTTACTAAATTTCCCGTATAGAAATTTCATTATACGAGTCTCTAGAATAATTACCAAGTGATTATCATGGTCTTAATAGATTATACAGTACATCAATATATCATCAATGACTACCCATACACAAGTATCAAATGATTCTATGAAAACAATGTTCATTTGATACATAAAAAATATGGCGCATTAGTCTATCAAAATACAATTAAAATGAAATAATAATTTCTATAAATCATTCATAAAGTTGGATTCAAAATGAATTCCTTCCTTACTCATAATTTATAAAATCTATTACAAGTTCATTATTTGATAAAAATTCGGCTTTATGTTGTTGATCGAATTATCCATCATTGTTTGGTATATAATACTTGTTATTTATTATCACTACTGGAACATGTTGTTTTACCAATGGTACTATAGAGACTATTTGGGGAAACCATTATTGAAGTGTAAAAGATGCAACAGTTGCCAATAGTTTGAACAAACTGTTGGCAATGTGCATTCATTCCTATGCCCTCCCAACGGTTTGCTAAAACCATTGGGGAAAAAACTATTGTCTCTAAGTTATACCAATGGTTTAGATAAATGTTGGTAAAGGGAATCTTTCCCAACAGTTTTTTAAAACGTTGGCAATGATTTCCCCCAAATACCAAGTTCCTGAACTCTCAATAGGTTTGATTGAAGACCAAATCTAGACCTCCTCCTGATGAATTGTCATCCACGAAAGACCTTCCATCTGAAGATCATTCTTTAATCAAACAAATTTTTATTTATACACATCAAATTAGTAAGTGTTAACTTATTTTTATTGTTCATCCTCTTTATATTTTATGCTTGATGTTTTTATTTCGACTAAATTAGAGTTATTGTTGTTGGATTACCAAAACCATTGTTTGTTTTATGTTTTTTTGTTCTACCACTTCATACATCATAAATGGTCTGTTTAGTGGGATTTTTTTAGTATAGGGGGTAATGAATTTGATTATGTTTCTTGTTTAGTGGTGTAAATGGTTTGTTTAATGTTTGGTTTTATATTTTTGTTTATTGGGGTTTTATATATTATGTTTAGTAGGGATTTATTTTTTTTGTTTACTGAAAGTGATAATGCATGATAGTTTGACATTTTTAATGATTAAAATGATTTTAAATAAAAAACCCTAAGGGGTCTATAGGAGGGGTAGTGGGGTTGTCCTGGTGTGGGGGTGCTATCCAGGTGGGGGTGGGTTGTCCTGGGGGGTAGGGGGGCTGGAGGGGGGTAAGGGGCTATAAGGGTGTGGGGGAGTGGGGGTATGGGCTACCCTACGAAGGGGTGTGGGATGTCCAAGGGGGTCAGGGTGTGGGGTGTCCAGGTGGGGGACGGGGTGTGTGGGGTCCAAGGGAGGGGGTGGGCTATCTGGGTGGGGGAAGGGGGTGGTGTCTATCCAGGTGGGGGAGGAGTCCAAGTGTGTGTGGGGGGGTGTGCATGTTGGGGCAGCAGGGGAGGGGGGTATGGGTTGTCCAGGTGGGGGGTTAACATAGGGGGCTATCTTGGTGGGGGATGGGGGGTATGGGTTTTCCAAGGAGCGGGGTGTTGTCGAGTGGGGGGGTGTCCAAGAGGGGCTATCCAGGGGGCAGTCAGGGGGGGCTATAGGGGAAGGGGGTGTGGTTGTCCAGGGAGGGGGTGGGTTATCTAGGGGTGGTGGTGGGTGGGCTATCTAGGTGGGGGTGTGTGTGTCAATAGGGGGTGTGATGTTCAAGGGGCATGGGGGTGGGATGTCCAGAAGGGGAGGGGTGTTGGTTGTCCAAGGGGTGTGGGGGTGGGCTGTCCATGTGGGTGGGGGTGTTGGCTGTCCTGTACACCTCGTACACCCTGGGCAGCCCCCACCCCTGGAAATCCCCCCTAGACCCCCGACCCCCTTGGACATCCCCGCCACCCCCATGGATAGCCCTCCCACCCGTTGGACACCCTGGTACACCCCATCATAGCCCCCCCCCCCCCCCCCCTCACCCCCTTGGACAGCCCCCACCCCCTAGACACCTTGTACCCCCATGGATAGCCCCTCCACACATGTGGTCAGCCCGCCCACCCACCCTGTACCACCTTGGACAACCCCACCCACCCCCGGGACACCCCCTCCACCCATGGACAGCCCCCACCCCCATGGATAGCCCGCCCACCCCCTGACACCCCGTACCCACATGGAGATTCCCACCACCCCCGCCACCCCCACCGAGATAGCCCACCCTCCCATGGACACCTCGTACCCCTTGGACAACCCCCTAAATGCCCCATTCACCTTGACACCCCCCTACCACCACGGACATCCTTGCCACCCCTGTGGACAACCCACCCACCCCCTGGAAATCTTGAACTCCCCTGGACAACCTCCCACCCTCATGGACAGCCTTCCCTAGGAACCCCCTCCCCCAACACCCCCAGACCCACTGGACATCCCCGCCACCCCCGTGGACAACCCGCCCACCCCTCACGGACAGCCCTCCCACCCCCCCTGTATAGCCCGCCCACCCCCTTAGACACTCCCGTACCCCCTAGACAGCCCTACCACCTCCATGGGCAGCCCGCCCAACCCCCCAGGACACCCCGTATCATCTAGACAACCCCTCCCACCCCTTGTCACCCCTGGTCACCCCTCTTAACCCCTTGGATAGGGCTCCCTCCCCCATGGACACCCCAACCCCTGGACAGCTTGACCACCCACGTGGAAAACCGCCCACCTGGACACCCCGACCACCTAGACAATCCCTCACCCCCTGGACACCTCCAACCCCCCTAGTCAGCCCTACAACCCCCTGGACACCCTGCACCCCCCTGGACACTACCTACCCCATGGAAAATGTATGTGATCTCTCAAATTATATACTAAAATATAAAATTTCATCGATCTAAAATTTAGTCAACTCTGGAATAATCTCCTCCAAAAATGTACATAATCTTGTACACTCATGTATAGTTATTCAAAGATATTTTGCTACAAATATATTATATTTTTTCCTTTTTTATTATGATTCTAATATAGAGTAGTGTGTCAGTTATGGATTCATATAATGTGAACAATTCTCATATACATAAATATTTTTTTTATGAAAAATCCATTTTATTGAATTGATTTTGACAAAATGACTTATAACAATTATTTTTTTACTGAATTGATAGAATTTGGATGTATGAAACTGATCAGATCTCAATCAATTTTTAAAACAATTTTTAGAGATTTTTAGATTTTTCATTTCACAATGCTTCAGATAGTGGTCCCATACACTTCCCATGTTCCATTTTTGTTGGGAGACCTTGGTTGAGCCATCAAGAAGTCAGCTACCACATGACCGAATATGGTTTTCAAGAAAACTAATATGAGTGGAATCAAAATGGGTAGAAAATGAAATCTCACTTTTCTGATGATCCAAATGAGTGGATTGAGTGGAAAAATTGTTATATCACCCCTTATTGTTTATTTATCATCACGAAATGAAATGATTCTGGTCCAAGAAGACGTCGATATGATCACACCTGATGCGTCTAATGAAAATGATGATGTTGTTAGGGTGAAAAATTGAATGATGTTGTCATGAATCCAGTATATAGACAATGCTATAAAATGAAAAAGCAAGAATTTTTAATCTGATTGTTTCATGGGAACACTATGTATGGGATTTTTAATATAGGAATCGATTACATTCTTGCCTTATTGAATAATTTTAGTCTAAATGATGTAGATATTCCCTAAAAACTCTATATGGTATGGGATGTTATTTGAGGAACTTGATTTTCATGAAACAAAATTCATTCCTTCCCAAAAGATTTCAGTTTATTCTAGGAGGAAACTAATGAATAAAAGGATTGTATAAAATGTGGCGCATCCCACTGGAAGTCAAAATCTGATGGAACACCATCCCACATGCCATAAAAAGTAATGTGGCACTTTACATTGATCTATAGACTCCATTAATCATTGTATGTCTGATAAAATATCATTAAAAATGGGATGGAATGATACTAGAGAATGAAGACCAATGATGAATTGATTCACACCTCAGATGGATTTGCATGGTATAGATTTATGCTCAATATCCTAATTTTTCAGCTGATGTGTGTAATGTGAGATAGGTTCTATCATGTGATGGTTTTAATCCATTTGGTCATATGCTTACTTTATACAACAACATTGCCAGTTTTTATACACATTTATAATCTTCCCCATGGTTGTGTATGAAAAATTATTTCACTTTCATGAGTATACTCATATCTGTCACATCTGATCCTGAAATTGATATTGACGTATACATGAAACATTTAATAAAATAGTTGAAACGTTTTTGGAGATATGGTTGTGTACACGTATGATGGATATACGAAAGAAATATTTCAGATGCATGTTGTGCTTATGTGAAAGATCAACGATTTTCCAGCTTATGGAATGATGTCTGGATGGAGCACAAAGGAAAAACTATCATGTCATTTTTTGTGAAGAATACAGGATATAGAATAATGAATCATCGTGGTAGTATCTGTTTATGGGACATTGACGATTCTTTCCAATGGACCATCCATATAGAAATTATCATCGAAGATTTGATAATTCCATAGAGACCGATGATCCACCTTCGTGTTTGTCTGGAACTGATGTGCTTAATAAATTGAAATATTTCAGTTTTTTATTCTGGAAGGGTCAAATGAAATATGGAAATAAAAAGAATGTTTCCAGTGTAACCAATTACAATTGCAGGAAGAGTATTATCTTTTTATATTTTCCTTATTAGTCAACCAATTTGTTTCGTCAATTCTTAGAAGTAATTCACATTGAAAAGAATATATATGAAATGTTACATTCCATACTTTTAAATGTTAATGGAAAGACCAAAGATTATTTACGATCTCAGCATGACTTGGTGGATTGGGGAATCAGACCAGAACTGCATCATGTGTATATCAGTGAAAATAAATGGTTAGTTCCATGTTCTTTTTATGTGATGACACCTATGGAAAAAAACAATTTCTAGAATTATTAGTGACTATTAATGTTCTTAATGGCTATTCAAGGTACATATCTAAACGGTTCAACAGAAGAGAGTTAAAGATAAAATCATTGAAGTCTCATGATTATCACATTCTTCTGCATAAGTTGATTCTAATAACAATACATCATCTATTGTCCAATAATGTAAGGGTGGTTGTTTTTAGGTTGTGTCATTTGTTTAGAGATCATTGTTCCAAGAAGTTGTCCAAGTATTTCTTGTAAAAAATGTTGACAGATTGTCCATAAATTTTGTGCGAGTTAGAGAAATTATTTCCTCCATTATTTTTCTCAAGTATACTACATTTGACTGTCCATTTTTCAATTGAAATAGTTCTTGAATGACTTATTTCTCTTCGTTGGATGAATCCAACTGATGAAAATATGCACACATTAATGTCTTATGATCGAAACTGGAATCATCCAGAAGGTTCTATCGTGAATTGTTACTTGACTCAATAATGTATGGTTGTATGATCAATGTATTTGTCTGATCTTACTACAAGAATGAACATATCAATGAGAAATTAATAAGAACAGTACGATCAAATTGAACCCAGTTTTTCATCACTTCCTCAAATAGGAGTAATTCTCGGATCATATACATTAATGACATTAAGCCTTGAAGAGCGTGGGATGGCACCTCACACAGTTTTGTTCAACTATGATTTGTTCGATGACTATATAACGTATCTAAATTGAATATGTATATATTAAATATATATCTATTAATCTATTCATATATTTTATCTATAGGGAACATAAAACAATGATAAATAGAAAGCATCATTCGTTATCTTTGAGAAGGAGGGAGTCTTTACATAGCAAAGTGTTTTCTACTTGGTTAAAATTCAAGGTAAATATATTACTGGTTAAAATAATTTAATCAATATTTAATTAAGTTTAATACTCATTTATATTGTAGGTATTGAGTTTTCATGCTTACTATGTCTCTAAGGAAGTATGTTCTTTGGCTATTGGTCCTAATACCGGCGTTCGTGACAGTAAATCAATTGTTATCAATGGGTACAAATTTTTTGTTATTGAACGAGCAACGAACATGAG
The DNA here is from genome assembly GCA_963277665.1 of Viscum album. Lineage (NCBI taxonomy): Eukaryota > Viridiplantae > Streptophyta > Magnoliopsida > Santalales > Viscaceae > Viscum > Viscum album. The sequence goes on from OY728141.1 coordinate 1,076,284,222, forward strand.
AACACAACATGATGGTGTTATTATTACTATAACAATAGATTATTATTCCAGTACATCAGATAGTAGACCGCTATTTGAAATTTTGGGTTATTATGAAGTCGTTGAAAAATAGTGATATTGGATTATTACTATCAAGGATGAGTCACGATGATGAAATGCCATTGGTTTGATTCGATGATGAAAATTGGAACATTTATTGATGATTGTGTATTTCTAGTAATTAATATGAATCTCACTCTTACTACAAAAGAACTATATGTATTGGAATCAATGGCTAACCATGTTTTTCATATCAAAGACCAACATCGACCTAAATTTGGTGTCATAGTTGAAGTAATTCCAAGACATATTTTTGCTGATGGTGATGATAGAATTGACATTGTCCCTAGTTCCATTGGAACCAATCCATTTATTTCTTTTGATGACTCTAATATCTCAATTTTCATAGTAGATTGTAAACCATATATTGTGGTGGAAAATATATAGAATCATTTATACATGTTCTCAATTCATTTGGTTTACCTAGAGTTGGGTTGTTAAGGATGCTACTATTCAAATTGAATTAATATTGATTACAAAAATGTTGTATGTGATTTTACCATTATATGCATTTTCAATGATTATTGGTTGTAATTTTTAATTGAATTGAATTTTGTAATTTGGAATTGAACAGTATTTAAACCAACACAACCAACATTTCAAACATGGATTACATTTTAATGCTTCAACTATGATTTGTAAAAAATTTGTATGACTCTAAGACCTCTCTTTAACATTTTACCAGGTAATGAACATGATGGTCCGTATTCTTCTTCAAAACATGTATTAAACCCTACATCATCTACCTGAGATAAAGAAATTTAATTTTTCCTTAATTTTGACAAATGATTCACCACTTATTAATCAGGCAGAATCAATCTTCCATGATTTTAATAGTCTGATGACACTTAGTAAATAATCATCCTACTAAAAATTAAATTTCGTTATTATAACTTGTACGATTTATTGACTTTATTATATATTTGTTCAAGCTCAAAGATAATCATGGTTAGTTAAATTATCCATAAATCCCCATATTCCCTCTCATTTATTTTGTTATTTGGGTTACACATTATTTATCCTTTTCTATTTACATACATATTTTTTTCAAATGGAGGAAAATGAAACCAATTTAAGAGAGGCGATGATAACAGATTAGGGACAACAGTTATTGTAGGGCTGAGCTGGGAATTCCACCACTAGTGCCTATAGTGAGTATTTTATTTCAAATATATTTATTTAAATAATATATAATGTCATGTGGTAGATTATTTTAAACAATTTTTGAGGATCCATTTATTAAAAAATAGTTATTTGATGAGCAGCCTAGTAGTGGTCCTAGTACTCGGGGTGTTCGTATGAGGGGGGGGGGGGGTTGTATGAGAGCTAGACGATTTGGTAGGTGTACTTGATTAGACCTTTCCCCTCCCATTGATATACTATACATCCCACATTTTGATCTCGGTGTGCCATTAGGGACACACAGGATATTTAGACCTGTAATCTTTTCACCCCCCTTTAAATCGCATCCTCCTCACTCGTCTATACCATATCCGATGATGATTCCCACTCCTCATCCAGCATTTGGCCAGCTATCCGTGTCATCTTTTTTAACTTCTACACCCTTATCTCCAGGATTTATTATTTTCCATCTTCTTCGACTACTGCTCCACCAGAGACTGTCCCTGTGGAGCATACATTGGGACCCACTCCATCTTTATGGGGTGTTTCTTCAGTTTTTGCGGATCCAGCGGTGCCCATTGATCAGACTACCGCAGGTATACATATACAACCCTTACAAATTGTCACACCATTATTTTTTTCATCATAAAAAGTATTGATAAAATATTTGTTTTTCATTCATAACAAATACATCTACTAATAGAAGGCGGGGGTGGGGGAATACAAGCATGCATTCGGTGTGGAACCACCGCACAAAGATGATGGTGTAATACAATGAAGATAGTTAGATTATTGAAAAACCAGGGCAGCAATGTCGGAGTTTTTTGACGACGCTTTCCAAATACTCTGACATCATTCATGTTAGACTGCTCTCATGGAGATTTCTTCCAAATGAATTCAACAATAAATCTTGGGCATAGATATTGGTAAAAAATATATTTTTTATTTAATGAAATATATTAATTTTTTTATTTATATGAATTAATATTTTGGTTTTAGCTGTAGTTTAATTTCCCCGATGGTGAGGGTGCACCTCTAGCACATCTAAAAGAATTAAGAGAGCTTTGGAGATATTATAAGCATAATTTGTACATTGGCTGGCATGCTAGAGTGGACACATAGTTTGAGCTGGTCCCTATCCTGGATGATTTTCCATATTAACAGTACCGACAAATGAGTAATCATTGGGAGACTATCCAATTTATGGTATTAATAAAATTAGATGTATTTAAATGAAATTTCTTATGTTTTTCCTTAATAATAATTGTTGAAATTTATTTAGGATGCATCTTTAAGAAATAAAAAAAGTTGATGCTAAGAAATACGTCCACACATTGGGAAGTACTACGATTCCAGATCAGTAGAGATAGCAGGTATGACAGTTTATATTCTTTCTTTATGACTTGAACTTTCTATTGGTTCCTCCGTAATTTATTTGATTGCTAAAGTTGTTATATAATTTTAGTTATGAAATTACTATGTTTTTTTGGAATCCTATCATTAATTATGGTTTTCTACAATAATTTTCATTTTAGATTCATAAATTTAATATAGAAGGATGTGTTCCTTGAGAAAAACTATTTTCCCTGAGTCGAAAGAAGAAAGATATATGTGTGATTAATAAACCGACTCAACAGTAGATTGAATGTTTGACATTATAGAAAAAAAATGTTAATATCTAATTTTTAACTTAATAATATATTTATATTTGTAACAGGCTGCTTTAGAGGCCCTTGATTCCCAGGAACCTGAAAATTTTGGGCCAAATGATCACTTACATTAGGTGTTGGGAGATGAGCACCCAAGTAGAGTACGCTGCTGACCTAGGAAGAGTATAGATCTGATTAGGTAATGGACCTAATCAAGTACGATTTGTAGGGCCACCAAGTTATAGCAGGTTAAGGAATAGGTTGAACATGATGAAAAAAGGGCTATAGAGATGGCATAATAGTCTGCTAGGGCAACCACTGCATTTATGAAACTGATGGATGTTTTACTTCCAACACTTCAACCAGAGGAAAATACTGATTTTGATGAATAAATATCATCGATTTTTTCTATATATGGTGCACCAAGTGGCAGTTCTAGTGGTGTTTGAGATGACGGTGGGGAGGAGGTCGAGGCGGAGGAGGAGGTCAAGGAGGAGGCCGAGGCGAAGGATGTGTGCAATAAGTAGGTTGAGGCGGAGGAGGAGGGCGATGAGGAGGCTAGGGCTGAGTAAGAGGGCGAGGAGGAGGGAGAGGATGATGATGGGGATAATGAAGAGGATGAGTGTGAGGGTGACGATGATGGTGATGCGGGACAGATTGATCTGTTGCATTTTTGACTGATATTACTGAACTTTGATGTTTCTTTGATTTATTGTTCTCAAATATACGTGTGATTATGTTGGTAAAATTATATTTATTTATTATCTATTTTAATGAAAGTTTAAATTTTTAGTGGAATTTAGAAAATTGATGGTCTGATTAGAAGTTGATATATCGAAAATAATTTTTTAACCATGAATAAATTTACAAAGAAAATATGTAATTACCATCCCATGAGTCAGGGATAGCCCCCCACCCTCCTCCCTAGACCCTGGACAACCCCTTTTAAATCCCCCCACAAAGCACCCCCACCCTCCTCCCTGGACCCCAGACAGCCCCTGGACAACCACCCAGACAGACCCCCACCCTTATCCTTGGACCCCAGATAGCCCCCATCCTCTTTGGACCTTGGATAGCCCCCACCTTCCTCCCTGGACCTAGTATGACCCCCAGAGTGCCCCCCGGACATCCCTCGGACATCATCCCCCCTAACAGACCCCCACTCTCATCCATGCACCTCGGACAGCCCCCCGGATAGCCCCCCGAGAGCCCCCACCCTCCACCCTGGACCCCGGACAACCCCCTCCTCCCTGAACCCTGTACATCCCCCCAACCTCCTCCATGGACCCCGGACAGCCCCCAGACAACCCCCAGGACAGCCCCCCAGGTACCCCCCCCCCCCCCTCCCTCTTCCCTGGACCCCAAACAGCCCCATATACATCCCCACACCCTCCTCCCTGGACCCCAAATAGCCACCTCCTCCCTAGACCATGGACATCCCCCCACCCTCCTACCTAGACCCCGTACAGCCCCTGTATAGCCCCCTGGATAAACACCTAGACATCCCCCCCCCCCTCCCCGGACATCCCCCCAGCATCCCCCCACCCTCCTCCCTTGAGACAGTCCCCCCGGACAACCCCCACCCTCCTCCCTGGACTCCGACATCCCCCCTCCTCTATGGTCCCTGGATAGCCCTCATCTTCTTTTCTGGACCCCAGACATCCCCCAACTTCCTCCCTGGACCCCGGACACCCCCCCCCCCCCTCCTCCCTGGACACTAAACATCCCCCACCCTCCTCTATGGACCATGGACAACCACCTAGGCAACCCCCCCCCCCCCCTAGAAAACCCCCATGACAGCCCTCTACCCTCCTCCCTGGTCCCTGGAAAGCCTCCTGGACAGCCCCACATCCTCCTCCCTAGACCCCAGACAGCCCCCAACCCTCCTCCCTGGACCATAAACACCCCTCCCCCCCCCAACCTGACATCCAAACATTGGGAGAGCGGAGATTCATCATATATAAAGCATCCCAACAATTCACGAAAGGCTAAGGACCAACTACATTGATTCTTGAGACAACTGCACTCTTTATTCGGCGTCTTGGATCCCAATCTAAGCTCTCTTTAAAATGGACACCCTTTTATGTAAAAAAACTTGCATATGTAATAGTGAACAAACATATTTTTATTGTCTAGATACTTTAGCACAAGGATCCATGGGTCATTTATGACATGCACAAGTCAACCCCGCCTCAATCTGAGGCATGGTTTGGCCAGTACCACTCAAAGTGTCTCACTTTTATTTTAATTGGACTACATTTTAAGTGAACACAATAACTCGCATATAGAAAACCAACCAAATGCATTTAGATTCTATTGAAAGTTTAGGAAAACAATCCATGCGTCATTTGTGATGTTTACGTTTCAACCCTGCCTCAATACGAGGCACGGTGTGGCCGATACCACTCAAACTGTCTCTTTTTTTTAATGAAGAAGACTTCAAGTGAAAACAACAACTTACATATGAAAAGACAAAAAACCACATTGTTAATCTATTTATACTTTAGTAAAATGATCCATGTGTCATTTTTTACGTTTACGAGTCAACCCCGCTTCAATCTGAGACATGGTTTGGCCAGTACCACTAAAATTGTTTCACTTTTATTTCAAATGAACAAGATTTTAATTGAAAACATACAACTTTCATAAAGAAAAGCGACCAAATGCATTTTTATTGTATTCATAATTTTGGAAAATGAACCATCGGTCTTTTTTGATGTGTACAAGTCAACCGTATTTCAATTCGAGGCACAGTGTGGCCGGCATGACTCAAAGTGCCTATATTTTGATTAAAATGGACATGGTTTTAAGGAAAAACAACATAATTATGTAAAACTAACTAAACATCTGCTGTTTGTGTTGATAAATTAGCACAAGGATCCATGGCTCATTTGGGACTTGTACAATTCAACCTAAACTCAATCAGAGGCACAGTGTGGCTGGTACCACTCAAAGTGTCCCACCATTATTTGAAATGGACAACATTTTAAGTGAAAACAACAATTGGTATACGTAAAATAGAATAAACACATATTGATTGTTTTGATACATTAGAAAAAAGATCCATGGGTCATTTTTGATGTGTACGAGTCTACCCTGCCTTAATCCAAGGCATGGTGTGGCCGGTATCACTTGAAGTGTCTTTTTTGTTTAAAATGGACACCCTTTTAAGTAAAAACAACTAGCATATGGAAAACCGACCAATATTATAAGGATTGTGTTGATACTTTAGTACAAGTTTCTATGGTTCAGTTTTGACATGTATGAGTTTTCTCTGCCTCAACCTGAGGCACGGTGTGTCATGTACCACTAAATGTGTCTCACTTTTATTTGAGTTGGACAAAATTTTAAGTGAAAACAATAACTGGAAGATAGAAATCTGAACAAAGGCATTTAGATTCTATTGATACGTTAGTAAAATGATCCATGGGTCATTTATGAAATTTAAAAATCAACCTTGCCTCAATATGAGTCATGGTGTGGTTGGTACCACTCAAACTGTCTCACTTTTGTTGGAAATGGAAAAAAATTTAAGTGAAAACAACAACTTGCATACGGAAATCCAACCAAACGCATTCAGATTCTGTTGATTCTTTGTAAAAACATCTATGGGACACTTTTGATGAGTACAAGTCATATTTTCCTCAATACGAGGCACGGTGTGTCCGGTACCACTCAAATATTCTAACTTTTATTTGAAATGGACACGATTATACGTTAAAACAAAAACTAGTATATAGAAAACTGACCAAACCCATTCAGATTCTATTGTGAGTTTAGGAAAATGATCCATGGGTAATTTTTGACGTGTAAGAGTAAACCCTACCTCAATATGAGGCATAGTGTGGCTGGTAATACTCAAATTGTCTCACTTTTATTTGAAATGGACAAGATTTTAAGTAAACAAACAAGTTTCATATGGAAAAATGACCAAACGGATTCGGATTCGGTTGATACTTAAGGAAAACGATCCATGGATCATATGTGACATGTACAGTCAACCCCACCTCAATATGGGGCACAGTGTGGCTAGTATCACTCAAAGTGTCTCTCTTTTGTTTACGATGGACACTATTTTATGTAGAGACAATAGACATTGGGAAAACTGACCCAACAAAATATTATTGTGTCGATACTTTAGAACATATATCCATGGGTCATTTATGACATGTAAGAGTCAACATCGTCTTAATCTGAGGCATGGTGTGTCCAGTACCACTCAAAGTATCTCAATTTTCTTTGAAATGGACAACATTTTAACTGAAAATAACAATTGGCATATAGATTACCAACCAAACACATTCAGACTCATTTGATACATTATGAAAATGATCCATGGATCATTTATGACGTATAAGAGTTAGCCCGCCTCAAAACAAGGCATTGTATGGCGGTACGACTCAAACTATCTCACAATAATTTTAAATGGACAATATTTTAAGTGAAAACAACATCTTGCAACCGGAAAACCGACCAAAAGTATTCAGAATGTGTTGATACTTTAGAACAAGGATCCATGGTCTAGCCTCACACAATCCACTTCTCATGTGAGTAACTCCTACCCCTATTCTAAAACACAAGAAATTTAATATGCCAATCCCATCCTCAAATAGTGGGTTCTAGGACCAATCAAAAGTCTCTTTAGGAACCCAATACCAAAGACAGAATTGAATATTCATACCCACTACCCAAAATGGGAATTCATCTCACATCACACCTAGGAGACCAAATTACAATTAGCAACATACCCACGTATTCCAATTTAAATATTTATTAAAAACAGGTAGGTTATTCTGGTAACCCATATCATATGTTGAGATTGGCCAATATTTCCCACTAACACATCAAGAACCATTTATACATGGATACATAGTCATTAGAAGAATATAAACATCGCATGCACTTCGTATAAGTAATCCTATGTCTAATCACACGACCACTACCATTGTCTATCTTATGGGTATCATGATCCTTGTCCAATCTAACCATGTTTTTTTGTTGGTTTTAAGATAGTCAAACCAATACCATGAGTAAAAATCCCATGTGTTTCCTATAATATGTTAGTGTTTCTCTTGTGTGTATTGGTGTTTTGGTTTGAGTGGGAGTGAATTCTAAATTTTGAATACTGTTTTGAGTGTTATGGCTTTTCAAGTCTAAATTTTTGAATTCTGGATTTATTGGATTCTAGCTGTATTGTTAATGAATTTTAAATGTTGAATATTGTTATGTGTATTGGATTCTGGATGTATTGGATTTCAATTTTGTATTGTTGTTATGGGTTTTATAGCAATTCAATTCTAGATGTATTGGATTTTGGATATATTAGATTCTATATTTTTCTATTTTGTTGTGGTTTGAGTGAGGAATGAATTTTAAATTTCTAAATTTCTGAATTCCTGATGAATTTTAGACATCCCATGTACCCTTTTGGATTCTGTCTGTATTTGTTCTTGCAGGTCATGGAGAGTTTCAGGTTGTAGGTTGGAGGTGGCTACTAGCTTCTGCTGCTATGGAGATGCAACATATGTATACCAACTGTTTTCAAAACCAATGGTATAGCCCTTTGATGTATATTATACCAGCAGTTTTGTTATAACTGTTGGTATAAGCATCTACTAATGGCTTTGAAAACCGTTGGTATATCCATTGGCTGTATATTTTACACTATATAGCAACAGTTCTAAACCGTTGGTACTAGGGTAAAATATACAAACTGTTTGTGAAATTGTTGGTATATCTCTTACTTTAACACAAATACCAACGGTTTACAAAGAACCGTTGGTATAAGCCTATACAAATGGCTTACTTGGCCATGGTTTGGGAAACTGTCGGTATATAATATACCAACGGTTTCCCAGCCGTTACCAATGGTTCAAAAATGTTGATAAAGGGTAAAATTCTAGTAGAGTATTAAATCATTGATTTCCTTATAATCAATGAAAATATAATAGTTCCATCATTCTTCATAATGAAAAGAACCTCAGATACCCTAGGTAAAAATCTTTGGTGTATACATCTGTTATCACACAACTCCTCTTGTTGTTTCTTCAACTTCTCTATTTATATAGTGTCCATTATACAGATAGTATTCAATATCAGTATTCAATCATGAATTAAATCAATAGATAGATAAACTTCACACCCAGGGTTATGTACATGCAATTTCTAAGGAAATATAAAAATGCATTATTAATAAATAGGTGCATAATCAATTTGATTATTACTTTATTAATATATAGATATTATTTTTATCTTATTCGACGAGAATATATTTTAGAAGAGCTACTAGTTGTGGATCTAGACATGACTCAGATTATTAATTTTCTTCTTTATAGATTAATATTTATATGTCTTTATCAAAATTCACAATTTCCGAATTCTTGTATTATTTATTTGCATGATATTTTATAATAATGTCAACACTATGATTTATATCTATTTAAACCATAGTTATGAAAATATTTTCACTAAATAAATAAATTTTATGTTCCATTACATTGTCATTTTGACACATTCTTATTGAATTATGAATTCTACTTGAAGTTTTTACTGAATAACTAGTTCTTAATGTGATAGGAAAATATCTAATTTAATATTAATCAAATAATATATAATAGAGTGAAAGAAACCATGATCATATAATGAAATAGTAAAATTTGATTCTATTATTAAGGTACCTTCCACCACAGCATTGGATACATCCACTGATTCTGTAGTGATCACATAATTTTGTCCTTCTTCCCATGGCCTCTTCTATGGTTGTTTTGGTTGATGATTGGGGAATTTAGTTTCATATATCCATAACCCCCTATATTAGAAACACTGAATAGTAGTGTTTTCATTATTCCTTAATAATTAAATAGCATGAAGACCCTTATCTGCACACTCATAACAAAATCACATTCCCTTTAACCATTTCCCAAGTTGATTCTTTTCACATTTATCACATGTTGGTAATTACATTGTTATATTATTCTTCAACAAAAAATTTGTTTTTTATTGGTTCTATGTGGACATTTTATAATATTTATTTCCATTAGAAATAAATAATAATGAAAATTCCTTCTCCAATTTTATGTCACATAAAACTATTTCATCATATGATGAGAATATTTTGGCGACCAATTCCATTAGATAATTTCCCTAAAATTTTCAAATAATTGAAAAATCATGAATATTATGTTCTATATGTAATTCATAACATATCTGGATAACCTGATAATGGACTCATCATTCTCAAAAATTATTTCTTCTTCCTTTTTTTAAGTGTAGGATCATTCCCTTCATTTATGTTTTTTCCAATGAGATAAATATTTTTTGAAGTCTATCTTATTAAAATCTATCAATCCCATGACATTGATTTCCTCTTCCTTCAAGTATTTTAGATCATCAAACAACATTGATCCACAACTCTTTTGGGACAATATACAATACAAGTAACCTTTCCCTTTTCATCACATCATAAGGACATAAATATCTTCTCTAAATGATTAATAAATTTCTCATCTTACTTTGGATTAGTAGTTCCACCATGAGATGGGGGATTATATAGAATGATGCAATAAAGCATATGAATATCATAATTTTCAATTGGTTTCTCCATACAGAAAATTTTATTTATAATAAAATCATTATGATTACCTAATATAGTCATGAACTGGTTACTTCCAATGTCATTTGTGTTATCTTTCTCAATAAGACAATCTCTATATTGCCCATGAGTATTTATAACCTTCATCCATCCAGGTTCCATTTCTAAACAATGAAATATATTTTGTAATAGGGATAAAATTAAGAATTTATAAACATAATGAATAATTCTAAACATGGTGTAACACTAGACATAAATAAAAATAATTTATACATCATTTATATCAAAATAATGAAGATAGTTTTATTGGGGAAGAATTTTTTTTTAAATATATAATAATATATTATAAAGAAAATGTGAGCTATCTTAATCATATCCACTGAGAGTGTCAATATAGGTATTGAATAAGGAACATTTTTTCCATTAGGTGGTGATTGGGTCAAGCCGAATGTTTCTTTTTTGAAGTTATTACCCATAGTAATCTATTTTATAGAACTAAATCATCTTTTAGTATCAATAAATAGATGTATATATAAGAAAAATGATAGAATTTATTCCTTAAAAAAAATTAGTATATTCATCTATACATATCATCAATTTATATCACAATGTTATCATTCCTAATATATTTTCTCCTTAATCTAATTCCCATGGTTTCTAATAAAATTTCTATGAAACCAACTTTAACGACCTCAACTCCAGTAACCCTATTCCAGTTCCTACTTTATTACATTTTAATGGATAAAAGGGGTAAAAATATGAAGGATTGAAATTTATAATAGTTTTGGAGAATGAGATACATACAAGATACTCAGTTAACATAAAGAAATAAAATACAAATCATAGTAATGGAAAACATTTGGCATACTTGAAATCACTCCAAGAATTATTCTTCATCACATGGGGTAATAAAACAAAATAATGGTGAGATCATATTCTTTATAAGGGTTCCCTAAAATGGAGTATACAATGAACCATTAAATAATATTAAATATGGAATGTTGATTAACTAAAAAAATCCATTTAATTAATGATGTAATGTCATAAAGCTCTATGGCCCATTCCATTGGTGAATTCTGGAGTGTGTGGTGTTCTAGAAGGTCAAGGTGGCTTATCTCCAACACATTACCAAATTTCTAGTTCTGTGAACAGTGATTCCAGTTTTGTGAATAGTAACGTCGACAACGATGTCCGCACCAGCATCGGTGTCTGTGTCGGTACCAGTGGTGGTGGAAGAATGATCATTAGTGTTGGTGTTATCACTAGTGTTGGTGTCATCACCATCATTTGTGTGAGAACCAACATCTATTTTGGTGTTAGCACTAGCATCAGTGTCGGTGTCAGCACCAGAAATTATGTTAGTGAGTCATTCTGTGAATAGTTCCATTAGTGTTCGTGAGTCATTCTATGAAAGGTGACATCAGTGTCGCGGAGTATTTTTTTGAATAGCATCATCAGTGTCGGTGATTAATTTTGTGAATATTGTTATCATTGTCGATGAGTCATTTTTTCAGTAGTGTCATCAGTGTCGTAGAGTCATTCTATGAACAACGCCATTAGTGTTGGGTATTCATTCTGTGAACTATGTCATCAGTGCCAATGAGTAATTTTGTGAACAGTTCCATTAGTGATGGTGAGTCATTCAGTGAACATTTACGTCAGTGTCTATGAGTCATTCTGTGAATTGTGCCATTGGTGTCGTTGAGTCATTCTGTGATAAGTTCCATAGGTGTCGGTGAGTCATTCTGTGAACATTTCCATTAGTTTTGGTGTGTCTTTCTCTGAACAATGTCATCTGTTGTGGTGTGTGATTTCATAAATAGTGTCATCAGTGTCAGTGAGTCATTCTATGAACAGTGTTTCCAGCATCGGTAGATAAATTGTGTTTCTAGCTTTCTATTGTTTCTCCTCTTAATCATTTTCTTTGATGATAAATGCATTCAAGGACTTGTCTTAAGGGATTTAAGGTCGATTCAAATACATAACTCCTATGGGAATTTTTCTATGGATCGGGATGTCTTTACATGGTAAAACCGTGTGGTTTAATGTGATCTGCTTTTAATTGAAAATCTTGTGTATCTTAAACCACTCCTCTAAAAATCTTTTAAAGGTATGAGATATATTCCTCCTTTGTTCTACCTCTGTGTTCACTAGTATAAGATGCTCGAACGTTTCCTTCCTCCCATAGAAGTGGTGTGATCGAACTCTAATCCTTATATCGTTTCCCCTTGATGTTTTTTCCTACTGTATGCACACCCCATGTTTTGGTGAAACTAGCAAGTTTCCATCCTTCATTGATAGAAGTTATGATCAACCTCTATTATTGTCTTTTCATGGATCATTCTCCTCCTGTTTCTCCTTTCCATGTTATATAATGTGATCTCCATGCTTCTAATAGATTTTTCTTGGCAGTATGATGGTGCGATCGTGACGCGACATCCTCGGATGGTTGTAGTTGTCACGGGGGAGGAGATTGAAATCTTTTGTGTGGATTGTTCTCATATAATGAATGTTAAGAACCTTATACGGTAGGTCATTCATTGCTTCTCTAATAATTTACGTGAAAATGTATAGTTAACATGTTTTATCCCAATAGATGACGATTTAACTGAAATGACAAATATTTGAACCGGATAAATAATTTTACATTGATCATATGTCATTGCCACTTGTTTTTCTAGATAGTGTGATATATATTATTTCATTGTTTATAATTTTGTTCTTAATGAAAAATGGTAATGAATATAAGACGGGATTAATTATAAATTAATTGTCAATGATAACGAGGCATGTAAATGAATCTGGTTCTTCTTGTTGTAAATTGATGTAAATCAAATTTCAGTAGTAATCATGTTTAATTATATGTTATGTCTAACTATTTAGGTTTCCCGTCATTGGAAACTATGAATAATAAATCAGTTAATTCAATATGGATTAAATAACTAGTAGTTGATAAAATATAATTCCTCATAGGGTTATGTATGACAACCCTGCTTTTTATTACAACTTAAACATGCTTTATTACATAAAACATCACTTGATACAACAAAGAAGATCGAGAGGTTTAGTGTCTTTGGGGCTTAGGATCATTACATAAAAACTTTAAACTTGAAATACAACATCCTTATTGAAAACTTCCTTTACATGACCACTACATTCCTTCGTACTTAGCATTGCATGCGATAACCTGAGGACATGTATAAGAAAAGGGTGAGCTATAAAGCCCAGTAAGGGAGTACACAATGAATAAAATGAGGAGTACAATACATGTTAGGAAATAGGCATATCAATAGAGCATAAGAGATACATGAACATAAAGGCATGATAAAGCATGATAATCATAACATGGAAATGTGGCAACAATACTTAACATTGAATTAGCATGAGCCAAGGCTCATTGCACATAGAGCATGAGTAAACCCTCATTTCACTTGAAGCACAAGCAAACCCTCATTGCACTTGAATTAGCATGAGTCAACACTCATTGCACATGACGTATCATGATGCTATACTTTACCCAATGCATTGGAGCGCTATCAGGGCGCACCCTTCTTAAACATTTCATTTCATGCATAAGTGTGCCACATGGATCATAAAACATGGATTCATAAAACATAATCATTTATTCCACGATAAAGGAATGTGGAATTCATACATGAAAATTTACAATCAATAAGTAAATGTGCATAAAGGTGAATACCCTTGATGGAGAAATGGGCATGGTATTCACTACACAATGATATTGGCTTAGAAAATCGGTGTGATTTCGGCAGCGTAACGGCGTGACATAAGAATTCATAAAAAAGGATGATGAGAGAGAAAGGGGTTCCTCATCATATTTACATGCAATGGACAGTAAGAAGTTCATATAGATACATGTCCCAACAATTGAAAAGGAATTTAGATTCATGACACAAAAGTATTTCTTGAATATAAAAGAGGAAAAAAAAGGTTCCTTTCGGAATTTCGGCATAGTAATGGGTGTACATGGGAGGAATTTAATGAGAGAAAAAGGGGTATCCCATAATTCAAACAATAAGAGGGCAGTATGGGAGAGGTGTGAAACCATACCCCAACATTCATAAATGAAATTAAAAGGGCAATACAACTTAAAGAAAATTGACAAAAATGAGAAAGGAAGAAAAACCATTACTTGGAAGTGTGCTTCCAAAGGCTAGAGAGAGGCTTGTGAGAGGCTTCTTGGGAGCTTGGGGCACCTTGAGAGGATTCTAGAGAGAGTAGGGCAGAGGTTGGACGAACTTAAAGGGCTTTGGGTGAGGAGGAAGTGGGAGCTTGGGTGGGTTTATATAGGAAAGGTGAGAGAATTCTTTATTATTTAGGTTTGGGACCCCTTATATTAAAATAATCCAAACCACAAACCATCCCATGGTATTTGCCCATGGTTTCTGGAAAAGGAAAGAGGAAAAAAAAAATTTACAAGGCCAAGGTCAGAAATTATTAAAAAATTTGGGTTGCTTATGTGGAGGTGAGTCACACTCCCATGGAAATTAATTTAAAAAGGCAAAGTGTTGAATAAGTCTTGAGGGCTCCATTAATGCTTTGAAAAGTGAGTCAAACAAAACCAGAACCTCATTATTTTAATGATAAAACACATATTGGCCGAAAATAAGGATTACAGTATTTTATTACATCACTATTGGGTCATTATGATGTCATAAAACACATTATATATTTAAATGGTATTTAATTTTTACCCAAAAATTTGACTGTCTCAGAAAATTATGAAAAATTCACCGTTGGATAATTTCGACATCCTGATTCCAAAAATAATATTTATTTTATCTAAATAATTTTCTAAATATGTGAATTTTCACTTTTAAAATAAAAACCGACATTTATAAAAAATTCACGGGTTTTGACAGAAATGGCTTTCAAACCTTAATAAAAATTTTAATTGCATTCATAAAATTATAAGATCATTTATATTTAATAAAAATTAATTTAATATTAATAATAATATTTTATTAAAATATTATTTAATTAAAAAATCCTTTAATTTAATAAAATATAATTCTTAATTAAATAATAACTAAAAACACCGTTTGTACTTTAAAAACTAATTACAATGTATCAAAAATGACTATAAATTATATTCATTATTATATACAAAAATAATTTACATGAACATGGTGCTACTTATTTGTTACATAACCCCTTAAAATAGACTCATAAGACCTAAGGGTAAGGTGTGCGATAGTGACAGACTCTTGGGGTTGCTCGGATAACATCGCTCGAGTGGTAATCTCTATCAACTTCCATTTTTCCCGTAGACGATCACGTTCGAGCTTGACTTGATGAAGCTCTGCTTGGGCTTGGTCAAGGGCAAAGCCCAAAGACGCCACCTCCTTTCTGAGCTCCGACAAATGGGCTTCGTAAGGGGCAATTCTACTGGGTGAGGCCATCGCTTCCTTTGTCTGAGTAGAAAATTGGTTCGTTAAAGCCTTATATTTAAACTACCCAGATGATCACTGTTCAATGGCTATAAATGTAACGGTCACAAATCTTAACGTTAAACTAAAGAAGTTGACATCTTATAAAAACATAAAGAAACCTTTAACTGGATCAAGAGGGATTTTCCATTAATGAAATTTTGGGTCGTTACAACATTCCCCCCTTAAGAAATTTCGCCCTCGAAATTTTCCTTTTCCCACACTAAAACAAATGTGGGTAACTTAGCTTCAACATATCCTCCGACTCCCAATTTGCTTCTTCAAACTTGTGGTTTCTCCACAACACCTTGATGAGGGGCATTGTCTTATTTCGTAGAACTTTTTCTCTATGATCCAAGATCTTTACTGGTTGCTCCTCATAAGAAATACCGTCTTCTAATTGTACCACCTCAGAAGAGAGTACATGTGAAGGGTCTGGTATGTACTTCCTTAAGAGGGATACATGGAAGACATCATGCACCTTGGCCATAGTAGGTGGAAGTGCTAGTCTATAGGCCACAGCCCCAACACAATCAAGAATCTCGAAGGGGCCGATGTACCTTGGACTTAACTTCCCTTTCTTTCCAAACCTCATGACCTTCTTCCACGGAGATATGCGTAAAAACACCATGTCTCCGACTTTAAACTCAAGGTCTCGTCGACGATTATCTGCATAACTCTTCTGTCGACTTTGGGCTGCCTTGATATGCTGCTGAATGGTTTTCACCTTCTCCACCATTTCTTCGACCATTTCTGGTCCAAGCAGCTTACGTTCACCGACCTCATCCCAACATGCCGGTGTTCTACACCTTTTCCCATATAGGGCTTCATATGGTGCCATTTGGATGCTCGAGTGGAAACTATTATTATAAGAGAACTCAACTAGAGGAAGATGTTGATCACATCCTCCTTTAAAGTCCATTGAGCACGCTCTCAATATATCCTCAAGTGTTTGGATGGTCCGCTCGGATTGGCCATCAGTTTGAGGATGATAGGCCGTACTGAAGTTCAGTTCAGTATTCAGAGCATGTTGAAGACTCTTCCAAAACTTAGAGGTAAATCTTGGATCTCGGTCAGACACAATAGATAGTGGTACTCCATGCAACCGTACCACTTCCCTGATATATATATGTGCCAGTTGATCCAAAGAGAAATCCTCTCGAATAGAAATGAAGTGTGCAGTCTTTGTAAGACGATCCACAATAACCCAGATTGCATTGTTGCTTTTGGATGTCCTTGGAAGTCCAGTGACGAAGTCCATGGTGATGTTATCCCATTTCCATTCTGGTATGGGCAATGGTTGCATCATCCCCTTAGACTTCTGCCTCTCTGCCTTCACTTGCTGACACACCAGGCACTTTGATGTATATTCGGAGATCTCCTTCTTCATATTATCCCACCAAAAGTTTTCTCGGAGATCTCGATACATCTTTGTGCTCCCTGGGTGAATAGAGAAATTTGAACTATGTGCATCATCCAAAAGTTCCTTCTTCAGCTCCGAACTTGATGGGACACATAGTCTTTTCCCAAACCGCACAATTCCTTCTTCATTAACATTAAACTCTGAGGATTTTCCCTTTTTGATAGCTTCCACTTTTTCCTGGATTCTCGCATCATCCTTTTGAGCATCCTTTAACCTTTCCAAAAGAGATGGTTGAGCAATCATTTGTGAAAGGATTGATGATGTTCCCTTCTTTATGATTACCACGTCCATCTTCATCAAGTCTAAGAAGATTGGATCCTTCTCAATTCTCATCATTGATAGAATTGCTGGATCCTTTCTACTTAGGGCATCCGCCACCTTGTTCTCCTTCCCAGGATGGTAATGTATTGAACAATCATAATCCTTTATGAGCTCTATCCATCTTCTCTGGCGCATATTAAGCTCTTTCTGTGTGAATATATATTTAAGACTCTTGTGGTCAGTATATATCTCACATTTCTCTCCATAGAGATAATGCCACCAGATTTTCAAGGCAAAGATCATCGCCGCCAACTCCAGATCATGCGTTGGATAGTTTCGCTCATGAATTTTCAACTGTCTTGAGGCATAGGATATCACTTTATCATTCTGCATTAGCACACATCCTAAGCCCTTCTTCGAAGCATCACTGAATACCACAAAAAGCTCCCCACTTGTGGGTAAAGTGAGCACAGGTGTAGTGATAAGCCTCCTTTTAAACTCCTTGAAGCTTTCTTCACATTCATCACTCCAAGCAAACTTTACTCCCTTTCGAGTTAGCTTGGTAAGAGGGTTGGACAATCGTGATAAGTTTCTCACAAATCGTCGATAATATCTAGCTAACCCCAAGAAGCTACGGATATCAATTACCGATGTTGGCCTCGACCATCCCTCAATTGCATCTGTTTTGGAGGGGTCCATAGATATCCCATTGCTTGTGATGATATGGCCCAAGAATGAGACCTCCTTCAACCAGAACTCACACTTGCTGTACTTGGCATAGAGCTTCTCCTTGCGCAAAGTCTCCAGTACAGTTCTTAAATGCTCCTCATGGTCCTCCTTGGTTTTGGAGTATATTAGAATATCATCTATAAAGACTACCACAAATTTATATAGGTAATCTCTAAAGACTCTATTCATCAAGTCAATGAATATTGCTGGATCATTGGTGAGTCCAAAAGGCATTACTATGAATTCATAGTGCCCGTACCTTGTACGAAAAGCAGTCTTGGGGATATCTTCCTTCTTCACCCTTACTTGATAATATCCCGACCGCAAGTCGACCTTGGAGAAGTATTGTGCTCCATGCAGCTGATCAAACAAGTCATCGATTCTTGGGAGAGGATACTTGTTCTTTATTGTGATTTTGTTAAGTTCACGATAATCGATGCAAAGCCGCATTGACCCATCCTTCTTCTTGACGAAGAGGACTGGTGCACCCCATGGTGATGCACTTGGGCGTATAAACCCTTTATCCAGATTCTCCTGTAGTTGTTTCTTCAGTTCTTCAAGCTCAACCACAGCCATTCTATATGGAGTCTTGGATATTGGTAGCGCCCCAGGTATAAGTTCAATTGAGAACTCAACATCTCTTCTTGGAGGAAGACCAGGAAGTTCCTCGGGAAATACTTCAGCGAATTCCCTCACAATAGGCATTTCTTCAAGGGTGGTTTCTTCCTTGGACTCAATCATCTGAGCCAGATATGCGTGCTCATAAGGCAGTAATATCCATGCTTGAGATGATGGAGCTAAAGGAGATTCATCTTCCTCCTGACACTTGTAAAGAATCGGGGGTCGATTCTCCATATGGAGTGTGATTTCCCTCTCCCGACAATTTATGTTGGCTCTATATAAGGAAAGCCAATTCATGCCAAGAATTCCATCAAATTCCACCAAAGGGAGTATGAAGAGGTTCGCCGGGAAATTCAATCCACAGATTATAACAGGGGAGGACTTATACTCATGGGATGCAATGATTGCCCCATTTTCCGTACTCACCGACATCTTTACTTCCATGATTTGTGGTGGTGCAGGGATTGTTCTACTAAACTTTTGAGATATAAAAGAATGCGTAGAACCTGAATAAAAAAGTACGTTCGCTATTCTTGAATGAATAACTAGCATACCTGTCACCACTTCGTTGTTAGGGTTCACTTCAGCAGAAGTGATGGCAAAATCTCTTCCTTGCTATCTTGGAGGTTGTTGATTGCCTCCGATAACCCTTGGATTAGGGAACTGATTCGCAAAATGACCCGGTTCTTTGCATTTGAAGCATTGAACAATGCGTTGAGGTTCGAACGGAGCGTTCCTCCCCTCCGTCGCAGCCGCGGGTCCTTCTTGCTGACAGTTAACAGCTAGGTGCCCTTCTCTTCCACACTTGAAGCATTTTCTTGTCCCCCTAAGGCAATTTCCAGGGTGCTTTTTTCCACACTTTTGGCAAGTGGGGTGCTGGAATTTCTTAGCGCCGTTGGATTTATCCATCGGACCACCAGCATTGAAGTCCACCTTCCGCTTCTTGTCCCCATGATACCCCTGTGATTCTCCGATCTCCATTTCAACCTTGAGGGCACATCGGACAATTTCCTCATAGCTGTCGAAGTCACGGATCGCTAATGCTTTCCGCAAGCTAGGCTTCAGCCCACCAAAGAAGCGGTCAACCTTGCATTCGGGGGTGACGACAAAGCCGGAAGAGTATCGTGCAAGCCTTGTTAAGTTTGCCTCGTACACTCCCACAGATTCCTCATCTTTCTGCTTGAGGGAAAGGAATTCCCTTTCCATCTTAAGACGGAGGGTGCGTGGAAAATATTTATCGAAAAACATCATCCGGAATACCTTCCATTCCAAAGCCTCGATCTCCTCCTCAGGCTTCGTATTTTTGATCAATGTCCACCATTGATCAGCTTCACCCTCCATACGATAAGCCGCCAGGAGAACCTTCTCTTTTTCAGAGCATTGGAGGATGGAGAATATCTTTTCAATGGAGTTGATTCATTGTTCAGCAATTGTGGGATCAGATGATCCACTAAAAGTAGGATGCCTTTGTCTCATGAAGCTTTCAATAGCAACTTTTTCTTCTTAGGGGGGGTTGAACGTTCCTCTTGACTAGTGTTTCTATTCAAAACTTGAGTTAGCTGAGAGAGAAGCGTGACAATGTTTGCGATTCCCGCTCCCATTGGATTGGGCATCTCATAAGTACAATCATCACACTGATCTTCACAACGGTTGTTAGCCCGAGTTCTCCTATTACCGGCCATTGGCTGGAATAAAAGGAAAGTTAGGGGTAACACATAAAGGGTAATCCAAAGACAAAAGTTGGTGACTTATAAATAAATTTTAATCTCTTTAACTCATGAGTCTATAGGATTCAATCCAGGCTTTTCATGATCTTCCTTCTAACATATATCTATAGTGGAATTTTTCCCTTAATAAGGGTTCATACTAAGATTGTGAATTTATCAAAACATATCCCCCGGGAGTGTCGTAACCAAGAGTGCAGCAAGGCCCGTTGTCGTGCACCAGTTCCCGTTCAAGTCTAGCTCAAAGCGGTGTTTTCGGGTTTTACCCCTAGGATACATCTGTGCTAGAGCCGCCTCTACCTGCTCGTATCCAGACAGGGATGTATTTGTTTGATAAACCACTTACTTAGTATTTACCAAAACTTAGGGATGTTTTTATTATGATTAGTCTTGTATCTAAGGCTTTACTAGGGTTTCCTAATCCCAAAAATAACTAAACCTATCCTCTGATACCAACTATGACAACCCTGCTTTTTATTACAACTTAAACATGCTTTATTACATAAAAATTCACTTGATACAACAAAGAAGATCGAGAGGTTTAGTGTCTTTGGGGCTTAGGATCATTACATAAAAACTTTAAACTTGAAATACAACATCCTTATTGAAAACTTCCTTTACATGACCACTACATTCCTTCGTACTTAGCATTGCATGGGATAACCTGAGGACATGCATAAGAAAAGGGTGAGCTATAAAGCCCAGTAAGGGAGTACACAATGAATAACATGAGGAGTAAAATACATGTTAGGCAATAGGCATATCAATAGAGCATAAGAGAGACATGAACATAAAGGCATGATAAAGCATGATAATCATAACATGGAAATGTGGCAACAACACTTAACATTGAATTAGCATGAGCCAAGGCTCATTGCACATGGAGCATGAGTAAACCCTCATTGCACTTGAAGCACGAGTAAACCCTCGTTGCACTTGAATTATCATGAGTCAACACTCATTTCACATGACGTATCATGATACTATACTTTACCCAATGCATTGGAGCGCTATCAGGGCGCACCCTTCTTAAACATTTCATTTCATGCATAAGTGTGCCGCATGGATCATAAAACATGGATTCATAAAACATAATCATTTATTCCACGATAAAGGAATGTGGAATTCATACATGAAACTTTACAATCAATAAGTAAATGTGCATAAAGGTGAATACCCTTGATGGAGAAATGGGCATGGTATTCACTACACAATGATATTGGCTTAGAAAATCGGTGTGATTTCGGCAGCGTAACGGCGTGACATAAGAATTCATAAAAAAGGATGATGAGAGAGAAAGGGGTTCCTCATCATATTTACATGTAATGGACAGTAAGAAGGTCATATAGATACATGTCCCAACAATTGAAAAGGAATTTAGATTCATGATACAAAAGTATTGCTTGAATATAAAAGAGGAAAAAAAAGGTTCCTTTCGGAATTTCGGCATAGTAACGGGTGTACATGGGAGGCATTTAATGAGAGATAAAGGGGTCTCCCATCATTCAAACAATAAGAGGGCAGTATGGGAGAGGTTTGAAACCATACCCCAACATTCATAAATGAAATTAAAAGGGAAATACAACTTAAAGAAAATTGACAAAAATGAGAAAGGAAGAAAAACCCTTACTTGGAAGTGTGCTTCCAAAGGCTAGAGAGAGGCTTGTGAGAGGCTTCTTGGGAGCTTGGGGCACCTTGAGAGGATTCTAGAAATAGTAGGGCAGAGGTTGGACGAACTTCAAGGGCTTTGGGTGAGGAGGAAGTGGGAGCTTGGGTGGGTTTATATAGGAAAGGTGAGAGAATTCTTTATTATTTAGGTTTGGGACCACTTATATTAAAATAATCCAAACCACAAACTATCCCATGGTATTTGCCCATGGTTTCTGGAAAAGGAAAGAGGAAAACAATATTTTACAAGGCCAAGGTCCGAACTTATTAAAAAATTAGGGTTGCTTATGTGGAGGTGAGTCACACTCCCATGGAAATTAATTTAAAAAGGCAAAGTGTTGAATAAGTCTTGAGGGCTCCATTAATGTTTTGAAAAGTGAGTCAAACAAACCCAAAACCTCATTATTTTAATGATAAAACACATATTGGCCGAACATAAGGATTATGGTATTTTATTACATCACCATTGGGTCATTATGATGTCATAAAACACATTATATATTTAAATGGTATTTAATTTTTACCCAAAAATTTGACTGTCTCAGAAAATTATGAAAAATTCACCGTTGGATAATTTCGACGTCCTGATTCCAAAAATAATATTTATTTTATCTAAATAATTTTCTAAATATGTGAATTTTCACTTTTAAAATAAAAACTGACATTTATAAAAAATTCACGGGTTTTGACCGAAATGGCTTTCAAACCTTAATAAAAATTTTAATTGAATTCATAAAATTATAAGATCATTTATATTTAATAAAAATTAATTTAATATTAATAATAATATTTTATTAAAATATTATTTAATTCAAAAATCCTTTAATTTAATAAAATATAATTCTTAATTAAATAATAACTAAAAACACCGTTTGTACTTTAAAAACTAATTACAATGTATCAAAAATGACTAGAAATTATATTCATTATTATATACAAAAATAATTTACATGAACATGGTGCTACTTATTTGTTACATAACCCCTTAAAATAGCCGCATAAGACCTAAGGGTAAGGTGTGCGATGGTGACAGACTCTTGGGGTTGCTCGGATAACATCGCTCGAGTGGTAATCTCTATCAACTTCCATTTTTCCCGTAGACGATCACGTTCGAGCTTGACTTGATGAAGCTCAGCTTGGGCTTGGTCAAGGGAAAAGCCCAAAGACACCACCTCCTTTCCGAGCTCCGACAAATGGGCTTCGTAAGGGGCAATTCTTCTGGATGAGGCCATCGCTTCCTTTGTCTGAGTAGAAAATTGGTTCGTTAAAGCCTTATATTTAAACTACCCAGATGATCACTGTTCAACGGCTATAAAAGTAACGGTCACAAATCTTAACGTTAAACTAAAGAAGTTGACATCTTATAAAAACATAAAGAAACCTTTAACTGGATCAAGAGGGATTTTCCATTAATGAAATTTTGGGTCGTTACATTATGAGTTTACATCATTCCTTTTTAGGGGCCAAGAGCCCAGTTGACTTGATGTTTTTTTCCTACTACATTTGTTGTTATGAGATCCTGGACAGTAGTTCTGATATGTTGGGGTAGGGAGGCCCATTGGTTGTGGTAGCAATTGATGCCTATAGTGGGTAGATGCATCGTTTTATGCATATGGGTGTTAGGGAGGACATTGGAGATGATGAAATGAGTTAGATGTGAATGTTTGGAAACTTGATGAATCTTGTTGGTTTTTAGCTGCATTACATTCCCCACATCTCAAGGAATCTTGTCTCACTTACCCTACTTACAAAAGGGGCTAAGAGGCATGGGGTATTCCACGTTCTTTCTGTGTTTAGATTCTCGTGGGTGGATGGGTATACACTCATTCTATAGGTGTCAAAAACATTACAGGTAGTTCAACTACCCACCATGTCGAACTTCCCTATGTTTAGTAGCATAAGAAGTTTTTCAATAATTCTTAGGAATCTGGGTAAGTAATAATTCTGTTAATATATGATTGAATAAATGAGGTTAACCCATATTGTTAGAGCTTAATGGGATGAAATGCTAAGGTTTCAATTTAATGGAATAGTTGACTTTGGGTGTGATGCTAATGAAATATAATGTAGAATTGTTAATGGTTAATTAATGTTTAAATAATTAATTAATTTAATGTGAAACTGATAAAAAGGGAATGAATTAATGTAATAAATCTCTTTAAATTGTTGTGTTCTTATAGAATAACTAGTCTTAGAAGTGGAATTCGGGAGTGTGCGAGACATTAGTTCCAATTGAGTCTAACACTTGGTTATTCCCATAGTGTGTTTGTGAGGTATAATATATTCTGTAATTTTTGTGTTTCTATTTGCTACTCCACCCCTTCAGTTAGGGAAACTAAAACATAGGGGATTCTAAGCCCTGGGGGGGAGAGTTTTCCCCAACATTCTGGTGGGAGGATGGATGACTAACTACCCCCTTTTTCCTCGCTATCTACTCTTGTAATTTACTTGAGATGGTAGTAATAGTGATTAGTTTTCCCCATATATGTGTGTATAGGGCTGTAATGGCTTGTGGTTATTCACACACACACATTTTTGATATAGTTTTTTATGGACTATTATAGGTGTTATGTGTATAGGTTGTGATGTATTAAGGATCCTTACTTGGTGTATTGGATGTAATATATTGTGGTATAATGCCAGAAATATGATACACATTATACGAGCTATGGTGGATCCTAGAAACTACCTTGTTAAATTTGTTGTGTGGATGTGGTGGTTGCACTACCCGAGGATCATGTTGTGGTGCATTGTCCAGGTGTCTGCGGGCATTCCTTTTTGGAGAGAGATGCTTAGGACATGAGACATTGTGGAAAAACATCAAACTAGTGGGGAATTGGTAGTAGGGAACCCATGATATTCTTTTTTATATTATACACTCTGGTATGAAATAATTGGTGAGAGTATCCATGGTGACACGAGTAACATATTATACATGCTTAAGTGATGAGTTATTTTCACATGTTTTTCATTGTTCTTTATCATGATAACATTACTTTTACACAAGTGGATTTAGAGAGGATACTACTCTTTATAATATGATACTCACCCTATGTATATATAAAATGAATTTTGGTCACTTAGAGAAGGTTGGATATAAGGGTGTTTACTACTATCTTGGGGTTGTTGGAGCTGTTTGGGATTAATGGTCGCTACCGTTTTTACTTTCTTTTGTAACTTGCAGTTTTCCCTTTCTGTAGTATTAGTTTTTGCATGAAATTGCATATTTTTATTTGGGATTTATTTTATATTTCAATCTGATTTGGAGTTGTTTCATGTCTATATTATCTCTCTCTTACACATATGTTCTCTTATAGGTTAATTCCTCCTATTTGTGTGATTACTATACCCTTGGTGCTAGTCACCAACCCAGGGCCTAGTTGAGGAGGGACTCGAAGATCATTATTTCCCTTATCACATTGTCCGACTAGGAGGGGTACATCTTATGGGGAGGGGTTGCGACAGAGTGGTATCAACGGCCTGGTTGAGAGGTAAGATGGAGTTTGGTGTTAGGCACAATTGAGGTTGCGTGGGTTGGTAGGGAAACAATGTCAGTCAACATTAGAAAGTGATCTAAGCACTGGATATTAGCTGAGACATAGAAGTTTAGATCCCCCTATGACCTGATGCACAAAGCCTTGCATTCTCAGTGGCTACTAAACTAGGTGATAGTTGTTTCAGGGTAGAGACCTAGTAAAAGATCATGCATTATTCTTATTTTTTGTCTATGTTTGAATTGGTATTCCTTGTTATAAGTTAACCTAAAATGAAAAAAATATTACAATTAACTAATTAATATTGAGTCTTCCATATTCCATGTTTATGATATCAAACTATTTGATATTTTGTAGGTATGGAATCAGGTCGACGTCCTCTCCAGGTTCACATAGAAGATGTCCAACAAGCTGTTCTAGCAGATCATCTCATGGTAGAGGTTGACGATGATGAAACCAGGATAAGGACACTCTGTGAGTGATAGCGCTATAGTCTACACTAGTTTGAGGACTATTTTTTAGATTTAGTAATGAAAGACTAGTTGGAGGAGATTGAGATAAGATTCAGTTCGATTTATGGTCAAGAGAAGCACTATGGGTCATTGGTTGTCATGATGATGTGTGAAGTAGCAAGGTAGTGGAGGTTTTTGTTCCGTGGGGATTGTATGGAGTCATAGATCTCATAGGAGGTGTTTCGAGACAATTTTAGAGTTGATTTTCTTTCTTCGACCTTGAATACGTCGAGTCACCAGAAGCTTCATACCCTTTGACAAGGTAGCTCTAGTGTGAGAGAGTTTGGAATCTGTTTCATGATCCTTTTATGATATGCATCAGACTTATTACCATATAAGGAGGCTAGGTCTAGGAATTTTGAGGAAGCATTACATCCAGATAACCAACTCTAGGTCACCCCATTTATGCTGAAGAAATATATTGATGTGATGGAGAGGGTAGAGGTTGTTAAGAAGATATTGGACCGAACTGTATTATCATGAGAGGGTAGTCCTCATGATTCATCATCAATTAAGGCTGTGGTTTGGTTTCCCATTTTTCTTGAAAGAAGAGTATACGTTCGGCCAAGGGTAGGTCCCAGCTCTCAGCGTCTCGTTTATCTGGGGGTAGAAGATCTTAGGACTATGACAAGGGATCATGAACTTTTTATTATTTTCAAGGAAAAGGTCATCAACAGTGATAGGTCATGACCATTCAGAGTTGTCATCATGCCCCAGGTGTTCCACTCCAGGTTCCTCTGTTTAGGTAGTTCCATCTGAGGCTCTAGAAAGAGGTTCTTGTTGCATTGGATCAACTGAGAAAATATTTGGTTGAAAGAGGACAACCACGTGATGCCCCTCGTCCTTAGAGAGCATAGTGCATCCATGGAATTAGTCATCATCAGGGTTATAGAAGCCATGGAGGAGGTTGTGGTCATCCTCTTGATTTAGCATTGCCAGTTCCATGTGAGCTAGACGTCATTCGAGGTACCATTTTCTTGTTTTCTACATGGGTGTATTCCTTGTTTAACTCAGGATCGACACAATCCTTCATATCAAATGCCCTTTTTCATGCTTTTGGACATGAGGCAGAGAGGTTTCTAGTGCCTTTGGTGTTGACTACGCCATTTGGAGGTCGACCTGACATGTTTGAAGTGTGTAGAGACAATGAGCAAGTGTTGGGGAAACACCACTCTTGGAGAGATTTCTTATGTTTATAGATACAACCATATGATTTCACCCTCAACATGTATTGGTTGAATTTGGTTCAGGATATTGTGTATTACTTCATGAAGTAGGTGGTTTTCTTCAATGCAGATAGAAAGACAACAGTTTTTGTTGAAGAGTGAGACTGTAAGATGGGTCAGAGGTGTGTTGTTTTCTTATAATCCTTTATGGTTGAGATGATGCTAAATTTTTTAGAGGTTCATCAGATGGTGTTTCTTAAGGTCATAGAATGGTACCCTGATGTCTTTCTAGAATAGGTAGTATCATTACCCATCGAGAAGAGATTGATTTTGGGATTGAGCTATAGCCAAAAGTGTGTCCTATATCTATGTATCCATATAGTATGGCCCATTCCGAGTTATGAGAGCTATGTATATAGCTTTATGGTCTATTATAGTGTGATTTTTTTGGCCGAGTGTGTCACTGTGGGGAACACTGGTTTTGTTCGTGAATAAGGTCGATGGATGTTTGTGGTTGTGTATCGGTTATCGTCTCATAAAAAAATGATTGTGACGAATCAGTATCATATTCTATTGTTGATGATTAATTTGATCAACTGAAGGGTGAAAGTTGGTTATCCAAGGTTTAATTATGGTCAGGACACCATCAGATGCGTGTGAAGGATGAGGATAAATTGAAAACTGCTTTCCATTGTAATCATGGGAATTATGAGTTCATTGTAATATCATTTGGTTTGATGAATACCTCAGTTGTGTTCATGGGATTGATGAATGTTGTGTTCCGTGAGATCTTCGATAAGTTTTTGGTAGTTTTCATTGATGATATCCTTGTGCACTCCACATCTGAGGAGCAGCATGAAGAGCATCTTCATGCTGTTTGGGGAGTTCTTATCCAACATTAGTTATTTGGGAAGTTGTCGAAGTATGATTTTTGGGAAAAAGATGTCCATTTCCTGAGGCTTGTTTTATCCCAGTAGGGAGTAGTTTTGGATCCATTTTAGATTGAAGTAGTTGTCTCTTTGGAATACCCCAAGACAATGGTAGAGGTGAGAAGTTTCCTTACTCTCATAGGCTACTACAGGTGGTTCATAGCCAATTTCTCCCAGGTTGCGACTCCTCTAATAGCATTGGCGTAGGAACAATTTGCAATATTGGGAATCATGGTTTACCCAACAGGTGTATACCAATGGTTCTTTTGAACCGTTGGTATAGATGATCTTTACCAACAGTTTGCATTAACCATTGGTAATTATCTATAAAAATTGATTTCTCCCAATGGTTTGATGAAACTGTTGGGAATGATTGGTAGAAAATTAGTTTTCCCAATGTTTTCATCAAACCATTGGGAAAGATGTGAAAAAATAAGTTTTCCCAATAGTTTAATGAAACCGTTGGGAAAACCCTATCTTTCCCAACGGTTTTTAAAAACCATTGTGAAAGATTCCCCACAAACACAAACCACCCGAACCCCCACTCACCCTGATTGTAGACAGAACCTAATTGAGCACTTGAATTCTTCTCGGCCTCGACACTCCTTCCATCCAAGATCCATCTTCCATCAAACAAAATCATATTTCCCACTTCAAATTAGTAAGTGTTAGCTTAGTTTTAGCGTTATTCCTCTATTTTTTTGGTGTTTGATGTTTTGATTTAGGCTAAATTAGGGTTTCTGTATATGGAACCCTTATATATTTTTTTCAGCTTTTTGTTCTACACTACAAACATGGAAATAGGGTCTGTTTAATGGGGTGACATTGTACTTTTTGTGGAATTTATTTTAGTTGAAAATTGGATTTTGATTTGGATGAATTTTTTATTCAATTTGAGGTTAGTGAGGGTGTGCAGATGGGGTTGGGGAGGATGTCGAGGGCTATCCAAGTGGGGTGGGGGAGGGGCAGTCTAGGTAGGGTGGTGGAGGGGGTTGTCTTGTTAGGGTGGGGGAGGGGGCTGGGTTGTCCAAATGGGGTGGGGGTAGGGCTGTTTGGGGTGGGGGTGTGAAGGTTGGGTGGGGGAGGGTGTCTAGGCAGGGTTGTCCAAGTGGGGTGGGGAGGGTGTACATGTGTGGTGGGGGGGATGTCTAGGTAGGGTGGGGGAGGGGTTGTCCATGTGGGGTGACGGTAGGGCTGTCCAGGTGGGGTGGGGGTGGATATTCCGAGTGGGTTGTGGGGGGTAGGGGTGTCCAAGTATGGTGGGGGGGTGGGTTTTCCAAGTGGGGTGGGGGTAGGGCTGTCCACATGGGGTGGGGTTGTTGGGTTGTCCAAATGGTGTGGGGGTAAGGCTGTCCAAGTGGGGAGGGTGGGGTGGGGGTAGGGTTGTCCAAGTGGGGTGGAAACCCTAAATTCAATGTTTTAATTGGGGTGGGTGGGGTGGGGGTTGGGCATTTAATGTGACTTTTCCAAATGGAGGTGCCTTTAGAATACTCCAAATATTTGTTAAAAATTATCAATGGGATTTTATTATTTAAAATGGATTTCGAAAGCTATTTCATATATGATTTAATCTTGAAGAAAGTGGTTTATTAAAATGGGAAGTTTTTTAATAAGGCTTGTGTAATGTATTTTGTTATACTACACTTGTTATGTGACTATGTTTGGTATTAAGTAACACATGAGATAACTGGTGTGCGAGAATGTGTTGTGAAAGAGATACCATCGTTGGTTCAAGATTATATTTACGTTTTGAGCCTATTAATGAATTGTTTTAAAGATATTTTGAGATATTTACCTATTTAATCATTATGTTTACACTGCGTATGGAACATCTACCCTCATTTAATTAGTGAACTAATGTCATTAATTCAAGCATTCATTCTCACTAGAATGTAAGAAATTGAATGATGTAAACCCCTCCTCACGTGATTTCTTACCTTATATAGTGTCCAACATATGAAATACGAGCTTTTGAATTCATCAGTTAACTAGGATCATATTTTCCATTTCCCCCAAGATGACTGAACTAATATAACTTTAGGGTCAATTAGATATGGTTCTCATTGTACGATGTATATTATGTATCCTTCTTGGACAATACTCACGTTAATGATGGTGGGGTGCTTTTCACTACCCATTCTGGCATGTGTAGACATCCATAAAAATGTTAGATAAGTAACAAGTTTAATTCAGTAATGTTGTTATCATGAACATACTTTATTATTAATCTAAAATTTAAAAATAAATTTTTTTGTTTATACATAATAAATTAAATCTTTTTACAAGCCATGAACAACATATTAGTGTAGAAGCCTAAAATTTATTAACCCATGGGGTGCGCTTGACTTGGGGAAGTAATTGGGTAATGAAAGGTTTGGCTATAGAGGTGCCAATAATCAGTTATCGAACATGAGTGAATGATTTGAGATGCCAATAATACATGATGGGACCTGAGGCATGTGCCTCTTATAGACCTAATGAAAATGAATATAAATAAATTTAAATTTAATTTATAAGTACGTGTTCATTACATTATTTTAATAGTTCACTACATCGACTTGAAACATCAACCTTAATTGTTTACATAAATGTATTTTCTATTAAATTTCAATCCTATTGAATTTTTTATGACAAAATGACTTATATAAATTCTTTTTAGAAAATGGATAGAAGTTGTATGTATGAAACCGATCGGATATCAAGTTATTTTCAAAACAATTTGGAGAGCTTTATAGATTTTTCATTTCATAATTCTTCAGATAGTGGTTGCATACACTGCCCATGTTCTAATTGTGTTTTTAGACCTTGGATGAGTAGTGAAGAAGTCAGCTAACACATAACCAAAAATGGTTTTCAAGCAAACTACTTTTTATGGTATCACAATGGGGGGAAAATGAAATCTCAAATTCGTGATGATCGAAATGAAAGGACTGGAATGGATAATTTGTTAGATGATAGGTTTTTGTTTATTAATCATCATGATAAAGAAAGGATTTCGACTCAAGAAAAATTAGATATGAGGACAGCTGATGCATCTAGTGGAAATGATTACATTGATAGGTTGAAAAAATTGAGTAATGATGCCACGACTCCAGTATATCGACAATGCGATAAAATGAAAAAGCTGGAATTTCTAATCCAATTATTTCATGGGAAAACTATGTATGGGATATCTAAAACAGCGATCGATTACATTCTTACCCTCTTGAAGGATTTACTTCCAGATGATGCAGATATTCCCTCAAACCACTATATGGCATAGATGTTAGTTGAGGAACTTGGATTTTCAGGAATCACAATTCACACTTTCCCTAAATATTGCAGTTTATTCTGGGAGAAAACCGCTGAATGAAATGATTTAATAAAATGTGGCACATCCCTCTAGAAGTCAAAATCTGATGGAACACCATACCACGTTCCACAGAAAGTAATGTGACACTATCCATTGATCCCTAGACACCCGAATTTTTTTATGTCTGATGACCTATAAATAAAAATGAGATGGCATGATACCGAGAGAAAGAAGACTAATGATGAGTTGGTTCATCCTGGAGAGGGATTTGCGTGGTAGAGATTTGATGCTCGACATCCTGATTTTGTAGCTGACATTCATAATGTGTGGTTGGGTCTTTCATGTGATGGTTTTAATCCATTTGGGAAGATGCTTACCTCGCACAGCACATGGCCAGTTTTTATACACATTCATAATCTTCCCCCATGGTTGTGTATGAAAAAACCTTTCACTTTTATGAGTATACTCATATCTGGTCTTTTTCATCCCAACATTGATATTGATGTATACATGCAACCTTTAATAAAAGAGTTGATACTTCTTTGGGATGTGGGTGTGCGCACATACGATGCATGTTCGAAAGAAATATTTCAGATGTGTGATGCGCTTATGTGGACGAACAATGATTTTCCGGCTTATGCAAAGATGCCTGGATGGATCACGGAGGGAAAACTGTCATGTCCAGTTTGTATAAAAAATACACGATCCAGATGACTGAAACATCATTGTAGTTTCATTTTTATGGGACATCGATGATTCTTTCCAAAGGATCATCTACATTGAATGAATTGTTGAAGATTTTCTAATACCATAGAGTCCGATGATCCACCTCAGCGTATGTCTGGAACTGATGTGCTTAATGAATTGAAAGATTTCAGTTTTTCATTCGGGAAGGGTTAAATGAAATCTGGAAAGAGAAAGAATGTTTCCACTGAAACTTGTTACAATTGGAGGAAGATGATTATCTTTTCTGATTTTCCTTATTGATCAACCAATTGGTTACATCATTGCTTAGATGTAATTCATATGGAAATGAATATATGTGAAATGTTACTTTCGGTTCTTCTAAATTTCAAGGGGAAGACAAAAGATGATTTATGATCTCGGCGTGACTTGGTGGATTGGGGAATCAGTGAAAATAAATGGAAACTTCCATGTGGTTCTTATGTGATGACACCTATAGAAAAAAAAAATTTTGGAAGTATTAGAGACTATTATAGTTCCTGATGGCTATTCAAGCAACATATCTAAATGGGTCAACAGAAGAGAGTTGAAGCTAAAATCTTTGAAGACTCATGGTTATCACGTTCTACTACATGAGTTGCTTCCAATAGAAATCTTTCATCTTTTTTCAAACAATGTAATGGTGGTTTTTATTCGGTTGTTCTATTTGTTTGGAGATCATTGTGCTAAGAAGTTGTCCAAGTCTTTCTTGCAAAAAGTGATGATAGATGCCCCATTAATTTTGTGTGAGTTGGAGAAAATATTTCCTCCATCATTTTTCACATGCATGCTGCATCTGACTATCCATATTCCTATTGAAATACTTCTCGGAGGACCTGTTTATTTTCGTTGGATGTATCCAACTGAAAGAAATATGCTCACATTAAAGCCTTATGTCCGAAAAAAAAAATCACCCCGGAGGTTCTATCGTGAACGGTTACTTTTCTCAAGAATGTATGGATTTCTACTCGATATATTTTTCTGATCATTCTACAAGATTGAACAGACCAATGAGAAATGAAGAAGAATAGTATGGGCAAATTGAACCCAGTTTTCCATCACTTCCTCAAACAGGAGGAATTCCTGGATCATATACATTGAATACATTAATACACGAAGTGTGGGAGATGGCACATCGCATAGTTTTGTTCAACTGTTATTTGTTCGATGACTATATCAGGTAACTAAATAGATTATGTATATCTTACATATATATCTGTTAAACTATTCATATTTTTTATCTATAGGGAACATAAAACAATGATAAATAGGAAGTATCATTCTTTATCTTTGAGAAGAAGAGAGACTTTGCATAGAAAAGAGTTTTCTTCTCGGTTAAAAATGAAGGTAAAAATATTACTATTTAAAATAATTATATCAATATTTAAATAAGTTTAATAGTAATTTATATTGCAGGTATTGAGTTTTTCTGCTGACTCTATCTCTGGGGAAATAAGAGCTTTGGCTTTTGGTCCTAATATCATGGTTCGTGATTGTAAATCAATTGTTATCAATTGGTACAAATTTATTGTCACTGAACGAGCAAATAACATGGGAACACAACATGATGGTGTTATGGTTACTACCCAAACAGAATTTTATGCTAGTGCATCAGATAATAGACCGCGATTTGAAAATGTGGGTTATTATGGAGTTGTTGAGAAAATAATAATATTGGATTATTACTCTCATGGACGAGTCACAATGATGAAATTCCATTGGTTTGATTCGATGACAAGATATGGCACATTTATTGATTATTTTGGATTTTGAGTAATTAATATGACTCACACTCTTTCTATCGAAGAACCATATGTGTTGGAATCAATGGATAAACATGTTTTTATGTCAAATACCAAATTCAACCTGTATTTGGTGTGATAGTTGAAGTAATTACAAGACATATTTTTTATGATGGTAATGATAGAATCGAAACGTTCCCTAGTGCCATTGGAACCAATCTATTTATTTCTTTTGATAACTCCAATAGCTAAATTTTTAGAGATGATTGTGAACCTGAAGTTGTGGTTGAAAATATATAGAATCATTCATCCATGTTCAAAATTATTTTGGTTTACTTCGTGTTGGGTTTTTAAGGTTGGTAATATTCAAATTGATTTAGTATTGATCACAAAAAATTTTCAGCTGACTTGACCGTTATGTGAATTTTCAATGTTTATTGGTTGCAGTTTTATTTGAATTGCATTTTCTAATTTGGAATTGAACTGTATTCAAACCTTGTCAAACAATATTTCTAAATTGGTGAACATTACAACTTGTATGATTTGTTAAATCCATTCAAGCTCTTATAAAACAATTGATAGCTAAATAACCAATGAATCCACCTATTCCCTCATATATTTAGTTTTTTGGGTTACACATTAGTTTCCTTTTTCTAATTAATTACATATTTGTTTTCAAAAGTAGGAAATGCAGCCAACTGAAGAGAGGCGAAGGAAAAAAATTATGGAGAACAATCGTCGAACAGAGGAGTTGGGAATTCCATCATTAGTTCTCGAAGTGAGTAGTTTATTTCAAATATATATATTCAAACAATATATAATGTCATGTGATTAATTTTTTTGTAATCATTTCTGTAGGATACACCTATACGTTGACAGTTATTCGACAAGGAGCCTTGTACTGGTCCTAGTACTCAGGCCAGTGGTACGAGGAGGGTTCGTACCAGAGGTGGACGAGCAGCTGCGTGTACCCGACTAGACCCCGCCCCTCCCATTGACATGTCATCCTTCCCACATTCTGATCCTGGTGTGTCATTAGGGACTCACTGGATATTTAGTCCTCCCATGTTTTTGCTACCTTCTGCATCTTCTGGGCCGTCATTTTCACATCCCATGATGACTCCCACTCCCCAGTTAGAATTCGTTCAGACAGCTGTCCCATCTTCTTTTCCTTCTACTTCTGTCTGTCCGAGCTTCTATATTCCATCGTGTTCGACTCCTGTTCAACCATATGGTGTTCCATCAATTTTTGGGGATCCAGCGACAGTCAGCGATCAGACCGCTGCATGTATATTTATAGAACTCTAACAAATTTTTATAGAAATATTTATTTTCATTATAACATGTTTGGATAAAATATTTTTTTTTATTTCATGACAAATACATCTATAGAAAGGAGGCATGGTCGGGGGCATACACGCAAGCGTTCGGTGTGTAACCACCACACACAGGTTATGGTGGATTATAATGTAGACAACCAAATGGTTGAGAAAACAGGGCAGCAATGTCGGAGTTTTTTGGCGACGCATTCCAAATACTCTGACATCATTCCTGTTAGCCCGCTATCATAGAGACATTTGCCACATGAGATCATGGATAGAGCGTGGCAGAGATATGGGTAAAAAAATATGTTCTATTTAATGCCATGAATTATTTTTGTATTTATATTAATTAATATTTTGATGTCATCTTTGATTTAATTTTCCCGATGGTGAGGGTGCACGACTGGAACGTCTAAAGGAGTTAGGCGAGCTTTAGAGAGCCCACAAGCTTGAGTTGTATATTGGCTAGGCTGCTAGAGTTCGAATTGAGTTATAAGTGGTACCAGTGGTGGATGATTGTCCTATAGAGTAGTATCTTCAGATGATTACTTATTGGACGATTATCCAGTTTAAGGTATTAATTAAATTTTAGGTATTTAAATAATAACTTTCATGTTTTTCATTAATACCATTTGTTGAATTTTTGAATTTTATTTAGGGATCATCTGAAAAAAATAAAAAGAACATTGATGAAAAAAAATACCTCCACACATTGGGGCGCACTACGATGCTTGATCATGAGAGGAAGTAGGTATGACCATTTTTTATAAGTTTTCTTTACAACTTACACATTATTTTTTTTACTCAATTTTTTAATTGTCTGTTAAACTTTTCATATAAATTTAGTCTTCAATGTCATTTTAGAGGAAAATACAAAATATTGAAGGATGTGTGCGATGATAAAAACTGTTTTTCTCAAGTAGACGGAAAAAGAATGGAATTTTCATCAACGAAGCGTCTCAGCAGCAGATTCTACATTTTAATCTGTTGATTTTATCATTTAATATCTATTTTGTAACTTAATAATATATTTATATTTCTAACAGAATACTTTAGAGGCCCTCGATGCCCAATAACCAGACAATTTTGGGCCAACTGATTACTTATATCAGGTTTTGGGAGAGGAGCATCCTGGAAAAGTACAATGTCGACCTAGGATAGCCCCGACGTGGTATTGGACCTCCTCAGGTATGATTTGTAGTGCCACCGAGCTACAGAAAGTTTGGGCACAGGTAGAATCGGCTGAAAAATGGGCCACAGAGACGACATAAGGGTTTTCTAGGGAAAACAGTGCATTTATGAAATTTATTGAAGTTCTACATCCGACGCGTCCACCAGAGGTCGGCCCAGCTTTTGATGATTATATGTCGTCGATACGTTCTATATATGGATCACTAGGTGGCAGTTCTATTGGTGGTCAAGATGATTTCCTGGCTGACGATGATGATGGCGAGGAGTTTGATGTAGATGAGGTGGGAGAGGAGGAGGGCGAGGTGGATGGCGAGGGAGAGGTGGAGGGCAAGGGTGGGGAAGAGGGCGAGGAGGGCAAGGAAGATGATGTGGACAAGGAGGAGGGTGATGACGGTGATGGTGATGTGGTACAAGTTGATCCGTTACATTTTTGACTAATATTATTGAGATTTGATGTTTAATCTATTCTAGTTGTTGGTTTTATACAGACATGTAGTATAGTATTGAAGTTGAGTTATTTTTATATATTGCTTGTTTTCATGGATGTTTATGTCTTTTAGTGGTTCTCTGTTTGTGAACTCCTTGGACAACCCCCCTTCTTCCAGGACCCTGGAAAACTCCCCACCATCCACCTTAGACCCCGGACAGCCCCCTAGATAGCCCCCAGACCGCCCCCCACCATCCTCCTTGGTCCCCGTACCGCCCCCCGGACACCCCCCCATACAGCCTGGGCTCAATCCGAGTCACGGTGTGGCCGGGATCAGTTTTAGTGTCTCTCTTTTGTTTAAAATGGACAACAGTTTAAGTACCTATGGAAAACCGAAAAAACGCATTTGGATTCCATTGAAACATTAGAAGAATGATTCGTGGGTCATATGTGACATGTAAAAATCAACCTCGCCTCAATCTGAGACATGGTGTGGCCGGCACCACTCAAAGTGTCAGTCTTTTGTTTCAAAATATCATCATTTTAAGTGAAAAACTGCAACTGGAATATGGAAAACCGACCAAACACATTCATATTGTGTTGATACATTTTAAAAACGATCCATGGGTCATATGTGACGGGTACGAGTCAACCCCACCTCAATACGAGGCGCGGTGTGGCCGACACCACTCAAATTGTGTCTCTTTTGTTTAAAATGTATAGGATTATAAGTGAAAATAAAAAATGCCATACAGAAAACCAACCAAATGAATTCAGAATCTCTTGATAATTTATCACAACTATCAATGGGTTATATGTGACATGTACGAGCCAACACGGGCTCAATCCGAGTAGTGGTGCGGCCGGGATCAGCCTAAGTGTCTCTCTTTTGTTTAAAATGGACAACATTTTAAGTACATATGGAAAACCGACCGAATGAATTCAATTTCCATTGAAACATTAGGAGAATGATCCATGGGTCATATGTGACGTGTATGAATCATCCCCTCTTCAATCTGAGAAGTAGTGTGGCAGGCACCACTCAATGTGTCTGTCTTTTGTTTCCAAATGACATCATTTTAAGTTAAAAACATCAACTGGAATACAGAAAAATGACCAAACGCATTCGGATTGTGTAGATACATTATCACAATGATCCATGGGTCATATGTGATATGTACGATTCAACCCTACCTCAATAAGAGGCACGGTGTGGCCGACACCACTCTAACTGTGTCTCTTTTGTTTAAAATGGACAGGATTATAAATGAAAAGAACAACTGGCATACAAAAAACCAACCAAACACATTCAGAATCTGTTGATAATTTATCACAATGATCCATGTGTCATATGTGCCCTGTATGCGCCAACCTAGGCTCAATCTGAGTCACGGTGTGGCCGGGATCAGTCTAAGTCTCTCTCTTTGGTTTAAAATGGACAACATTTTAAGTACATACGGAAAACCGACCAAACGCATTCGGTTTCCATTGAAACACTAGGAGAACGATCCATGGGTCATATGTGACGTGTACAAATCAACCCCGCCTTAATTTGAGATGCGGTGTGGTAGGCACCACTAAAGTGACTGTCTTTTGTTTCAAAAGGACATCATTTTAAGTGAAAAACATTAATTGGCTTACGGAAAACCGACCAAATGCATTCGGATTGTGTCGATACTTTAGAACAATGATCCATGGGTCATATGTGACATGTACGAGGTAGCTCTGCCTCAATACGAGGCGTGGTGTGGCCGACACCACTCTAACTGTGTCTCTTTTGTTTTAAAATGGACATGATTATAAGTGAAAAGAACAACTGGAATACGAAAAAATGACCAAACGCATTCATAATCTATTGATAATTTATCCCAACGTTCCATGGGTCATATGTGACGTGTACGAGCCAGCCCGGGCTCAATCCGAGTCGCGGTGTGGCCTAGATCAGTCTAGGTGTCTCTCTTTTGTTTAAATTGGACAACATTTTAAGTACATACGGAAAACCGAACAAACGCATTCAGTTTCCACTGAAAATTTAAGAGAACAATCCATGGATAATTTTTGACATGTAAGAATCAACCACGCCTCAATCTGAGAAGTTTTGTGGTTGTACCACTCAAAGTGTTTGTCTTTTATTTCAAAAGGACATCATTTTAAGTGAAAAAAGATCAACTTGCATGTGGGAAACCGACCAAATGCATTCAGATTGTGTTGATACTTTAGTAAAATGATTCATGGGCCATTTGAGATGTGTACGAGTCAATCCCGTCTAAATCCGAGATGCAGTGTGGCTAGCACCACTCTAACAGTGTCTCTTTTGATTAAAATTGACAGGATTATAAGTGAAAAGAATAATTGGCATACGAAAAACTGACCAAACGCATTCGGAATCTATTGATAATTTATCACAACGATCCATGGATCATATGTGACATGTATGAGTCAACACTGCCTCAATCTGAGGAACGGTGTGGTCGAGATCACTCTAAGTGTATCTCTTTTGTTTAAAATGGACAACATTTTAAGTATATATGTAAAACTGACCAAACGAATTCTAATTGTGTTGAAAATTTAGAACAACAATCCATGGGTCATATGTGATGTGTAATAAAAAACCCCGCCTCAATATGAGATGAGGTTTGGCCTGTACCACTCAAAGTGTCTATCTTTTATTTCAAAAGGACATCATTTTAAGTGAAAAGCATCAACTGGAATAAGGAAAACTGACTAAACGCATTCGAATTGTGTCGATACCTTAGAACAAAGATCCATGGGTCATATGTGATGTGTACCAGTCAATCCCTCTTCAATACAATTTGTGGTGTGGCTGACACCACTCTAACTATGTGTCTTTTGTTTAAAATGGATTGGATTATAAGTGAAAAGAACAACTGGCATATGGAAAACAGACCAAATGTATTCAGAATCTGTTGATGATTTATAACAATGATAGATGGGTCATATGTGACGTGTAAGAGCTAACTCGGGCTCAATCTGAGTCGTAGTGTGGCTGGGATCAGTCTAAGTATCTCACTTTTGGTTAAAATGGACTACACTTTAAGTACATATGTAAAACCGATCAAACGCATTCTATTTCCATTAAAACATTAAGAGAAAGATCCATGGGTCATATGTGACGTGTACGAATCAACCCTGCCTCATTCTGAGACACGGTGTGGCCGACTACACTCAAAGTGTCTGTCTTTTGTTTCAAAAGGACATCATTTTAAGTGACAAACATCAACTGGCATATGGACAACCGACCAAACACATTCATATTGTGTTGATACTTTATGAAAATGATACATTGTTCATTTGAGACGTGTATGATTCAACCCCATCTAAATCCGAGACGTGGTGTGGTCGGCACCACTCTAACTGTGTCTCTTTTGTTTAAAATGGATAGGATTATAAGTGAAAAGAATGACTGGCATACGGAAAACTGACCAACCGAATTCAGAATCTGTTGATAATTTTTCACAATGATCCATGGGTCATATGTGACATGTACGTGCCAACCTGGGCTCAATCCGAGTCACGGTGTATCCGGGATCAGTCTAAGTGTCTCTCTTTTGTTTAAAATGGACAACATTTTTCGTACATATAGAAAACCAACCAAACGCATTCGGTTTCCATTGAAACAATTGGATAAAGATCCATGGGTCATATGTGATGTGTAGGAATCAACCCTGCCTCAATATGAGACG
The DNA here is from genome assembly GCA_963277665.1 of Viscum album. NCBI lineage: Eukaryota > Viridiplantae > Streptophyta > Magnoliopsida > Santalales > Viscaceae > Viscum > Viscum album. The sequence continues at coordinate 1,076,325,061 of OY728141.1, forward strand.
CGGTGTGGCCGGAACCACTCAAAGTGTTTGTCTTTTGTTTCAAAAGGACATCATTTTAAGTGAAAACATCAACTGGAAAATATAAAACCGACCAAACATAGTTGGATTGTGTGGATACATTAGGAAAATGATCCATGGGTCATTTGAGATATGTATAGGTCAACCCCATCTAAATCTGAGACGCAGTGTGTCCGGCACCACTCTAACTATGACTCTTTTGTTTAAAAAGGACAGGATTATAAGTGAAAAGATCAACTGGCATACGAAAAATTGACCAAACACATTCAGAATCTACTGATAATTTATCACAACAATCAATCGGTCATATGTGACGTGTAAGAGTCAACACCGCCTCAATCTGAGGCATGGTGTCGTCGGGATCACTCTATGTGGCTCTCTTATGTTTAAAACAGACAACATTTTAAGTACATATGGAAAACTGACCAAATAGATTCTTATTTTTTTGATACTTTATCACAATGATCCATGGGTCATATGTGACGTGTATGAATCAACCCCACCTCAATATAAGACGCGGTGTGGCTGTCCCCACTCAAAGTTTCTGTCTTTTGTTTCAAAAGGACATCATTTTAAGTGAAAAACATCATCTAGCATACGGAAAACCGACCAAACGCATTCGGATTGTGTCGATACTTTAGAACAATGATACATGGGTCGTATGTGACGTGTAAGAGTCAACCCCACTTCAATACGAAGCATGGTGTGGCTGACACCACTCTAACTGTGTCTCTTATGTTTAAAATGGACAGGATTATAAGTGAAAAGAACAACTGACATACGGAAAGCTGACCAAACACATTCAGAATTTGTTTATAATTTATCACAATGATCCATGGGTCATATGTGACGTTTAAATGCCAACCCTGGCTCAATCCGAGTCACGATGAGGCTGGGATCAGTCTATGTGTGTCTCTTTTGTTTAAAATGCACAACATTTTATGTACATACAGAAAACCGACCAAACACATTCAATTTCTGTTGAAACTATAGAAGAACGATCCATGGATAATATTTGACATGTAAGAATCAACCCCGCCTCAATATGAGATGCGGTGTGGCCGGAACCACTCAAAGGGTCTGTCTTTTGATTCCAAAGGACATCATTTTAAGTGAAAAACATCAACTAGCATACGGAAAACTGACCAAACGCTTTCGGATTGTGTTGATACTTTAGGAAAATGATCCATGGGTCATTTTAGATGTGTAATAGTCAACCCTGTCTAAATACGAGACGCGGTGTGGCCGGTAACACTCTAACTGTGTCTCTTTTGTTTAAAATGGGCACGATTATAAGTGAAAAAAACAACGGGCATATAGAAAACCGATCAAACGCATTCATAATCTGTTGAAATTTCTGGAAAACTATCCATTGGTCATATGTTATGTGTATGAGTCAACTGTGCCTCAAGCTCAAATCGCGGTGTGGTCAGGAACACCCAAAATATCTCTCTTATGTTTAAAATGGACAACATTTTAAGTACATATGGAAAACTGACCAAATGGATTCTGATTGTGTTGATATTTTAGCACAACGATCCATGGTTCATTTGTGATGTGTATGAGTCAACAATGACTCAATCCATGGCACGGTGTGGCTGGTACGATTCAAAGTGTCTCCCTTTTATTTAAAAAGAACTTCATTTTAAGTGAAACAGTAACTAACATACTGAAAACTGACCAAACACTTTCAGAATATGTTGATACTTTAGGTCAATGATCAATGGGTCATTTGCGACGTGTACGAGTTAACCTCTCCTCAATCTGAGGCACAGTGTGACCGGAATCACTCCAGGTGTATGTATTTTGTTTAAAATGGACATCATTTCAGGTAAAAATATATAGTATACGAAAAACCGATCAAATAATGAATTGAATTCCGGATTCCACATATAATTTTAATCTAAATTTAAAATTTAATTCTAAATGAATTGTGTGTGTTTATAATTACATTATGAATTCTAATTTAAATATGGATGTGTATATTTCAAGGATGCATTATATGTTAAATGTGTATGAATTTGTTCTCTACATGTATGTGTTAGTTGGTTATTTCAGGAACAATAATTGTATATGTATGTGTTAGTTTATTGTAGGTACAATAATTAGATTGAAAATGAGAGAGAATGCAAAAAATGAGACATGCCATGAAAATTGCACAAAATGAGAGTTGTTGTGCAAATTGCAGGCTTCTGTGCAATTTGCAAAGCATAAGCTATTCCAATTATTTCAAACCATTGGCATAGCCTCTCTGAGTTTTTTTACCAACAGTTCATAGAAAAATTGGTAAAAATTCTATCCCAACGGTTTATAAACTGTTGGGAATGAATATAGTGCTTGGTTTCCCCAACGGAGCCAAACCGTTGGGAAAATATATCCCAAACTTTTGGCGCAACCATTAGGATAGGTTCATTTTTCCCCAACCTATCCCAAAGGTTCACTGTAAACCATTCGGAAAAGCTTTTCCAATGACTTACTTCCCTACAGTTTGCAGAACCGTTGGTATAACATATACCAATGGTTCTGCAGCCATTCCCAACGGTTCAGAACCATTGTAAAAACTTGTATTTCTAGTAGTGTTGGCATTCGTGTTGACTGACTACTGTCTGGAATGTTTCGGGTATCTTAAGGAGAAACTATTTTGTTCTCTATTTCTTTGTCTTCCAATAGAGGGAGTTCAGATTGATGTTTTCTACAATGCTTCGCATCTGGGGTCAGGTTGTGTTTTGATGCAATGGACATCAGTTGTTTCTTATTATTTTCATCAGTTTCATCCCCATGAACATAACTATGCCACCCATGATATTGAGTTCATAGTCGTGGTGTTTTATCTTAAAATATAGAGACATTACCTTATTGGAGAGTGCTTTTTTGGTTTTCAGCAATCATAAGTTCCTGATGTATGTTTTCTCCCAACCTGTATTAAACTTCCAATAACATCAGGGGATGGAGTTCTTATAGGTTTATGAATTTGACTTCTCGTATAAACCTGGGAAGGGGATTTTTATAGCTGATACATTGATCTATAAGTCACATAGTGTCTCAGTGCAAGAATCTGGTGATTCCTATAGAATAATAGATTAACATTCATCATTACATCTCTATATGGTAGAATATGGGGGAAGAGGATGTCTTTTTTAGTTGAAAGTGTAGTCATATCTGGTGTAGTAGGTGGAATATTCCTAGTTGGGGGATCTATAGGTGGAGGTCTGGAGACACCGAGTTGTTTTCGGTGAGGCCCTTGATGGTTGGGCTGAGGATGAACATAACCAAGTGTTGTATCAGGGATGGATTTTTGTTCCAATGGATATGCTTGAGACGGTTCTCATAGTGTTCCTTAGTTCACCTTTAGTGGTCCAACCTTGCAAGACAGATATGTACCGAGGTTTGTGGAGTCATTTTTGGTGGACTAGGATGAAGTGTTCAGTTTCATAGTTTGTGTCTCAATGTTTGGTCTACCGGAAGGAGTAGGCCGAGTACTGTGTCCCCAGTGTTTTTCCACAGCCATTACATATTCCTCAATGGTAGTGTAAGTACATCTATTGGGACTTTTTTGATTTGTTTACTGTGATCCCTTGGTGGTGATGACTCTATTTGGGTGGTATTTGATCATTTAAAAAAAATCCCACTTTATAGTGATCTAGGAGTTGAGTAAAGTGCAGGTTTTGTCAAGGAAGTATCTGGAGGAGGGTGTGAGACTCCATAGATTCCCAAGGATGATAATTCCTAATCGAGATCCCCTTTTTACCTATAGGGTGTGGAGAGGAATCCAACATTCTTTTGTTATTCAGCTATGCCAAAGAACAGCTTTTCATCTGCAGACACATGGTCTGGGAGAACAGACTATCTAGACTCTTGAATACATGTTGCACTCTTGTGTCCAAGATTTTAGAGGTTCATGGTCGAGGCACTTACAGTTGATGGAGTTCTCATAAAATAATATCTTTCACTCCAAAATCGATATGGGGACCTTTGGAGCTTTTTATGTCAAACCTATACATTCTCCATTATGCAAGAATATGGTTGGATAGTAAGTAATTCTCATACCAAAACTAGGGTAGAATACAACAGAGATGGTTCAGGAGATTCATGGGAGGATGAAGGAAACCATGATCGTTAGAAATAATATTCGAGAAAAATGAGGAGACATTTGGAGTTTGATGTTTCAGATCACATGTTTCTGAAATTGACTTCATGTCATGGGAAACAATGGTTTATTCAAGGTAGTAAGCTATCTCCCCAATTTTTTGGGACTTTCGAGGTGTTGGCTCATGTTGGAGTCATGTCATATCAAGTAGAACACCCCCACAGATGAGATGGATACATGATGTTTTTGATGTGTCATTTCTCCATCATTATCTTTATGATGAATCTCACACCATTGATTGGGGAGAGATCGATGTTCATGATTGTGATACCTTTGAGGAGCATCCTTTGTAGATCCATGACCACAAAGAGAAGGTGTTTTGCGGGCATTCTATCTCCATGGATCATGTCTTGTGGAGACATGGTGGCAAAGAGGAGAGTACCTAGGGACACGAGTCATAGATATGTGCTCAGTACCTAGAGTTATTTGATGTTTAACACATTTCTTGTAATTATTTTTTCTTTATGGTTCTAGAACTTTCACATTTATGTGATGACTTTATTTTCTTTCTTTTTGGGGCACGATCTCTTTGAGGGGTATTTTGATGGGTGGTTTTTTCATACCCCTTTTCTATTTCCCTTCAGGTGGGTTTGGAATTATCGAGTATTGGAATGTTTTGAGAGGTATCTGATGTAATGGCCCAGACCTCTCTGACCCATTCCATTGAGGAATTCTATAGTGGGAGGTGTTCTTCAAGGTCAAGGTGGCTTATACCTAACACTTTACAAAATTTATAGTTCTTTGAACAGTGTCTCCATTTTTTTAATAGTTGATTCAACATCAGTGTTAGTGCTAGCATCGATGTAGGTATCATCACCAGCATCAGCGTCTGTGCCAGTAACATCATCGATGTCATCACCTGCTTCGGTATTAGTACTAGAACCAGCATCAGTTTCAACACCAACATTAGTGTCAGTGTCAGAACTAGCATCAATTTCATCACCAGCGTCAGTTTCGGTGTCAGCACCAGTGTCGGTGTCAGCACTAGTGTCTATGTTGGTGAAAACACCAATGACAGTGTCGGTGAGTCATTATTTGAACAGTGCCTTCGGTGTCGGTGAGTCATTATGTTAATAGTTCCATCTGTGTTGGTGATTCTTTATGTGAAATGTGTCATCAGTGCCAGTGAGTGATTTTTTGAATATTGGAATCGTTGTTGGTGAGTCATTCTATGAATAGTTCATTGGTATACATGAACCATTCTGTGAATAGTGTCATTGGTGTGGGTGAGCCATTTTGTGAACAGTTCCATCGGTGTTGGTGAGTCATTTTGGGAATAGTTCCATCGTTTTCAATGAGTCATTCTGTGAAAAATACCATTGCTTCCTGTGAGTCATTCTGTGAATAGTGACATCAATGTCGGTGATTCTTTATGTGAAAAGTTCCATCGGTGTCGATGAGACATTCTGTGAATAGTTTCATTGGTGTTTGTGAGTTATTATATAAACAGTGCCATTGCTTTCAGTGAGTATTTTTTTGAACAGTTTCATCAATTTATGTGAGTCATTTTGTGAAAAGTGCCATCAATTTCGAAGATTCATTTTGTGAACACTGTTTCCAGCATCAGTCTGTGAACAATGTTTCCAGCTTCCTACAGCATCTCCCCTTAAACATTTTCATTAAATAAAAATGAATTTAAGGCCATGTCTTAATTGATTTAAGGAATATTCTAATCCATAACACAAATATTAATTACACTAAGGATTGGGGAATCATTACTTGGTCAAACTGTGTGGTTTGATGCGATACCATTTTAATGGATAATCCAGTATATCTTAAATCGATGCTCTATAAATCTTCTAAAGGGACGATATATACTCCTCACATGTTCTACCTTCTTGTTCTCTGGTACGAGAGTCTCGAACCCTTCCTTCTTCCCATAGATATGGTGTGATCGATCCTTAATCCTCGAATCATTTCCCCTTGATGTTTCTTCCTACTGCTTGCACACCCAATGTTTTGGTGAAAGTAGAAAGTGTTGATTCTTCATTAATAGAAGATATGATCTACCTTTATTATTATGTTTTCATCATTCCTTATCCACCTATTTCTACATTTCATTTTATGGAATGTGATATCAATGCTTCTAATGGAGTTTTCTTGGCTGTCAGATGGTGCGATCGTGCCGCTGCGTCCTGGGGTGGAGGTAGCTTTCATGGGAGAGGAGATCAAAATAATTTGTGTGGATTTTTATCATATAATGAACATAAAACCCTTTTGATGTAGGGGATTCATTTATTATATATTATTTTAAATGAAACTATAGAGTTAACATGTTTTATCCCACTGGATCATAATGGAATATACATAATAAATATTTGAACAGGATAAATAAATTGATATTGATTTTATGTTATTGCCACATGTTTTTATAGATAGTTTGATATCTATGATTTATTTTTTTAGATTTTTTTTGCATGATGGAAATTGGGAATGAACGTAAACTGGTATTATTTTTAAATTAATTATCAAAGATAAAGAGGCATGAAATTGAATTTGGTTCTTCTTGTTGTAATTTGATGTTAATCAAATTGTTGTAGTAAGCAAGTTTAATTATATATGATAGACTACTATTTAGTTTTCCCATAATTGAAACCTAATAATAATAATTTAGTTGTTTCATGATGAATTAAGGAACTGGTTCTTGATAAAAGATAATTCCTCTTAAAGTACTGAGTTACACTCTTGCCTGTTTAAGTTCTAAGAGCCTAGTTAACATGATGTTTGTATTACTTCTACTTGTGTTGTGATGTGATCCTAGAAGAATATGGAGATATGTTAGGGCAGGGAGGACCATTTTTTGTGGTAGCAGTTGACACCGTGAGTGGTGAGATGCATCGGTTTATTCATATGGGTGTTGGGAAGGAAACCCGGGATGATGAAACAAATTGGATGTGAATGTTTGTATTCTTGATGAATCTTGTTGGTTTTTATCTCCTTTAAATTCCCCATGGCTCTAGGCAGCTGGCCTTTCATACCCTCCATTCAAAAGGTTTGAAGACATCCAAGGTATTCCACGTTCTTTCTGTGTTAAATTTTTGATGTAGGATGGGTCTACACACTTTCTATTGGTGGAAAAGACTTGAAGAGTAGTTCAACTACCCACCATGTTGATCCTCCTTGTGTTTAGTAACTTATAATGTTTTTCTAGAATTACCTAGAATATGGGAATGTAATAATTCTATTAATAATTGATTAAATAAATGATGTTAGCCCATGGTTTTGGAGCTTTCTAGTATGCATTGTTGAGGTTTCAGTTTAGACGAATAGTGGAAATTGGGTGTGAAACTTATGAAATATGATGTGGCCTTGTTAATGGTTAATTAGTGTTTAATGAATTATTTAATTTAAAGTTGAACTGATAAAAAGTGAATAATGTAATATAATAAAACTCTTTAAACTATTGCATGCTTACAGTACACCATGTCTTAGATGTGGTGGTCGGGAGTCCGAGAGACGCTAGTTATAGTTGAGTCTAAGACTAGGTTACACCGATAGTGTGGTTTTGTGATATTGTATATTTTGTACTTTTTGTGTTTTGATTAGAAACTCTACCCCATCCCATATGGAAACTAAGATTTTTGGGATTTTGAGTCAGGGATGGGTGTTTTCCCCAACATTCTGGTTGGAGGATGGATGGATGACTGCCCCGTTTGGCCCCACTCTCATCTCTTGGTAGTTACTTATGCTTGTAGGTAAAGTGGTTAGTTTTCCCCATATATGTATGTAGAGGGCTATAATGGCATGTGGTTATTGACACATATATATTCTGGATATAGTTTCCTATAGACTAATATAGGTGTAACATGTATAGGCGATTATGGCTTGATGATCCATACTCGATGTATGGGATGTAATGGATTGATGTCTAATTTCAGACATATGATACCTGTTATATGAGTTATGGTGGAACCCAAAAACTATCTGGTCACTTTGGCTGTGTGGACATGCGGGTTATAAATCATGAGGTTCATGTTGTGGGGCTTCACCCAGGTGTCTGCGGGCAATCTTTCTTGGAGAGAGATGCTTGGGATGTGCGATGTTGGGGAAAATTGGCAAAACAGTTGGGACGTGGTAGTGGGGTACTAATGATATTCATTATTATATTATATACTATCGTATGCGATACATGTTGAGAGTAGTCATGGTGAGGCTGTGAACATAGTATACCTGTTTAGGTGATGATATAGTTTCACTTGTTGTTCACTGTGCTTTAGCATTCTATCATTACTTTTGAACGAGAGGATCTGGGGAGGACCCTACTAATTATACTATTATACTCAACCTATGTATATATAAACTATTTTATAGGTCACTTGGAGTTGGTTAGAGATCAGGCTGGTTACTACTAACTTGGGGTTTCAAGAGTTTTTTAGGCTTCATGGCTGCTGTGGTTTTTACATTCATTTGGTACATGTAGTTTTCCCTTTCATTTGTAGTAGTTTTTGAATGCCATAAAATATGTGTACATGTGATTTCATTTATATTGCAGTCTGAGTTGGATTTGGTTGGTGTATGTATTATATATCTATATGACATGTATTCTTTTAGAGGGTAATTCCTCCCTTTTGTGTGTTTACTATACCCTCAGTGCTAGTCGCAATATCATGTCATACTAAAGGCATGGCTAGGGGGTCTTTATCCCCTTTATCAAATTGTCGGTCTTGGTGGGGTACACCTTGTTGGGAGGGGGTTGTGACCAATAAATTGAGAATAAAATTATTCCAGAGAAAATATTTTACGGAAAATATCATGGTTAATAATAATAACTAAATTCTCAAGGAAATTAATGATTATTTATTAGACAACATCATCTCAAACATTATCATACACCTACTATCAATTCCATTATAAAATTAGTTTAAAACTACTCAATGAAAACACCTCAGATTTGGACAATTCATTTGTCTTATGAGACCTATTGGTGAATTAAGGAGATATCTATAACTATTCCCCACACATATTTAAATTTAAAATTCATTCATCATATATCAAATAATAAATTAAATTTGTGACTCAATTTTCCTTATGATCAAAAATCTATATTGTGTAAGGATATAGATTAATAAAAAAAATTCATACATAATCAAACTGAATTCAAAGAAAACCCAATATTAAAATATGGTATATGGTTTATGATATATTTATATATATTATAAAATAATATATATATTTAATAAATGATTAATTTCAAATTAAAAATGACAATATGAGAGTTTTTTTTCAATAGAAAGTTAATAATCACAAAAGAATGTTAGATTTTACAATAACATTTACCTATTTGGTAACATTTAAATTCTAAATACTTAAAGAATATACATAAAAAGAAATATGTATCATCGTTAATATACAGTTATTCATTATAAATAGTGTAATTAAACATTATATACACCACATAAAAGTGAATGTGTTCGTATTAACGAATATATATCAATAAATTAGAAATTACACTCAATCCCTTAGTACTAGGTAATTTTCATGTCACATTTCATGGGATGAAATAATTAATCATTAAAAATAAATTAACAATAATAATGAAGGATTAATTATATTACATATAAAATTTACATTATTTAAAACATATTAAGTAAATTAGGTGCATAACAATAAAATATGCCTCAATGATGGGAAATTATTATGAACTCCCTTACATCAAACTAACTTTTGTTTTAATGTGATTCAGCCTATAATATAATGGTTTTGCGAATATTATAAATTTATACTATAAAAACATTCATATTAATATTATCATATATTATCCCCATAAAACATTTTACCACTTATTTTTAACTAATATTTGATTATTTTCATTTTTCGTGTGTTAATTACCTTGTTTTCTCGAGCATGTTTCATCATGACTATTCCTGTTATTTTACATATTATACCCTTAGATCATATCTGGAATTTTATTTATATTATGAATATCATATTGACTAATTATTTTATTTTTTTAATCATTCATTAATTTTAGACATGGAAAATTAATCACAATACTTCATGGTGACGGTAGATCGTACATATGCTTGAGCGAATATATCATTCATTGAATGAATGAAAGGGTGTGGTAGTGTATGATATTTTAATTTACCATAATTTTTATCATTTCATATATATATATAATATTTATTAAATGTATCCTTATTACCTTCCATGGAAAGGGTAAGTGAATAATGGCACACATCACTTCACAGCGCGGTAGTCCGCAGTACACACGAGCGACATTATCATATTTTAAAAGAAATGAAAGTAAGAAGTTATATTTGATATTATAATTTTAGAATTATAATAGTATCATAAATATAATATATGACTTTCCAATCCATCATTATATCGATCCTTATACATGGTGCTAGAAAAAATATATAAGATCATGAGGTGGTAGTATTCTATACACCTGATCGATGTTTTCATTTCTTATATGATGGAATATGGGATGGATGTTAGTTTTTACATTAAAATAATAAAAACTGCTGTTATGGTATACAATTTTGATGTTATATTACCATGAATAATGAATATTGGTTGGTGTTGTAAGAAGAAATAAAATAAAACCATTGTTTAATAATTTTACCTTTTGTTTGAGGAACTTCTTTTAGTTTCAACCAAATGGATTACTATGATAGATTTATTATAACAAGAAAAGATCTAGACTATTTATATGGGAGTAATTAAGTGATTTTGTCATTTATTGTCTGAATCAAATTTATCTTAAATTGTTACGTGTGGTGTATAATGGATAACCTTTTATAAGTGCGGAGTAGGAAACACATGGAATTTTTGAAAGGAGGCAATTAATCCCAAATTTATATCATTTAAAAAAATCCATAATGGTTCATTATCAACCCATAGAGGTTATAAAGTAAAAATATATTCATAAAAGGGAGTTTTACATGTTTTTAGGTCATTTTTAAACCTTAACATCTTTGTATAATCCTCATTAAATGTATTATAGCTTAACGACTTCAATAATTTTCTATCAAATTTCCAGTTAGTAATGGTCAAAAAATAAGTTGGAATTATTATATAATATAATTTATTCAGATTCCAAATATTCTATCTACTTTTTAAAAATAAATTCACAATTTTTGATGAGACAAATTTTAAATTATACCCACATATGTGAGAAAAAGGGGGATTTGAAGTAGAAAATTCTCATAAGTACAAAATCTTTTATTATCAAATTTCAATACAAAATCGATTCCAATGACATATATTAAATTTAATATAATATAATTGAACTAATTTTATATTATAACAAATTTAAAATAATATTTATCTTTTTAAATAATATAAATGGAAATCATGTTTTCAATAAAAATAGTATTTTTACTATTTATCGTGAAATGAAACATTTAAAAATTTCACCTAAAGATACTTTTTATATAAAAATTCCAAAAAGTATGTTTATTTTATAAAAAAAAAAATTTAAATGTTTCTAAAATTAATTTTATCATAAGTGACCACGATGAAAAAGAATTGTTTATTTAAAAAAAATAGTTTTAGAAATTTATTTTATTTAAATGTTTATGATTTTATTTATAATCAATAAATATAAATTTAATTTATCTTATACAAGTATAAAACATATAATTTTTAAAATTTAAATAGTACTATTCATACTCTCCATATTAATAGTTAGGTCATAATTTTAATGTTTTAATAATATTTTAATAGCTTGTTTTTGTTTAAAACCATTAGTGCATGAATGAAAAGATATCAAAGAGATTTAATATCAATAAAAGGAAACACCACATAATGTCTCGTGGTTTTACACATACCTTGAACATCTTCATCATTAATAAAAAAAATTTGACCAAATATTAAAAACAAAATAATGATTATAATATATACTAAATTAGAGTAAATTATTATTTCAATACGAAATCCCAATCCAAATATATCACCTCCATTGAAACCATCATTTCAAACAATAATACTTTCATTTAGACTTTTTCACACTTTGTTCATCCTATAATTCTCCTAGTTCATCCAAGGATACATTAAGTTGGGTTATCTCAAAATTCCTGACCCAATAACTTAATGTAAATAGGAAATATATAATTTATTATGTCTTCTAATGGAATTATGAATAAACAAATCATTAACCCATGGAGTGTCCATCTAGGTTTTAAATCATAATACCCCTCATCATACACCATATATATTATTTATTTCATACTAATTTATATTTTTTATGTTGACTACCAATGATTAATTGATTCCACAACCACATATAATTTCTATAATTTTAAATTATAAATAATTTTCAGGATAATAACACACCCAATAAATTACCATAACATCAAAATCTAATTCTATAAATATACATATCAGTTGGACTAATGTATATAGTTTTTTTATTAATTATATCCAATCATATTACTTAATATATTAAACACTACATAATCTATCCAAATATATAATCTATAACATTTTAATATTGATCGTAAATTATCAAACCATAAATTATAATGAACTAACATCCTAACAACTAATCTTATCTAAACTATTCTATTATCCCAACGGTAATTTCATCAAAACATACTCCCAGATCAAGGGTTGAAATAAAATATAATTTATGAACAATTTTATATCAAATTTATATTCCCTGATATAACTATCCCATAATTACATGACATAAAAAATGACTTATATCCTTTCCAATGACCTTTTATTTTTATAGATTTAGAGAATTATGAGAAAAATATCTATAATTCAATACCAATTTCTAAATATTATTAATTTTTCCAACCATAAAAGAAAATAATTAATCCGTATTAGGTCCTTAACATTTGTAACACCCTTAGGTTTTATAAGAAAACTATATTTTATTTCGTATTCAAGACATAACACCGAGGACAATATTAATATTAAAATGTTATAGTTAAAACAAATCCATTAAATATGTTGGTGTGAATAAGATTAACCACATTATGAAATATATAAAATGTTTCTAATATATAAAAATTTATTTATAACATATTCGGAAATTATAACTAAATTTTATTATAACATTATTTTAGGTATCAATAAAATGGTTCATTAAAAATTGGGTTTTATTTCATATTTTGAGAAAATATTATAATTCATTTTTGAAATAATGAAAAAAATTATTTAATAAAAATTATATCATTTTTAAAATCAGAATATTATAATGATATATTGTTTAAATTTGTCCATTCTTCTTAAAAGATGTATTTTTTGTGAATAGAGACTAATATTTATTTTTATAAAACTATCATTTCTATTCATTAAATAATGTAATTTAAAATTTTCAAGGTAATTTGAATGTGATATTAATGTACCATAAGTATTTTATAATAATATATAATCTAAATAATTATATTTTAATTATATTAATAATTTATTTTTCTGTAATTGTTTTATAATTAATAAAAATGCATTTTTATACAAAAACTATTTTTCTCCACATTTAGAGTTTTTAAGTTAAACTATATTATACAACATCTTGAAATTGAATCCTGAAAAATGTATTACATATTTTTAATTAGGAGTTAAAATTTTTTCAAATTGGTACCTTTTATTTTTGGTCATTATGAATTGTAACTGTTGTAAATATATTTCACTTCAATAATGGACTTTATCTCCAAGTATCTTAATTGATCCATGGTTAACTATTATACACCAAATGTATTTTATATATTATATATAATACCCCCATGAAATGATAAACCATTATTCCTTCAATCTTTTTGGTATTTTATGTTTCAATTTAAATTAGTTTATCCAAGTGGATTGGAAATTAAAGCAACCACATAGAAAGTGATTTTATAAATCAATTTCCATTCAATGAGTTATAAATCTACTAAATTGGCTTTTTATAAAATCATAATGTTTGTATTGATGACTAAATTGTTTTATTATTTATGTATACTTGTTCGATATGGATATCAACATATTCAAAAAATCATTTCATGGATTATTTTTTAAATAAAAGGTTACGATCTATCTAATGGATTTTCATAATCCAAATCTGATTTTAATACTATATATTTCATTTCATTCACTTGTATTTCCTATTATGTTTTAATTATAAATCATAAATGATTTTTTACATATACATTCTTAAAATTCATTGTGTTTAAAGATCCATGATATACACATTCATAACATTATTTTTGATTTGAATGTTACCAAAGATATAAAGGATTTATATTATTATCTCCATTATTTTTGAGATTGTTTTAGTTTAATATTATATTGGGGGAAATAATATGAAATTATTTTATTTACCTAACATTATTTTATTATAATCTAGTTCGGAATGTGTTTTCCATTTAAATTTTCATATCCTCCATTATATGTTAATGAAACATCATGAAAGCTCTTGATAAGTGATACTAATCTTGTATGTTATTTTATATCGATAATCATGATCTTATATATATATATATATTTTCAAAAATGATTTTTTATTTATTGAAAAACATAATATGATTTCATAAATTTATTTTACATATTATTTATCCTTATTTAAAATAATATAAAGTTCTTTTCTAACATATTTATCTTGTGTCACTGTAGAATCTCTTTAAAAAATATTGAAAAGAATGTTAATTTTTTACATCTATATCATGAAAGTATTTTTCCGCCATTATAATTATTTTTTTTCCCTAAAGTATCCATTATATTATTTTGTTTTTATTTTCAATTAAATTGGGTATAACTATATAGAATGAATTTTCAGTTTATTAAAAGTGGTTTTCAAACTTGAAAGGGTATTTTCCACAAGAATGTATGTAAGGATACTTTAATGTCTATATATATATATATAAATGATGGTGAAACATGGTTGGATTTATGAAAAACATATAAAATGTTGTGAGTATTCCATTCATTAACATTATATAGATAGATTATGATTTATTTAATGAAATTTTCAATGAAACCATTTCTTTTTTATTGTTAAATCATGCTATGAACTGAAAATTTAAATTAATGGTATTTTCACATATGAGAGAATCATTTATCAATATGTCTTTTTCCATGGGTGCATGATTATATGACACATTCCATAGACATTATTTTCATAGATTATAGTGACTATTTTTCAAGTGTGTTATTTTGAAAAGTTTAAGATTTGAAATGTTTGTTTTCATTATTTTTGCTTGGAAATTATGTAGGATGACTCGTGAACCTAATATAACATTTGAAGTTAGGTGAAACTAATTCATATTACATGATGGGTGAGCCTGATATTACTTATATTACTAGGTAACCCCTTTATAGATCATTATTTAATTATGTAATGTTACTTGTATGTATAAGCATGTATATGGAAGTTATCCTAAGTTGTTTCTCTTTTGGAATTAAATGAGATATAGTTATTTATGACATGAGTTTAAAATTGTTTTTGAATATGATTCTATATTTTTACTAAAAGGGTTTTTATTTTCTTTTTATTAGTTCTAAAAGATATATTTTTTTAAAAATGTATTTTTTCTTCACGTGGATATGATTTATTTAATATGCTCTAATAACATAATGGTAAAGGTAAATATTTCATGGGATTTCATTTTATCACTACACTAATATATTCCTTTCATTTATAGACTATAATAATATTCTGGAGATTGTACTATGTTTTAAAATTTTCATTACAGAGTTTATCGATGGTTATGAACAAAGAAGAAGTCAAGTCTAATTTTAGGAATATTATTCATGAAATGAAACCGTGTTTTAATTTAAATGTTTTATGTTGTAGAAAAAAATGTATACTGAGAAGAAGTGTAATATTTATAATATATAGGTTTTCTAATTAAGTTTTATGACCTAATTCATCAAAAATTATTTGTAAAGAATCTTCATGTAATGAAAGAATATAAAATCTAGTATATAGAAACTATATCATGTGATGTTTAAGGTTGGGTCATTACAGTTGATTTCAAAGGTGGGTTTTAAAATATTTAGAGATTAATAAATTTTCATGATATTTTTTCATCTCAAATATGTATATAATATTAGGGTTATTAATTTACGTATTATCAAAAATTAAATTCAATAGACATCCGTTTTTAGGATTTATGTTGTGGGATTTTATGTTGATTAATGATATTTTAATATATGTTTTATGAGTTTGAGGTATTTGTAACACTAATGATTAATTTAATGCTGTATTTACTAAGAATGATATAAAATTTTTAAATAAATACATGATATTCTTAGGGGCATGACATGAATAATATTAATTGAGTTTTACTAAGGGAACAACCCTCAAGATTGGAAAACTCAGTTATTCTGATAAGGATGCAGGTCTAAAATCCAAAATGAAAGGGAGATAAGGGTGAAATGCATACCTATATCACACATGATATCCTTATTAGTATGAAATTTTTTAAGAAATTATATATATATATATATTATATTTAAAAAATATGTTGTATTATACAGATAACCATTGGATTAGAATGTTATATGGTTACTATGTCATTAATGTTACTTTTGAAGAATTTCTCTAATCTAGATAAATTATATGATTATGGTTTATATAATTTTTTAGATAATATCATATTTTTATATAAGGAATGATATGTTAGTTATATATTGGAACTAAACCTGATTTTATTTTTCTTTATATATATTTTAGTTATTTTTGGGAAATTACTAGCATATTTTTGATATTGTATGATTAGGGAATATACATTTTGGGTATATGAAATTATGTGTTAGTAATGTAATTTTCATATGAATGATAAATTTATCTTTGATGAACAAGGGATCAAATCAATCTATATTTTATAATCATAGTCCTGAATATTTGATATTTTGTAGAGATATTTATTTATCAAGTTATGTATGATAATCTTTGATTATTAATGTTGATTCTTTAGAGATTAATGCTGTATTTCATCATATATAGAGTTACTCATTTCAGGAATTATTTTTTTAACAATTTTACTTTTGGTAAATGATTACAGATTGGATGTTTTTTTATCCTTTTGATGAGTAATTTTCACCAAAAGAATAATATTTTTAGGATTTAGGTACAGAAAAATCATCATGAATACGAAATCTTTTGAGAAAAAGAAGACATTTTGGTATAAATTTTTCAATGGATAAAATTATACAAGTATATAATATTTAATATGTTTTTATTATATAAGATAAATAATTTCCTCAACCCAATGAAAATTATATTGATTTTTTTTATCTTTTTACCTTTATTTGTAGTTATTTGATTCAATTTTTCACACCACATTGGTTTAATTTTTTTTAATGGATGGGATCGAAGCCTCATTTTAATATTTAAAGCAAAGACCTCTTTTTATACTAGGTAGAGGGAGACCCGTTACATAGCTTAAAATCCCATGGCCAAGTGGCCTGAATACAAGGATTGAAAGCGCATATTTTTGGCCCAATGTGCCCCTTATTGAATTGTACTGCTTAAGTACACGGGTTTCTACAGTACCTGCTACAATACCGACACCACTATAGTTCCCTGCTATAGTACCTGGAAACTATTCCCTACCCGGATTTGATCCTGGGTCTTTTTGGATGCCAAGTAGGAGCATGTACCACTAGGGAACATGCTCATTGACCCTCATTGGTTTAGGAATTTTGGGTCCTTAACGACCTCATGCTCATTCACTTTATTGTGATCAATATTATATATCACTCTCCATCATTATTTGGACATTAAAATTTTACACTCTACCAATATTTTTACATACCATAAATTTTCTGTTATTTGAAACCTAGATATTTGTTATTCCAAATGACCATCGTACATCCCTTTCTAACAATTCAAGAGGAATTTTTATAAACCCTTTTTAGTGTTATACATTGAAAATGTATTATCAAATTTCTAACCCATAATTATAGAGGACATGTTTAAATCTAAAGGATGTAATTTACTAAGCATGGATTTAACACGTAGATATTTTAAATAAACATTTGTTCAATAGTGTTTACAACATGAATCCATTATTTTAATTGAATGATATATTAATATTTAAATATTATTGTTTTTAACATGGAATTATATTGGAATTTTTGAATTGGATTTTCCACATTGTAGAATATATATATATCATACTTAATAAAAATTATGTGATTAATATATAGAAAGTAATAACTCAATTTTCCATTAAAGTCAATTTATGATTTAAAAATATTTTTTCTTCCTACGTTGTATTTTATTTATATTTTTGAGATAATATTATTATAAATTTGAGGAAATATTAGAAAAATTACTTTATAAAAATTACACTATTTTTAAATCGTCAAATAAAAATTATCTATGGCTCGAATGGTTTTATTTTCCTAAAAAGATTTAATTTTCACTCAATAAGAAAAATAATGATTTTTATAAAATTGATAATTCATTTAATTAAATAAACTAATTAAAATGTATTATTTTTATTAGAAAATATAATAAATCATTTTAAATAATATTTTTAGTTTTATATAATATGATTAGTAGCATTTGAAATATCATTGTGCATAATTTTGTTATAAGAACATTTTTGGGCTTAAAATGAAATTTAAATAACTCTTTTCATTTGGTTTCTCATTTTAATTTTAAATCATTTTCTGAAAAATCAAAAAAAATATTGAACAATGAAAAAAGATCCTTAATCAAGACGTCAAAATTTTAATTATAGGACCACTTTTTTTGTAATTAATAATACCAACCCTAATAAATATTTGTCTCAAAAGTAATGGATTTTGTGTCAATTTCTCTTCACTAAGACATGTTTTAATGTTTTTAACCTATTTAATTTTTTATTTGGTATATACGTCCCCTTTTAAATTTTATTCCAATAATCATTCTTATGTTAAGGTATTTAATGTTCTAATTAAAATAATTTCATCTAATGGGGTATAATTTTAATGTCACAAAGTGGTATGGGATTTGTTATCTCAATTTACATTCTCTGTGTTATAATTCAACTTAATTGACTTCTTATGATATTATTATATACTAATTGATTTAAAAATTAAATTCTTACATATTTGAAATTTTATTAGTTTTATTTAAATATATTTAAAAAATCTATTATTTAATAATTATCTATTCAAAATTTATGACCATTATAAGGTTTTTTCATTATCCAAGTCTCATTTTTTTGTGAATATTTTCATGAAATGCAACATGGTTTACTTATATGGTGTAATTAATGCCACATGATTTATATTTTCCATATTAAATCATGTATCATATGGGATTTATATATCCATATAATTCTCATTCATTTAGTAGACTTTTATTCGATTGTTACCAAATTTTTAAATGATTGATGTTACAATATCCTTTCTTTTTGACATTATTTAATTTTCATGAACCAAATATCATTTCTTATCCTATTGTAATTACTGTCTTTTAATTGTTTAATTTTTAATTACTCCCTTAATAGTTTAATATTCCTCAATGAAATTTTTTGTAACTTATATAGATGATGTATTTTCATTTATATCCGGACTTATTCCCTTATACATCCATGAATTATAAAATGATTTTAAAAGCTTATTTTGAAAACATAATTTATTTAATAAAATTATTTTACAATATCTTATACAATAATTTGAAAGATTATAAAATGAAATTTAATAATGTTATCCACTAGGGTCACTTCTGAATCCCTTTATAAAAGTTTGAAATGAATTTATATTTTCAATATTTGTGACATACATATATTTTACCCTATCATGACCATTATTTTTCATAAAGCATCGTTTATATATTTCCGTGGTTATTTTCAAAGAATTTAGTTTTTGAAAATATGTTATGAATAATTTTTATGTTATTTTTAAAATAAAAACTGTATTTTCATCAAAATGGTTATGATGATCTCTTAACGGTATTTCAATACATCAATGAAAATAACCTTTGATGTTATTTAGGATGGACTAGGTATATATTTTAATGATACCACAATAATTATATATCATGGTGGATTATGATTTTTAAATTATTTCTCCAGATAACTAATTTCTTTTCCAATAATAAATCAATCTATGAAAGGACATGTTTTTTAAATTTATTACCTTTTTTTCAACATCCTTTAATGATTCATATTATTCACCAGGAATTCTATCTTAAGATATGATTTTTATTCCTTCCCTATTTTTTCTATTATGATTTTTTAAAATATATTTTGATGAAACCCATATCATTCCACATTTTAGTCATGATATAATTGAATGATGGTTCTATCATGGGTGTTTTTTTGAAAAGATTAATAATATTAATTTTTTATCAATAAACCAAACATGGAATTTATTGATGATTATGGGTGATCCTAAAAAAGATAATATAGATAGATGTCAAAATAGATCTTATATGATGGGATATAACCATAATAGGACTCTAATGAATTTAGTAATTTTCATTTTATTCATAGGAAATATAGAGGGTCTTAACAATTTTTACTTCTCCAATCAATTTAACTTGGATATTATTATTTCTCACATGATATTAACATAATTTCGAAATATGATTTTCTACATTTCCTATAATTATTTTTATTTTCCTTCAGTTGGTTTTAAAGGTTCTATTTAAGAAAAATGTGTGAATTTTCATCCTGTGGATATGATTTATTTTATAATATCAATGAATATTTTTATAAAGGTATATAATTTATGGAATTTTTTACACTGGATTAATGGGTTTATTTATTATACATCCCTTATGGCACTTTTTGTACTCAACCTATGTTATAAAATAATTACATATTGTTTATGTAAATGTAAGAACAATGAATAATTAATGTTTAAATTCATGAAGATTAATCCTAAAAATAAAACTTTTTTTGTTCTAAATTTTTTATATCAGGGAAAAATCGATATTGAGTTTACATGCCCACTTTGTAATATTTGAGTTTGTTATTTATGAGTTATTACCTAATTCAAAAAAATTATTACCCAAATATCATTTGGAATGTAAGTAATTTAATTCTTTTCATAAGGAATTTCATAATGTAATTTTTAATATTTTATCCTTACAATAAATCTCATAAATACATCACAAAATTTACATATTTTACATATCATGTGTAATTCATTTCATAACTACGTTGGGGAATTGAAAAAAACATTAAGTTCAAACACTCAGTAAGGGAGAAAATAATTGAAAACAATAAACTATCATAAGTGATAATAAGATTATATTAATTAAAATTACAAGAATAGATAATTAAAATAATTCTATAATGAAAATAAACTATGATCATAACAAATCCATAGTTGATATATCAATACATTAATGCATGGACACAAAAATTGGTTCTTTAATGGGGATATTAATAATGTCAAATAACTAATTTCATGTCATTGTCCAGGACATTGACATCTTATACACCATGATCATAACATCATGTCCCTTTTTTGTGGAATATTTAGTTTTGGGAAGGCATAAACTAAAAACACCATGCTTGTTTGTCTCATGATAACCTTCAATGCATCTCGGGGATATCGACAACTGGGCCCCACCCATTTATAATTATGTATATGGAATACATAAAACAAAGTAACTAATAAGATATAAAATTCATCAAAAAGTTCCTTTATAATCTATAATCATATATGATTGAATATAAAATATATGGACTTTCAATTTTTCTCCAATCAAAATGTAGAAAGTATCTATACGCACAAATCAATAAAAATTATATATTTAGTGGAAGGGGTATATTTTTTAGACAATAATTTCCCCAATAAATCAAAATATTTTATGTACCTGAACACCCTTTTGTAGAATGAATGTAGTATGGAATAGTCTTTGAGTAAATGCATTGGATACAAAAAGTATGTCTATAGAAGAGACACATTTAGAAAAGAAAATATATGGATGGATTTAAACACTTATAATAAATAAAATAAAATATTATGATATTATTTAAATTGAAATCAATATATAATATATACACTACAAAAGTGATATAATTGTAGAATACACATAGTATATATACAGATAAAAATTGGGATTCACAAACCCTTACGGTAGTGGTAATTTAATAATCAAAAAACATGAGTGGGATTCAATGAAATTAAAATTTAATATAACTAATGATATTAATTATTCCATGAATAAATATATATGTGAATACATAAAACAAAAAAATAAGAGTTTCAATATCAAAAATGTTTCCTACAATTCAAAATGGGGGAAAATAACACTTATTAATTTCGTAACATTCAAATAAAAAGATGATAAATGTTTTTATTTAAAATTAAATGTTTAATACCATTAATAACGAGAGAATCATGATAAATAAATATTATTGGGGTAGTAGACAATAATATTAATATGAAAAAATGGTTTTGAATAAGAAATATGTCTCAAGATTTGAAAACATTATTTAAAAAATCTTTACTACACAAGTATATCATAAATCAAAACACGTGAAGGGGAGGAGATAAAAATATTAATAAATGTAAAAAATAGCATTGATGATATAATATAACAGCATGTTTATATATACACCAAATTAATTTAAATGTTTTCATTACAAATATCACGTCTCCAAAACTAGAAATTGATACCAAGAAACCCCTTTAATGAATCATAATCAATATGGTAAGAATCATATTATAATTAGTTTACCTGGAAGAGTTGTATAGGCTCATATGGTAAGAAATAAATATCATTAATTTAATTAATTGAGTTGAACAAATCAAACTTCTAATAATATAGGTTAATAAAAGTTTTTGTAACTAGATTAATGAAAACTTATTTATCATAAACCCATACACATAAAAAATATTCCAGTCAATTCCCCTCAAATGATTTAACTTCGAATGGACCATTAAATTAATTAATTAATTATATAATTATTACAAGAAATAAAAATTTGATTTAGATAAAAAATAACTAGGAGAATTTAGTTTTTTTAAGATATATATCTCAAGAAGTAAAAAATTTGAGAAAATAAACCATTAATATGATTCATGACATGCACTATAGCGCCAAAATCTCTTTTATATATAATAAAACTCTAATTGACATAATTTGGTACCATATTCATATATATATAACATTTTATTAAATTTTTTATAAATATTTTCTATATTTATATTTGCTTTATTTATTTATTTTTAATACTTGGTGCAAGTAGTCATGATCGTTTTCAATTAATTTTCTAATATTGGTGATTTTATCAATTAATCTACCACAATTCATCATTCTAAGATCATAAAATGTAATATAAATGATCATTTATAACAAATTAATATATTATAATTTCATTCTAAGGTGTTTATGGTTATAGTTCATACAAAAAAAATTCTAAACCGGCATATTTCGGAGATTTATATCTAACGAATGATGGCATCATAATTAGTTATTTTAAACTAAATGTTACCCTTAAAAAATAAAATGAAATATTTATTTCGTTATTTATATAATGAATTATAATTAATTATGTTTTCATTGTCATCCCCAATATCATTTTATATCATTTTTCACGTAGGTGGTAAGACTGACCCAAATATGAATATATTATAATTATTCGATGAATAAGATAATTAAATTGGTTTCTATTGGGGTTATTTTCATTATTAAAAAATAAAAATTATATTATATAGGAATTTTTTTGACTTTAAATTAGACTTTTATAGATTTTAATAATTAATAAATAAACAAAAAGAAAAATAATATCGATTACTTCATGAAGGAAATAATTCACACATCTTATGGTTAACAGATTTAGTTTTTGAATAATGATATGGGAAGATGGTGGATTATAAATTTTAAACTTATAATCTAATTATATTATATATTAAAAACATATTCATCTATCTTATTATTTTTATTAGAAAATAGTGTTTCATATAAGAAATGGAATTCATCACATTGTGGAGGCAGTTGTCTGCAAAACAAATGAATGATAGTAACATTTTTATTAATATAAATAAGAAATGTAGTTAATTGTTTTCCATTAGAATAATAAAATTTAGTGTAAAAAAGATACTAATTTCAATATATTTGAATTATAATATTTTTATCTGGGATTGTAATATAGAATATGAATGATTTTTTGTAAAAAGAACACATTTTTAGGGTGTGGAATTTTCCTTAGAAAACACCATGTAAATTTAATAATGAGTCTAATATGGTATGAACATAGGCTCAAGGAAATAAACAGGTTTCTTGGTGATGAAAAAAATATTATATTTTGTGATGAAACTAAATTTTGGGAGTGGTCTTAAAGGGAATTTGAGAGTCCGATTTTATAACTGGTAAAAATAACATTATTTGTTAATAATTAAATAAAATATAAATAGAGAACGTATTAAACATTCCATGAAGATTATAAATATAAAATACTTGATTAGGGTTGAGTTAAGTCTGATAGTCCCTCTACCACTCATTTTAAAAAATGCTTTAAATATTTTTCTTAGTATGTTACTCTTATAATTATCAATTTTATGTTTTTTGGTTATTATGTGGAAACAAGTTTTTAATTATTTAATTTAAATTTGATTCCAAAAAATTAAATGAAAATAATAGGTAATATTAACTATATATTCAAAATATGAGATACATTTTATCTAATAATGTTTATTAATGTATGAAAATAAATTTTTAACATTACCAAATGTAACATGTAAAAATATATTTTTATACAGATTATATATTTAGAATGAATTATTTTTATAGGATATATTTATGTTTTTTAATTTTATGATATAAATAGATTTCTTTAAAAATGTAGAAAATTTATATGTCTTTCAATGATATCTAACACTTATTTTTACCAAAATAATATTTAATTAAAAGAAAATATGACAATTGTTTTCTTTTACTGGAATGTTTTACATATGATCATAATATGATAAAATTGAGTTTTATAAATCCATTATAGCAATTTTAAAAGTTTCTATTAACCACTTAAATAGATATTTTATCGATGTAAATTGTTTAGAAACTAATTTTTCTTTTTGATATATTAATATGTTCATAAAAATTATATCTTTGGTAAAATTTATATTTTCACAATTCACCTATAAATTAACTATTATTGAATTTTTTTTATCACAAGTTAATATTAATATTATAAATTAACAAATAAATACCATTTGATCAAATTCTAAAAAAAATTGGCCTTTTAAATTTTATAATATAAGATAACAATATAATGAGATATAATTTCATTGGAAATTTACATTTAAAAATATTAACTATTTTTATTCATATTTTGAATAAATTATTTATAATATTGCTGTAAATATATTAATAATATCATAGATATATTTTATCCATAATTTATTTAGTTTAATAATAAAATATAAAAAATAAAACTTTTAGAAAGGTTACGTATGAATGAATAATGTTGTCTTATTAGTTATTGAGCTACACTATTTGAATTTCTTATAAATTACATTGTATTAATAAATAAAATTATCATTATTTCAACATATTTTTCCTAATTCATTTATACCAATTTTTTACCTGAGATATAATAGTTATATTTTAATGGTTATATATTTTCATGCATTTTTTTGGGTTTCAATGTTGCATGTGGATCAATATTTCAATGTTATTAAATAGATTTAACAAAATTATATGTAATAAAATCATAGGGTGTTTCCTTACCCATAAATAAAATGAGTTCATTAGTAGTTTTATTATTACTTAAAATTAACAATGCAATAGTTTTTCTAACGATAATATTACTCCAAATAATGATTCTATGAGGTACAAACATTTTAATCTTATGGAAGGCTAGGAAACAAATATTTTTCAACATATTATACATATATTAACATTATAAACCTATTCATCCAAATATTTCACTACATTTATGCCTTAATAGTTCTTAGATATATACTATTACATTATAGTCTATATACAACTCAACCAGTTCCCTGGCCTAGCCTTCCACGTAACCTTTGGTGCACCTCCCTGAATATCAGTTACTATTTAATATTATAAGGGTCTTAAAGAGGTACCAAGGTGATCTTAACCCCATATATAATAGTGTGTACTGGAATATGATATGAAAATACATCAACTTTCACAATAAACTAAATGTTGAAGTAGTGAATATAAACCAGAAATATAATAAATGAAAACTTATAAAGGCATGAATAGCTATGTAATACCCTTGTCGATGACCCACTACACTGGTAACGTATACATACAAGTATAAAGTAAATAAAATATTTTATCTCTACAACTACACCAATCATTTCATCAAACTGATTTCATGAAATCATCCATGTCTTCCTTCTTTAAAATGTTATCCTTGTCCACAAACGAAACTTATATCTACAATAACCCAATTAGAACTACATGGGTAAACATGTTCACTGGCAGCCTGAGGAGGGAATGAGTAAAAAACTCAGTGTGGGACCTCCAATGTAGCCCAGTACCAATTAAAATATACAAGGGTATGTTCATGTGAGGTACTCACTATAAATAAATTAAAATATGAATAATAATAAAATAAACCATTATAACTTTATTTGGCCCAATTTTGGGATGTCTCTTAGCATATCTCAATGACCATTACAACACCTATATAAACCATACCAGTATCAATCATTACTTATATACCCCAATCAACCATAAATTCATTGATCATTGTTTTTATGTATATATTAATTTCACAACATCAAGACAATGACATATTTACCAGATCCTAGTGGTACACAAGAATCCATAATATTCAAGATCAATAGGACAGCAACTCATGATTGATAGATTCATTTCCAAATCCCAATCATAGTTGGAATGTCTAAAAAATCTATTAAAATGAGTGGGTCAAGGATAATTTTATGTCATATAAGGAAGTAACTAAGTTAGAATCATACCCTAAGTCACTTTGATAAATTTATGTGACCTAGGCTTCCTATGATTCCAAATCATGAACAAGTATCATCATTAGGATTGAATTTTTATATCCAAGTGCTGAAATGGGCATCTCATCATCCTAAATAACATAATCAAAAGAAAATAACTATCCAATACTGTGTGAATGGTTTCATATAAATCATGGAATCCTATTAACCATGGGAATTTTGGGCAACCCATTTATACCTGAGGTCGAATACCAACATCTCAAGAATTATTCATGTGTCTTAAAATATGAATCCCAAGAAGCAATGAAAATCAATGGTGAAATCATCATCGATGATTTCTCAGAAAAATTTCAAAAAATCTCTTGCAAAAAGAATAGTAATAACCTCTTCGAATCACATTCATGCCAACATCATCACATCAGTTAGATATATTGCCATCTTTGAATCACATATAGACACCTTATATGAATACAATATAAAAAATGAACTCATAAAAAGAAATAATGGTTGGAATAATTAAAAAAACAGAAGAATAATTCCCTACCCCGAGGGATTACATGTTCATTTAATGATCTCATGTGAAATATTCTACTATATTTAACCAATATATATGTACCCACTCAATATCATAAAATCACTAAGAAGCCATTGGGATACCTTAGAATATATCATTTTTGAGGAACCTTTAATTTTTTTCTCTATAATGATCCATTTTATTAGTTAACAATAGATGTCTATGAATTACTACATCCCTTAACAACATCATCATGATAGGAACACCGTGTTGTGTATTCCTGATATCTCACATAGGCATCCCTTAATAGATGGAACATTTCCCTTCCTAATCCTTAGAGTCTAAGAGGGTTGGTAACCACACCTTACCCATCTCCCATAGCTCATGGTATATCCACTAAGGACAAACATGTCACACAATGTCTAAGTGGCTCAGGGAATAATAATTCAATTATCATTGCAATGGTTCATTGGTTTATTCGGACACCAGCTGGTGTTTGATGGCCCATATTGCTCCCCGACACCCTGCAGTCCATCCATTGTCATTTCAATTAAATAAATTTAACAATTTTAATAATAAACCAATTTAATTTTAATTTTAAAAAAACAAAAAAAAATCAATCAATGGTTTCCTAATGATTTCCATTCCACATGCAATAATAAATTTAATCAAATGAATAAACCATAGGGTGTGTACATGAGGCCACCTACCTCAAACTCCAAATTTTCTTAGAATAGGATGGAATTACAGATTATTCATAGGCCCATAAAATTTAATCTAACCAAATAAAAACCTACATATCCATAAACTAACCATTCAGGCCCCTTTTAATTATTTATTCATCAATATAATTTAATTATCAAAAAAATTCACTTAATTATGAAATTTATTTAAATATGAATAAATTCATAAAATCTAATTTGGTCATTCCATTCAATATAAAATGAAGAAAATGGGTTGTTTTCTACTCTAAAAACAATCCCAAATCTATTATATTTAATATCCTCAAATAATATCCCAAATTCAACAATCCAACAATTTAATTTATGTTGAAAACACTTGAAATACTCAAAAAAAAGGTAACATATCTAAAATGATGTTTAATAGAAATAAGACCTCAATATTATACCATAAACTAGTGGAATCAATTAAAATACATAAAATAGAGTCACACAAAATCAAAAACAGTGAGGAAAACTAAGAGAATGAAAGAAGAAGGAAGAACCTTACCCATGATGTCAGGAAATCACACTTTGGATCAAACCAAAATCTGAATGAAGGTGGGGAGGTGAAGAAAATTTTCTTGGACCTCCCATGTGTTTTTCATTCATCGAAACAAAAATGTGGCCCAATATTACATTAATTCTATTTTTAAATAAAATACATGGATAAATTTTATGGTCTGATGGATGATTTCATAGCATAAATTTTAAAGCAATTCCATGATACCCCTTTTTTAGGTTGTGATTCCTCTTAGGCAACACCATTAATTGATTTAATTTCACGATTAACCTATTAAAAAAATTAATAGTATAGTGATGAATGTTTTAGTTACCCTAGGCTCCCATACACTCTTTCTAATACCTTACAAACACCCGGGTCATCCCCCTATGGAAAATATCACCTCTGAATCCACATAGCCATGCCATGAAAGGATTGTCTCCAAGTCCTCATGTGCTCCTACTCATATTCATGATGTTTCTGACTAGATTTAAGGGATTAGGTTTTATATTTGGGGGGACTATTCCCTCAATAGTTAGAGTATAACACAATGGTTATCAATGAATATTTGAAATTTAAATAGATAAGAACATGAATCTATGGAATATTTGATACATAAAAATTATAATGATGATGAAAATTTCAAGCACCTATACAAAAATGAGTACACATGAATACATGGAAAATATGAGTATACCAAATGCCATAATAATGTGTAAAATCTTCCACTACTTGAATCATGAACACATGCTCGTTCCCCTACTCTCGTATTCCACCCTAGTAACGTAAATAAATCATCAGAAACTGGAGACTTCCCTTCATCTATACCTATAATCATGATGTCTTCTTGGTTACCAAGGGAATCCCAAGAAGGTTATGAGATATTGGAAGTAGGCCACCACCAACATTAACTTGATGAAACCAGTTAGTTCATATAAAATGAGAAATATCCCAATAATAATTTCAAGGAAATAAATAAAAAAATTACTTTAAATCGATTTTGACATTGGAAACTTGTCAGACACTACATACTTCAGCCTATGACAGAAGTATTTGAACCATGTTTACCTAAAAATTTATGAAATATGGTAAAAAAAAGATCATCATATATAACAAATGAAATTGTAGACCATTCCCAAGAGTGTTATTTGGCATGGAGGATGCTTCCCAAGAAATTTAATTTCACATTCTTATTCTGAAATTAAAAATAAATACTCTAGATTATAGAAATAGAACCTTGATCCCATCCAAGTTGATGCAAAATGAATTCCATGTATCCCTCCAAGGGAACTATAAATTTGAAATACTGCAAGAGTCATCCAAATTGATACATATATTGAGTTTTATTATCAATCTCGGTATGGTGTGTACTCAACACTCCAAGCCAATCCATATTAAATATCATAGGGGATAGAGTATCACACATTACACGTTCTAACCATCAATCCACTAAAGTTGTTCTTGGTTTCTTCCCTAGGGAACATATATCCCTCAAATAGAGGTAATGTAGATGTATAGTGATTCCATCCCAAGAATAAATGGTATTGCTCAGGGCTTGTATTCAACTCAAATCGATATATAATTATAAAATTTGACCAGCCCATCCAAGGTATCCCATATAGATCCACGTGTCACTCTCAATATGGATAAAATGTATGGATTAGATGTTATAATTCATCCATTTATAAATTCAGTGAACATATAACACATTTGATTATGTTTTCCATTTAATTTTATTAATTTAATGAATGATATGAAATAATCAATAAGGTCTATCTAAGGGACAAACATCTTCCTCAATTCATATAACATTCCGTTAATATTATTACAAAGGAAACATGCTTAAAAATGTATTCCAACAGTCTACAACAAGGGGATGTTAGAACATTAAATAGTGTAGCATCCAAAGGGGTTTTAAAGTTAGGTAAGTTTTCTGATAGTGGAAAATAATTTCTAACTATGTTTTTATAAGTCTTGGAAAACCATCTAATTTAATTTATTAATAATTTTTTGGAGGTGACACTAGAGAAGTTCAGTGAATGGAATGATGGAGCATATTATAAAAGAAACTAAACATGATAGAAATAAACTATACAACCTAACTGATGATCATAGATGACCACTCATATTTTTTCATCCACTAATTCAAGATATAATGGGATAAAAAGGAAACGAATTCTAAACCCTAAAAATATAAAAAATGTCCTCACACAAAATAGTGATAAATACCTAAATTTAAGAGATGATAGGAAGAAATAGTATTTGGGACCATTCCAATATTGATCCAACATAACTGATGACAAAAATGTGATCTTTGATGGAGGATATCTAGATGATCCTAGCTTAGGAGTTGAAGGGGGGTCTCGCGAATCAATTCTTTTAGAGGAAATGGGAATCTTAATAAAAAAACACCCCTTCCACTTTTTAAAAAATGAGTAAGAAATTTATATGGATTTTAAATTATTTATATCCCCTATAATTATTGGTGTCCCCTTCCCTTGAATACCCATATCATGATGAGAAAATGGTTTTTACAACACACTACACATCATGTACTCAATAAGAATTGTTTTTGATAAATACACAGTATGTATTCGGTACAAACCATGTACTTGTCCTACAGTTGTCCTCGTCCACCTATATACATTCATTCTATGTGAAAAAAAACCCACCCCTAAGAATGGGATCTTGGACTAAACAAACCGAAAAATAATAAATACCTTACGAAAAATATTTAATGTTACACCCTAGCATTGAACCATATCCCAAAAAACAATTTTGTGATGTGTCAATCCATATAACCTCATATTGATACATATTTCTCAAAAAAATCATCCAAAAAATTAATAAATTCAAAATTTCACTAATCATTATACAATTTTTATATGGGGTTCTTACTATATCTACACCATAAATCTTCTCTACCTCGATATGTTTCTTTTACCATTGACACTATAAATCCAACTTACTCAGGTCACAAAACCACAATCAATTAATTGAATTCTACTATAGAATGATGAATGATATTTTTCTACATAACTATAAACATGATACTTTTAATTCATCAAAATCTAATCCACCACATAGGGTCCATACAGAAACCTATAAATTTCAATCAATGTACCCTATTCATTCCAATACACAATATTTTCGACAAACATATCACAGTTTCATGGTTATCACGAATATATAAATAAACATGTCCCATCAGATTCAGACACATGACATTGTCCACTATATAGACTACATTTCCAACACATCCTTGGTGTCTCAAAAAACATCCATATGTTGTTTTCATCTCACCTTACCCAAACTAGTAAAGAAACACCCTCCAGAATCTTATATTACCTTTAATATAACATTCTAGACCCAACAATATGAGAATCCACTACCCTTGCACAAGGACACCAAGCACTATCCTTTTGTAAAAGGGTCTAGTAAAAATATTAGAATATCCTTGTAATATTGAATAATATATACATGAAATAAAGTACAATTTTACATTTATTACCATATAATTTGTTACTAAATATGGAACATTAAATAATTTTTCTCACATGCCTCACCCATTGATATATATTATGAGATATTTTTTTCACATTACTCACTGTACTATGTGATGAAATAGGTATTAACTCCTTTTACCCAGATACAAATATTGTATCACCCAATGAATCACCCCTAGGTTACACCCAGCACATCTTATAACCAATGTTAATGAATCAACTCCATCCATACACTTATCCAAAAGTCCAATATGGAATTTAAAATTATACAAGATAATATTGTATTCACTTTATCATATAGACCAACCAACAATGTGCCCCCTCAAACCCATGACCCTAGTTTCCTGTTTCACTCCTCCACAACCCATGCTACATCTATTCTATTATGTAATGATGGGTGTTATCCATGTTGTTTAAACTAGATCACCAGCATGAATCACCAAATAGAACCCCTTCATAACTCTTGGGATCTTCATACATTAAAAACACTAAAATTAAAACCATAATTATGTTCATTCCCTCAAACTACCATGGGTGTACTATCTAAATTACGGTTTACAATAATACACTTCTTCGGTGCCACCTCAATAGGATCCACAATTAATTGAATTTCACTCCCACGAAGACACACTCAGGCATACCAGTAGAACCCATAATCCCTTGGAAAGAACAAGTCTATTGGCATTTTCAATTTAAACAATATCATGTGTAAATTGTGTGATAACATCATAGATTTCTTATAAAAATGAATGTTTGTATGCTCTATTACATCTTAATTTCAAAAACCTAACACACGTTCTCATGAGTTTTTCATAATTGAGACTGATTGTCCATGATCCATATGAATCATACACATCTTCTCAATGACTAAATTTTTTACACTCATCTCTTATTCAATGCCTCATTCATTTAACCATTCTTATAAGGATGCCCAAAACCATATCACCCATGGTTCTTTCCCAAAGGAATATAAATAATTACCATGCCAATACCATACATTCAAGTAAACCTCCATGAATTATTAAAATATCTCAAATAACTAATTGATTTTTCTTGTTTGAATAGAAATCATAAATCCATGCCCAATGGTCACATAGGTATCCCCTGATGATTGTAAGGATCCAACCCACTACATTTATTTTCATATAATGTTCTGCAGTTCCTCCCAAATATCCATTAAACTAATCGAGTATCTTGAGAACACCATTCATAGATAATTTAACTTGGTTCCCATCCAATGTCCATATATCATTTACATTCCAATGAAACTACCAATATAGTCACATGCACATAAATTTTAGGAAGCTTTTTTCAAGACATATACCGATTAGGGATGTAATTCCAAATAAAAAAAATTAAACATGAATGCACCCTATTGAATCACAACTCACCTAAGGTCACATAGGTATAATGACATCGTCCTAGATAGCCAGTTTTGGGCATCCCATTTATACCTGAGGTCGAATCCCAACATCTCGTGAATTATTCATGTGTCTTAAAATATGAATCCCAGGCGGCATTGAAAATCTATGGTGAAATCATCATCCATGATTTCTCCGAAACATTTCAAATATTCTATTGTGAAAATAATAGTAATAACCTCTTGAAATACCTTTCATGCCAATGTCATCACATCAGTTGGATATATTGACATCTAGTAATCACATATAGACACCATATATGAATAAAATATAAATAAATGATCTCATAAAAAGAAATAATGGTTGGAATAATTAAAAAACACAACAGAATAATTATATACCACTAGGGATTATATGTTCATTTAATGTTCTCATGTGAAATATTCTACTATATTTAACCAATATATATGTACCCACTCAATATCATAAAATCACTAAGAATCCATTGGGATACCTTAGAATATATCATTTTTGAGAAACTGTCAATTTTTTCACTATCATGATCCATTTCAATAGTTAACAACATCATCATGATAGGAACACCGTGTTGTGTATTCTTGATATCTCACATAGGTATCGCTTAATAGATGAAATATTTCCCTTCCCAATCCTTAGAGTCTAAGAGGGTTGGTAACCTCACCTTACCCATCTCCCATAGCTTATGGTATATCCACCAAGGATGAACATGTCACACAATGTCCAAGTGGCTCAGGGAATAATAATTAAATTCTCAATGAAATGGTTCATTGGTGGATTCGGACGCCAGCTGGTGTTTGATGGCCCATATTGCTCCTCGACACCCTGTAGTCCATCCATGGTCATTTCATTTAAATAAATTTAACAATTTAAATAATAAACCAATTGGAATTTAATTTAAAAAATAAAAAAATAATAATTCAATCAATGTTTTTTAATGATTTCCACTCCACATGAAATAATTAATTTAATCAAATGAATAAACCATAGGGTGTGTACATGAGTCCACCTACCTCAAACTCAAAATTTTCACAGAATATGATGAAATGACAGATGATTCATAGGCCCATAAAATTTCATCTAACCAAATCAAAACCTACATATCCATAAAATAACCATTCTGGCCCCTTTTAATTATTTATTCATCAATATAATTTAATTATCAAAAAAATTCACTTAATTAATGAAATTTATTTAAATATGAATAAATTCATAAAAACTAATTTGGTCATTCCATTCAAAATAAAATTCTAGAAATGGGGTGTGTTCTACTCTAAAAACAATCCCAAATCTATTATATTTAATATAATCAAATAATATCACTAATTAAACAATCCAACAATTTATTTTATGTTGAAAACACTAGAAATACCCAAACAAAAATGTAACGTGTCTAAAATGATTTTTGATAGAAATAAGACCTCATATCAGTTTTTCATTTATATTAGAAGAGTGAAATCACTAAAAATAACTCAATATTATACCCTACACTAGTGGAATCAATTAAAATACCTAAAATAGAGTCACACAAATTCAAAAATAGTGTGTAAAGCTAAGCGAATGAAAGAAGGAGGAAGAACCTTACCCAAGATGTCATCAAATCACAGTTTGGACCAAACCAAAATTTGAATGAAGGTGGGGTGGTGAAGAAGATTTTCTTGGACCCCCATGTGTTTTCCATTCTTACAATTAAAAAGGTGGCCCAATATTCCATTAATTATATTTTTAAATAAAATACATGGATAAATTTTATGGTGTGATGGATAATTTCATAGAATAAATTTTAAAGCACCACCATGATACCACTGTTTTATGTTATGATTCCTCTTAGGCGACCCCATTAATTGATTTAATGTCATGATTAACCTATTAACAAGATTAATAGTCTAGTGATGCATTTTTTAGTTACCCGAGGCTCCCATACACTCCTTCTAATACCTTTCGAACACCCGAGTCACCCCCCTATGGAAAATATCACCTCTGAATCCACATATCCATGCCATGAGAGGATTTTCCCCAAGACCTCAAGTGCTCCTCTTCATATTCAATATTTTTCCGACTAGAAGTAAGGGATTCGGTTTTATATTTGGGGGGACTATTCGCACAATAGTTAGAGTATAGCACAATGGTTATCAATGTAGATTTGAAATTTAAATAGTTAAGAACATGAATCTATGGAATAATTAGTACATAAATATTATAATGATGATGGAAAATTCAAGCACCTATAAAAAAATGAGTACACGTGAATACATGGGAAATAATAATATACTACATGCCATAAGAATGTGTAAAATCTTCCACTAATAGAATCAAGAG
Organism: Viscum album; assembly: GCA_963277665.1. Classification (NCBI taxonomy): domain Eukaryota; kingdom Viridiplantae; phylum Streptophyta; class Magnoliopsida; order Santalales; family Viscaceae; genus Viscum; species Viscum album. The sequence continues at coordinate 1,076,360,947 of OY728141.1, forward strand.
AAAATGCTCATTCCCCTACTCTCGTATTCCACCCATGTACCGTAAATCAAGCATTGGAAATTGGAGACTTCCCTTCATCAATACCTATAATCATGAAGTCTTCTTGGGTACCAAGTGAATCCCAAGAAGGTTATGAGACATTGGAAGTAGGCCACCTCCAACATTATCTAGATGAAACTAGTTAGTTCATATAAAATGAGAAATATCCCCATAATAAATTCAAGGAAATAAATAAAAAAATTAAATCAAATCGAATTCGACATTGGAAACTTTTCGGACACTACATACATCAGTCTCTGACAGATGTCTTTGAACTAGGTTTACCTACACATGTGTGAAATATGGTGTAACAGATCATCATATATAACAAATTAAATTGTAGACCATTCTCAAGAGTGTTATTTGGCATGGAGGATGCTTCCTAAGAAATTAAATTTCACATTCTTATTCAGAAATTAAAAAGAAATATTTATGATTATAGAAATAGAACCTTGATCCCATCCAAGTTGATCCAAAATGAATTCCATTTATCCCTCCAAGGGATATATAAATTCCCAATACTTCAAGAGTCATCCAAATTGATACATAAACTGAGTCCTATTATCAATCTCGGTATGGTTTGTACTCAACACTCCAAGCCTATCCCTATTAAATATCATAGGGGACAGAGTATCACACATTACATGTTATAACCATCAATCCACTAAGCTCATTCTTGGTTTCTTACCTAGGGAACATATATCCCTCAAATAGAGTTAATGTAGATGCATAGTGGGTCCATCCCATGAATAAATGGTATTTCTCAGGGCTTGTATTAAACTCATATCAATATATAATTATAAAATTCGATGAGCCCATCCATGTTATCCCATATGGATCCACGTGTCACTCTAAATATGGATATAATGTATGGATTGGATGTTATAATTCATCCATTTATAAATTCAGTGAAAATATAACACATTTAATTATGTTTTCCATATAATTTTTTTAATTTAATGAATGATATGAAATAATGAATAAGGTCTATCTATGGGACAAACATCTTCCTCAATTCAAATCACATTCCATTAATTCTATTACAAAGGAAAAACTTCTAAAAATGTATTCCAACAGTCTACAACAAGGGGATGTTAGAACATTAAATAGTGTATCATCCAAAGGGGGTTTTCAAGTTGGGTAAATTTACTGATAGTGGAAAATAATTTCTAGCTATGTTTGTATAAGTCTTGCAAAACCATATAATTTAATTTATTAATCATTTTTGGAGGTGCCACCAGAGAAGTCCTATGAATGGAATGATGTCGCATATTATAAAAGAAACTGAACATGATGGAAATAAACTATACAACCTAACTTATTATCATAGTCTACCACTCATATTTTTTCATCCACTGATTCAAGCTATAATGGGATAAAAAGGAAACGGATTCTAAACCCTAAAAATATAAAAAATGTGCTCACGAAAAATATTGACAAATACCTAAATTTAAGAGATGATAGGAATAAATAGTATTTGGGACCATACCTTTATTTATCCAACATAACTAATGACAAAAAGGTGATCTTTGATGGAGGATATCTGGATGATCCCAGCTTAGGTGTTGAAGGGGGGTCTCGCGAATCAATGATTTTAGAGGAAATGGGAATCTTATTAAAAAAATCACCCCCTACCACTTTTTAAAAAATGAGTCATAAATTTATATGGATATTAAATTATTTATATTCCCTATAATGATTGGTATCCCCTTCCCTAGAATACCCATCTCATGATGTGAAAATGGTTTTTACGACACACTACACATCATGTACTCAATAAGAATTTTTTTTGTTAAATAAAAAGTATGTATTCGGTACAAACCACGTACTTGTCCTATAGTTGTCCTCATCCACCTATATACATTCATTCTATGTGAAAATTAACCCACCCCTAAGAATGGGATATTGGACTAACCAAACCGAAAAATAATAAATACCTTACTAAAATTATGGAATGTTACACCACAGCCTTGAACCCTATCCCAAAAAACAATTTTGTGATGTGTCAATCCATATAACCTCATATTGATACATATTTCTCAAAAAAAAATCTTCCAAAAAATTAATAAATTCAAAATTACACTAAACTTTATACAATGTTTATGTGGGGCTCTTACTATATCCACACCATAAATCTTCTCTACCTCGATAAATTTCATTTACCATTGACACTGTAAATCCAACTTACCTAGGTCACCAAACCACATTCAATTAATTGAATTCTACTATAGAATGATGAATGATATTTTTCTACATAAATGTAAACATGATTCTTTTAATTCATCAAAATCTAATCCACCAGACACCGTCCATTCAGAAACATGTAAATTTCAATCAATGCACCCTATTCATTCCAATACACAATATTTTTGACAAACATATAATAGTTTCATGGTTATCACAAATATATAAATCAACTTATCCCATCAGATTCAGACACATGACATTTACCACTATATAGATTACATTTACAACATATCCTTGGTGTCTCAAAAAACATCCATATGTTGTTTTCATCTCACCTTACCCAAACTACTAGAGAAACACCATCCAAAAACTTATATTACCTCTAATATAACATTCTAGACCAAACAAGATGAGTATCCACTCCCCTTGCACAAGGACAACAAGCACTAGCCTTTTGTAAAAGGGTCCAATAAAAATATTAGAATATCCTTATTATATAAAATAATATATACCTGAAATAAATTAAAATTTTACATTTATTACCATATAATTTGAAACTAAATATGGAACATTTAATAATTTTGATCACATGCCTCACCCATTGAAATATATTATGAAATATTTTTTTTCACATTACTCACTGACTTAACTATGTGAGGAAATAGGTATTCAATCCTTTTAACATGATACAAATTTTTGATCACCCAATGAATCACCCTTAGGCTACACCAAGTTCATATTATGACCAATGATAATGAATCAACTCCATACATAAACTTATCCAAAACTCCAATATGGAATTTAACAGTATACTAGATAATATTGTATTCACTTAATCATATAGACCAACCAACAATGTGTCCCCTCATACCCTTGACCATAGTTTCTTGTGTCACTCATCCATGAACCATGCTACTTATATTCAATTATGTAATGACGGGTGTTAACCATGTTGTTTAAACTAGATCACCATCACGAATCACCAAATAGAACCCCTTCATAACTCTTGAGAACTACATTCATTAAAAACACTAAAATTACAACCCTAATGAAGTTCATTCCCTCAAACGACCATGGGTGTACTATCTACATTATGGTTTAATATATTCCACTCCTTTGCTGCCACCTCAATAGGATCCATAATTAATTGAATGTCACTCCCTCGAAGACACACTTAGGAATACCAGTAGAACCCATCATCCCTTGGAACGAAAAAATTTATTGGAATTTTAAATTCAAACAATATCATGTGTTAATAATGTGATAACATCCTAGATTTATTCTAAAAATGAATGGTTGTACACTCTATTACATCTTAATTTCATAAACCAAACACACGTTCTCATGAGTTTTTCATCATTGAGACTGATTGTCCATGATCCTTATGAAGCATACACATCTTTTCAAGAAATTTTTTTTTACACTCGTATCTTATTCAATGCCTCATTCATTTAACCACGATTAGAAGGATGCCCAAAACCATATCACTAATGGTTCCTTCTCGAAGGAATATATGGAATTACCATGCCGATACCAAACATTAAATTAAACCTCCATGAATAAATAAAATATTTCAAAAACTAATTGATTCTTCTTGTTTGAATGGAAATCAGAAATTTAGGCCAAATGGTCACATAGTATCCCCTAATAATTGTAAGGATCTAACTCACTACATTTATTTTCATCTCATGTTCTGAAGTTCCTCCCAAATATCCAATAAACTAATCAAGTATCTTGATAACACCATTCATGGATAATTTCACATGGTTACCATCCAATTTCCATATATCATTTACATTCAAATGAAACTACCAATAGAGTCACATGTACAAAAATTTCAGGAAGGTTTTTTCAAGACAGTTACCGATTAGGGAAGTAGTTCCGAATAAAAATTGTTAAACATGAATGCACCATATTGAATCACAACTCACCTAAGGTCACATAGTTATAATGAAATCATCCTAGATAACCTATTTTGGGAAACTACATATATATTGTTTGGTTAATAAGATATTCAGTTCACACTATATGAGAAAACTCTATATAGGTTGTTACAAACAAATTATATAACCAAAAATGAATACTGTAAATGGAAAGGGGTTTCATCATGAAGGAATAAAATGCATAAATTAAAATACCCAGGTTACTGCACCTTATATGCACTTGGAAAACACAATCACCACCAACCGACTCACTATAGATCCCCAAAAACAACCATAAGAAGGAAAATATATAAAATTCTGCCTTACTATGCAGGATTCCACCAATTATTAGATGTTAAAACATAGTATGATAAATTCCTATGATGATAAACAGATTTTTTTTCCATCTTAAGTAGTGATATTCACTCAATAATGTTTATTTTATATAGATCCTTTGTCCCTAACACGAATCAAGAGACACATATTGTAACTATAAGCTATGATTAAAAACCCCAATATATAGAATCATACTATCATTTGAAGATCAATGATCTATAAAACAAAAATCATAAACCTCAAATATTATCTCTTTAATATTAGGTGGTAATTAAAAACAACCATGATAGTATAAGACATGAACATTAATCTGACACCAAGAGTAATCAAAACATCATTCAAGAATGTTTTTTATGACGCACATGTCTGGGTTTCATCACAAGATCTAATACAACCCTGTGTATCCACTAAACCAATATCTTTAAAAATGACTTTGTAACATCCTAGAACTAAGTCCATTAAACCCTTTCCCTAGGCTAGTTTGTCATAAGATGTTATTTGTCCCACCCAAACACAAATGTCTTTTGACAAGTAGTCAGTCCTCAAAGTGGTACCATATGTAGGTTATTCCCCCTCTATCAAAGTTTAGGTTTAATAAATCACTAAATATAATCCATAAAAATACATTGAAATAAGAATCAATTAATATAAACTAGAAAAGTGACAAATGGAATACAATAAAGGGTCCAACTACCATATCATACAACATATAACCATCCACATGGCTGGTCCTATATACATAATATCAAAAATTTAATAAAATACACCATATACCACAAAACCAAGAATCCCAATATCCTGATCCTATGAAATAATCTAATTTATCCCACTCAACTATGTTATCTTAGGCCTCATCCTATTCCTATTCTTTCAATAACCATGTGAGAAAAACTCAAGTACTAATGTGTGATGGTATCCTATGTAGGTTGTGATTACCAAAATCATTATTGAACCAACAATGTTGTCCCATTTAACCTGAAATATGTAGTGAAATGTTCATGTGGCATAATCACTATAAATAAATAAACAATTAATAAATTAATAAATTGAATCTTCAAAAACTACTTCAATTAGATAAAATAATATCACTTATCACCTCTAATTTATTGATCCAACTCTAATACCAATCATACCATTTTCATTCCTTAGGACCATGATATCGATCGACATTAACTACATCACCCCCTATCTAGGTGTTTCTCAACATTTCATTTTATTCTAAAAATATAATTTCAATGGATTATGGTGAAACAAAAGCATCTCTCATATTCATGCTTAACCAAAAAAACATTTGATGAATGTCTCAATAGTCAGATACTAGGAATCCTTAGCATTATTACAATCTCCAATAAAATGAATGGATTGAGGATGATTCTCAATCATATAGGGAAAAAAATATAGTCAAAATCATCAGAATAGTCATCAAGTTAAATGATCATTTTCCTAGGAATCATGGGCATCCCAATCCATAAAAATTATCATCATCATGCTCGATCATCTGAATCCTAGGGTTTACCGAGGAAACTCTTCATCATAACAATCATAATCAAAATTAAATAATAAAAAATATTACATGGATGGATAAAAGTAAATATAGACATCATAGTGACTTGTGATATCAAGGGAATGCCATATAGAAACAAGCCCTGGTGGTGTCATCCAAGACATTCTTCTAGTCTCATAATAGGTAGATCCTATGCAGCACCAGGCATCCATGATGGCATCAATGTCCATGCAATCTTAGAAATATATCACAAAATTATCAATGTTAAATCCAATGAGGAACATTTAGGAATCCCAAATGTTAAATTTTTATCACAGTATGCCCATAGTCCATGTTCTATGAAGCAAATTTGGATATAAATGATGGATCAACAATAAATATAAAAATTATTAAAATAAATATAAGTGACTTTTTAATGCCTAATCACGTCTCTTGGGTTCTCATGCTCATGAGATTTAATGTTTTTTACTATTTCTAAGGTGAAACCTGAAATAAATTATCAATAGATTCTATATATACCTACTTAGGGTCAGTCAGTCTCTAAGAAACTAATAGGGTCCCTTGGGAAAAAAAATTAAAGGCACCATCACATGAGTCTTCTCCCCAGAGTTCTACAAATCGTTTTAATGGGAGTTAGAAAAAACAAATAAAGGAGGCTCCCAATCATGATATAGGTATTATTACAATAATATAAGTATAGAGAATAATATGACCCTCATCATCACCATAAAAAATTTTAAGCCTCATTGACTATTTAAGTAATTTCATGAATATACCACTGAAGAGATTACACATGGTCAATCATAGTCCTCATAACCATACAAGGCATGTACAATCACCCAGCCCATCACTCATATCATTAGGACTATCCACCTAGTAAATACAGACATCATTGGTTTTATGATCCATAGGTAATAAAAATTTAGTTATATAACACTTCAATCATCTGTGGATAAGGAAACCAACTTGTTCTTGAAGAACTGTAGTGATCCTCCAAACCTTATAGTAAAGGCATGATAATTTTATTTAAAAATATTCAACAATTTAATTAATATACATTTTGATTTTAATTTACATTATTAAAAATATTTAAATAAAATTTTGATAACCCTATTGAGGTGAGACGTTATGGTGTAATACACTTAATCATATTCATCAACCATAGGGTGTGTACGTGAGACAACATAGCACAAACTGAAACATTCCCAAACCTTGAATAGTCATAATTCATTATCAAGTCCTATAAAAGCAAATATATCCCATTCCATATCCACCATTCCACCATCCAACAATATATTTCCCTACCTCATAATAATAAATCAAAATAAATATATTATAACATTTTATAATTAATTATAAAATAATTTATTTTTGTGTAATGAACTAAAATTGCACTGTTCCATCTTGTCAAAACAAAACCACAAAAAATAGGTATTGCATACTCCTAAAATTAAAAAAAATGTTTAATAGAAAATATTGAGATCAACTCTCTTATTAAATAGTACAATAAATTAATTTAGAGTCAAAACCATTAAATACACTATTAAGGATGTACCATCTCAAAAATTATTGGAAATGATATGGGGAACTCATCTTATGCTCTAATCTATATAGAATAAGTTAATTTCCCAAGAAAATACTTTTTATTCTACCATAAGTTTCTATAACTGATGAAAATCCTCATAAAATAGACACACAAAATCAAAAATAGTGATTGGAAAAGGAGAAGGGAATAACGAGTAAGAAATTGACCTTCAATACGAATGAATAACACCCATAATTGCTGAAAATTTTTAAATAATGGGGGATAATGAGATCTATATGGACCTCTCATTCACATAACATTCATCTATAGAAAATGTGGGATAATAACATCTAAAAAAATTTACAAACTTTTTGGCCATCTTTCATGAAGTGCTAAAAACCTTCAAGACATAAATTTTTGGGCTCTAATCCCATGCCAATTTTTTCACATCCAGAATCATCTCAGGATAGCCAATAAACCCATTTCACATTCTAAATATCTTATTGATGAATTTAATGTGTTAATACTATTTATTTTAGTTGCTTGATGCCCCTGACCACTCCTATAGTGACCTCTTAATTCGAAGGGAAATCACAATAACCTATAAACCCATCACAAAATAGTATTTTATATCATTTATAAACATAGAAACTAATTTTAATCCCATATTACCAAAACTAACCAACTTGAAAAATTTAAAATTAAAATTCTCTCTAAAATTATAAAACACTATGGGATGTGGGTTTTTACGTATAACTTCCTTAGATTCCTTAAAAATATTGTGCTTCATAAAAAAATTTAAAACCCAAATCATTATTATCATATCAAATAAAATTAGTTTAATTTATCGTATGAGTATGAATGATCAATCTTAGCATATATTCTCCAATGAAAGACACATTTAAACCTATAATACCTTTATTTCAATTGCTTCATGGTTTTATTACACTATAACTCACTTAGTTATACCTATGTTTTTTTATGTTGTGTTCACTCATAAAACATAACATATTTTCCTAATATAATTAAGAAATCAGTACCTCATAACAGATTGTTATTATATTGTTATTAAAAAATACATATCCTCTAGAAGTGTATATGCTGGTGTTTATTTATAATCTCACACATGATGCTCTATAGATAATACTGACAAAATACTCAATCATCATTTCTAAGGCTGGGAACCCCATAGTGTATTTGTGCCACAACTGCATTAATATCATAGTATCCAAATAGGGATATTATATTAAATAGAACAACATAATATTAAATTTACCAAAACTTTTCAATGTTATAATATACTTATATTTTCCCTTATAGATATCCCTAAGATTTTTTAGTAATATTATCCTATAAAAATAACATAAATATTAAATGTTACCACAAATAACCTAAAGGGTTATCAGTAAATTTTGAATTATTATATTAATATATCAACCAATAAATTATCATCAACTCATATTATAACTTATAATAGTATATTACCCCTACTCCAATACCAATATTGATAGACTAAACCACACTCCCAGATTTGTTTATTAATAGATATACATTACATATTAAAGTTGATTGCAAATATATATTCTTATACATCACTTTCTTTTAATTACATTGAATAAAACAAATATTTAAATACATATACTCCAAAAAATATGGGTTTATATCTTATGAAAATTATGAAAAATAATAAAATAATAAATATCATTACATTATAATCTAATAGAAATTTATAAAAATACATAATAAACTACTAAATACATAGTATGTAATCATAATCTACCAGAAATTCTTTATAGAATCTATCCAATTACACATATAATGTGTAAAATATTTTCTTAGAACCCGAGGAAATTAAAACATTAAGATGGGTGAGATCAAGCAATGCTTAATGGTAAATATATTAAATAATAATCCAATATCACACTTAATCATAATATGGGAGTAAACTATATGGATGGAAGAGATAAAAAATAATTCCATAATAAAATTGAACTATTAGATTAACATAATCATAGTAAAAATATCAATAAAAATAATTATGGATAAAAATAACTGGTTCTTTTGAGTCAAAATTCAGAAGGATGGATCTATAATTTTTGTCCATAATCTAGTACACCATGATCGTAATCAACATGATCATACATCAAGGACCTTTGTTTATTTGATGTTCTATTATGGTAATACATAACCCAAGACCCCCATGGTATCATGTCTCACGATAGAAATCATCGCGTTGGGTGCTATCTATAACTCATCCCCAATGATTAAAAATTAGGTTCATCAAAATCAATACATGAATAGAATAATATTTCATAAAATATATAAAAACATTCCAGATTAATTAATAAAAATATTTATTAGAAGAACTAGTATATGGATTTTTATTATTTCCCCAATCAATAAATGGAATTTAATTCCATGTAAAAATACCTCAAGATATCGACATATAGAGAAAGGGTATTAAGGTTTCATCAATAATTTTATAAACCGATAATCTTATTAAATCATGTAGAATACACTTTAATCAAAATAATTAAATATGGAGTGTTCAGAGAGGATAGAATTGGATGTAAAAATTATTCTTATAAAAAAATATGATTTTGGTAACAAAAACATTGGGACATATTTAATTATTTTTATTAACACAAATAAAAATAATATATGATTAATTATATGTTAATACTTGATCAATATAAACATTAAAAATTGAAAAGAGTTTTTGAATATGATTAATATCTAATGAAATAAAAATTGATATAAAAAACCCATACGTTATCGGTAATGTAAGAATCAAAAAAACATGATGGGATTATAATGAAATTGAAATATAATGAAACAATTGATGTTACTTGTAATTAGAGTAAATGGGGTTGTTATATAGCTATATAAAATAAAATATTGTGCTCAATATCAAACATGTCACATGTAATTTAAAATAGTGAAAAATATCCCTTATAATTTTTTAAAAAATTTAATCAATCCCAGTTAAATAATATGTTTTAAAATTATAATTTATAGATTAAGAATAATGATAGGATCTTGATATGATTTTTTTGGTAGTAGATAAGCAATTCCAAATAAAACATGGTTTATATTAATTAATGTGCATCAAAGGGTGAAAATAGGAGATAATAAACCCTTACAAATTGAATATCTAAAAAACTAATACCATTAAGTAGAATGGGAATTTCATTTAAAATAATATAATAAGAATGATAATTTATGATATAAAATATCTTATACATATTATATACACCATATAAAATCAAATTGGTGCATAACAGGAATCATTTCTTATGAAATAGAAAATGAAACCATGAAACCACTTTCATGTAAGGTAGTCATTATGTTTAGAATTATTTGATAGTGAGTTAAAATAAAATAATAGTTGAAAATCATAATTAAATCTGGAAAAGATCATAAAATCTATTCATTGGGTATAATAAATCAAAAATGGGATGAAAAAATCCAAGGAGTTAGTTTGTAACTCAATTAAATAAAACTGAGTTAGAAAAAACCAAAAAACCACTGAAACATTTGGTTGAAAAACTTGTGAAAGATAAGATTTAAAAATAAAGAAATAAATAAGAATAATATCATGATATAATGTATTACATGTGATTTTTGATAATAATTACATGTAGAACACGATGTGTAGTAAGAAATATGATATATGGTGTGAAAATTTGAAATGAGAAACATTTACATTAATTCTTGACTTACTCTAATGTTATTGAATGTTATGTATAAAAGAATTACTAGCATAACACCATATTAAAAGATAATATTTATTTGTATATTGTTTTATAACATTCATTTATAATAATTAACTACATTTTTATTAGTTACTAATAATATATTTTCAATATAGTGTGTGGGTAATCCTGATCATTTTATACATGTTTCATAGTTGTGGAACTATTATTACATCCCATCCCAAATTCAATCATTCATATATCATAAAAGTTTCAAGAAATGAATTTTTATATCTATTAATAATTTTATAATTTAATTATATGATTCTTTTTCATACCATTCAAAAATATGAGACCAGTGACATGCATGTTTTAGATATTTTTAACCAAATTAAACTGGTATATTATTTAATGATTTTAAAATAAAATTTATCCTTAATGTATGAAAAAATTGTTATCATATTTATATGCATAATTAACTATAATTATGTTCTCTTAGTAATCGAATATTTTATTTGGGGTAATTTTTATTGTTGGTAGTTAGAGTGACCCAAGCATGAAAGTTTATAATTGATTGATGTTTATGATTATAAAAGTGGATTCATTTGGGAATAATAGCATTTTTATAGAAAAATAGTTCTATTATTTATAAAATATTAATGTTTTAAAACATAATTTATTATATGTTAATAAATAATAATATAATTAGATGAAAATGATATACAATACTTCATTGAGGTGGTAATTTGAACAACGCCAAATTATCTTTTTTATATCATGAATTAGGTTAAGAAAATATTATTGATTATAAATTTCATCTTAATATTCATAATTATATTATATAATTAAAATTTATAATTCAATGACCCTTATAACCAGTTAATACCGTGTCTATTAAAAAATGAAATTCATTAATTTTTAGAGGTGGTAGACCACACATTTCAAAAAAAAAAGTTTTTTTCATAATAGAAAATGGAATGTTTTTTAATATTAATTACCATATAATAATGATAAAAAGTATACAATTAATTTTTTTATGATATATAAATTATAAAAATATAGTTATTAAATTATTATTAGAATGTCAATATGTTAGCAAAGAAGTACTCTTACTAAGGACTACATATTTCCCATGGATGGCTCCTTAGAAAGGGTGGTTTTAAGAAAATATATTTTTACCAAAGGATAAAGGGATACAATAATTATTAGGAGAGTAAAAAGGTCGAATTTTCTAGATTAAACATTACATAGGTAGTATTATTTAATGGATGGTGAGAGCCCCCTTTTATTTGTGATGATAATGATATTTTAAATATATTTCATCTTAATATAATTATATCACTTGTTTTACATTTGATTATGACCTAGAAATTGAAAAACATTGATTGGGAGATGAAATAAGGTCTATCATATATCAAAAAAAATTTATACGGGCTATAATCAATTTTTTATTTACTTATGTCTTATAAGTTTAACCATTTCAAATCTTGTTTTTACTATCATAACTAGTTTATACCAAATTAATTTAATTTTATTGTAAATAATGGATCATATTAAATAAATTTGACATAATAATGAAAAATATTAAATCTATTTTATCATATAAAATTTCTCTATGTAAGAAAAAAAAATTTAACATTAGAACTTTTAATGATTATAAACACGTTTAATGAAAATTGTACATTTAGGCTTAAAATTTTTTCATGAAATAAAATTACGAATATTTTTTATTTTCATGATATAATTTAATTAATTATTAAAATTTAATTTTTTGTGGATTTAAATGTATTCCATAGCCTATTTTTATAAAAATAATATTTAATTAAAATAAATGATAAAAAATAGTTTAATTTAACAAATGATATTACATCCATTCTTAAAATGTTGATGACAGGTTTTATAAATATATAATAGTATTTTTGACATGTTAGTTTTTAATACAATAATATTTATTTTATCACTTATAGTATTTTTTATACCTTAATATCATTTTTATTTAATGATAATGATATAAAATTTATAGTATTGATAAAAACAATATCATTAATTATTTATATATAATGAAAAAAATAGAAAAACAGAAAAATATTAATATAGTATTAATATTTTTATCCAAAATTAATAATTAAAATTTGTCACATTCATATTATATAACATGAGAATTTATTTTCTTTTCGAAAAATATAAATAAATTTTTTTCATTTAAAATATTTTGTTTTAATGAAAACTATTATTATTTTATCCTATAAATTAATAATAAAAGTTTTTTTAATATAATACTCATCTATAAAATACATTTTACCCCCAATATATTTATATTCCTAATAAATTCTCATCATTCTAAGAGGTGTCATTTAAAATAATATATTAGTGTTATTGTTTATTTAGATGAATAATTTTTTTTTAAACAATAACTTAATATTTATATTATAATTAATATTTATTCATAAAAATATTTCTTAAATTATTACATAAATTTTTACCTTACTATTATATATCTAAATTTTAATTCTTATATGTTATTTTTTTTATTATTGTTTTTCAATTTCTTCTATAGAGTAAGTAATCTTACTTATTAGAATTATTTAATTAAAATATATATTGTAAAATAATTCATAATAATATTCCCCCTATAATAATTTTTATTCTATTAATATTAATTATCATGTACAAATAATAATATGTATGGGTATCGAATGATAATCATGACTTACTTCAATGAGATATAAACCAGTCAATATTTAGGAAGACTAGGTCACATGAATTTTCCACCATAAAATAATTATAATAAAATTATAATCATTTTAAAAAACATATTAATATAGATCTATATATGAAGAGATTCAAGATACATACAATTCGTAGATCCATTTCATATATATTATTTCCAAAAAAATATTAAAAATAAAATTATTATTAAAATATATATTAAAATCATATTAGATTATCAAACAAATATGAAAGATATCTCTGAAGATGTATTCTCCAATGAAACCATCCTTTAAACCTATGGTTCTTTTGTTTAAACTATGGAACACTTTGTTGATTCTATAAATATCTTGGGTTATCTAAGGTTAATTTATGTAGTGTTCGTTTTAACATCATAATAAAATTTATTAATGTAATTTGGGAATAAATAATTAGCAATAACAAAAAAAAAAATTGATTGAACCAGTAATATCCATAAAGAAGGTCTTGATAGGTGTATTGTCTTGGTCCCACACATTATAAACAAAAGTGAATATTTATTTAACACTAAACCTATATTTTTTAGGCTGATAACCCCTAGTTGAATCTATACCACTACAAAATTTAAAATAAGATAACAATATTTGGGATGGTATTTTTAGTAGAACTACAAAATAAAAACATTGCCTAAATGTCATGGATATATCCTAGAAATAGAGTTTTCCCTTAGAATTATTCCTATTTTTCTTTTATAATCATATTATTCCTAATATATAAAAATTATTCATGATTACCTCAGCTAACATAATGGTTCATCTAAAACATTAAATTTATGATTTTATCTAATCAATCTTTAGGTTATCTTGAAATATCATCCTACAATAAAGTTTAATCTATACTAAGATCTAATACAAACTTGGATTTCCATGGAGCAACACTTCCAGATCAAGTTCTAATAAAAACACACATTCCATAATATATTTAATACCAATTATATATTCCCAGACAAAATTAAAAAATAATTATATTACATAGAGAAATATTTTATTTAATATCATCTCATCAAATATTATTTTATTTATATCATAAATAAGTCAAGAAAAATCATAATGTATTAAGTCCCAATTTTTTTTTACTAATAGTCATTTTTTCAATGATATAATAAACTAATTTAACTATATTAAGTCTCATCGTATCCAAAAAATTCCTTAACGAAGATATCTTATTAAATATATATACTTTAATACATTTCTTCATAAACTAGCGAAATACAAACAACGTAAAGGATGAGATCAAACACTTTGTTAGGTTAAATATAAGTGTAAATATTCATATCACATAAATGGTCATAATTTGAGAATAAGTAATATCGTAGTAATAAATAATCAAAATAATTCCAACATCAAATGATATTGTGGTCATAACATATCCATGTTTAACATATAAATAAATATACACCTAGATAACAAATTAGAAGTTTATTAGATATGAAATTCATAAAATTGGATAACTACATCTATGACCCAATGAGTTATATAATGATGATACTATAAAGGCCCTATAACTAGAAACTATTTTGTTCTGTGTAGCTATACACCAAAATACACATGCTAGTTTTTTTCAAGATACATATCAATACATCCCGAGCCAATTTTTAATTAGGGCCCACCCATTTAAATTTTTTTCCAATGATGCATCATTTTATGGAATCATTATTCTATAAATCACATATCCAATATTTCTTTATAACAAAAAATTATATTCTGATAATATATCTATGAATTCTAAATATTTAACCAATAAATAAATATAGTATAATTTTAATTTTGTTCTTAAAACTAAAATATTTTATATCACAGGGTCTACTGTTTAGTGTATAATTTCCCTAATAAATTGAAATATGGAATATAATTTTACATTATTCAATAAAAAGATGTAAATATATAGTATTCATAGAGTAATGACATTGGAAAGAAAAATTATTCCTATAATAAAACATGATTTTGGTATACATATAACATAATGGAGTTATACACGTTTAATACCCATGAATAATACAATGAGATGTTCTATAAAAAATCCATTAAAATTTTATACACCAAAAAGGGTAAAAAGTGGTTAATATTAGTGAAATATCTATTAATAAAAATAAAGATATAGAAACCCTAATGATATAGAAATGTAAGATTCAAAAAAATATGAGGGCGATAAAATGAAAAATTAATATTATGAAATTAAACATATTCATTATACATGGACTCAATAGGTATGTGAATACACCATATTAAATAAAGGGTTGTGTTTAAAATAAAACATGTATCATGTATGATATTCAATATATCTTGTGCACATGATTCCCTTTTAATATTTAAAATTAATATCATCTCAATATTAAATGGGAGTAATTTTGATTATTTTGAATGAAATTCATAATAACAGTTTTGTTTGTATTTAGTATCCCAATGTTCATAAATCCCAGATCATAAAAATAATTGAGAATGATTCTTTATAAATATTTATAATGCTATATTTTTTTCTATTGTAGTACTATTATACTTCTTATAGTCGAAATCAGTGACAAACATATTTTGAATATTTTAATAAAATGAATGGAGTATCTTAATTTGTGAGTTTATTGATAATGTTACTATAAATTCACCAAAATTTGACAATTATTTTACTAGTTTATCAATTTTTAACAATATTTCTCAATCATATTAATCTCTAATTTTATTATATATCATTTTTCGGGTTTAGGTTTAGATAACCACAAACAATAACATACCATAATTAATGGAACACTATAATTATGAATGATGATTCTATTGGGAATAATATCATTATTATAGTATCATGGTGGTATTATTTAGATAATTTTAATTTGGTAAATCATATTTGAATTGATATTAATAAATAATAAAGAAACTAGATAAAAAATACATATGTTACTTAATGGATGTGGTAGTTTGTACTTGAAATGAATATTATTGTTATTTATCAATGAATGAAAGGTAATGATGGATGAATATAATTTATATATTCATAATCATAATTATATCAGGTATGTTACATTTCAATTCAATGTTAGCCTTATTACTCGGAAAATGATTATGTGGTGAAAACCAGTGGATGTCACTTCGTGAAGGTGGTAGTCAACAAAACACATGTATGATAGAAATTGTTTTCATAATATAAATTGGAAAATGGAAAATTATACTATTCTGGAATAATAAAATTTAATATATAAAATTAATTATATTATTATATATTAATTTTAAAATCATTTTAGTTAATGTTAGATATAAAATTCTGCAGTTTATAAAAAGGTATCCATGCTGAGGACTTTTGATTTACCTTGGAAGAATCCTTCAATATAAAGGTATTAGAAAAATAACAATTTACTTTGGGCTTATGGGAGAGTAAAATGATAATATATGAAGGAGGTTCCCTAGAGTAAAATTTATTTTTAGACTTGTCTTGAAGTTGTGTTGGGAGGCCCCTTCTATAAGTGGTGAGAATGGATGTTCTGCAGATATTTCAACTTAAAATCAATAGAGAACATGACTCACATTTCAAGAAGGCTTCAAAATTTGGATATAGCAGAATGTTGATAATATAATCTCATTAACCCCTCAACTATTCCATTTCACCCATATTTAAAATATCATTATATGTCCAATAATCCTATAATTTTACATCTCACCATTTTTTGTTTTACACGGGTGCCTTGTTTTTATATAAGTAATTTAATTTAAATGCATAAATATAAAATTTCAATAATTAGATATTTGTAGACATCATAATAAAAAATTTGAAGTCTATTTAATCATAAAGATATTATATATGTATAAAAAATCATTTTTTAACTTTAGTGCATGTGACATGTAAAAACATATTTGTTAAAAGAGTGCATTTTAATGATAAGTTTTTTTGAAAGAAAAAATTATCAATACTAGTAAATTCAAGGATTTAATTTTTTATAAAATAAAAAGTATTATAATCATTTCCAATAATTCAAATTAATCATTGTTTCTAAACTAATATTTATATAAAATATAAAATAAAAAAATAGTTTCATTTGTTGGAGAATATAATTGATATTCAGAAAATGTTAAATATACATTTTATAAATCTATAAGTGTATTTTAATATTTATTTTTTTACTCCAAAAATTGGAATTTTAAAATTTAATTATTGTAAACTTATAAGGCTAGTTTATTTAATTATATTGATATAAATGTTTAATTTTTGGTAATAACTTTTTTTTACTATTCGCCAAAAATACAATCATTTAAGAGAAATCCGTAAAAATCAACTTCTATGATTTTTTTATTATGAATGAAAAAATGTAGTAAATATTTTCCATCTATAATTTTAAATGTTTTTTTATAATTTCAAAAATAAAACATATTAATATAATTAAAACATCATAATTAGAAAAATAAAAAATTAGTTTTTTTAAATTAGTTTTTTTCCTAAAAATTACTAATCAAATTGGGATTATTATATTATTAGTATTAATGAAATGTTATATCCACCATATAATAATTTTATTAAAAATAAATAAAAACAAAACATTAGTAATGGTTACATTATAAATCATAAATAAGTCTTATCAATTATTTTGATATAATAATTGAATTTTTCTCAAATTCCTTAATATTATGGGTGAAAGTATTATTATTTCTATTAATATTCTATTATATGGATACATTAATTTTTATCATCCCATATTGTCATCACATATTAATGGTCATATATTTTTATGGTTTTTGGTGGTTTGGTGTTTCTTGGTGAAAGCTATCCAACCCATTAGATTTATTTAATGGAAAGATATAGTTAAATCTTTTCAAATTACATGAAGACTCAAAAATATTTAATTGAATCATTGGATTATATTTATAAATTATTTTTTGATAAATATAAATTACCATATTATGATTAATTATAATTTTTCGCACCATTATAACTATTATCATTAGTTTTTTAATAATAATTACTGATTGATATGTGTTTAATTTTGTTTACATAATTTTATTCTATGGTTTTCATGTTATAGTTTTATATAAATTGGTTTTTAATATTCATATAAAAATCATAGGAGAAATAGTTTACTTATATATTTATATATTATTTATTTATTAAATGTGTAATATAAATTTACCAGATGCTTTTCAAGGGTTACATTAAGGTATAATGATTTTATGGATTTGGGTACGGTTAATCCCCTTATCATGAGAAATACATTAGACTTTATTGATGCTCACACAATGGACACCTCAATTTCATAAGGGTAACCAATTTATTCTAAATCTCATGAAAATGTAACTAAACATTTAGTAAGGGTACTTTGGTGCTCATATAATGGTAAAAATCATAGCTTATTTTCATATAAAGTCACCAAAATAGTTATATAATCATTATCCATACAAGTGTATGGGTACCAACATATTTTAAATACCAACATAAGGGTAACCAAAGTCTCATGAAAAGGTAAGAAGAGATCTATAATATATATGATGTAGGTTAAACTGTAATGGCCCAGATCTCTCTGGTTCAATCCTTTGTGAAAGTCAGGTGTATGAGGTAATTCGAGAGGTCAAGGTGACTTATCCCCGACAATTTTCATATTTTCTAGTTTGGTGAATAGTTCTAATGGTAGACAGTTGTGAACAGTGCAACAGTAACCATCTGTGAACAGTCCATCTGTTACATTAGGTGAATGGTGTCTTCAGTAACCATCTGTGAAAAGTGCATCAGCGACCTTAGGTGAATAGTTTCATCGGTAACTTTCTGTGAAAAATCTCATCAGTGACCCATGGTGAACAGTGTCAATGGTAACCTTCTATGAAAAGTTCCATCGGTGAACATTTCTATTTGTTAGGTCTAACTGTATCCTCTCTTTCCTTTTCCAAATTTCCAATTCTATGAACAGTTCCATTGGTGAACAGTCTATTTGTAACCATCGACAGCAACCTATCTTCCCTTTTCCAAATTTTCAATTCTATGAACAGTTCAATCATTGAATATTTTTATCAGTAACCTCTAACGGTAACCTCTCTTTCCTTTGCCTGTTTTTTGAGTTCTTGAATATTGTTTCAAGAACCATGAGGTTCTATCAGTGAGGTTCTAACAGTGAGGTTCATTAACATTGTCTTTCCTTTTCCAAATTTTGTAGTCCATGAACAGTGTTTCGAGAACTGTTAGTTTCTATCGTTGAGGTTCATGAAAAGTGTTTTTCCTTCACTAAATTTCAAGTTTGTGAATAGTGTATCCAAATTCCTACAGTTTCGCCCCTTTGACATTTACTTTGATGTAAAATGAATATAAAATCATATTTTAAGGAATATAAGGCCGATTCAATGTCCATAACTCCTATATTAATTTATCTTAAGGATCAGGACGTTTGTACTTGGTCAAACTGCATGGTTTAATGAGATCTCCTTTTAATGGAAAACCTAGCACATCTTAAACCACCTCTCTGTTATATATTTTAATGAGTAAGATATATTCATCCATAGTTCTTCCTCTTATTCTCAGTTATGAGATGATCAAACCATTCATTCCTTCCCGTAGGAGTTGTGCAATCAATATTTCTTCCTCGGATTGGTTCCCCACTATTTTGATGCATCCAAGGAGTATCGATCAATATTTGATATAAGGTATGTTTTTTCATCATTCTTTTAGGGTTAATCTTCTCCTATTTATCCTTTCCATATCATATCATGTGATATCCATGAATCTAATGGAGTAGTCTTGGTATTTGGTTGGTACGTTCATACTGTGGCATCCTTAGGTGGATGCAGTTGTCGTGAGAGGAGTCGATCATGAATCGTTGTGTGGAATGTTCTTGTATAATGAACGTCAAGAACTTTTTGTAGTAGGGGATTCATTGATTTCCTTTTCTTTTATGTGAAACTATATAGTTAGCATGTTTTATCCCATTGGATCAAAGTGAAAATGACATAAAAAATATTTGAACTAGAAGAATAAATTGATATTGATCGTATGTTATTGCCTCTTGTTTTTTCAGATAATGTGATATCTATGATTGTTCGTATTGATGTTCGTTCTTGATGGATATTGGTAAAGAATGTAAATTGGAATTAATTGATAATGGTTTGGATAAAGATAAAGAGGAATGTAAATGAATCTGGTTCATCTTATTGTAATTTAATGTTAATCAAATTGGCGTAGTAAGGATGTCTAATTATTTAAGATAACATATTGAGTAGGATTCCCAAATTTGGAACCTTTGAATAAAAATCGGTTAACCCAAGATGGATTGAAGAACCAATTATTTGATAATAGATAATTCCTTATAGGGTTCTAAGTTACCCTATTTATTGTTAAAGGGCCAAGAGACAATTTGATAGTATGTTTGTTTTCTTACTGCTTGTGTTATGATGTGAGCCAGTATGGTTGTTGTGATATGTGGGGGCTTAGAGGACAATTGATTTTTGCATCAGTTGACACATAGAGTGGTGAGATTCATCAGTTTATGCATGTGGTTGTCAGAGTGGAAATAAGGGATGATGGAATGGGTTGTATGTGAATGTTTGGAGCTTTCTCGGGTGCAATGATATGGTTATGATTTGAAGGGACAATGTACTTTGTGTGTGATGCTAATGAAATTTAATGTGGAATTATTATTGGTTAATTAATGTTTAAATAATTAATTAACGTAAAGTGAAACTGATAAAAAGGGAATGAAATAATGTATTAAAGCTCTTAAAATGGTTATGTGTTTATAGTAAACCTAGTCCTAGAATTGGCAGCCCGGAGTCCGAGAGACGTTAGTTGCAGTTGAGTCTAAGGCTAGGTTATTCCCATAAGGTGGTTGTGAGCTATAATATATTATATACATTTAATGTTTCCATACACTACTCAACCCTTTCAGTAAGGTCAACTGACACCCTAGGGATTCTGAGCCCTAGGGGGTGTTTTCCCCAACATTTCGGTGGGAGGATGAAGGGATGACTACCCCTTTTGGACCCACTCTCTTATCTTGGTAGTTACATCTTTTGGTAGGTGAAATGGTTAGTTTTACCCATATATGTGTGTAGAGGGCATTAATGGATTGTGGTTATTCACATACATATATTCTGGATATAGATTCCTATGGACTAGTATAGGTGTAATGTGTATAGGATGGGATGGATTGAGGATCCTTATTCAGTGTATGGGTTGTAATGGCTTGAGGTATAATACCCGACATATGATACACATTATGCAGGCTGTAGTGGCTCCAAAAAACTACCTGGTTACATTTCTTATGTAGATTTGGTGGTTTTGTTGCACGAGGTGCATGTTGTGGTGCTTCACCTAGGTGTCTGAGGGCAACCCTATTTGGAGAGAGATGCTTAGGATGTACGACATTGGGGAAAATAGGAAAACCAGTGGGGATGTAGTAGGGGGATACCCTTGATATTATTTATTATATGATATATCTTGTATTCCATACTTGGTGAGAGTATCCATGGTGAGGGTGAGAACATAGTATACCTGTTTAGGTGACATGTCAGTTTCACTTATTTTTCTCCATGCAACATCATGCATTCTTTGATTTTGCATGAGAGGCTTCGGGGAGTATCCTACTGAGTATACTATTATACTCACCATATGCATATATCAACTACTTTTCATGACACATGGAGCAGGTTGGAGATCAGGCTGGTTACTACTAGTATGTGGTTGCAGGAGCTGTTTGAGATTGTGTTTTCTACTGTTTTAATTCTTTTTTGGGTACTTGCAGTTTTTTCCCTTTTAGATTTAGTAGTTTTTCATGACATTTCATATGATTACTTGAGATCTCTTTTATATTACGAGTTGATTTGGATTTGTTTGGTGTCTATCTTATCACTCTTCCATGTGTGTTATCTTAGAGGGTAATGCCTCTCATTTGTGTGATTATTATACCCACAGTGCAAGTCACCAACCCGGGGCCTACTAGAGATGGGACTTTGGAAACATTATCTCCCTTCTCACACTATCTACATAGGAAGGGTACACATTGCGGAGAGGGGGTCAAAACAAAAACTCATATAAGGGTTATGAAAATTACCCTATGTGGTTATACATGTTATTAAATACTATGACTATTCTTTTTTCATATGATTTATAATTTTTATCATTAGAACTAAATTAATGTGACTGTGTAAACTGACGTGACTTCACGAACTAAAGTTTCCACATGAACTTAAGTGACTATATGATTTTATATTATTACATGAAATTTAGAGACTGTATGAACATAATTGACCACATGAAATAAGTTAAACTGTGAACGTAATTTACTTTAATAACATAAATGATGTGAAAAAAAATAAGGAACCACATACATATAAATGAATTAACCCCAATTTAAAATTTGAATTGAAAACATGAAATTATAAGATTTAGTCATTTGTTAAAATTTCGTAAGGTGTTTATCTTACTTCATAACCTATGTTCACTTACATCCTTTATTATATTTTACCTCAAAACATGATCTATTATATATATAATTCTAAATATTTAAAAATTAAATGTTTGTTTCACATTTCATTCAAGATTTAATTATTCCATCAATAATTTTTAATTATTTCAATAAAAATATATTTTATTCACATGAATATTCTATAAGATAAAAATATTATCACGTGGGTTGATGTTCAACACTAATTTCATGGGAAATGAATGTTTTTTAATTTAATAAGGTTTTAAAATTACTTTTTTATCTCACATAATAAGTCACTTATCCATTGTTGATTATTTTTATGTATTTTTTCTATTAATTATTCAAATGTTTTATGAATTTATAGTGTGTTTTTAATGTTATTGATTATCAATGTGACCCATGTGTGTCTGTTTTTAAACACACATTCAATGAATAAATCATATACTGTATTATGAAATAAAATACTTAAAACTTAATGTTGTTTATTTATTGTGCATAAAATAACTGTTTTTTACGATTTTAACAAAACCAAGTTAAAAATGATGATATAGATGATTTTATTGAACTATGTTTTTCTGACATACTTCATTCATCAACTAATTCGATCAACTAATGATTAATCTATTGATATTTTTTATTCAAGAGTTCCGTATTACCTTGAGACTCTGACCATGAAGTAATCATATCATTCTGTGCTTTTATTTCATTCTTTTCTTTTTTGTGGAAATAATTGTAATGGGTTTTCCTACACATTAAAAGGTAGGATAGTGTGCGCTGACTTCTAAAAATATTTAAGTAAATGTGTAGATCTTGTTATGATAAAATGAGGGATTATTCAGTTTTTTCCAATTAGTAGAAACATGAAAGTTAATTTTAGGTTAAATACTCTAGATGATAAAACAATTGTTATAGGGTAGTGACTCAAGGTTTCAAGTATTTTATATATGATTAAAAAGTTAATGGGTTTTTTCTTGCTAATTTCATTAAAGAGGTATAATGTAGAGTTGTTTCATTTTTATATGATCTCCTAGAAAAAATAATTTGTTTATTTATTTATATTAATTAAATATTAAAACTTTGATATAATTTTTCAATTTATTTTAAAATTATAATTCACCCACGTAATTAAAATTATATTGCCTTATCTCTAAAGAAATATCTAGTATAATAGAAAGTTCCCCAAATTTATATATTCTTATTTTGATAAGCCATCTTATAACTTAACCATCAAGGGTAAAAGATCATATTTTTGATGTAATGAATAAGTTTAAATATAGATAGATACAACTAGTAAAACCTCATTATCAATGTAATGATAATAGATACTAGTAGTCTTGAATGGAAGCATTATCAGTAAAACATTTTATTGATCATTTGAAATTCAAGAAAACACAGTAAAATATGTGTGAAGGGGAACCTAAATCATTAGTTGGTAATTATACAAGAAATTATGTTTTGAATTATAAGGTATTAAATATTTCATATGTTGTAATAAATTTAAATTTTTATAATCAGGCTTATATTTGTCAAACTACACATCCCATTTAGATATTTTTTCATGTTACACATATTGGATTAGATAATATTATTAAAACCAAGATATGTATGTTTGTAAATGAATAAAAATAATTTAAAATGGATTTAGAATAAATAATAAATTAAATATTCCATAAGATTAGTAGTATTGTAAATGGAATTTGTTAATTGGGATTATATTTTGAAAATCACAATCATGTTGATAGAGTTCATAGATAACATCTTAATATATATAATTCTAAAATTATTAGTATTAATGAATATAAAAATATAACATAATATAATCTTGAAAATCATATTAGATCATTATTACAATACATGTTAGAGAATAAAAACATTCTAATGAACAAAATATAAGTAAAAAAGTTTATTAATTTTTTTTAAAATAATATTACATACTCATCGTCATTTTTTTTACATATTTTTGACATGAATGACACAAAACATTTCACAAATCAGTGATATAGAAGAATAAAAATATATTCAATTAGATCTCAAGAAGACAAATATAAATATGGTACCATGGAGAAGATGAAAGGTAATATTATTAAAAATTATTCTCAAGATATAATATTTTATGATTATAGTAAAGGGGGGCATCACTAAATATTTCTTATTGTTAAATATGGACATGAATAATAGAATCTAATGATATAATGAAATGATAAAATAGAAGTCGGATGGCTTTTCTCTAATGATTCAACTATCGATGAAAAATATGATTTAGAAATAATGTTTAATATATGTGCCTAAAAGATAAGTCAAATCTATTATATGATTTTATATTTTTTTCTTCCTCTAAATCTTATTAGGGACAACATAATGATGTGGAATTTATTTAAGATATTGAAATAGCTGGACATAAATATTTAAAGATCACTAGGTTACATAATAATCATAAGAGTTAATATATAGATATCTTTATGGAATGTGAAAACCTAAAATCTATCAATGAAAACAAAAAAGTAAAAAAAATATATTTTAAGTATAATTTAAAAAATATAAATAATACAATTTCTCATTATAATAAATTTAAAATATGGATTGATTTCATGTCAAAATTTTATGAAGTTGGAATAAATAATTTCAATATTATTCATAAGGAGAATCAAAATCACATAAATTAATTCGAAATATTAAATTTCAGTATATTGAATTTAGTTTTATGTATGGAAATCATTGATAAAATGACTAGTTTTAATAATATTATCATGAAGATATACATCCACGATTATGATAATAAATTACTCCAAATATAGAAAACTTCAGTTTTTATGAGCACTAATAGAAGTTCAGAAACCATTACATGTTTTGAATATGAAATAAAATCATATTTTATAACAAATTTTTCATTGATATTTATAAAATCAATTTTAAATAATAATTCTTTAATTTTTAAATCATTTTATTCAATAATTATTATAAACAAGTGTTTAAATTCATTTTGGTTTCATAATAATTTATAGACATATACCAAGAGGCATAAATTTTCATTGGTACAAAAAAAATTCCTAAATTTGTTTTTATAGGATATTTTTATTTGGAAAATCAGTAATGATGTTTTGAACATTTTTAGAGGATTATTATGATACATTATGGGTAGTTTCAATAAGTATAATAGAGGTAATGTCTCTTTTGGTAATAATATTGGGGAATCGAAAATGGATACATGAGGTTTGAATCTAAAATACTATTATTATTTATGAAGACTTATTTTTTGAATGATTATATGAAAATTTAATTATAATATCACTAATCAAGGAATATAGAATTTTTGTTAAATTTTAGAATTATTAATGTACTTTATTGAAAGATAAATCAGTTATATTTTATAAAAACAAGAAATACAAGATTTATTTAAATTAATTATTCTGAATTATGTTTTTTAATGTAAAATATTAATATTTTATGTTTTATGATAACATATTGTGTAATAGGAGTTGAATACATTCTCATTTCAGGTTGATGCACTTGTTTTCCAACTCACTAGTTTTGGTTTTATGAGATATTGTTTTTTCATTATTAATGTTTCTTCTACATATTCTAGTGTATATATTCTTATAATTAAATCTGAAAATTTATTAATGTTGTCACTTTTTTTAAATTGGTTTTCAATGAAAAATGATACATAATTTAATCATTTATAATTGTTCCAGTTGGTGAATTTTAAAATCTGTAATTTGTCTACTTTTGTAAAAAATGGACATTTTTAGAACTATTCATCCCATAGAAAATCATAACAAATTGGATGAAAAAAATAAAATATTCCTAAAATTTCAATGACTACATAAAATGATTTTAATAAACCTAAATATTTTTTAGAATAATATATGAATATATATTTTAATGTTTCCACTAGAATTTTCGTATGGTATTTTTTGAAAAAATTCAACTTATGAGCATTAAATGGGTATATAACCAAAAATTTGTTTTTTAGTGTACTTGGTTACATATTATAAATACTAGTTCTTTTTTAGATATACATAAATAAAAATAAGATGAAATAACACTATTATGATATTCAAAATATAGTAATGTTTATAGAGTATAAAATAAATGATCAATGGTTTTTGAAAGGTCAATGCATGTAATGTTTGATAAAATATATCTAAATAAAAGTGATGATGTTGTTGATCAAATTGAGGATGCATTTAATTATTTTATTATTTAAGCGATAGAACCTCAAGATATATAGTTTTGTATTGGAGGGGATAATATTTCAAAAATATTAAAACCTATTCTTGAAAGATGATGGATTAATAATATATATTAGCTTATAGATATTGTTGTTGGTAATTTTGAGTTAAATGATAAAACTATTAAATTAATCCAAAATATCTATTCGTATCATGCTTTTATTTTTAATTTTTTTTTCTAATAATGTTTAGTGGATGATATATTATTCTAATTGGATATTTACTAAAATTATTACTTAAATTAGTATAGTATTAATGAGGTCTATACATTAGTTTTTTTCTTGAAAATTATACTAATTTTATTGGAACAAAATCAAATTTTGTAGACAAACATCATGAATCATAAAATATATTTAAAAATTATGATATATACATTTCTCAGTTATATTTACAATAATAAAAAGTTTATTTTGATTAATATTTTTCACCTATTAATATATTAGAATAAATTATAATATTATTACTTGATTATGATTTTCATTTATTAAAATTATTTAAATTTTATAACGAAACTAATTTCATAATGGTTATAATTCTAACAAATTAAATGATACAAATACCCTAGTTTTATAAATATGAATAATTTGTAAATTTTACTTAAATAATCAATTGAATTAAATGTTTTCAAATAAAATCTTATTGCTTTCTACAAAAATTTAACTAGTTGAATTTTCTAAAACTACTTTACAAAGGGAGAGGTTGATCTTACATTATTTATCAAGATACATTGCATTGATATATTGATTGTAAAATTTTATATTTATGAAAATATTATTGGATCATTAGTTGAATACCATTTGTAATAAATTATTATAATTAAATTCTTCATAATTTTATATTAGTATTATAATATAATTTAAATTTATTATTGTTGTATAAATATTATGCTGAAATTATGGTATTTTTATAAACAATTCTATGTATGACAATGATATAGTTAAAATGTATTTTTTTACATTATTATACTTTTAAAAATACTACCATCAGTACTATATGGAAATTATGTTTATATCAATGTAGATGTATTATTTATTTTAAAACATATAGAGAAATTGTTGGATGGTTATTATACCTAACTACTTCCAGCAATAATTTAGTGTATTTGGTTTTCATGTATTCTATATTTAAAACTAAACCTAATTATTGTCACTTTGTATCTGTTAAGGTGATTATTATATATTAAAAAGTATATTTTACTCTTGAATTAGTTTTCCTTCATAATAATATATTTTATTTGACATGATACTCAGATTTATATTTTTTGGGATGCAGGATAAATTTATAAATCACTTCAGGTATATATCATTTACTTACAAATTATTTAGATTATTAGACATCAAAGAAATAAGAATTAATTCTCTTTCAATTTATGAATCTAAATACATAGATTATAAAGATAGTTATACTTCATCATTATATATTAAGAAAATAATTTTTGATTTTAATTTTTATTATGATAATATTTCATATATTTTATAATAACAAATATTCTATTTTTATTTCCAAAAAATTCCTTATAGGATAGTTTAAAAGAAACATAGATGTTATTTTTTATTATATATCCATTAAAAAATGGATATATAATTATATACTTTATTTCTATAGAAAATCAGTCTGCTGATATCTTTTATATTCACCTATAATTTTTTATGTTCAAATACATCAGGTTTTTAATTTGTATGATTGAAATGTGCATTTTTATGACTTAAATTTAGTGGGAGAATTAGTGTATTTTATACTAATCATTTCTGAGTTACATAAGATATTTCCACATATGAAATACTTTTTATCTTTATTTCAATTTTAAACTTTTCCAATATTGTTAGTTGATGTATACATTCGATTTAAACATTCCATTTCCATAAAATATTATTTTATGATGTTTTCCAATTATTTTTAACAAACATATTTTGAAATTATTCTCACTCCATACAACTATAATTATTAATAATAGAATTATATATAGTATCACATTTAAAACATGTTTTAAAATACGATTGTCTAGTTATATTTTATACCATATTTATATTTTATAATCCTAATAATTCATCTTCCAAAATATAAATCTTTTATATATTCCATGAATATTTATTATTAGTGGTATTAACCATTTTTTAATAAATTTTATGATGTATTGTTTGAATGATTTATATTTCTATTAAAATTTAACCTTTTGACAATTTAAAAATTTTGGCTATTTTTTACAGTTTTGAACATTTTGCTTTGAAAATATAAAAAGGGTGGGATTGTTAAAGTGGATATTAGGATTAAATACAACAATTATGTTTGGATAATTATATAATGTAATACTATGATTAATTATAATTTTTTACAATATTACTTTCTGTTATCTTATGTATCTTATCTAATGTGATTTATAAATTATGCATAATTTTGGGTATATATTTTAAATCTTTGGATTTTATGTTATAATAGTTTATAACATATTTTACAAGGTAGATATATGATTTTTAAGTCTAAATATGTTATTTAAACCATGAAATATAATTTTTCAATGATTTTATATTATTAAATAAATGTAACAATATATTAAATATGTATATGTAATGGTAGAATACTTTTTATGGAGTTATATTGCAGTAAAACCCTTATCTCATGCACTATTGAATGGTAACTCCATTCTCATGTGGTGGTCAAACATACTTTTGTATGGGTAACTGGGGAATTCTAAAGCATTCATAATGGTAAATGAACCAAGAGAAATGGTACTTATATTCTCATGTAAATGAAAAATGATCTGGATTTTTTTCACATAGGGGTACCTCTCTTCTTACGTACTAGTTAGAAATATATAAATAAGGGTACCAACATATTTTCAATACCTAAGAATGGGTAACCTGTCTCTCGGATAAAGGTAACCGGGGATCTCCAATATGTAATGAATGGGTATGTCTCATGTAAGGGTTTTCAAAATTCACCTACATGGATATATATGATGTTGAGTACCAAAAAATAAGCTCTTTTTATTAATATATTTTAAATTTTAATTTTCCATAAGAATTAAAATGATGTGATTACCTGAAATGAAGAGAACACATGAACTGAATAGACCACGAGAACTGACATGACTATATGCACTAATGTTACTGGATAAACATAAGTTATCACATAAAGATAAGTTCACATAGGAACATTAATGACGTCATGTAATTATATTATCACATGGACTTATATGATCTCATTAACCTAAGTGTTTCTGTTAATTAAGTTTTTGCATGAATAAAAATGAAGTGACCACCAAATAATATAATTTCACCATATGAAGAAAAATGATGTTACAACTTGAACATAAATGAAGTAACCAAGATTTTAAATTTTAAAAATTTCGGAATATATTATATGATGTTTGGACATTTTATTTTTTTACCATATTTTATTTCCAAACATTCTCTATTTTATGTATTTTTCTATATTTCAAATTGTTATAGGTGTTTCACATGTTTATATTGATTTAATCAATAACCCATTAATTAATAAATATTTTAATACTATATATTTTTTCTAGAATTATTTTGTGTATTATTAAAAACATATCTCGTGTGATGAGGTTCCACACTAGTTTCTTGTGAAAACTAGAATTTTAAAATATAATAAGTTAATATATTGTATTGTTCATCACACATTTTTTATAATAGTATTACAATTTTTTTAATTTTGTTTTTTTAGTATTTAATCAATATATCTTCTGTTTTATTACTGCATTGAATGGAATTAATATTATATAATTTCAAATCGACCAATGTGGGTATGTATTTTTGTATCCATTAAATGATTAAAACATAAACCTCATTAGGAATAATGAATTGGAAATGGATACATGATTTGAATCTATTATACATAGAAAACATTATTTAATGAGAATGAAAAAACCATATAATAAAGACATAAAATTATATATATATTTATTTATTTATTTATTTAATTTCATTTATTATATTCATTTCGTTGTGTAAATTTAATTTTTATAATCCCTGTAAAAAAAAGTAGTTAAATTGGTTTTGATTGTAAAAAAAGACAGGAATTTGTTTGATGCACCAAGTGAAAAATGGAAGGACTATTCATGGTTTGCCACCAGGTAGAGAAATGGAGGTTTTTGGTTTATATCACCAAGGGGAAATAATTTTTAATTGGGTTTTCACTCAATGTGTTAAAATGGTTGTGTAAGATACCATAGTCAATGGTTTCCATTTCCCTATGATCATGAGAGTGGTGAATTGTGGAGTACAAAAATTCTGATTTTAACCACTATAAAAATATCATAATCCCATTTATTATATTTCAATTGAATTTACATTGAATACATTATTCTATTATTAAATTAATTTTTAATTGAAAATTAACCCCACTATTGGTTGTTCATCTATCCAATATTTGTACCCAATAAATATAGTTGTTAAGAAGAAACAGTCACTACATGGATTATTACTTTTGAGTTAATTCATAGTTATATAATAATTAATCTCATACATAATAAAATATCATGCTCCACCATATACATAAATGTACCTCATTATAATTTTAATTTATGAATTCCCAATTAACCCATTGATCATTAATAATCATATTCACCCCCTCATTTTTTGTCAGACCTTAAAATACACTTCTAAGGTGAGAGTATCCTACTTACTCCCTTAGTTTAATATCACCTACCATTATCCTTCAAATCCATTATTTCCACTATATACTAGTGAATTTAAAATATGAATGGAAATCAATGGTATATTGGGAGTAAAAAAATTGTGAAATAATGATGGGAATTAGTAAACATAACCAATCATCATTGAATACTCTTGAATCCTCAGAGAATGAATAGAAATATAGTATGAAATTATGTAGAATTTGAGAACCCACAAAACAACTTTATTTAAAACCCTTGGGAAACACTCTAAAATTTTTGGAGTTAGAAATATTATTTTTTCTCATTTAAATCGGTTGAATCTCATTTTCCACCCACGACCATTTTATTCATACCTTCTCAAAAAATAAGACATCACAATCAATGGAATTTATGTTCAAAATGATTTCCTTAGTAATGAATAAAATTTAATCATTCCATAGGACTAATAAAACATTAATTAATTTACTCAAATGAGATTTCTAAAATAAAAATCCAATTATTTTTTAGGGATGTTTTGGATTATAAGTATAGTAGTTCGTTGTTTAAAATAATTGTAAAATAATAGTCTTAGTATATTAAATATAAATTGATAAAATTATGTCTAAATCTCAAATAATATTCTCCTCCAATTAACATCATATATCACTAAATTATTACCACCAACCATTGGTTATATATCACACACTAGGCTTTATATAACAACTTAATTATTCATTTAGTTCATTTTTTTATTTTTATTTATTTCTTGGTACTATATTTTTAGCGACATTGAGGTTCAATTTAGTTTCTAAATTTTTTTCACTCAACTAGAAATGTTTTTCTAAAATATATGTAATTATTCATAGTAATGTAATTCTTATAAAAATTTGTTGAAAAGTGATTTCCTCACTCACACAAGGCTTCCAATATTTACACATATTTTATAAAATATAAAGGTATGAGCAGATCCATTTTATAATATTAATCATATAAGGATATTAGTGTCTTATAATGAATCAATATGGGTATATATTTCATTATGTTATTAATATGTGTTTTATATAGAACTATGACAAAATTTCTGAAACATTTTTAACACATCAGAGAATCAATATGTTTTGGAAATAAGAATACATTATGTTATAGATTGAAAAACATGTTCTATTTTTACCATAAAAATATTAATAAGATATATATGATTTAAAATGGTTATAG
The DNA here is from genome assembly GCA_963277665.1 of Viscum album. Classification (NCBI taxonomy): domain Eukaryota; kingdom Viridiplantae; phylum Streptophyta; class Magnoliopsida; order Santalales; family Viscaceae; genus Viscum; species Viscum album. The sequence continues at coordinate 1,076,394,347 of OY728141.1, forward strand.
AAACTATTAGGTGTCTTATTTTTTTGATATATGGTGTTTATAAATAAGGACTTCACATTTGATTAAAAATATTTCCATTCTCTTATAAATTTTAAAATATTTAAAATACTTTATCAAACACATGAATATCTTAATAAGACTAAAAAACAATCAAAAATTTTAAAGGTTTCAACATATTAGTGGTGTTTAATTTTTCTAAATTCAAACCTATAGGGAAAAAAATTATAAGGGACCTATTCTATGAATAGTAAACCACCCCCACACATATCACGTGATTTCTTTCAATTTAAATTAAATTATTAAATTATATATCTTATAAATATTATCATATAAAAAACAATATAATATGTTTAGAGAAAAATAACATGATATTTTTTTGTAATCTCTTTAAAATGATCTTCAATGAATATAACGTTACTTCCCTCCAGTGAATTATATGTGTAAAAAATTAACACTATAATAAATGTATCTAAAAAACAAAATTAAATATGTTGTGGAATAGACTCGGTTTATCCCCCAATAGTTATTTTTTATTTTTATTAGCTACATATATACATTTACTATAGGAAATCCATAATCTATATTGGGGATATATCATGTGATTAAGAGAACCACATTTACATTACTCTAGTTCTCTTCAACAAGGACTCGTTTTAGAGAACCCATTTTAAAATATTCTATTGTCCCTATAAATGTCATTATAGTTCCAATATAATTGTGGTGTTTAGGTGTTCCCCTTCTTCTCCAACTCAATGAGTGGAGACTATTAGTGATGTAATTTTCAATCATTAATATTACTTCTTTTACATTTTATTTTTAGAATTTATTTATGTAGTTATATATTTTTTTTACAATCATCCCCATATACTATAGTGTAATACACATCAATAAAATTCATATTTTCTTTATCTAATTTCACTTCCATTATTTACTCATCTACTTCATCCTACTGTGAAAAACTCAAAATCAATGTCTTCTTAAATTCATTATATAGTGACTGCACATTAAATAAATTTTAGATAATACAAACATAATAACTGTAATTTTTTGTCTTTTATTTTTTTTCTTAAGGGAATTTTATGATTAATGTTTTAGAGAATTAGGAAAAAACATAACATCATGGATGTATAAACAACTAGTTCGTAATGATGAACATCATCTCCCACTATACCCATATATTTATATTCCACATTAATTCATCATTATCATCCATATGAAACCATCTTATAAATAATTCATTCAACCACATTCTTCATTAGATGGGGAAAATAAACTTAATATGGATGATCTCAAATTCTCAGTAAAGATAAATAAAACCATTAACATTTATATTTCATTAGGGAGTGTAAAGATATAATAAGCGTGTGTTGACATAATCAAAGTGCATGATTATAAGAAAACAAATATTAATATACATAAATATTTGCATCATTAAACATGAACATATAAAATATGTATTTGAAAAATAAAATTGACATAAAAATAAAAAATCTCAAGCCTTGTGATATAAATCATGATTAAAAGAAATATTACTAACCAAAGGAAATCAAAGATAAAATGTGTTGGTATCTTGAAACATCATCATCATAGAAAACTTAAAAACACTTATAATTTGAGTAGCCATTTGGAATACTTCCAACACAATTCTATAGAGAACATAATAATTAATTAATTAGATAAATATCTATGTAAAATCATTATAAAATTCTTATCAGGATCACTCGACACTCTCTGGGTACATCCATTATATATAGTTTCCATGAAACATAAGTAAATTACATAGAGATAACACATCATTGTAAAAAAATAAAAACAATATTTCATTCATAAATTGATTAACCGATTGAAAAAATGGGTTTTATGAAAATATAATTAAAACAAGATTAACTCATTATAAAATAAATGGGTTCAATAATAATTTCATTTAAATATTATTAACAATTTGAAAAGAAACATGGTTTATAAATATAACTTCGATAAATGATTATCCCAAAAAATTGAATCATTCTTTATAACAATATATTTGAAAGAAGTTTAACTAGTTGGAATGAAACTAGTCAAATTAAAATCATTATTAAACATGATTAATATTTGGAAAAGAAATTTTTTTCAAAACAATATCATTTAACATGGTTAAATAGTGGAATGGAAACAGGTTCTATAAAAAATTATTTGAAACAATCACAATCCATCTAGAGAAAGAATAACAATTGTATCACTAAAAAACTATCCCATTTAGAGAACATGTGACAATAATTTTTATTGACTTTGATAAATGGAAATTGTATTAAAATATAATTATATTTTTTTAAGGAACATATCCATATCATATTGAAAATAAATTTAAAAAAATAAAAAAACTATTATTACCAAAATCCTATTATTTAATAACAACCTTGAAAACATGAAAAGGAATAATTAAAAATAAAATCTATCACTTCTTGGTGAAAATACCATTTCAATTTTTATAAAAACTTTTTTATAATATAAAACAATTTTAATGTACTTTAATTTCAAAACAACTTTGAAAACATTAAAACAAATCTTGAAAGAAAATAATGTTCATGCCATTGGGAAATTAAATTAATCACATACAAATTTAAAAAAAAAGTTTTTGTTTCTAATTTTTTGTAAAATTAAAAAGTTATTATTTTAAAAATGACATGAATATTTCTTATAATGATTTTTTTTAATAAGTCTAACATGGATAAATATTTTTTTTAAATAATTTGAATGTATTTAAAACAATTTAAAGAACATTTTTTTCATATGTTTTCTATTACTAGGACCTTTCGTTACTAATTTTTTGGTAACTTTCTACACTTTTTCTAATCTCCTTTTGGTGGGGTTTTATCTCTAGTATATTCATGTGTGTGTTTTACATTATTGGTGGGGTTGGGTAGTACACAGTTGGCACATGGTTTTCCCAATCTATAGGGACTCCCCCAAAAAACCATAAACTATTGGATAGTGGGTGTTTTAATATTGGTGGAATATTAAACAAACTGTACGATCACCTAAGATTGACTGTGAATCCTAGAGAGTATGCTAACATGGTTAGGGAACATGATTTTCTTCACCATGTGACCCATCCATGAGAACTTATGTGTGGACTTTTAAACACCTGAAATTGTAAATAACAATTAATGAACTACCAATTTTTATTTCTAATCACCACCACTCTTCATAAATAGAATTCCATTTATTTTGGAGGATCCTAATAGGATTTATAGGCTCTTCGAACCACTTATTGAAAATAAATAATTTGATGGAAGAAATCAACACCTCCTGAATATGTGTTCAATTCCATATTATATGTTCTATATCTGATATTTATCCAATATTTGAGTGGGATAAATCCAACCATTGTTAATTGTATAGATATATGTTTTAATGGATCTTGTTCTATTGGATCCTTATCTTAGGTTTTAATCCTAATCATATTCATTGTTCTGATTTTGATCGTTCTTCCTCAAATCAAGGGCCACAGTTTGGTAGAAATTTTTTAATAACCCTAATTAAGGTTTTCAATAGGAAAATTATCATTTTATTGATGATGATATTTAGTGGTAGTTTTATCATTTCATAGCTACATTGTTCAATACTTTTTAAATTTATAAAATTCAATTAAATCACTATGAATCGTTAAGGGCCTTCATAGATCCAATTCTATATATTAGAGAAAATGAAAATATGATTAATAGATACCCCATGGTGGTTATACTTTACTTTAATATATAATTATTTAATGAAAATGTAGAATTTTTAGGATTTTGAAATTATGTGATTTATGAGTGATATAGTTTCTTTATATTGTCATAAATGATTATTTGGATTAACATTAAAGTGTAAATGATATGTTACATGATTGATGTTAATTGTGATAAATGGTTAAAAAATTCATATTCAATTTTTTTAAATGTGTGGAATGTTTTTATTTGGATCTGTTGTAAATTAAGTGGTACACTATTGTAAATTTGATTAAATATCATTGATGTTGTAAATGGATATGTTTGAATAATGTAATGTAATTTGTTTTGAATAGATATTCCATGAACCAAGATTTTGGTGTTAGAAAGATGGTTTTGTTCCCTTGATAATGGTGCAAGATTGATGATCTAAGTGTCTATGATTTTCGAACAATAATTGTTCTCTATGTACCCATGATAATAAAATTAGACGGACACTCTAATCATTTATGACATTGTACCTGGATAGATGATCAAAGGTACCAAAATTAAATTTAATATAATGATAATGAAATCCATAATGGATTAATGTGTTGATACAATGATATATGTATCAAACTATTACATGGGACGAAGAATGAATAAATGAATTAGGAGTCACTGGGAACATGATGGTCAATGAGGTTAATTATATATAATTAAAAAACATGAAACATTTTCAATTCTTCGATACCTATTTATTATTACCTATACAACATCATACACTATTGTATACTGGATATTACTTTAGAAACTATTAGTGCTTGCCTACTGAGTTGTACTAACACCCTACTCAGGCCGCCGATTTTTACCCAAGTAAACATCATGTTTCCAAATAATGATAATAGAAACTGGACTATGTTAGATTGATGTGTTGGGATTCAAGAAGGATCAAGGATGAGGTGAATGTACTTGATGTTAATAAATATTTTGTAGTTGTCATTAGGTATTTATATTGTGTTTTTGTAATGGACCATACATCTCCGGTCTATTCCATTGATGAAATTTGGTGTCTGACATGTTTTGGGTAGTCCATGTGACTTATCCCCAACACTTTTCCAAATTTCTAGTTTTGTGAAAATTGTTTCCATGATTGGTAGGTGTAGAGTGTTTCCAACATCTGTAGGTGTACAGTGTTTGGAGTAATGGTAGGTGTACAATGGTTACAGGATTAGTATGTGTATATTGTTTCCATCATCGATAGGTGTACACTATTTCTAGGATCGGTTGGTGTAAAATGTTTCTTGGATCAGTAGATGTATTGTGTTTCCAGTAATGTTAAGTTTACTGTTTTTCCAAGATCGGTAGGTTTATAGTGTTTTTAGCATTATGTAGGTGTTCAATGTTTCCATCTTCATACAGTTTCACCCCATTGATGTTTTCTATGATGTAAAACACATAAAAGTCCTTGTGTTAAGGGATTTGATGCTGACTCAAATCCCGTAACTTCTATGTTATTTATATTAAGGCTTAGGATGCCTTTACATGGTAAAAATATGTGATTTAAAAGAATCCACTTTTAATGTAAAATCCAGCATATCTTAAACCACTACTCTGTTAAATCTTCTAAAGGTATGAGATCTATTCATTCCTTATTCTACCTTCTTATTCTCTTGTGTGAGACTCTCAAACCATTCCTTCTTCCCAAAGGAGTGGTGGGATTAAACCTTAATCCTTAGATATTTTACCCCTGAATAATCTTTCTACTGTATGTGTAACCAACGTTTTGGGGTAAGCAGCAAGTGTCAATCAGTCATCGATATAAGGTATGATTAACCTCTATTCTTGTGTTTTTATTGATCCACCTTCTCCCATTTCCCCTTTACATGTTATAGTATGTGATCTTGATGCTTTTAATGAAGTTTTCTTGGGTTTGGTTTTATGCTGTTGAACCTCGACGTTCTTTGGTGGATGTATTTGTCCCAAGGGAGGTGATTGTGATCTCTTGTGTGAATTATTCCCATGTAAAGAACATTAAGAACCGTTTGAGGTAGGGTATTTGTTTCATCACTATTATATTACATGAAAATTTATTGTTATAAGGTTTTATCCCACTTGATAATAATGTAATTGACATAATAAATATTTAAACCAGATAAATAAATTGATAATGAAGGTATATTATTGCCTATTGTTTTTCTAGATAGTGTGATATTTATTTTTTATTTGTTTAGATTTTTGTTCTTGATGGAAATTTGTAATGAAATTAAAATAGGATTAATTGTAATTATTTTTCAAAGATAAAGAGGAATGTAAATGTATATTTTTTTCTATAATTTGATGTTAATAAAACTAATGTAGTAATCTTGTTTAATTATTTGGGATAACATACTGTTTTGGTTTCCTATAGTTGGAAGCTATAAATAAAAAATCTGTTAATACCAGACTGATTAAATAACTATTTGGTCGATAAAAAGATAATTTCTAGTAGGTTTCTGAGTAACCATCTTACTTGTAAGGCCATGTGCCTTGTTCTATAGTGCCTTGAGTGCTCATTATTTTTTAAGGATAGATGCATTGTTTAAGGGACAAGAGAAAAATTGATATGATGTCTATTTTTCTTACTTCATGTGTTGTGATGTCATCCTATATGGCTGATGTGATATATGGGGGCAGGTAGGCCCATTGTTTGTGGCAGCAGTTGACGCCTAGAGTGGCGATATGCATCAGTTTATGCATGGGGTTCTAAGGGAGGACATTATATATGGTGAAACAGGTTGGATGTGAATTTTTGGATTCTTGATTAATCTTGTTTAATTTTTATATAAAATACATTTCCCACTGGTCAAGATAGTTGGTCTTACTTACCCTCCTTCCAAAAATGGGTGAAGACGTGTGGGATGTGTCACATGATTTCTGTGTTTAGCTTCTAGATAAAGGATGGGTCTACACTCTTGTTATAGGTGGAAAAGACTCGACAGGTAGTTCACTTACACACCATGTAGAGCACCCTTGTGGTTAGTATTTTAGAATGTTTTCTATAATACATGGTAATATGGGAAAGTAATAATTATATTAATAAATTATTGAATAAATGTTGTTAACCCAAGGGATTTGAGATTGTTGGGATTCAATGTTGATGACATATTTTTTAGAGAAGTTGTGGACTTGGTTTCGTTTTGCCTAAAGGGCTTGAAACTTTGGGTGTGATGATAATTAAATGTATTGTGGAATTGATAATTGTTAACTAATATTTAAATATTTATTTAATTTATGTTTCAAATTATAAAAAGGGAATGAAGTAATATAATATAGCTAATTTTATGATTATGTGCATATATGATACCTAGTCTTAGTAGTGGCAGCCATGAGTCCAAGAGATGATTGCTACAATTGAGTATAAGACTCGGTTATGCTCATGTTGTGGTTGTGAGATATGTTATTTTATGTACTTTTTTTATATGATACCCCACCCCATCAGTTAGGTAAACTAACACCTCGGGGATTCTGATCCCTGAGGGTTGTTTCCCCGACATTCTCGTTGGTGGATGAATGGATTACTGCCGCCTTTGTCCCACTCTCTTATCTTGGTATTTACTTGTGCTAGTAGGCATAGTTGTTAGTTTTTCCCATATATGTTCATAGAGTTATGTAATGGCTTGTGGTTATTAAAATACATATATTCTGGATATAGTCTCCTATAGACTACTGTAGGTGTAACCTATATAGGTTGGAATGTCTTGAGGATCCTTACTCGGTGTATAGGCTATAATGGAATGAGGATTAATACCCGACGTATCATATGTGTTATGTGAGATTTGTTAGATCCTGGAAAATACATTCTTACATTGGTCATGTGGATATAGTGGTTTTTCTGCAAGAGGTACATGTTGTAGTGATTCGCCCAGGTGTCTATGGGAAAGAATTCTTTGAGAGAGATGGCTTAGGACTTGAGATATTAGGGTAAAGTGGCAAACTAGTGGGGAAGTGGTAGAGGTATACCATTTATTTCCATTATATTATTATATACTCTTGTATGTGATACATGGTGAGCATATCCATGGTGAGGAAGAGAACATAGTATAATATTGTTTAGGTGACGAGTTTGAATCACTTGATGTTCACTGTGATTTAGAATTATTTAATTACTTCTGTGTGAGAGGCTCAAGGGACGATCCAACTGAGTATACTTTTATACTCACACAATGTACATCTAAACTATTTTTAAGGTCACTTGGTGGAGGTTGGAGATCAGGCTGTTTACTACTATCTTGGGGTTGTAGGAGCTGTTCGGGCTTTCTGGTTTCTGATGTTTTCACTTTCTTTTGGTACTTGTAGTATTATCTTTCAGTTTTAGTAGTTTTTTCATGACATTAAATATGTTTACTTGGTATTTATTTTATATTCCAATCTGAGTTGGAGTTATTTGGAGACTTTTTTATCTCTATCATTTGAATGTGTTCTCACAAAGGGCAATTCTTCCCATTTTTGTGTTTATTATACACTCAGTTCTAGTTTCCAACCCGAGCCCTACTGGTGGGGGGACATAGGGGTCACTATTTCCCTTCTCATATTGACAAAAAAGGAGGGGTACACCTTGTGGGGAGGGGTTCATGAAAGAGAGGCATCAAAGGTATGTTGAGGGATAGGATGGAGGTTGGTCTTAGGTACCTGTGAGGTTTCATGGATTGGTATGGAAACTGTGTCAGATAAGTTTATCAAGTAATGTAAACACTAGAGACTGGCTGAGACATAGGCATTTAAGGCCCCCTATGATTTTATGCATGGATCTTTGAGTATAAAGTGGATACTAAATGAGGTGATTCTAGTTACAGGGTAGAGACCAAGGAAAGGATCATGCATCATTCTTCTTTGTGACTATGTTTTAATGGGTAGACCATGGGATTAGTTATCATAAATTGAATAAAAGAAAAAATTAATTAATTACTGTTGAGTCTTCCGTATTACAGGTTAAGGAGCTCTAACAATTTTATATGTTATAGGTATGGATCCAGGTCAACGTCATCTTTTGGTTCACGCATAAGATGTCTAGCAAGCTATGCCAGTAGATCACCATAGGCTAATGGTTGAGGACGACGACACTTGTAGTAGGAAACTCCACATGTTTATGTGCCAGAGTCATTAGAAGTACAAGGGCTTTGTTTCAGATGTAGTCATGGAAGACTAGTCAGAGGAGTATGAGATAGCCTTCAGTTGGATATTTTCTATAAAAGATCATTGGGTTTCTTTGGTTGTGACGATGATGTGTGGGGCGGTGAGGAAGTGGTGATTCATGTTAATCAGGGATCACGAGGAGTCAAAGATATAATGGGAGGATTTTTTAGACAAGTTCAGCATCATGTTTCTTTCTTCGACTGTGAAGGAGTCCATTCACCATGGGGTTCTTATCATTCTATAGGGGATCTTCAGTGTGTGAGAGTTTGGAATCCATTTTAGGAACCTTTTATGATTTTCTTTGGACCTATTGCCAGATTAGTAGGCTAGGGAGAGGAATTGTAAGGAGGCTTTGCATCCAAAGAACCAGTTTTTGGTCACCTCCTTTATGCTGAAGAAATATCATGATGTGCTAGCAAGGGAAGAGGTCATCAAGAGGACATTGGATGAATTAGATTGTAATGAGAGGGGATTCATCATGATTCCTCACTAAGCAGTGTTGTGGTATGGGGTTCTCATTTTTCAAGGCAGAAGAGTTTCCGTTCATCTAGGGTTAGGTTCCATCCCTCAACATCTCATTTCTCTAGGGATAGCCACTCATAGGTATATGCCAAGGGATCATGTTATTTTTTTTATTGTGGAGGATGAGGTCTTCAATAGTGAGAGTTCTCGGCCTATCAGAGCAGTCATCGTGCACCTGATGCTCCTCTAAAGGTTACTCCATTGAGGTAGTTATAGCTGAGGTAACAACAGTAGGTTGAAACAACGTTGGATTAGCATAGATTAGATGTGGTATGTTAAGGGATACCCTGTGATGCTCCCCATCTTCCATGAGTAGAGTGCATCCATGGTGGTGGTCATCCCCTAGGTTGGAGTTTCCACAAAATAGGTCATGGTTAGATTTATGCTTTATCTTTTCCAATGCTAGGTGATCCAGACATCATTTGAGGTATCCTTTTCTTGTTTTCAATTTTGGTGTATGCCATGTTTGATTCAGGAGTGATGCACTCATTCATATCACGTGCCCTTTTCCATGCTTTGGGACTTGAGGTACAGAGGCTTCCAGTGTCCTTGGCATTGACTACACCAGTTGGTGATCTAGTTGACTTGTTTCATGTATGTAGAGACTATGTGATAGTGTTAAGGAAGAACTTATCTTGAAGATATTTTCAATGTTTATGAAAAAAACTATATGATATCACACTTAGTATGGATTCATTGTATTCGGTGAAGGCTATCGTGGTTTGTTTTAGGTGGCAGGTGGTGTTCTCCGATGAAGCTGGTGATATAACAGTGTTTTTTTGCGAGTAAGACCATCGGATGGGTATGAGTCATGTTCCTTACCTAACATCCTTGATTGTTGTGCTGATGATTATTTTTTCAAATGATCATCAATTTTCATTTCACAGGATTGTAGAAGAGTACCCTGATGTCTAACCAGAATAGGGTGATGCATTACCCCCTCGATGAGAGATCAATTTTGGGATGAAGATACAACATAGAGTGTATCATATCTCTATGTATCCATATAGGATGGCCCCGTATGAGTTACGGGTGCTGCATATATATCTTGATGGTATGTTATAATGTGGTTTTGTTCAGTCAAGTGTGTCACATTGGGGCGCAACAGTTTTGTTCATGAAAAAGGCTTATGTTAGTTTGTGCTTGTGTATCGATTATCGTCTCTTAAACAAAATGAAAGTGAAGAATCACTATTCTCTTCTATAGATTGATGATCTATTTGATCAACTTAAGGGTGAAATATAGTTCTCGAATATATAATTGTGTTTAGGATATAATCAGATGTGTGTGAAGGATGAAGATATCCCGAAGAATGCTTTTTTTGTCGTCATGGGCACTATATGTTTATTGTAATTCTGTTCAAAGATACAAATTATTCTGCTATGTTCTTGGGGTTGATGAATGTTGTCTTCCATTAAATTCTGAATATGTTCCTTATGGTTTTCATTGAAGAAAATCTTTTTTAGTTCACATCTATGGAGGAGCATGCAGAGCGTCTGCACACCATTTTGGGAGTACTTCATCAACAAAAAATATTTTGGACATTCTCAAAGTGTGATTTTTGTGAACGAGAAGTTTGTTTTTTGGGGTATGTGGTGTCCCAGCAGGGAGTAGTTGTGGATACATAGAACATATAAGTATTTTTGTCTTGGAAATCCCCCACGATAGTTGTAGAGGTTCCATGTTTCCTTGGTCTCAAAGGGTAATAGAGGAGGTTCGTAGCCGATTTGTCTCGAGTTGGGACTCCTTTAACAACATTGAATAGGAATTATTAGGTGTTCGTGTATACTATTCAATGTGAGGAACCTTTTGAGTATCTGAAGGAGAAGTTGGTATGTTCTCCAGTTCTTTGTCATTCAGGAGAGGGAGTTTGGTTTTATGTTTTCTATGATGCTACGCATCATGGGTTATGCATTGTCCTAATTTTGTAGAGATCAGTAAATTATTATTGTTACCAAAAGTTGTCTCCCCATGAACATTACTATGCCACCCATCATCTTGAGTTGGTAGCTGTGGTTTTCTCTCTGAAATTGTGGAGACATTACCTCATTGACGAGTGCTTTGTGGTTTTTAGTGATAATAAGAGCCTGAGGTATGTTTTATCCCAACATGACATGAACTTGTGACCACATCAGTGGATGGAGTTCATACAAGAATTCAACTTCGAAATCCCATATACACCTAGAAAGGGTAACATTATAGCTGAGGAACTGATAATGAAGTCACATAGTGATGCAGTGTGTGAATCTTGTGATTCTTGGTGAGTGATGGAAGAATATTCTGCATTACATCTTGATATGGGAGAAGTTGGGGGGAAGAGGTTTTCTTTTTTAGATGAATATACAATCATCTCTAGTGTAGTAGGTGGAAGAGTCCTAGTTGGGGGATCTAGAGGTGGAGATCTAGAGTGACTGAGTTGTTTGTGTAGAGGCCCCTGATGGTTGGTCTTTGGTTGGACAACACCTGCTGTTGTGTCAAGGAAGACATTTCATTCAGTTGGAGATGTTTGAAATGGTTCTGAGAGAGTTGCTTAATTCTCCATTAGTGGTGCACCCTGGCATGACAAAGATGCATCGAGCCACGATGTGTTTTTTTTGTGGCATGGGATAACACATGCAGTTGTAGAGTTTCTTTCTCATTGATTTTTTTTCTAGAAGTTGAAGCCCATGCACAGTGTCCCCGATGTTTTTCTCCAGCCGTTAGATATTCTATAGTGTAATTGGAGGATATCTAAATAGACATTGTTAATGGTTTACCACAAGCTTAGGGAATAAATGACATTATTTGGGTGGTAGTGGATTGCTTAACAAAATCAACCCACTTCATAGAGATCACGGATTCGAGCTCAGTGGAGGGTTGTTGAGGCAGTATATAGAGGAGGTGGTGAGACTCTACAGAGTCCGAGGGACGATGATTTTTGACCGAGATCTTTGTTTTACCTCTAGGGTGTGGAGAGTTCTCCAACATGATTTTGGTTCTTAGTTATGCCTTAACACTACTTTTCATCCACAAATGGACAGTCTGCCAGAGCGGACCATCTACACTCTTGAAGACTTGTTTCTCTATTGTTTCTATGATTTTTGAGGTTCATGGATGAGCCAATTACCCTTGCTGGATTTCTCTTACAACAATAGTTTTCACTCCACCATCGGGTCGGCACTATTTGAAGCCTTGTATGGCTAACCTTTCCATTCTACAGTTGTGCTGGAATGGGGTCAGAGAGTAAGAAATTATCAAACCAGAACTATTTTATAATATGATAGAGATGGTTCAAGTGACACTTGATAGGATGAAGAAAATATAGGATTTTCAGAAATCATATACCGATCAAAGGTGGCGACCTTGGTAGTTTTATGTATAGGATCGCATATTTTTTAAGGTGACTCCCCATCATTGGAAGTGATAGTTTGGTCATGTCAGTAAGCTATCTCATTGATTTGTCGAACCATTCAAGGTGACGGATCATGATGGAGCCATGGAATATTGAGTAGCACATCCCCAATAGATGAGTTGGATAGAAGATGTTTTTCATGTTCTACAGATCCATTTTTATCTTCATGATGACTCTCACATCAGCGATTGGGGATAGATGGATTTTGATGATGATTTGACCTTCGAGGAATAGCCCGTAGAGTTCAAATACAACAAAACGAAGGTATTGTGAGGGTGTTATATCCCCTTAGTTAATGTCTTGGGGTAACACGGTGGTGTGGAGGAGAGTACATAAGAACATGAGTCATAGATACTTTCTTAGTACCCCAAGTTTTTTGTTGTTTAACTCTTTTCATGTGACGATGTTTTCTTTGTGGTTCTAGACCATTCGTGTTTATGACATGGCTTTGTTTTTTTGCTTCTTGTGGCATGTTCCCTTTTGAGTGGTATCTCAATGGGTGGTTATTTGGACCCATTTTATGTTTCCTTTTAGGTTTTTTTGAATTCTAAATATGAGAATGTTTTGAGAGGTATCTAATGTAATGGGCCAGACCTCTGTGGTCAATTCCATTACTGAAATCTAGTGTCTGAGTTGTTATGGGTGGTCCAAGTGACCTATCCCCAACACTTTTCCAATTTTCCTATTCTTTGAATATTTTTTCTAGGATTGTTATGTGTACAATGGTTCTAGCAATGGTAGGTGTATTGTTTTTTGCAGTATTGGTTGGTGTACAGTTTTTCCAACATTGGGTAGATTTCCAGTGTTTCCATCATGCTACAATTTTTCCCCTTTGACATTTTCTTTTAATGTAAATTGCATTAAAGTCCTTGTTTTATGTTATTTAAGGCCGATTCAAAGACCATAACTCTTATATTGATTTTCCAAAGTCTCGGGAAGCCTTTACATGGTGAAATATTATGGTTTAATGTTATATGCTTTTACTATAAAATCTAGAATATCATAAAGTGTTGCTCCGTTAATTATTCTAAGGGGACGATATGTATTCCTTCACTGTTCTACTTTCCTCTTCTCTAGTGTGAGATGCTCAAACCATTCCTTCTACCCATAAGAGTGGTGTGATTGATCCTGAATCCTTGGATATTTTCCACTTTAAGTTTCTTCATATTGTAGGTGCCCCCCCTATTTTGGTCCAAGTAGTATATGTTGATCCATCATCAATAGAAGGTATGATATACCTCTATTCATTTGTTTTTCTCGATACTTCTTCTCCCATTTATCCTTTCCAGGTTGCAACATGTGATCTTTATGATTCTAATGGAGTTTTCTTGGGTGTTTGTTGGCATGGTCATGTCGCGGTGTCCTTGGATGGATGCAGTTGTCATAGGGGAGGCAATCATGATCTGTTGCATGGATTGTTTCCATGTAATGAACATCATAAACCATTTGAGGTAGGAGATTCATTGCTTATCTATTAATTTAAGTGAAACTATAGATTTAGCATGTCTTATCCCACTGGAACACAAAATAATTGACATAATAAATATTTAAATTGGATAAATAAATTGATATTGATTGAATATTATTTCCAATTTTTTTCTAGATTTTGTTATATCTATGATATCATTGTTAAATTTTTGTTCATGATGGAAATTGGTAAAGAACGTAAACTAGGAATAATATTAATTATCCGTCAAAGATAAATAGGAATTAAAAATGAATTGAGTTGTTTTTTCTATAATTTTATGTTAATGAAAATGATGTAGTAATCAAGTTTAATTATTGGTGATTGCTTATTGATTAGTATAGACATAGTTGGAACCAATAAATAATAAATCAGTTTATTCCAGATGGTTAAAATGACTGGATGGTTGATAAAAATATAATTCCTGGTAGGGTTTTGAGTTCCCACTTTCATGTTACTATAACTGCCTTATGCTTTAGAGCCCTGAGTGCTCATTATGTTTGAAGGTTGGATGCTTTGTTTAAGGGAAAGATCCCAATTGATATAACTTTTGTTTTCATGCTACTTATGGTGTGATGTGAGCCTGGATGGATGATGTGATATGTGGGGGTAGGGAGGCCCATTGGTTGTGGTATCATTTGATTCCCATAGTGTAAAGATGCATTGATTTATGCATTTGGGTGTAGGTGAGGACACAGGAGATGTTGAAATTGGTTGGATGTGAATGCTTGGATGCTTGCTGAATCATGTTGATTGTTTATCTACATTAATTTACCCACTTCTCAAGGAAGTTGGTATTTCATAACCTCGATAGAAAAGGGGTGACGACATTTTTGGTATTCCACATTGTTTCAAAGTTTAGTTTTTTAAGGGAGGATAGGTCAATGCTATTACTATAACTAGTAATGATTCGACGGGTAGTTCACCAACTCAACGTGTTGAACCCCCTGTGCTTAGTATCTTAGAATTTTTTTTGTATAATGATTAGGAATATGGGAATTTAATAATTCTGTTAATAATTTATTGAATAAATGATGTTATCCCATAGGATGGGAGCTCATTGGGATGAAATGTTGATGTAAAATTTTTCTGATAAGCTGTGGACATGGTTTGGATATACCTAGTGGGCATGAAATTTTTCTTGTGATGAATATGAAATGTAATGAGGAAACGATAATGGTTAATTAATGTTTATATATTTAATTAACGTTAATTTAAAATTAATAAAAGATAATTAAGTAATATAATAAATATATTTAAATGGTTCAATTCTTATAAGATACCTAGTCTTAGCATCGGTAGCCAGGATTCTGAGAGACGTTGGCTGTAGTTGAGTCTAAGACTTCGTTAACCCATAGTGTGGTTGTGAGAAATATTATATTCTAATTTTTTTGTGTTTTTATATTCTACTCCACCCTTTCAGTTAGGGAAACTATTACCCTGGTGATTTTGATCCTTTGTGGGTTTTTTCCACAACATTCTATTGGGAGGATGAATGGATGACTTCCCCCTTTGGCGTCACTCTCTTATTTTAGTAGTCACTTGTGATGGTATGCACAATGGTTATTATTCCCCATATATGTGCATAGATGGCTATAATTAACTGTGGTTATTCACACACATATATTCTAGATATTTTTTTCATATGTACAACTATAGGTGTAACGTCTATAGGCTATGATGGGTCGGCGATCCTTACCCAGTGTATAGGCTATAATGGATTGAGGATTAATACCCAACATATGATACACGTTATGTGAGATGTGGTAGTTGCTGGAAACTACCTAGTTACATTGGTTACATGGATATGGTGGTTGTTCTGCACACGGTGCATGTTGTGGAGCTTAGCCCAGGTGTTTTTGGGTAGGCCTTTTTGGAGAGAGATAGCTTTGGACGTCCGACGTTGGGGAAAAGTGGAAAACCAGTGGGGAAGTAGTAGTGGGGTACCCTAGATATTAATTATTATATTATATACAATGGTATGGGATACATGGTGAGAGTAGTCATGGTGAGGCTAGGAACATAGTATACTTATTTAGGTGATGAGTTAGAGACACTTGTTGTTCATTGTGGTTTAGCATGTTTTCATTACTTTTTCACAAGATGTCTCATGAAGGATCCTACTGAGTATAATATTATACACACCCAATGTACATATGAACTTTTTTTAGGTCCCTTAGAGAAAGTTGTAGATCAGGCTGGTTACTACTAGCTTGGGGTTTTAGGAGCTATTCGGGGGTTGTGGTTAATGCTATTTTTACTTTTATTTTGTACTTGCAGTTTTCCCTTTTAGTTGTAGTTTTTTTTGCATGAAATTATATATATGTACTTGGGATTTATTTTATATTGTTTCCTAGGTTGTATTTGGTTGGTTTATATCTTATCTCTCTCTTGAAAAAGAGTTCTCTTATAGGGAAATACCTCTCATTTGTATATTTACATTCCCCTCAGTGCTAGTCGCCAACCCAAGGCCTACGGGTGGTGGGGGTTGGGGGTTAGTATCTCCTTTCTCACATTGCCAGCCCAAGATGACTACACCTCGTGGGGAAAGGATCAAAATTGTTTCAGTTAATATTAAAACAATAAAGGAATGAAATATTTACTGTGATGGTTTTTTCTCACACTACCAATTTAGGAAATTTTTTATGTGATGCATTTTCCGTCTTGGTTATATATTTTTTTTATTGTAATTTCTAATATTTTTGTTTTTGTTTTTTAGTTCATTGAATAAGAGTATATAGTCTCCCCATATTCTATGTAAGGCCCTATATGCTATTCAAAAGCCTCTAGTGTATATTGACGTGTACTCGAGGTTATGTGGTGAATCATATTAAGGAACCGATATGGGGATCCTGGGCTAGGATGGTTCAATGTGGAATCAAAGGATGTTTTATTTTTAATCATGTTATTGTTTTATAACTTTTGATTGGATAATAGTATATCTCGGATATTTTAAATGATAATTTGGATGGAGGTACCTAAAACATGTATGAGGGAAAACCCATGTTTGTAGGGTGGGATTGTTGTCTGATATATTTTTTGTTACATATGAATGTTATTTCACATTTGGTGATTCATATTTATTCCTTTCTATTTTATTATTACATTTTACTCATGGATTTATAAGGAATGATATCTAAGTACGTATACATCATTCAAGTCACTCATTGATATATGTGACATGTAATGCTCGGACCCCATAATGTCGTAGCATGTGAATTAATAGATTACATTGGAATTATTACAGGGAATAAAATCTTGAATGACCATTCAGTTTATCAGTTTTTTAAATCCAGATTACATTCATGATAGCGATTATAATTTGGGAAATTGGAAAATACTAACATGATACATAAGATGAAAATAAACTGCATCATTGAATTCATATACAAATATGTCTTCTTTATAACCTATGGAATGAAACATAATATGGGTGGGATGATATTCTTAGTATGTGAAAGTAAATATAAAGAGATAATAAATAAATAAGAATAAATTATCATTGTAAGGTAATAAACTGATTACACATGCCATTAATTCAATGATCATAAAATATAATTCATCAATAGATATGTAAATTGTAAATCTAATCGATAAATAATAAGTTAATTCCCAATAAATGCAATAATTTTTTATCGGACATCATGTTTCCCAATGACATGTTACCCTAACTTTCAAGGGAAATTTTAATCTATTTTGAAAACTAATTATCCTCCTAAAAATACCATTTCATCAAGGATCTTTCATTAATCACTCCCCAGACCATATGTATTTTCTTAAACTATCCCTAAATTGTGTACTTCATATACAAAGATTTACTCATATATCAAATAAATAATGTTCCTCATCAAATATACATATTTAATAAAAAATATGGATTTATCAATAATAACTCAAAGGTTGATAAGTAACTATATGGGTTGTCTTAAATTAAGTTATCCTTGACCAAAAAGTAATACTGAAACATTCCAATGTGTCTTATTCCCTATTGAATCATTTAAATCATAATTACACTTGAATAAACTGAAAAATATAATATCATGAGAATTATTAGTTTCCTGATATATCAAATCAAGTGGAAATATATACACTAAATAAATGTGAATTGGTTCATAACAAAAATATATCTCAATGGAATGTAAATTGGGATGAAATTCCCATACATTATCCTTTCTTTTTGTTCTGCGGTCTTTGGACTCATGTATAGTGGTTTAGAAAATGTTATTAAATAATACCAAAACAAAAATATTCATTATAATACAATATATTATCTTCTAATAATATTTTATTATCGGTTTGTTAACACACTTCAATTATATTAACTATTTCAGGTGTTAATTTCCTAATTTTCTCAAGTATCTTTTGACTAGTGATTTGTTGTTCCAATTAATTAGATATTAATTTAATATTATACATTATTTTAACCATGAATAAATTATATTATATATTCAATACATATATATTAATAATAGTACATATTATTTCTATATTATAAATTAAGTGTACCGTTCATGGATACGGTAGGCCGTAAGTATGCATGAACTCTACTTTAATTTCATTTATATATTAAAATAGTGTAAAATATATGATTAATATGTCTATTATAATTCCATTATCATATCCATATTATATATGTTAAATATTATTATTAAAAAAATAATTTATAACATCAATGTGTGGAATGAATGAGTCATATTACTTTTTGGGTGTAGTTGTCCACACTTCCTAGATGGAAATTAACTTATTTACATTAGATGTAAAGAATAATGGTATCTTATAAATAAAAATTACATAATCATAAAGTAATTATAGATATCATTTTTTACATGTGTAAAAATAGCTTTCATCATAATGAATCCATGATTGGTTGTAACGAAAAATTGAATAATCATTATTCCGTGAGCCTCAAGTTCATCGTATGTAGAAACTGTGTATTTGTTATCCAGTATATGGATGTGTGTGCTAGTGTAGGTTGAATTATGTAACGACCCAAATTTGGAGCCCCACCACTGGTGCCCCGTACCCGGTTCACCACATGACCTCAAGCGCATTTCCCCAAATGCCAGAGGTTGTCGACTAGCATCAAGGGCCTTGGTGAGTTGGTGGGAGAACTATGTCCTCATTCGGTAAAGTATACATCGGAAGAACAACCAGACACAATAACAGAAACAATAAACAGCATACAGCAACTGAACTGAACAGCGGAAGCTATTTATAAAATAAAAATGATGCAACATGGTACATATGTCTATGGAAAGCAGTAAACAAACAAACGTGCTAAAATACAACTGAAAAACAAAGTGAAAAAAGAAAACAAAGTAAACTCCTCATCATCGCAAGCCATTGATTGTTCCCCGGCTCTCCAGCTCCATATCAAGTCACGTACTTGAAGTATAAGGGCACTTTCTATTATCTATACCTGCAACAACGTGGTCTGCTTGGGCCCAAAATCATGGCCCAAACAGGGTGTGAGATACAATCCCAGTAGGCAATCACCCAAAGATTTGTGCCAAACATTCAATAAAACAAGGCAATTAAGAGTGCAGGAAGCAGTAAACAGAGAAGCACACAATAGCTGTAATCCACAGTTCTAAAATAATAAGTTCACAAGTAAACAACCAGTATCATGAAAAAAACAGGTAACCCTCTGGGTAGCTCTCACAGCCAAACCACTATGGTTCAACCTACAAGTACTAGAAACCCTCTAGGAGGCACACACAGTCTCACCCCTCTGGTTCCGCTAAGAATAGACTCTATGTGGAAGCACTCACTGTCAATTCCCCCTATAGTCTCGTATCGTGCTAAAGGCTCTCGGGGGAAGCACTAAACGTCTCATTTCCCATGTGGCCCGTGTCGAGGAAATACAGACTCTCTGAGGAAGCACTCATCATCAATTACCCTATGGTCCCACATCATATTAAAAGACACTCTATAGAAGCCTTTATGTCCATTCTCCCTATGGTAAACTACACTAGGTTCTCACAGTCTTCTGTGGAAAAACAATTCTCAGCAAGCGTATCATCCCAAGTAAACCTCAAGAACTACTTTGCAATCTTTCTAAGGCACAACAGCATAACAAAGAAACAGTTCCACTATCCTACTACTAGTCATGGCAACTGGAAAAACCCCAAATAGGTAGAACAAGCATAGAAAACATCCAGATTACAGTGAAAACTACCATAATCACAGGCAAAATATCTACTCTTGCAATCAAGAATAGTAGGAAATATAAAAAGGGAAAACAAGAACACGCAAAACCCTGTTCAAGGGTATTGGTGGAATTGGCACAAAATACTCATCAATGTTCTACCGAAAGGCACAAACCACCCACCTCAATCCTAGGAGATCTATATACATGAACCATGACGACCGATTCTCCCTTGAATGTCTTAGATCTGAGAAAATGCAAAAAACATTCAACCTTAGATAACATGAGAAGGAGGAAGAATTGAAAAACAGAGATCAAGAAGAATGAAGAACTCACTGCTACGCTTCCAACGCAATTGATAGAGCTCGAATTGGAGCACGGACGGAGAGGCGGGGGCTCATCGAAGATTCGCGGATTGTCGGCGTTCTCTGACAAATGAAACCTAGAAGAAAACGTTTTTTTGCATCAATCACGACCCCAGTCTGTTTAATAAAAAACATAAAGTACACATCATGTACTTTTAGAGTACACAGCATGTACTAGGTTTTTTCGTACTCCGCCAAAATCGGCCTCCACATCTTCCCTACACACCGTGGGTGTGGCCCAGACACGGCTAGCACACGGCATCGAGCGGGAAAAGTGTACCCGGTGTGTATTCAATAAGTACACGGCATGTACTTCAAAAATTTCCAGAAACTTCATATTTCACATAAACATCAGAAAAAAGAAAGGCATACCTGAAACAAAGATCCTGGTTCTTAAAAACTTCCCCCTTAAAAATATTTGTCCCGGAATTTCCCTAACGAGGCGAAGAAATAGAAACCCCAAACAGCTCCGGCCACAACCATCGTACATCGGCCTCCCTCTCCCAGGTCTCGTCTTGTACTCGTCTGTGCTGCCATAGAACCCGTACCGGAGGAATAGACCGCCCATGGAGAACCTTCATAATGCGATCGACTATACGGATAGGATGCTCCTTAAACGATGCATCCACTTTGAGCTCAACCACCTCAGGCTGAAAGACATGAGACGGGTCTGAAAATTAATGTCGAAGCTGAGATACTTCGAAGACGTCATGCATAGACCGGTACCTCTGAGTTAGCTGCAATCTATAGGCAATCATCCCAACTCTCTCCAATACATCAAATGGTCCATCTCACCACAGTGAAATCTTACCTTGTCTCTAAATCCTCTTGTGTCCCAACCTCGGTGCGACATGCAGGAAAACCTGATCTCCAACCTCGAACTCCAGAGGTCATCGTCATTTTTCATATTAAGACTTATGCCGAGACTGTCTTATATCCATCCTCTTCCAAATCAGCTCTATATAATCTGATATATCCTAAACAAGACAAGGTCCCCGCAAAGCTACCGCTCCTGCCTCCAGTCAGCATAAGGGTGATTGGCATGGCCTACCGTACAAAGCTTTGTAAGGTGCCATCTGAATGGTCGCCTGTAAACTGTTATTGTAGGTGAACTCCACAAGAGGGATATGCTTCTCACAAGAACCGACAATGTCTAGTATGCAAGACTGGAGCATATCCTCAAGCACCTGGATCATGCGCTTGGACTGGCCATCTATCTGGGGATGGTATGCTGTACTCAAAAGTACCTGTGTACCCAAGGCCTTCTGAAGTCCCTTCCAGAACTGAGAGTTAAAGCACGCATCCCTATCTGAAACAATGGATTGTGGGACTCTATGTATACGTACGATCTCTCTGATGTAAATTCTTCCCAGGTCATCTACACTTAAGGTCTCCTTGATTGGAAGGAAGTGAGAAACCTTCGTGAGCCTATCGACGAAAACTCAAACAGCATTGTTCCCCTGAGGCAACCTTGACAATCCTATCACGAAGTCCATTGCAACATTGTTCCACTTCCACTCTAGAATGGGTAACTTCTGTAAGAGGCCTACTAGTCACTGATGCTCTGATTTCACCTGCTAACAAGTAGAACATCTGATGAAAAATCCAACAACATCTTTCTTCATACCTGGCCACCAGTACTGGCGATGAAGATCCCGATACATCTTGGTGACGCCAGGACGAACTGCCCAAACTACCGAATGAAAATCCTTCATCATATCCTTGCGTATGTCTACTCTCACCCATACCCATCCCTGGAAACACAAGATCTCATCCTCCCCCATGGTCCATCCAGGAAGAGGGTCCTCTTCTGACACACTCTCCCGCAGGACTAAGCCTTCTGAGTCTGATAGCTACCTCATCCGTACCCAATCAAGTAGTGTAGAGGTAATAGCTATAAAAGATTGGAAGGTCTGTCCCTGTCTTTCGTGCACCTCCAGATGCATCTTAGAGAACATATCCATAACCTTCCACTCACTGCTGGCCTCCTGATCCGCCTGTATCTGAGTTCTCCTACTCAATGCATTCTCCACTACATTTCCCTTTCCCAGCATATAGGCAAGCTCGAAATCAAAATATATAAGATACTCGACCCACCTGCACTACCTCAGATTTAGATCACGCTGAGTGAAGATATACTTGAGACTCTTGTGTTCAGGGAAGACCAAAAAGTGATCTCCTAGAAGAAAGTGTCTCCAAAAACGTAAGTCATGAACAACAGCTGACAACTCCAAATCGTGTGTCAGGTAGTTCTTCTCATGCGGCCTCAACTATCGAGACCCGTACGCAACGACTCCATCTCCCTTCATAATCACAGCTCCTAGCCCGATACGTGAAGCATCACAATAGACTGTATAGCACTTGCCTAGATCTGGAAAGACTAGTATCGGTGTCGACGTAAACCTTCCCTTCAACTCCTGAAAGGCTGAATCACAGAAATATGACCATAAGAACTTCGCCCACTTCTTGGTCAGACCTGTTAAAGGTGCTGCTACGTGTGAAAAGACCTGAATGAAGCGTCTGTAGTATCCAGCCAGCCCTATAAAACTATGTACCTCAAAAACGTAATTCATATGCTCCTAGGAGACTACATCTCTCACTTTCTCTGGGTCCACAGATACTCCTGTCTCTGAGATGATGTGACCCAAGAAGTGAATCTATTCCATCCAAAAGTGGCACTTCAAAAGTTTAGCATAAAGCCGATGCTCTCTCAGTGTACTCAGAACGATCTCAAGATGTGTGGAAAAGTCATGTTGAGTGTGAGAGTAAACCAAGATATCGTCCACGAAGACCACGATGAAGGAGTCCAAGTAAGGATGGAACACTCGGTTCATTAGTTCCATGAAAACTGCAGGCGCTTTCATGAGACCGAACGACATGAGTGTACACTCGTATAGACCATACCCGCTCCTGAAGGTTGTTAGAGGTATATCTGATGGTCTAACGTGCAAATGATGATAACTAGACCTCAAGTTGATATTTTATAACACAAGGGATCCTCAAAGCTGATCAAAGAGGTAATCAATCCTCAGCAAGGGATATCGGTTCTTGACCGTCAACTGGTTCAGCTTCCGATAGTCCACACAAAGCCGAAGGGTATCGTCTTCCTTCTTCGCAAACAGGACAGGCGAACCCCAAGGAGATGTACTGGGTTAGATGAAACCCTTTTCCTGTAACTCCTCCAACTGCTTCTTGAGCTCCTACAACTCAGGTGTAGCCATCCTATAAGGAGGAATGGACATCGGTGCTACTCCTGGCCTGAGTTCAATAGAAAAGTCTACCTCACACTCTGGAGGCAAGCTCAAAAATTCCTCTAGAAAGACGTCCCTAAAACGATCCACCACTGGAGGAAAGTCCAACTGTGAAGTCCCCTGATCATCCAGATAAAGACTAGTAATTTGCACTATCACCCTTCTGAGCCCATGATGCTCGAGTCCTGGTCGACTCGCTTGAACATACCATTTTCCTCTATGAATAAAAGATTCACCCTCTGGTGAAATGAAACTCACTCTACGGTGATAACAGTAGACGAATGCTTGGAAGGGAACCAACCAGTCCATCCCGAGGATGACATCGTAGCCTTTCATCTCTAAGATATAGAGATCCCATAAGAAACAGTACACTGCAACCTCAAGAGGGAACTATCTACACTGACGTACACTGGATGTCATTGTCCCCAAAGGTGTGTCTAGTGTCAACGAGTCAACAGAGGAAAAGATGTCGAGCCCAAGGCACTCCATGACAGCAGTAGAGATAAAGCTATGTGTGGCACCAGTATCGAAAAGGGCTGAAGATAAAACTGAGGATAATAAAATAGTACCTAGAACTGTAGAAGGGTCGGGATCCTGCTCTTGATAGGTCTGATCCACCGAAAAATACTGGCCTGCACCACAGCCCTGTGCCCCTGGCTAACCACTCTGATCTAATGCACCTTGCTGGTGCTGAGGGACTGGTGGCTGACCGCCATGACCTTGACCTCCACCTCGGCCCGAACGGCCGGAAGAACTCTAGTTCCCCGACTGGTGAGAAACTTGTGTTGATGCTCCTGAACGAGGAGTCATGGAATAACCTCGGTCACTAGCTGCTGGTGAGAAAACCTGGAAGAAATGCTGAAGTTGGCCCATCTTGCTGCATGATCGGCAATCCACGGGGTCTCTCTGGAACTGCAGCCTCGGGTGCCCTAACCGGCCACACTGGTTGCATATCACCTTGCTGCCTGACGATGCATCTCGCTTCCTCGGATCATTGCGCGTAGACTCTCTATGGCACTTCTTGCTATCATATGGAGGAAAAAAAGCTATTGAAGCAGACCCGCCCTGGCTCGCAGCTCTGGAGTCTCTCAGATTGCACTTCGCATTCAGCACTTTGTTGATGATGGAAGTGATAGATGTCAACTGGAAGAGATTCACCTGTGAGTGGATCTCCCACATAAGACCATATTCAAACTTCCTTGTTAAGAACACCCCACTCCCATACCGGAGGGGTGTGAAATGCTGAAGCTTGGTGAAACGAGAGGAATACTCCCTGGAAGAAATATTTCCCTGCTCTACACTCATGAACTCCCGAGCTCGATTGGCCCTCAGAGTCTACAAGTATAAGTAGTCATAGAACGCGCGCTGGAACTCCTCCCAAGCCATAACCTGCTGATGACCTGCCTATGAGATCACATCCCAGCACCTCTTGGAGGAGTCTTGGAGCATGTAGGTAGCGAGTTTGAACCGCCTCTCTAGAGGTGTCTCTAGATGCTCGAAGATAGTCAGCATGGCTTCCGGCCATGACATTGCAGCCCGAGGTCCTTTTTCCCCCGAGAACGTGGTAGGATGCAGCTGCTGAAAAACCAGCATCATGTCTTCCATAGTCAAGGAAGGAGGTGGTGCTCCCTTAAATTTCTGTATCATCCTCATAAAACTTTCCCTGAACTGCGTATCAACGCTTGCAAATGGTATGACAGCCAGTGCCAAGGCTTGCCCGACTGGAGGATCGACATGAAGTCCCTGATCAGCCATATCTGGAGTCTGATCACTACCTGACGAAAGATGTAAAACCAAAGGACGTCTCAGAGGCATATCTCTAAAAGATAAAAATTGAACCTTAGATCAAAAAAACAAGGACATAGAACACAAGAGTAAAAAACAAGAAAAGGGGAATGAAAATACGGAAGTTTACAAAACACGACTACACGGTGTGTATACAAACTACACGGCATGTCTTCTTAATCCACTGACATGGGCATGTGATCATTCCCTACAAGTTGTGTAACACTGAAAACTACACGGTGTTTTGACCCAACACACGACATGTACTTGAAAACTATTCCCATGCCCGAGTCTCTTTACATGGCTAACCCACATGGTCTGACATAACCTGCGACTACAAGACGAGTTCTAAACAAACACGACGTGTACTGGACAAGGCTTCGGCGGCCCTTGTTGTTAAACACATGGTCGTCTACATGACTAAACCTTACACGGTGTGTTCCAAACAAACACGGTGTGTATAGTTGATGGTGACATCGTCCCGTGTTGTTCGTGACACGACCGGGTACCTAAACAAGACCACACATCATGTTCTGAAAACAACACGGCAGGTCGAAGAGAAGGTAACACCGACCTGTGTTGTTTGTGACACGGCCGGGTACCTGGAAAGGACTACACGACGTGTTCCATTAGAGCACGGCGTGTTCTACTCGAGCTTCCCCAACCTGTGTTTTTAGTGACATGGTCGGGTACACGTCTCCAAACTACACGGCGTGTACCTACCGTACACGGCGTGTTCCTGATGTTATTTCTACAACGGTGTGTCCCTGCTCACACGGTCAGTGACAAGGTTTAAAAACTACACTGCGTGTAGTCAAAAATTACACGGTGTGTATTCTGGGTTCTTCTGGGTAGTATCTAAAAAACTGCACAGAATCCTAGAAAGCACAGAAAACAAGGCAAGGAGGTGCCATGTCACGACCCCCTCGTACCAAAGATGCCCCTCCTGAGATGGCAATAGTGGATGGGAGATAATGACCCCTGAGTCCCACCTCCAGTAGGCCCCGGGTTGGGGGCTAGCACCAACGGTATGAGTTTTCACAAATATGGGAGGCATTACCCTTTTATTATTTTACTATCGGGAAATAGGACAAGTCAACCACCAAACAGGAAAAGAAAAAGTGTATAGAAATAAACCCAAACCAAGCCCACAAGCACATTTAAACAATTTTATATTAAGGTGCAAGTACAACAAATCTCAACGTACAATACCAAAAGAAACAAGTGTACAACAACATCAACAACTCCAACTATCTAACTAGTAGGGTCCCGCACACTGAAAGTAAACGTAGGGTGACCATACAAGTATACTTAGTAGGGAAACCTAAATCTCTCATGCACAAGTGAGGAGACATTCTAATGTCCCATGAGAACAACAGGAGAAACCTAGCAAGGAATTCTATCCACCCAACCTCACCAGCCACACTCACCAAAAACACAATCACAACATGTAGTAGTATATAAGAAACAAGAGTATTGGGTACCCTGAACCATTTCCTAGTAATTAGCTGCTCTTCCTAACGGTGAACATCCTGACGCTGCCACACTCCCCCTGCCCGCACACACCTGGGCCTCACAACCACGTATCCCGCCCGCACACACATGGGCCTCACAACCACGTATCCCGCCCGCACACACCTAGGCCCCACAACCACGTATACCGCCTGCACACACCTGGGACTCATCCCAATGATTCTTGGGAAATAGTAAAACCTGCCTGAAGAGTCTTGGGCTAGAACTACCCCAATCGAAACCTACCTAAAAAGTCTTAGGTGTAAGGTTTCCTCAAGCCATCACATCCTAGGGGGGAAGGAGCAGGAAGGAGCTAGTAACTAAAGGAAAAACACCCTATCCCATGAAATGGGAGTGTTCGGCACTAAGTGCTCCACATGGGTGGGGTGTGATAAAACACAAAATATATAGATATATATATATATATATATAACAAACACACAGCCCATCCTATGGCTTCTAAACAGAGAAACTGAGAACGTGCCTCAGCACTGCTACTACTAAGCCTGAATACGACAAACAACCCCAACCCCATTTATATTATCATGTTCAGAAAAATTAGTTTATTTAGTTCCTTAACTACTGGGCAACTATCCACAACCAACCACATCGATCGTTGGTAAAACATATCCATGCCATCCACAAATCAAGTTAGGAAAACACAAGAAACACAACCAAGTCCTTCTTATCAACCAACAAACCCTTTGATTATTAATTATGTTCCATTACCATGACCCATCATTCATTAACTCATCTACTTTTTATTTATTATTCACAACCCATAGTCCGTTCACATTTAAACCCATCCCTACAGCCCCGCTGCCAACCACCATAACCAAAACCACACCG
This sequence comes from Viscum album, assembly GCA_963277665.1. Lineage (NCBI taxonomy): Eukaryota > Viridiplantae > Streptophyta > Magnoliopsida > Santalales > Viscaceae > Viscum > Viscum album. The sequence continues at coordinate 1,076,422,478 of OY728141.1, forward strand.
AAACCTATACATCATTATCCCTTTAATACCATTTTTCGTAGCCTCGCTACACGTCACCCACATAACATTCACACCGACCCACAACCAAGTCAACTGCAGCCCCACTGCTCACCCAAACCACAACAACCCACAAATCACCCCCATCACATGCCACTTATCCAAGCCAACACCAACATGTTCATTATTCCATTTTTTCAACCAGGGTGATCACACAAGGGTTCCATATTTTCATTTAATCAGAAAACTTTACGTGGTTAACCAAATTCAACATTCAAAAACGTTCCATCCACAGAACGATCTTAGAATGATAGGGCATCATTTAATTGTGCAAGAAAAGGCCCCCAATGACCAGGATTTTTAGTAGGCATAAGCCTATTCAATTCACAACATAATTTCACATGATATAAATAAAGATAAACATAACAACTTTCACATCCCCGTTCTTTAACAAGATATTATCTTTATTTAATGGTTCAACTATTTCTCATTAAAACAAGAGGATACCCACCTCGAATGATGCACAAATTATAGAGATGAAGGTAAGATCCCAACCTCAACAGGTTCTGATCGCAACGCTCCCCCGGATCAACCATAGAAGACGTCCGTCGGCGTCCGTCACATCTGTCGGGTCCTGGAAAAAACTCCTCGGGAGGAAGTCGGAAAAGGAAAAAGCCGAAGTAAGGACAACGGATCCAAGCTCGGATGTTTTTCCTCGTCGTTACGATCCTGTGTCTGCTGACAGATTGTAAATCGGAGCTCGAACGAAGAAGTTATGGAAGAAAGAGGCATCGAGTCTCTTGGGAGAACTCTGCTCAACGGAAAGGGGAGGATAGGGGTGAGTTGAAAAGGAGGAGTGGACCCCTCATTTTATAGGAATGAAAAGAAAAAGTACATGGCGTTTACTTTATGGTACACGGCGTGTAATCGGTTATTTCACATGGTCTCCACGTGGCTTCCAACATGGCTACGTGGCCGTTGACTGGTCAAAACATGGTTTGAGGGTAACGTATACACAGGGAGGGACTACACGGTGTGTAGTTTGGTCACACAGCGTGTACTAATTTATTTCACATGGATCCAATGCGGCACACGACTATTGACTGGTCAACACATGGTAACGCGTACGTGGAGAGAGACTACATGGCGTGTAGTATTGGACACACAGTGTGTACCCATTTATTTCACATGACAAGGACACGACCTTCAACACGGGGTATACCTGGAAAGGGGGTACATGCCGTTTACTCTAACTACACGGCGTGTAGTTTCAAAATTCTGGAAAGTGTGGGAAAAGTCCATTTTACCCTCCAGAACACTTCGTGGCCTTCTTTTTGAAAAAGGAATGGGTCGGAGAGGTCCGAGCCATTACATCAGATACCTCTTAAAACATTATCGTCCCCAAGAATTCAAAAAACAACCCAGAGGAACCCAACAAGATACCTCTTAGGGTTATCGTTATAACAAGAACCGAACCAACAACCCTAATCATATGTGTTAGGAATTTCTTCTCCTATATCGAGATATTATCCGCTTTAGGCGGCATTGACTCGCCTGCACGGGTTTAATCTCATCCTCATTAATGTGTCTCGATTAAGAATTGGGTCTTCCCACTTTCATACATTAGGATTTTCCAACTTTCATTACCCCCAACCCCACACAACCAACACACTGCCCGAACATGTGGTTTGGGGAAAAATTCCTTCTCCTATGTCGAGATATTATCCGCTTTAGGCAGCACTGACTCGCCCGCACAGGTTTAATCGCATCCGCATTAATGCGTCTCGATTAAGGATCTGGTTTTTCCATTTCCCCACACATCCAGACATGTTACACACTTCCAGAGAACAAGGAAACAAATGGTATCACAACCGACAAGCCAAGCATTCTATATATCAAAGGTACAGAGTACAACATCAACACAAAGCTCCGAAGAAAAAGGGAAAACACAAGTCAAAATATCTTCGGGTACTAAGCGTGCATCTGGGTCTCCCTCTCCCAAGTGCTCTCCTTGAGGCCGCCATGCCTCCACAACACATGAACCAACGGAATGGTTCATCCACGGAGCACCTTATCTTTATGATCCTTGATTCTGACTGGTCGTTCCTCGAAGGTCACGTCGTCTCCCATATCTAACTCTCCCCAGTCGATAACATGAGAGTCGTCGTGTAAGTACCGACGAAGCTGGGAGACATGGAAGATGTCATGAACCTTCTCCAACTGAGGTGGCAGGCCAAATGATATGCCACCTCACCGACTCACCTCATCACCTCAAATGGTCCGATTAACCTTGGTGAGATCTTGCTCCCTTTCCCAAACCTCCACTAGCCCCGTTGAGGGGAAACCTTCAATAACATATGATCTCCCACCTCGAACTCCAAGGGACTCCTCCGATGATCACCATAAGACTTCTGTTGGTCCTGAGCTGCTTTCATCCTCTCACGTACAAGCTGGACTTTCTCCGTTGTGCTCTGCACTACCTCTGGCCCAAGAACACCTGCCTCACCAACCTCTTCCCAACAAATTGGTGAATGACATGGTCTTCCATACAAAGCCTCAAACGGTGCCATGCCAATAGTAGAGTGATAGTTGTTGTTGTAGACAAACTATACTAAAGTCAAGTGTCGTACCCATGATCCTCCAAAATCTAGAACGCTTGCTCGCAACATGTCCTCCAAAGTCTGGATAGTCCGCTCTGTCTGCCCATCGGTCTAGGGGTGGAAAGCAGTGCTAAGGCATAGCTGGGTGCCAAAAGCATGTTGTAACCCCCTCCAGACTCGTGAGGTAAACCGAGTATCCCGATCTGAGACGATGGTCTTTGGAACTCCATGAAAACGATTCACCTCATGTACGTACCTCTGTGCTAAGGTACTCACTGGGCCTGACTAATTAATTGCTATGAAGGGAGCTGATTTTGTCAGTCAATCCACCACTACCAGATAGCATCATAACCACCCTGAGCTCTGGGTAGTCTTGTGACGAATTCCATTGAGATGTCATCCCACCTCTACTCGGGGACATCTAAAGGATTCAACATACCACTAGGAACACAGTGTTAAGCCTTCACTTGCTGACACACTAGGCATTTAGCCACAAACTCCACCACTGCCCGTTTCACCCCGGGCCACCAAAACTATTCCCTCAGGCATCGGTACAATTATTAAACTCATGGATGTACCGCCAAGGCTGATCTATGGAACTCACGAAGAACTCCCTCACGTGTTGTCTTCAGAACAAACAACCTTCCATGGAAAAACATCTGATGTTGGCTGTCATCTGACCATCCTTCTAGAGTGTTCCCCTGATCAACATGATCCCACATCACTTCCGACTCAGAGTCCCCTCACTGAGACTCTTCCACCTACTGCAACGAGGAGGACTGCACCGTCATCTGAAAAAAACAACCTCAAACACCTTCTACCCTAGCATCCAAGTGCAAGGCAACCAACTCTCCCATCGCTTTCCAAGCATCAGTGGATTACCGAACCACTTCCTTATGTGACTTCTTTCTCAGGGCATCAGCCATAACATTTCCCTTACCTTCAGTGTAAGAGATCTCAAAGTCATAGTCTTGTAGAAACTCGACACATCTCCGCTACTGCAGGTTCAGGACATGCTGGGAGAAGATATAACACATGCTCTTGTGATCTGAGAAGACCACAAAGTGCTCTCCAAAGATTTAATGTTGCCACAACTTCAGTGCGAACACTACTACCGCGAGCTCTAGGTCATGGGTGGCATAGTTACGCTCATGAGGGCGTAACTTCCTAGACCCATAACAGATCACTCCCTTCTTATGCATCAGCATGCACCCAAAACCATGGCCAGAAGCATCACAAAACACCTCATACAACAACCCTTCCTTTGGAAACCTGAGTACGGGAGCACTGACCAACTTCTCCTTCAGGTTGTCAAAAGCATTCGGGTACTGCTCGCTCCATTGGAAGACCTGGTTCTTCCTAGTCAAAGCTGTCAATGGATCAACAACTCGAGAGAAGTCTGAAACGAACCTCCGATAGTAACCTGCTAACCCCAGGAAACTACGAACTTCTTCCACGCTCTTGGGTGTTTCCCAAGAAACAACTGCCTCCACCTTCGACAGGTCCACTGAAAATCCATGCTGAGACACTACGTGCCCAAGGAAGTGTACTTCTTGCATCAAGAACTTACACTTTGAAAATTTCCCGTATTGCTGGTGGTGTCGAAGGACTTCCAAGACTACCCTGAGATTTTCAACGTGATCCTCCTCTGATCTTGAGTAGATCAGGATGTCATCGATAAACACAATGATGAACCGGTAAAGAAACTCTCGGAGGACAAAGTTCATAATTCCCATGAACACAGCCGGTGCATTCGTAACTCCAAACGGCATTACTACAAACTCAAAGTGCCCATACCTGCACCTGAAATCCGTCTTCAAGATGTCACTGTAATTTACCCTCAACGGATGATATCCAAATCGTAGGTCAATCATAGAAAACTAACCTGCTCCCCTCAGTTGGTTGAAGAGATCATCTATCCTTGGATGGGGGTAACAGTTCTTGATCGTTACCTAGTTCAACCTTCGGTAGTCTATGAATAGCATGAGACCACCATCTACCCTCTTTACGAACAAAACTGGAGCACCCCATGGCAATATGCTGGGTCAAACAAAACCATTCTCTATTAGATCGTCAATCTGAAACCACAACTCTCGCAACTCCGAAGGTGCCATCCGATAAGGGGCTATCAAAATCGGATGAGAACCAGGCTGTAAGTCTATCTCGAACTCAACGTCACGTCAGGGGGGTAGAGTCACAAAATCCTCAGAAAAAACATCGAGGAACTCCCCAACAACCTCTGGGACATCCATCAACTCTGTATCAGCTGGAACCACTGATAACCTGCCTAACAAGGAAAGGAGAGGCTTTACATGTCGTCTTCCTACCTGATAGCTCCTCTCGCCAACAAAAGATACGCACTTCCCATCCACGTCGGAGAACAGAACTCTTCTCCAAAAGTAGTCGATAATGACACTAACAGAAAACAGCCAGTCGATGCCTAGGATGACATCGTATGGCTGCATCTGTAACAGAAGAAGGTCCCCACTAGATCGATGTGGTCCCAACGTCAGCCCACATCCCCGGAAAACACAAGATACGCTGGTCGGCCTCCAACTGGTGTACTCAGCACCAGTGGTATGGAATGTCTCTCTACGTCATGTCCCAAACCATGGGATAGACCATGTGAAACAAAGGAGCGTGAAGCTCCCGAATCGAACAAATCAGAAACAAGAGTGTTGAACAAACAAATCGTACCTCGCACCACCTCTGGTCCTACCAGATCTTTCAACTCTGCTGCGTGCAACTGTCCACACCCAGCTCCTCTGCCTCTCTGATGTCGTCCAAATCCCCAACCATTCCATGTTCATGGTCTCTGAGGAGCACCCTGAGGTCTGCCTTCTCCCATAAAGTCTTCCCTTGGAGGATCATGGTCCTGCTGCTACTGGAAGGGCCTCATCGGCAACTGGTGCTGCTGAGGTGGGCGCTGAACCTGCCCACCTCCACCGTATTGATCTCGAGTCATGAACCGACTCTGAACGTGCCTGAAACCTCCACAAGAAAAACACATTGGTCCTGGGCTCGTGAAAAATGGATGAGGACCTGAAGATCTGAACTGGAACTGCTGGGGCCTGCTCCCCACTGGCCTGAACCTGGAAGGTCCCATCGCAGGAGACCTGCTGCTGACTGCCTTCCCCTTTGAAGAGCCCTGCTGGATCCCCTCTTGGAGTGCACCTCCCTATGAGGGAATCTTCTCTACAACCTCTTCCTTCGTCTGTACTGCCAAGTACGTCAGAAGGGTGAAGGGGGTGACAGCATACTGGAGCGAAGGATGAAGCGCCTCCTTCAAACGTCTTGTTCAGGACTCCTCATCCGGAAAGAGATCTGGATCAAAGTGCATGAGATACTTGAACTTGATCCCCAACTCTCGTACTGACATACTCCCTTGCTGAAGGAAGAGTAACTCCTGCCGCTTCTCCGACTTGATCATGGAAGAAAGGAATTTCTCTCGGAAATCCTTCTCAAAGTCAGCACATGGAACCTCCGCCTCTATACTCTCTCCGAGGTAGAGCGTCCACCATTGTCATGTCTCACCTCTCAGTTGACTGACTTCTAGGGGAACACAGTACTCCCTCAGAGCACGGATCAAGGTAAAATTGATCCCTAGCTCCTCAATCCACCCCTCTGTCTCCGTATCCGAAGTACTACCCCCATACATCTTGAGGGTATGCTGCTAAAAAGAACTGAGAGTCTTCTGCCAGTGGCTATCTTCCTCCTCTCGGTCAGTCCTCAACTGGTAGACCGCCTGAATCTACTGGGCCTCAGCCGTCTGAGCCACCCGGGGACAACGTCCAGGTGCCATAGCGGTACGGTAAACAAGGATCTCCTAAGCGCAAGTAGTAAGGAAAAAATCAATGTTTTATTTTATTTAAATTTCTTTCCTAGAACACCTAAATCAAGTAAAACACAATCATGATAATGCACGTAACTTTGCTAGGGTCTCTACCCTGCAATCAATGTAGTCTCACTTGGTTGTTCGGTTGGCTCAGAGTCCTTGCATCGGATCACGGGGTCCCTAAAATCCCGTGTCCTAGCCTATCTTCCCTGGCCTATGTCACGCACCAAGATTAACTAACATTGTTTCCCTTCCATCCCATGCAATCCTCACTGTGCCTAACTCCATACCCCATCCTATCTCTCAACCTGCCTCTGATACCATTCTGTCACAACCCCCTCCCACCATAGATGCCCCTCCTGAGGTGGAAATGGTGAAAGGGAGATAATGACCCCCGATTCCCGCCTCTAGTATGCCCCGAGTTGGCGACTAGCACCAAGGGTGTGAGTTCCCACAAATATGGGAGGCATTACCCTTTTATTATTTTAAGATCGAGAAATAAGAAAAGTCAACCACAAAAAAGGAAAAGAACATGTGTATATAAATAAACCCAAACCAAGCCCAAATGAATTTTTAAACAATTTTATAACAAGGTACAAGTACAAGAAAGCACAAAGTACAATACCAAAAAAAACAAGTGTACAACAACAACAACAACTCCAACTGTTCGACTAGTAGGGTCCCGCACGGCCCTAGTAGTCCTCCTGGAAACCTGAAAGTAAATGTAGGGTGATCATATAAGTATACTCAGTAGGGAAACATAAATCTCTTGTGCACAAGTGGGGAGACATCCTAATGTCCCGTGACAACAACAGAAGAAACCTAGCAAGGAATTCTATCCACCCAACCCCACCAGCCACACTCACCAAAAACACAATCAAAACAGGTATTATTATATAAGAATCAAGAGTATTGGGTACTCCACACCATTTCCCAGTAGTTAGCTGCTATTCCTAACGGAGAACGTCCTGACGCTGCCACACTCTCCCCGCCCGCACACACCTGGGCCTCACAACCACGTATCCCTCCCGCACACACCTTGGCCTCACAACCACATATCCCGCTCGCACACACCTAGGCCTCACAACCACGTATCCCACCCTCACACACCTGGGCCTCACAACCACGTATCCCGCCCACACAAACCTGGGCCTCACAACCACGTATCCCTCCCGCACACACCTGGGCCTCACTACCACGTATCCCACCCGCACACACCTGGGCCTCATCCCGAAGATTCTTGGGAAATAGTAAAACCTTCCCGAAGAGTCTTGGGCTAGAACCACCTTAATCAAAACCTACCCAAAGAGTCTTCGGTGTAAGGTCACATCAAGCCATCACAACCTAGGAGAGAAGGAGCAGGAAGGAGCTAGTAACTAAGTGAAAAACACCCTCTCACATTAAATGGGTGTGTTCGGCACTAAGTGCTCCACATGGGTGGGGTGCGATAAAACACAAAAGATACAGATATATATATTTGTATAACAAAAACACAACCCAACCTATGGCTTTTAAATAGCGAAACTGAGCACGTTCCTCGGCACTGCTACTATGAAGCATGCATACGACAAACAACCCCAACCCCATTTAGATTTTCACGTTCAGCAGAATTAGTTTATTTAGTTCCATAACTACTGGGCCACTATCCATAACTAACCACATCGATCATTCGTAAAAGATATCCCTACCATCCACAAATCAAGTTAGTAAAACACCAGCAACACAACCAAGTCCTTCTTATCAACCAACCAACCCATTGATTATTAATCATGTTCCATTATCATGACCCACCATTCATTAACTCTTCCACTTTTTATTTATTATTCACAACCCATAGTTTGTTCACATTTAAACCCATCCCTGCAACCCCTCTGCCAACCACCATAACCACAACCACACTGAAACCCGTACATCATTATCCCTTTAATACCATTTATCGCATCCCCGCTGCTCGTCACCCACATATCGTTCACACCGACCCACAACCAAGTCAACCGTAGCCCTACTGCCCACCCAAACCACAACAACCCACAAATCACCCCCATCACATGCCACGTATCCAAGCCAACACCCACATGTTCATTAATACGTTTTTTTTTTCAACCGGGGTGATCACTCAAGGGTTCCATATTTTCATTTAATCATCCAATTTTACTTGATTAACCAAATTCCACATTCAAAAAAGTTCCATCCACAAAACGGTCTTAGAAAGATAGGGCAACATTTAATTGCGCAAGAAAGGGCCCCCAATGGCTGTGATTTTTAGTAGGCATAAGCCTATTCAATTCACAACATAATATCACATGATATAAATAAAGATAAACCTAACATCTTTCCCCTCCCCACTCTTTAACCAGTTATTATCTGTATTTAATGGTTCAACTGTTTCTCATGAAAACAAGTGTATACCCACCCTGCATGATGAAAAAATTAGTGAGATGAAGGTAAGATCCCTACCTCAACAGGTTCTGATCGCAATGCTCCCCGGGATCAACCTTAGAAGATGTTCGTCGTCGTCTGTCACTTCTGTCAGGTCCCAGAAAAATCTCCTTGGGTGGAATTTGTAAAGGAAAAGCCGAAAGAAGTACAATAGATCCAAGCTAGGAAGTTTCTATTTGTAGTTACGATCCCGTGGTCGTATACAGATTGTAAATCGGAGCTCGGATGAAGATGTTATGGAAGAAAGATCCCTCGAGACTCTTGGGAGAACTCTGCTCAGAGGAAAGGGGAGGAGAGGGGTGAGTTAAAAAGGATGAGGGGACCCCTCCTTTTATAAGTGAGAAAAGAAATATTACATGGAGTGTACTATATGGTAAATGGCATGTACTCAATTATTTCACACGGTCTCCACGTGGCTTCCAATATGGCTCTCCAGCCGTTGACTGGTCAACACACAGTTTGAGGGTAACCTATACGTGGGGAGGGACTACATGGCGTGTAGTTTGGTCACACGGCGTGTACTCATTTATTTCACACGGATCCAACACTGCACATGACCATTGACTGGTCAACTCATGGTAATGCGTATGTGGAGAGAGACTACACGACATGTAGTATTAAACACACAATGTGTACCCATTTATTTCACACGGCAAGGACACGACCTTAAACACGGAGTATACCCAGAAAAGGGGTACATGGTGTGTACTCAAACAACACGGCGTGTAGTTTCAAAATTCTTGAAAGTGTGGGAAAAGTCCATTTTACCCTCCAGAACACTTTGTGGCCTTCTTTTTGACAAAGGAATGGGTCAAAGAGGTCCGGGCCATTACATGCCAATTTCCAATTCGTAAGGGCCCATACTCCTCGAAAATTAAATCTTGGCATCTCCTATTGTCAGGGACAAGAGAAAACAAGATCATGATCCACCAATTTCCGATTCGAGAGGGCCCATAACACCTCAAGAATCAAAATTTGGCATTCATTTAAGCAAATTAGGAAGCAAACAATCCTATAACAAAGCAGTAAATATTCTATCAAGAATCTATCACAACAGCATGCATAATCTACAAAAAGTCTATCACAATAGCATGCAATCACTAATACACCCAAGATGGCATGGTAAGAATGCATGGCATGTGATTTCCACAAGTTCCCATATGATGCATGAGATGGCATACCCTCATCTCATCAGGTTTCCACAAAAATAGAACTGCAATCGTCAAGAAAATAATAACACAAAGCATGTGAATCACTCTTGGTGAAATCATATCAGCTATAAGATCACAAAACTAGCAAACTAAAATTAACGTGCTTGTATGGATTTTCCCTTTACATAGGTTAGCTACTCCAGTTAAAAGATTAATAACAAGTACTGAATCTGTCCTATCCCTAGATAATGTCTCCAAATAGTAAGGAAAGAGAAAAAAAACTCCTCTGATACCACTTTGTAATGACCCAAATCCGGAGCCCCTCCACTGGTGCCCTGTACCCAGTTCGCCACAAGACCTCAAGCGCTTTTCCCCAAACGCTAGAGGCTTCAGACTAGCAGCGAGGGCCTTGGTGAGTCGGTGGGGAAACTATGCCCTCATTCGGTAAAATATATAGTGTAAGAACAACCAGACACAATAGCAGAAACAATAAACCCTATACATCAACTGAAATGAATAACAAAAGAAATGTAATAAATAATAATTGTGAAATATGGTACATATGTCTCTGGAAAGCAGTAAACAAACCAATTTTATGAAATACAACTAAAAAACAAAGTGAAAAGGAAAACAATGTAAACTTCTCAGCATCGCAAGCCATTTCTTATTCCCCTTCTCTCCAACTCCACAGCAAGTCAGGTACCTGAAGTAGAAGGGAACTTTCCCTTATCTATACCTACAATAACATAGTGTGTTTGGGCCCAAAAGCATGGCCCAAATAGGGTGTGAGAAACAATCCCAATAAGAAATCACCCAAAGATTTGTGCCTATTAGTCAATGAATACAAGGCATGTAAGAGTGCAGGAAGCAGTAAACAGAAAAGCACAAAATAACTACAATCCATAGTTCTAACATAATAATTCCGTAAGTAAACAACCAGCAATAATAAGAAAATAGGTAACCCTCTAGGTATCTCTCACAGCCTAACCCCTATGGTTCCACCTACATGTACTAGAAACCCTCTAGGAGGCACACACAGTCTCACCCCTCTGGTTCAGCTAAGAATAGACTCTCTAAGGAAGAACTCACCGTAAATTCCCCCTATATTCTCGTATCGTTCTAAAAGATCTCTAGGGAAGCAATCAATGTCTCATTCTCCCTATGGCCCGTGTAGGCGAACTATAGACTCTCTGAGAAAGCCCTAATTTTCAATTCCCCCTATGGTCTCTTATCATGCTAAATTCTCTATAGGGAAGCACTCAAAACCTCATTCTCCCTGTGTCCCATATCGAAGAACTATAGACTCTCTGAGGAAGCACTCATCGTCAATTCCCCATGTAGTCTCGCATCGTATTAAAAGACACTCTCGATAAGCCCTTACGTCTATTCTCCCTAAAGTCTACTACACTAGGTTCTCATAGTCCTGTGTGAAAAAAACATGCTCAGCGTGCGTATCATCCCAAGTAAACCTCAAGAACTACTTGGCTATCATTCTAAGGCATAGCAGTATAACAAAGAAACAGTTCCACTATACTACAACTAGTCATGGAAACTAGAAAAATGTAAAACAAGTAGAACAAGCATAGAAATCATCCAGAGTATAGTGAAAACTACTATAATCACTGAGAGAACAACTACTCTAGCAATCAAGCAAAGAAGGAAATATAACAAGGGAAAAACAGGAACACGCAATACCCCGTTCAAGGGTATTGGTGGAATTTGCACAAAATACTCATCAACTTTCTACAGAAAGGCACAAACCACCCACCTTGATCCTAGGAGATCGATATAGATGAACCCCGATGACTAATTCTCCCTAGAACGTCGTAGATCTGAGAAAAAACACAAAAAGTTCAACCTTAGATAACTTGATAAGGAAGAGGAATTGAAAAACAAAGCTCAAGACAAAGGAAGAACTCACCGATGTTCTTCCAATGCAATTGACAGAGCTCGAATCAGAGCACGGTCGGAGAGGCGGGGGCTCGTCGAAGATTCACGGATCCTCGGCACTCTCAGAAGAACGGAACCTTGAAGAAGTCTTTTCTGTGCATCAGGCATGACCCCGGTCCGTTTAATGAAAAAAAAGTACACGGTGTGTACTTTTAAAGTACATGGCGTGTACTAGGTTTTTCTGTACATCGCCAAAATTGGCCTCCACGTCACCCTTAAACACCGTGTGTGTGGCGCGGACATACCTATCACATATCTTCGAGCTGGAAAAGAGTACACGGCGTGTACTCAGAATGTACATGGCATGTACTTAAAAAATTTCTAGAAACATCATTTTTCTCCAAAACTTCAGAAAAAGGAAAGGCATACCTGAAACGAAGATCCGGGTTCTTACAAATTATTAACATAAAAAATCATAATATATGTAGTATACCAGTGTTTTTATGTAATTATTCAATAATTAGTATATATGGATTTGATAATGGAAAATAAACTAAAAATCTTGAGAGAATACGTTTCCTCTTAATTGTGAAACCTAATTCTGCATTATACCAAAAGAATTCAATGGAAACATTTCATCCCAAAGGGATAGTTATAGGTATATGGGAGGGATTTTTGGACTATATTTGGGTAGTTATTGGCCTAACATAATATTTTTGAGTTTTTGGAATAAGTGGGGGAGATGGTTCCCTGTATAGGGAAGGAAAAGAACTCACATGGATTTTTTGGAATAAAATTTGTTGTAAACATATTATTATTTAAACAAATTCATAAATATACACCCAAAATAAATAATGTAATGTTAGTGGATGATATATTCCTATAAAATGGGTTTTTAAATTTGTCAACATCATTTTTTCCCTTATGTTAAAGGTTTATTCTATTATGAATCTTAATTTTTCTTTAATCACTATAATTAATATTAATCACATTTACTATTCATTTTGGTCAAAAGTTATGTTTATCTTATTATAATTTAAATATAATCGTGATTAAAATTATTTATTTCATTTTTTGGTAATTAAATTAACATACAAGTGAATATTAGAATTAATTTTAATCTCACATACAGACACATTAACTCAATTTAGTGAAAAAATGATCAAAACTCTGTATTTTTTTCAATTTTATAGTGAAATTAATTATAATGAACTAAATTGTATTAATATATTTATAATTGATCTAATTTTAACTTAAAAAAATTTAAAATGTAATTTAATATTAGTCATTATTTAAATGAAAAGGCATATTATAATTAAAATGTTGTATTTTTTACTATTTATCAAAAAATGATATTTCTACTAATAATACAAAAAATAACCCTAAGATAATTATGAAATTATGAATAAAAAATTTATTTTTTTCAAATTTAATTTATAAATTTTTATATATTAATATTTAAATTGGGTTCTCCATTTAAATTAAATAAATATAACTTACAAAAAAAATTTGGTTTTATGTTTAAAATTGGTTGTGATCTTATCTTAGGCTTATAAAATCAATTAGTTGAACATATAAAATATATTATAGAATATTTAACAAATAAATTTCATTATAATAATAAACTAACAATATTTAATTTGTATTATCAAGACAAAATGCCTTTGGAATCATAAAACAATAACATTTATTTTTTATAACAAATTGGTTTTTTTATAATTTCCCATTAATTGATTACCCCTAACTTCATACTATATTTATATAAACAATAAATATGCCTATGTTAGGAAATAATATTCATTTCCACTAACATATTATCTATGTTATATCATATTTTTTTAAATAATAATAATTTTAATAATAATTTTTTGTTTGGTGAAACTTGGTCTTGTGTGTAACACAAGCTATCGAGGAAGGTCTCTATTGTTTGTAATGTAATATAACATGGTGATTCATGCATTTATAGAATCTATTATAAATATTAAATATATGATAAATTATCTAGATATTATATTCCCTTAGGAACTTGGTGTTGCATGCCATACATGAAATCAAATACATGGTTCTAACATTTGAATTTCTGGGTGTTATATTTTCACTGACTTAATTAAATTACTTGATCAAAATTTAGAAATGATCATAGTAATCAAGGGATTTAGAATAAAATATTTATTAAAACCCACATTTTAAATATTTTATGTAACACATATTCTTAATATGAGTGAATTTAATGTACAATGATCACATATCCAGGTTTCCTAGTAGGAGAACATAGGTAGGAAATGGAAACATAGATATAAAAGAAAATTCTAACAATAATGTTCTGATAGATATTATTTTAATCAAAAAAATTTAGAACACAAAATCCTAATATATAGCTAGGAATTAAGGCTATTAATATCATAAAAAATGATAAAAAAGGAAAATATTTTTGAATTAAAACACACTTTTATATAGTCAAGGATTTCATTCACAATATAATAATATGTGTAAATATACATTTATATAAAAATAATAATTTTCATTTATTCTGTATTTAACTATTTCTAAATCATCTCTTATAACATGATTCATCATATGGTGATGTAAAACATTAACCTCTAAAATATCATCCAATTAATAACCATTTCATAAATGGATAACATTTGCAAGAGATTATGATCCAATCACTTTTGAAGGAGTGCCTCGTGAATTTATAAGATGAACTTATCAATAGAATTTAATCAACATGAATTATCTCTAAATTTTCTCATTCCAAAGATGTGAATAACTACATCATGCATCCTCTTGAAATATCGTAATAATAGGAATCACCATAAAACCTTAATGGAAACATTAAATGATCCCTATTACTTATGTAAGACACAAGTTATAAGATATATTCTATTAATCATAATTGTTTTAAACTCTACAAATGGTAGCATATACCACTTTTCGACAAGTCATAAATCAATTTTAATATAGTAAAAACTTATAAAAGTCAATCATTTCATCATAATTTCCTTAAAATCAAGGACATATTAAGGGTTTTTTCCCTCAATTAGTTGTTTTCCGATATTTTTAACATTCATCTAAATAATTTTTATTTATATTATTCAACATATCGTCTCAAATTATCATGTAAAATGTAATACAATACAATCCTTACATTTTTCATACATCCAAATATGGGTACAACTTAAAAAAATCATTATAAAAAATTTGTTAGATTGAAATACATAATTACATTAATCATTCCATGTTTGTTATATCAATAAAATATTCCTGACCTTGATCCCTTATAATCATTCTAGGTATATTCCCTTGATGGTTGGGGAATTATTTTGTATAATTCCCCATATTCTTCTATTTTTAACACTGAACATCATTGATCGGCTTCTTCCCCTTACATTTTTTTGTCTAGTGACCCTTTTCTCCACACTTATAACAAAATTGCAACACTTTAAATAATTTACATGGTTGATTCTTTCCACAATCATCAATAGTTGGAAAATCCTTCTTTACCTTTATCTTATTTGACTCACTGCCTTTTTCATCATGTCCAGAAGACCTCTTCTTCTCTTTTATTCCCTTGAATTCATAGGATCTAGTTAATTCCTTTTCTATTTTGATGGCACATAAAACAATCTCTTCATACGTTGTTTTTTTTAAACAAGTGGACTTAGAATAGTTTCCTTAATATCATCTAATATGTGTCCAATGATGAACATTGTGTTATCTATATTCTCTATAGAATATATGGATAACCATGTAAATGTATCTTCATAGTCCACAACACTTTATTTCTTTACATCTACCTTAAGATAAGGAACATTCACTTCATATACATTTGTAGATCAAGAGGCATGTATTTATCCAAGATTGTCTCCTTAAATGTCCTAAATTCCATGTGATCAATTTATTCCTCCTCCATTGTATTTTGGATCATGGACAACTATTGATCAGCATCACATTAGAGACAATAAACCGAAAGTATATCCTTTACCATTTTGATGTATTCCAAGTCCAAAAAATATCTTCTACAAAGACATAATCCTTTACAAAACTACAATTAGATTAGTAGCCCCCCAAAAATGATTGAGGATTATGCCATGTTATGTGATGCAAGAGAGGATATTCACTCTGTGAAATAGGATTCTACATTCCAAAAAGATTATTCATTATAACAATACTAAGCTACACTAATATTTCCATAATTATCTTAGTTGTAACACTAGAGACGTTGAGTTTGTCAATTGAGAAATATATTCATTATCTATGAGTGTTTAAAAACTTTCTCTATCCATGATCCATTTCTATACAATGATATATATTATATTATATCAGGAAATAATGAATTTCTAATATGTAATAACAATTAGCATAAATTCATATTAAATCATAAATTTTGTTACTTTGAAGAAATGTTGCATTTAAATACTTAATAATGGTAGAAAATTAAAATCGGAACTATCATATGATTATCCAATGAGAGTGTCAAAATATGTGTTCATTAATTGCCTTTATCATGTACAAGGTTACCCTAAGTCAAGCCTAGAACACATTGACAGAGTTGTTTCACCTTGGTATTTCTGTGTGAGAATAATGTCCCCTTTTAGTAGCTAGAAAATGATTCATTGCTAGGAATACCCACATAATCAATACATTTTCAAAATTTAGGGATTAACTTTTATAATAATCCTCAAGATCTATCATAGGGTTTTTTATCCATAATATATGTTTTCAAACTCTATTTTCCATGGTTATTTCTAAACTTCCATTGATACCAACTATAATGCCCCTACTCTAGAAGACCGAATCTGGTGCATTATTTTTTTACATTGGAATTATTACAAGTAAACAACTCCCAAGGTACTATTAATTTTAGCTATGTTAAAAATACATATTACCAAAATGATACCTATAATACATTGAGAAATTTGAAAAACAAACATGACACATAAAAATTATATAAAATACATACTTGAATTCCTTTTGAATGATTTCTTTTTTATAACCTAGTGAAAGAAACATAATATGGGTTGGAACAAATTATCAGTCAGGGAAATTAATTATAATGACCCATACATTACATAAATTGTTATTTCTTCAAAATTGAAGCACACTTATTACAGCATATAACAAAACCATGAAAGGACCGTATAGGTATAGTGTCTTTAGAAACTGGGAAACATAAAAAACTGGTTCATAAACCCTTTACACTGTCTCCCATTTATTTCATCATATCTAGAGTCCCTTTTTGGAATATCCTAAATAATATCCTTCTTCCTGGCCTGGGGAAAGAAAACATACAAAAGGGTGAGCTCAAATGGTTAGTAAGGGTAAACAAAATAAATATCAATCACGTCATATTCATACGAACATAACATTTTGGAAATCTTAACCTGCAAAAGAGATCCTAATTTCATAACATGGGATAAATCATAGTAGTGAAATGTAATCCCAATAATCATATCTTAAAACATGAAACTTTGTGCCATACACATATAATCATAGATAATCATTTCTTAGTAGTCAAGACTCATTTCCAGAACTATCTTAGCAGACAAAGTCCATTTTTGAACCGATTTCACTCCTCGTTTCAGTCCTGTTTCACTGAACCAGATTAACCTGCTATTCTAGACATGTCTATGTCATGATATATAAATCTTTACCCAATGCATTGGAGGGAGATATAGGTCCCACACATCTCATAATGAAACCATTCTTATGTGTGGCACAAAATCATAAATCATACATCATAGCTTAACCCATGTAATAAAAATGGGATTCTTAAACATCGTGACATCATAAAACAATTCATATAAGATAAAGGAATTCATAAAAATAATTCCATCACAACATAATCAAATCAATGTAATAATAGGGATAGAAACAGAACCCTATATTATCTTATATGGAAATTAATTTTGATAAAACACTTGAACTCCATTCTTAAGGAAAATATCATTTCTACTTCAAAAACAATTTTCCTTTCTTAACATGCCATACAATTTTATACTAAAAGAATTTGATTAAAAATAAACTTGAAAACCTGTAAAGTAATCTTCTTGGAAATAATTTTCTAAAAATCCATCCATGCCGTATAAGTTAAAAAAACATTTTTCTCGTACTCTTGTCGGAAAAGTCAAAAAGTACCTCGTATGAAAAACGACAAAAGATTCCTTTCATATATTTTACTAAAAAATCACTGAAGGGTAAAATTGTATTTAAAAATTATAGGAGGATAGAAATAAAATTACATATTGATGAAATATGGATGTGGATGAAAAATATTCCCCAGTAAATTCTGAAGTATAAACAATCTCGGATAAAAATGAGAATGCAAGATTTTCCCTTACCTTAGGTCAGATGGTCTTTGTAAGTGTCAGAACCTCCTGTATAATGATTTAAATAATGTCATTGACTTATTCCAGAATCATAATTATTTTTATGATATCATATATGGTCATATTATTAGATTATTATTAGTAATATTTCATTGCTACTTGTTATTCGGGTGTTTATTACTTTTTGTTCCTATGCGTGTTTTGTCAAATAAATTATTATTTTTCTTTTTAGGTTATAGATACCGCATTTCCAGAATTTTATTAGTGTAATATATATCATATTAATTTATTAAATTTATTTATATAATCATTATGCATTGAATATCATGTAGAACGAGTCGCATCATATCATGGAGACGGTATTCCGTACACACGCAAGAACGATGATATCATTCCCATGATCATGAAATTGTATTGGAGTGTATGTATACACTTTTATAATCAATATCACTTTAAAATAATTATATATAGTTATTCTTTACACCATTATACCCATCCAAGTAAGGTGGTGGTGGAAAATACATTACACCACGACGTGGAGACGGTATTCAGTACGTACGCACCCGCGGTGATTTCGTTTTCTGTAGGATGGATAGATGGTGAAATAGGGTTGTTTCAAACTTATAATAACATATAAGTATATGAGTGATACTGATGTTGTTACTTTATAATGAAAAAACTAAATAATATGATGTGGAAGAAGAAATAAAGTTGAAAGAATCGGTAACGGACATTACCTCTTCTTTGGAGCGCCTCTTTGAGACCTCCTTTTAGGGAACTAAAATTTGTCTTTGAAGAAAACTAGGACCTCTAAAATTTTTAAAGGGAAGAGGAGAAGAGAAATTTTCATGGGTTGGCTGAGCTTAAAGGCTCAAAGTGGTGGGAGGAAGAGAGGGTGGAGATGCCCTTTTATAAGGGAGGAGAGGGGCACCTTAGGAAAAATTAAAATATTATTTTATTATAAAGTCATATTCGGTTTTTAACAGCTCCAAATTGATTTATTTAGAAGATAAGGTGGGGATAGGTTGAAATCATCTCATCCAATATAATTTGGACAAGTTTATCGTTCTGTTTTAACCTTATCATTTAGATTTAACTCTAAGTTAAATAATTTAACTTTTACCGTGTCTTTTTGTTTTCTTACACTATATGGTTAATAATCATACTATAACAAGCCAAATGAACCCCAAGTTGTTTATTATTAATATATATAACCTTATATATGTAATTTGGACGAATTTTTGATTTTTAGGAATAATATAATAATTAATAATATAATATTTGTTTTAAATACTATTTTATGTCAATTTTGACACTATTTGGTAATTTATTTTTTTGAATATCATAACAGAATGATTAGATAGAAAAAAGTTAATTAAATCAATACTAGAATGTCATATTATCCTAGAAAATAATTTTAATTCATAAAATGTCTCAAATTACATTTATTTGGGTATTTATAACATCAATTATGTCAATATTTCATTATTAAGATAATTACTACATCATCATTGTGTAATAAATAAATTAAATTATTTATTTTCTAAAAATTACAAATAAAATACCATTATGTAGGAAATCTTTTTAGATTTATAATGAATATTTATAGTTGAATTTATCTTATGTATAACCCTATATTAGAAACGTTTTAGTTATAAAACATTGATTTTAACTATTTTAACCCTTCTTTAAATAAATTAATAATAAATGTCCTAATATAATCCATGTGGGCCTAAATGGTCATATTTTATTCCAAATGTTGTTTTTGGTTGAATTACACTTATCCAATAGAATTAGGACATCTTTTACGGTAATAATAATAACAGTTTTACCCTTAATTACCCTATTCACTTTTAACTGTGGTAAAAAAGAGTAAAAAGATACTATTCATCACAAATTATTTTCATCTCATTGAACCAAATTTTAGTACTTGATATTAACTGTGTCTCTCGGATTTTCTAAATTCCACTCACAGAAGTAGTAAAATTAAGTTTTATGTAAATTTTCAAATTCTCTTAGAAGGTGGCTAAAAGACGGTGAAAAGTTCAATTAGATTTTTATATATCTAAAATTATTATAAAATTACTCCAATGAATTGCATTGAACTTATATAGGTATTATGTATCAATTTTGACCTAAAATAAATTTATATAAAATAAATAATTATTTAAATAAAAAGTTGGTTTTTAAATAGTAACCCAGTGTTTTCACTATTCATATAAAATTGAATATTTTCAGAAAAATACCAAAATTTCACCCTAGGCTAATTTAGTTATTCTAAATCCAAAAATGAAGTCCATTTTTAAAGATAAAATTTAAAAAAATTCAAAAAGTGGGTATTACTATTCATAACGGCTAGTTTTAATAATATTTTAATAGCATATCGTTGTTTAGTGAAACTCGGTATTACGTACAACACAAGCTATCGAGGAAGGTCGCGGTTGCGTGTAATGCAATCCAAGCTAGTGTTGTGTGTAGTGAAAGATTCCTTTGATGATTTATATCATAAAAAAAATATTTCTCATAAAAATCTTAGGTGTTACATTCTACCCCCCTTAAAATGAATTTCGCCCTCGAAATTCATCACTTTGTAACAAACAGATGAGGATACCTCTCCCTCATCATATCCTCAAGCTCCCATGTAGATTCTTCAAATTGGTGGTTCCTCCATAAAACTTTCACCATGCGAGTGGTCTTGTTCCGTAGTACTTTTTCGCTATGATCCAGAATCTCTATTGCCTGTTCTTCATAAGAAAATTCTTGCTCCAGTGGTACAACTTCTGAGCTGAGTACATGTGAAGGATCAGGTATGTACTTTCTCAGGAGAGATACATGGAACATATCATGAACATGAGAGAGATTCGGTGGAAGAAAAAATCGGTAACCTACCTTCCCCACACGATCCAGTATTTCAAAAGGACCGATATACCTAGGGCTCAGCTTTCCCTTCTTTCCAAATCTCATTACTCTCTTCCAAGGAGATATTCGTAAGAACACTTTATCACCCACTTCAAACTCTCGGTCTTTTCTTCGGTTATAGGCATAACATTTTTGTCGACTTTGAGCTTCTCTAATGTGTTGTTGGATAGATAATACCTTTTCTGCCATCTCATCAACAAGATTAGGTACTAGTAGCTTTTTTTCCCAACTTCATCCCAGCAAGTTGGAGTCCTGAATTTCTTTCCATAGAGAGCTTCATAAGGAGCCATCTGAATACTGGAGTGAAAGCTATTATTATAAAAAAATTCCACCAAAGGTAGGTGTTGATCCCAACCACCTTTGAAATCCATAGATCAAGCTCTCAACATATTTTATAGAGTTTGAATTTTCCTCTTAGACGGACTGTCTGTCTGAGGATGATAAGCAGTGCTGAAACTCAACTATGTATCCAGAGTATGCTGAAGACTTCTCAAGAACTTCAAGGTAAAACTCAGATCCTGATCAGATATAATGGAAATTGGTACCCCATGCAATCTTACCACTTCCATTACATACATCCTGGCAAGATGATCAAGAGAGAAATCCTCTCTAATAGAAATGAAGTGTGCATAATTTGTAAGACGATCAACTATGACTCAGATAGCATTATTTCCTTTGGATGTTTGAGGAATTCCGGTGACAAAGTCCATAGTGATGTTTTCCCATTTCTGTTCGGGTATGGGTAATGGTTGTAACATTTCCATAAACTTATGTCTCTCAGCTTTAACTTGCTGAAAAACCAAGAATCGAGAGACATATTTAGCAACATCTCTTTTCAGGCCATCCCACTAGAAGTACTCTTTCAGGTCCCTATAAATCTTCGTGCTTCCAGGATTAATAGAGAATGAAGAACTATGAGCCTCATCCAGAAGCTCGTTCTTTAATTCTGGGATGGGAGGAACACAAACCCGATTCCTGAAATTTATTATCCCATCACAATCAAGGTTGAATTCGGGAACATTTCTCACCTTATTTAGTAACTCTACATCTTCTTTCTGTGCCTCTTTAATCTTCACATGTATAGATGGTTGAACATTCAATTGAGAAAGATACGATTTTCCCCTTCCATTATATTTTCAAGATCCATCCTTTTTAAATCCATAAATATTGGATCTTTTGTGATCCTCATCATGGATAAGCTAGCATGGTCTTGTAGACTTAATGCATCTGCCACCTTGTTTGATTTCCTATGGTGGTAATGAATTGAGCAGTCATAATCCTTAATCATCTCTAACCATCTTATTTGGCACATATTCAGCTCCTTTTGTGTGAAAATATACTTTAAACTTTTATGATCATTATAAATATCACACCTTTCACCATAAAGATAATGCCTCCAAATCTTTAATGCACAGATTACCGCAGCTAACTCCAAATCATGAGTTGGGTAATTTTTCTAATGGATTTTCAACTGTCATGAGGCATAAGCTATCACTATATCATTTTTCAAAAGAACACACCCCATCCCCTTCTTGGATGCATCACTTTAGATCACAAAACTTTCTCCACTACAAGGATGTGTGAGTACAGGTGCACTGGATAACCTTCTTTTCAACTCCTTGAAATTCTCTTCACATTCCTCTGTCCAAAAAAACATAACTCCTTTTCAAGTCAACCTAGTGATTGGATTATATAATCATGAAAATTCATTCACAAAACGTCGATAATATCCAGCCAAACCAAGAAAACATTGGATCTCAGTTACTGTTGTTGGTCTCGACCATCTTTTGATAACCTCTGTTTTTGCTGGATCCACAGAGATTCCCTCTTTTGAGATTATGTGACCCAAAAATGCAACTTTTTTAAGCCAAAATTCACACTTGGTAAATTTGTCATAAAGCCTCTCCTTTCTTAGGGTCTTCAATATAATTCTCAAGTGATCTTCATGTTTTTCCTTGATCTTTGAATAGAAAAGAATATCGTCTTTAAAGACAACCAAAAACTGATCAAGATAGTCTGTAAAGACTCTATTCATCATATCCATGAAGATAGAAGGGGCATTAGTAAGACCAAATGGCATCACTATAAATTCGTAGTGTCCATACCTTCTACAGAAAGTCGTCTTTGGTATATCCTCCCTTTTGAACTTTAATTGATGATACCCTGAATGAAGATCAATCTTGGAAAATTATTGAGCTCCGCGTAGTTGGTCAAATAAGTCATCAATGCATGGGAGAGGATATCTTTTCTTGATAGTGATGTTGTTAAGTTCTCGATAATCAATGCAGAGTCTCATTGGTCCATCTTTCTTCATAACAAATAGAATAGGTGCTCCCCAAGGTGATGCACTTGGGCGTATGAATCCCTTTTCAAGATTCTCTTGGAGTTGATTCTTTAATTCCTGCAACTCAATTGGGGCCATTCTATAAGGTGTCTTTGAAATAGGCAAAGAACCCGGTACGAGTTCTATTGAAAACTCAACTTCACGATTTGGTGCAAGACCCGAAAATTTCTCCAAAAAGACATCATCAAACTCCCGTACAATGGGCATATTCTTAATCATGAGTTTCTCACCAACCATTTGAGATAAATAACCTTCATTTAGTTGAATCAAGACCCATAAGATGGAAGAAATTTCCACTGGATGGTTATGTTCATCCTTGCATCAATAGAAGATCATAGATTGATCTGGAATATGAATTGTGACTTCCCTTCTTTGGAAATTGATATGAGCTCCATATAAAGAAAGCCACTTCATGCCAATAATCACATCAAATTCCACTATAGGAAGGATCACAAGATTTGCAGGAAGCACTTTCCCACAAACTTCAATCAGAGTAGAATTCTAAACTTTTGATGCGACTGTTGTGCCATTAGGGGTTGTCACAGCTAACTCAACATCTAATTGTTGAAGTAATACGATGATACCCATAAAAAATTCTTTAGAAATAAAAGAGTGGGTGGATCTAGAATCAAATAAAACATTTACTACTTTAGAGTGAATGTTAAGTGTACCTTTCACCACTTCGTTATCGTACTCCACATCACTGATAGAAATTGCATGTGACATTCCTTTGTCTTTAGCCTTAAGAGTTTTTTGATGTCGATCATCATCAAAAACCCTTGGATTAGGGCATTGATTATCATAATTCCCCATTTCCTTGTACTTGTAACATTGAAGTTTCGGACGTGCACTCTATGTTGCCTTTTCTTTGTTTGCATCACTAGACATCTTCTTACCATAATTGTGGCATTCAAATGCCGGATGACCTTCCTTTCTACATTAGAAACATTTACTAGTCACTTATAGAAAACTCCCTCCATGTTTTTCTTTCCACACTTTGAGCATAAAGGAAATCTCATCTTCTTTTCAGTGCGCTCTTTAGATTTCCATTTGAATTCCATTTTCCTCTTCTTATCAAACACATATGACTGATGGGTTACTCCGATCACCATCTCAACTTTGAGAGAACGTCGAACGATTTCCTCGTAGCTATTGAAGTCCCTTACGGATAATGCCCTTCGAAGACTTGGTTTTAAGCCACTAAAGAATCGATCGATCTTACTCTCAGGTTGGATAATAATCCCAGAAGCGTACCTTGCAAGTCTTGTAAAATTTGCTCCATAGGTACCAATAGATTCATCATCCTTTTTCTTTAGTTCAAGAAAATCCTTCTCTATCTTTGTTCGGAGAATACGAGGGATGTAATTATTGAAAAATAAGTTCTTGAACTCGTCCCATTCCATGGACTCAATTTCATCTCTTTGCCTCCTATTCTTGATAAGATTCCACCATTGATTAGCTTCACCTTCCAAATGATAAACTGCTAAGATGACTTTATCATGTTCAGAACATTGAGGAACTAAAAATAACTTTTCAGTGGTACTGATCCATTGTTCAGCCACAAATGGATCAGTAGAGCCACTGAATGAGGGTGGATGCTGCCTCCTGAAGGATTCAACAGAATGTTGCTCCTTCCATTGCTCATTTGGAAGTCCTACATGATTCATAGCTTGAAAAATTTATGTGAGCATGGCTACAAGATTTTTCATTCCAGCTCCCATAACGTTTGTTTGCTCAGGGGGACAATCATTTCATTGCCCGTCGCATTCCGCATTAACACAGTTCCTTCGAGTTCCAGCCATTGACTAAAACCAAGATGAATTGTGTGAGAAAAAATTAATTATAATAATAAAACCACATAATCAAGAATAAAATTTTACACTTAAGGTCTTATCATAGGTTATTTATGGCCATTTCTAAAACACTAAGATTGTGTTCTATGCTTAGACTTATCCTTAGGGTTCTTTCTAAGGCATTCACATCCTAGTTTCCAAAGGATGACTATAACTTTCCTCTGATACCAACTATAACCACCCATACTTTACATACATTATTATTTCTTCAAAATTGAAGCACACTTATTACAACATACAACAAAACCATGAAAGGACCATATAGGTATACTGTCTTTAGAAACTGAGAAACATAAACAAATGGTTCATAAAGCCTCTACTTTGTCTCCCATTTATTTCATCATATCTAGAGTCCCTTTTTGGAATATCCTACTTAATAACCTTCTTCCTGACCTGGGGAAAGAAAAAATACAAAAGGGTGAGCTCAAATTATCAGTAACGGTAAACAAATGAAATATCAATCACGTCATATTCATATGAACATTACATTTTGGAAATCATAACCTGCAAAAGAGATCATAATTTCATAACATGGGATAAATCATAGTAGTGAAATTTAATCCCAATAATCATAACATAAAACATGAAACTTTGTGTCATACACACATAATCATAGAGAATCATTTCTTAGTAGTCAAGACTCATTTCCAAGACTATCTGAGCGGACAAAGTCCATTTCTGAACCGAGTTCACTCCTCGTTTCAGTTCCGTTTCACTGAACCAGATTAACCTGCCATTCCAGTCATGTCTATCTCATTAGATATAAATCTTTACCCAATGCATTGGAGGGAGATATAGGTCACACCCATCTCATAATGAAACCATTCTTATGTGTGCCACCAAATCATAAATCATACATCATAGCTTAACCCATGTAATAAAAATGGGATTCTTAAACATCGTGACATCATAAAACAATTCATATAAGATAAAGGAATTCATAAAAACAATTCCATCACAACATAATCAAATCAATGTAATAATAGGGATAGAAACAGAACCCTATATTATCTTAGATGGAAATTAATTTTGATAAAACACTTGAACTCCATTCTTGAGGAAAATATCCTTTCTACTTCTCAAACATTTTTCCTTTCTTAACATGTCATACAATTTTATACTAAAATAAGTTGATTAAAAATAAAATTGAAAACTTATAAAGGAATATTCTTGGAAATAATGTTCTAAAAATCCATTCATTCCGTATAAGTTAAAAAAAATTCTTCTCGTACTTTTGTCGGAAATGTCAAAACGTACCTCGTACGAAAAACGATACAAGATTCCTTTCATATATTTTACTAAAAACTCACCGAAGGGTAAAATTGGATTTAAAAAAAATGTAGGAGGATAGAAATACTATTACATATTGAGGAAACATGGATGTGGATAATAAATATTCCCCCTTAAATTCTGATGTATAAACAATCTCGGATAAAAATGAGACTGTGAGATTTTCTCTTACCTTATGTCCAATTTGCTTCGTAAGTGTCTGAACCTCCTGTATAATGATTTAAATAATGTCATTGAATTATTCAAGAATCATACTTATTTTTAAGATATCATATATTGTCATATTCTTAGCTTCTTATTAGTAATATTTCACTGCTACTTGTTATTCGGGTGCTTATTACTTTTTTTTCTTATGCATGTTTTGTCAAATAAATTCTTATTATTCTTTTTAGGTTATAGATACCTCATTTCCATAATGGTATTAGTGTAATATATATCATATTAATTTATTAAATTCATTTATATAATCATTATGAAATATAGATCATGTAGAATGATTCGCATCACATCGTGGAGATGGAATTCCGTACGTACGCACGAGTGATGATATCGTTCCCATGATCGTGGAATTGTATTGGAGTCTATGTATACTATTTTAAGTACAAATATCACTTTAAAATAATAATATATATTTATTATTTACACCATTATACCCATCCAAGTAAGGTGGTGGTGGAAAATAGATTACACCATGTAGTGGAGAGGGTATTCCGTACGTACGCACGCGCGGTGATTTCATTTTCCGTAGGATGGATAGATGGTGAAATAGGGTTGTTTCATACTTATAATAACATATCAGTATATGATTGATACTGATGTTATTATTTAATAATGAAAAAACTAAATAAGAAGAAGTTTAAGAAGAAATAAAGTTGAAAGAATCGGTAACGGACATTACCTCTTCATTGAAGCGCCTCTTTGAGACCTCATTTTAGGGTACTAAAATTGGTCTTTGAGGAATACCAGGACCCCTAAAATGTTTCTATGGAAGTGGAGAAGAGAATTTGGCAGGGTTTGGCCAAGCTTTAAGGCTCAATGTGGTGTGAGGAAGAGAGGAAGGAGGTTCCCTTTTATAAGGGAGGAGTGGGGCATCTTAGGAAAACAAAAAATATTATTTTATTATATAGTCATATTCGGTTTTTAATAGCTCCAAAATGATTTATTTAAAAACTAAGGTGGGTATTGGTATAAATAATCTCATACAATAGAATTTAGACAAGTTTAGGGTTATATTATAACCTTATCATATAGATTTAACTCTAAGTGAAATAATTTAACTTTTACCGTGTCTTTTTATTTTCTTACACTATATGGTTAATAAACTTACCATAAGAAGCCAAACGAACCCCTAGATGTTTATTATTAATATATATAACCTTATATACTTCAATTGGATGAAAATTAGATTTTTAAGAATAAAATGACAATTAATAATATAATATTTGTTTTAAAAACTATTTTATGTCAATTTTGACACTATTTGGTAATTGATTTTTGTGAAAATCATAACATAAATATTAGTTCTGAAAAAGTTAATTAAATCAATACTAACATGAAATATTAACCTATAAAATTATTTTAATTCATAAAAATCTCAAATTACATTTATTTGGGTATTTATAACATCAATTATTTCAATATTTCATTAATAAGATAATTACTGCATCATCATTGTGTCATAAATAAATTAAATTATTTATTGTCTAAAAATTACAAATAAAAAACTATTATGTAGGAAGTATTTTTAGCTTTCTAATGAATATTTATAGTTAAATTTATCTTATTTATAACCCTATATTAAAAATGATTTAGTTATTAAACATTAATTTTAACTATTTTAACCCTTCTTTAAATAAATTAATAATAAATGTCCTAATCTAATCCAAGTGGGCCTAAATGGTAATATTTTATTCCTAATGTTGTTTTTGGTCGAATTACACTTATCCAATAGAATTAGGACATGTTTTAGGGTAATAATAATAACATTCTAACCTTTAATTACCATATTTACTTTTAACCGTGGTAAAAAAAAGTAAAAAAGATACTATTCACCAAAAATTATTTTCATCTCATTGAACTACATTTTAGTCCTTCATATTAACCGTGTCTCTCGGATTTTTGAAATTCCACTCATAGAAGCGGTAAAATTATGTTTTATGTAAATTTGCAAATTCTCCTAGGAGGTGGGTAAAAGACGGTGAAAAGTTCAATAAACTTTTTATATATCTAAAATTATTATAAAATGACTCCAATGAATTGCATTGAACATTTATAGGTATTACATATCAATTATTACCTAAAATAAATTTAACTAAAATAAATAATTATTTAAATAAAAATTCGGTTTTTAAATAGTAACCCAATGTTTTCACTATTCATCAAAAATTGAAAATTTTCATAAAAATACCAAAATTTCACCCAAGGATAATTTCGATATTCCGAATCAAAAAATGAAGTCCATTTTGAAGGATAAAATTTACAAAATTTCTAAAAGTGGGTATTACTATTCATAATGGCTAGTTTTAATAATAATTTAATAACATATCGTTGTTTAGTGAATCTCGGTATTGCATACAATGCAAGCTATCGAGGAAGGCCGCAGTTTCGTGTAAAGAAAGCCAAGCTAGTGTTGTGTGTAGTGAAAGATTCCTTTAATTATTTATATCATAAAAACAAAATATTTCTCATAAAAATCTTGGGTGTTACATTAATGAGTAAGAAATAATTAATCAATAATAATAAAATAACTTGGAAATTTAAATAATTGATAACACATTCCTTTAATTCATTGAATTTAAAATGAAATGCATCAAAAGATATATTGAAACAAAATATCATGGACAAATAATAGTTGAATTATCAATAAAGGTAGTTCTTATTTGTTGGAAATAATATTTCAAAATCAGATGATTCCATCACAATTAAGAGGTATTTTAAACTATTTGGCCAACTAATTCACTTCTAGAGACTACCAATTCATCGAGGCACTTTCATTAATTGGTCCCCATACAGTAGGTCTTGAAAAAAATAGTCCCTAACCTATATATTTATTGTCCAAAGAGTTACCCATTTATAAAATATATAACATACCTTAACAAATATTCATATTAATTATTGGATATGGTTTTCCCAATAATCCAACATATGGGGAATAATAAAAACAAGGTTTTTCTAAAATAACGATATCCTTAGGGGAAAATAAAATTTCAACAATTCAGTGTGTCTAATACTACATTAAAAAATATAAATAATAATTTCCCATGACTTAAATAAAACATATAATATAATAATAATTAATAGATTCATGATATATCATATAAAATGGAATTATATACACCAAATAAATGTTAATTGATTAATTAAAAAATAAGTCCCAATAGAATATAAATTGACATGAAAATCCCTTACCTAATCCTTCCTTTTTGTTGTGTGGTATTTAAGCACATGTATAGTGGTTAAATATATGTTAATAACTATTTCATGAACCTTAATAGTGTTTATAATTCTATTTATTAACTTCTTATAATATTTTATTTCCCTTTGGTTAACACTCTTTCATTATTTTAACTACTTCGGGTCTTAATTGCCTAGTTTTCTCAAGTATGTTTTGACTTGTGATTTATTGTTAATATTAATTAAATAATGAATTTATCATCTCTATAATATAAAACATTACTAATTTATCTTATATATTCATTACGTATATATTTAAAATTGTCTATAATATTTGGAGATTAGAACTGAAGTGCACTAATCATGGAGATGGTAGTTCATATGTACACGTGACCAATACTTTCATTTCTTTTCTATATTTAAATAATGTAAATTTAATGACAAATATTTATATTATAATTACATTATCATATATATATATTATATATGTTACATTGGTTAATTAAAATAATCCTTTATATGTTCCATGTTTGGCATAAAAGAGCCATATTGCTTTGAAGGGCAGTAGTTCAAACTTTCTTAAATGAAATTATCATATTTATATATGATGGAAAGCATTAAAGTATATTATAAATAAATAAAAATTAATAATAAAAAAATAATAAATATTATATATAAAATTCATAAATATATTTCCATCATAATTGCCACCAAGAGAGGTCATAAGGTAAAAATGAACAATCATATTTTCATGAGGCAATAGTTCATCGTACATAGAAATACTATGTTTTTTATCCATTAGATGGAGGTGTGTGTAAGTATATGTTTAAATAAAAACATTAAAAATAATTATTTATTAAGGATACTTGTTTTTTATGTAGTAATTTTATTATAAAATTATAGGGAGTGTATAATGGAAATGAAAATAAGAAACTTGAGAAAATATGTTACCTCTTAATCAAGTAACTTCTTTTGGTTTATACCAAAAGGATTCCATGGTAGTATTTTTATTGAATGGAAGGATTATAGGTAGAGGTGTGATATTTTGGTAATCTATTTGGCTAGGTAAGGTCTGGACATAAGAGGATTTAGAAGTTCAAAGAAGTGGAAAATGTGGTTTCTTTTTATAAGGAAGGAAAAATACTCACTTGGAATTTTTGAAAACAAGTTATGTGTACACTTGTTATTACAAAATAAAAGATATTAAACAACAACAAAAACTCATTAATGGGAGATTTATGTCTGATATATGTCCCTATAATGGGGTTTTGATAAGTTTATTGGTCATTTTTCCATTAAGATAAATGTTTAGTCATTTATTAAGCTTAATTTTTCCTAAATAACTATAAATAATATTAATCACATTCACCAATAATTTTTCTAATTGATTTAGTTTATATTATTATACTATAAATATTATCATGATTACAATGGTTTATGGCCTAATTTTTGAAATTAATTTCCTAGATTTGGGAAAACTAATATTGACTCTAATCTTGATGAATTACGAATTATCTGGTTTTAGTATAAAAATGATCAAAATGATTGTTATGTTTTTATATTCAATTTCAATGTAAAATTTATTATAAATAAGTAAATTATATTAATATATATAAAATTTATCTAATATTTTCATAAATTAATTTAATATATTATTTATCAATAATAATAATTTAAATGAAAAGGCATTTTTTAATGATAATGTCGTACTTTTCACTATTCATTGAAAAATTAAGTTTCTCAAAAAATAAAAAAAATCATCCTAAGAAAATTTTTACCTTGTGAATTCAAAAATTAAATTTATTTTATGTTATTTAATTTATAAATGTATATAAATTCATATTTAAAATGGTTTCTCCATTAAAAGGTGGAAAAAAGGACTAAATAGACCATATTGGTTTTCATGTGTAAAATTCTGTGCGTTCTTATCATATGCTTATAAAATAAATTTGAGGAATATCAAAAATATATTATTGAATACATAAAATATATATTTTATTAAAATAATTAATTAATTGTATTTATATAGTTTTATTACTGTAAAAATCTTTTGGAAGAAACAAATTAATAATATTTCTTTTTATATACAATGGGTTCTTATTTTCATTTCACATTAATTGATAACCAATGAATTGATTTTATATTTATATAAATCATAAATACTTTTATGATTGTTTAAGCTATTCAAAACCACTAATATAATTTCAAGGTTATATCATATTATATAAATTAATAATATATTAATATACATTATAATTTGGTGAAACTCAGGTATGCATGTAATAAAATATATTGAGGAAGGTCGCTCATCCATGTAACGAATTCTTACTCAGTATTTCATCCATATGTATAATATATTTTAAATATTAAATGTATTTTATTGTATTGGTATATTATATTCCCTTATGCAATTGGTGTCACGTTCAATACACATTATCAAATACAAGTATCTTAATTTAGAATTTCTTGGTGTCACATGATAAGTATCAATTTATTCACACATGGAAAATCATATTAAGAATGAGTTTTTGGAAAATAAAATGATCTTCTTTAAATGTGTTATTTAAAAAGAATGGTTTTTAATGTTTAAATTAAAATATATAGAATACATTGGAACTTTGTTTTATTAAATTGTTAAAAAATATGTCGAAATGGAATATTATATATGAGAAAATATTGTTATCAAGTGTTATTCATGAACCATGTTTGGGATGGTTGAGGGTAGTAATATTTATGTGGTTTTGAATTAGGTAACTGTATTGGTGATGACATGTTGTGACATTATTTGAATATCTCTTGTCAAAATTTCTTACAAATGTGTTATGAGTCTTGAGATGTGTTCATGGAATTGTATAGACACACCTCCATGGTGATTTGTATTTTTAGGAATACATGAGTACATTATATGAAATATGCATCCAATAGTGGGAAAAGTGACCCCAATAGTTTGGTGTGAAGGGTGGATGAGTAATTTTACGAAAACTCGTCCAACATAATGCATTTCATGGAAAGATACATATGGAGGGCTATGTAGATTATGTATGATATTAATCAGGATTCAATTGTGGAGCACCCTCCAATGTTTCTAAGATAAGGTAGACACATGGTAACTAAGATCCAAACATAGTGAATTAATAAAATCCTCATTTATTTATCGAATCATTCAGAGGAAAAAGCCATATGAATAGCATATATGTTATGAGGAAAAATAAGCCTTGGTAGGATATTTTGTCCCAAGTGGAATTTTTGGACATATTGGTAAGGAAGATCTACCAGATAAAGTTACTAGAAATCATTTACCAATAAAAACAATGATAGGAGAGAGAGGAAGAGTATATGAGGTTTACCAAGAGGAGAATGTTAGTGATGGTATGTGTTGTCCACCTCACGTAATTGTAGTGCGCTATCAAATCACTAGAAGGACATGAGGAAGTTGTGGTTAGATGTTTATTATATGGAATTAATTATGTGATTATGTCCTAGGATAATATCATCTAATTAAAGAAGTTGTATATGTTAGTGAATCAAGCACTCACGTCTATGAGGATTCCAAAGGTGATTTACAATGTAGGACAGTTGAATTATAATAGATAACTAAGAGGTTTATCTTCTAAGGGTATCAAGTGTATTTATGAGAAGATTCACTAGTTCGGTGCCAAACATAGTAGCTTGAGGATAGGATCTATTTCTTAGGGTAGTGATCAAGTGTTTTCACATCAGTGTGGTATGATGGGTTATAATCTTTGATGTTGTCCCTGTCAACTAGTGGATTGCGATCATGTCGTAGGATGTGATACTTAGATAGGTTCTATAGTAACCCTACTAATATGGGATTTGATGGAGAAACTATTCTATCACAATGTAAATTAAGGGGGTATTCTACCCCAAACCATTCTATTAGTTGTAGTTATATTGGTCATATAGGTTAGGGATGAATACATGGTAATTCAAGGATATGCCACCCTTATCGACCTAGAAGATGAGTTTAGAGAACTCAATCTAGATCACATATTAGTGGTATATAATAGTTCCATTAAGTGAATCCAAAACTTGTAGGTAGTGTGTTTGGGCCACCGACATTCATAGGTACAATTCTTACCACTTTATAAATTCTAGTGATTAATTTGATATAACATATTCACATTATTTTACATATTATAGAATATGGTATGGTTTGGGTTTTATGGTTGAGTTTTTGTGATGGGTAATAAAAATAGACACCCCATTGGTTTTATTATCGAATGACATCTATATATGAAAGGGGTGTTCCCTTGATGTTAGTGATAATCATTTCTTTTGGGAGATGTCCGTACATTTGATATTATCTTTTATATGATTTGGCGTATGGATTAGCTGGAATCATATCAATGCCACATCAATTGTTACCATAAGATAACAACCTTAAAAACATATGAGGGTGATATATATGATCATAATCGATATTGTGATATATATATATATATATTAGAAATGTTGGTCCATTTAATTAGCAACTGGGGGAGATCGCAACCATGGTTATGAGTCATTTTTTGGATTATTGGGGTTTTTAAAAAAAATGGATAAAGGATTTACCCATTTAAGAACATATCCATGGGATTCCAAAATCTTGTTTTAAAAAATAATCTGATGGAATTTTGCACTTTTGCATCAATTTTAGTAAATGAATTAGGATGAATGATATGGATCTTTATCATATTTTTTATGTGGACAATATTTTTGGCTAGTTGAGGGGTTCTTGTGTGTTCTCTATGATTTAATTGAGGCTCGGGTATCATCAGGGGAGAGTGATACCTTATGATATACCACTAACTAATTTTGGGAGTTTTTATAGACTATGTGGTATTTTTTACTACTATTTATATTGAAGGAATATTATTCTATTTTTATGATAAAAATTAACCAATCCTCTTATACATGGATAAATTATTGGATATTTCTCTTAAAAACACCTTAGTGAACATTATAACTTGTGATGATCATTCAAAACTATTATGAAATATCATTAGTACACTTAGAAAGAGCAGGATCTATAAAAATATATATCCGTTTAATTTTTGGATTGATATAGTTCAATTAATTATTCGTGTCATCTTAGAATATAGTTTGTTAGTGGATCCAAACAAATTTATTCTACATGTTTATTGTGTGTATCCTATGAAATTTTTTTATAACTGAATATTTTTTAACATTGTAAGCTATTAGTCAAGGTTCGTTAAGGGATTTTAAAATTTTTAATCACCTCTTTTGGTCTTGAAAAAAAGGGTTTCATGTTTAAATGGTCTTAATCATGCGATTGTTCCTTCCAATATTAAAATATGTGTTTTTCCACTACATGAATATTGATTCTAAAAGTTCCATGTGAGGAGTATTACTTATCTTTTGATGTTTCTAGGATTATACGTGGGGAAATGTTGATTCATAGAGATAAATTCATGTCGTATATATCATTATAGTTTAGGCCACATGATTATAATTAGACTAGAGTTGATCATGACTTGGAAGCAATGGTTTATTCATAAATTTCATACAATATTACCTTTTTTGTGTAATATTTATTATTTATACTAACAAAAATATCCTTAAGTACATATTTTCATAAGGGGATTTGAATATCATGTATTAATGATGGGTTCAGTATATGAAATACTTTGATTTTGAGATAGAATATAAACATGGGAAAGGTATTCGAGTTTCTAACACACTAATCCAAAAGCCACAAATTCTGGAAGTCCATGAGCCCAATTCTGAGTGGAAGTTGGTTGATTTGTTGTCTAATATTCGTATCAATGTTAATAATTGGTGATATAAGATGACCCTCATGTCCTAATACACTAATCATACTCTAATGAAATGGATCAAGGAAAGATGGTATGAGTATCTGGATTATGTAGTATCAAGGGATTGTTTTGAAGGTGGGAACCACCTACCAATTTAAATGTATATGAGTATGATTTCATCTTTTTTATGGGTGTTTTTTTGTGCCTACTTGTATGTGGGAAGAAATAATGCATGAATTCCATGCATTGATGTTGGTTGGGTGTCCTAGTATGACAAATATGTATAGTGGTCTTCAGAGATAGTATTGTTGGTGGGGAAGGACAAAGGGGATTGTATTTTTCGTGACACCATACTAAACTTTTAATATGGTGAAGGCCTAGAATCAGTGACGTGTCATGATTCATTATCCATTGACCATTATGAGGTGAAAATTGGTTGGTGTCACTTTCAACATTTTGATAGTTCTTCTGGGGACCCCTCAGAAGAATAATGTGATTGTCGTCATTGTGAAACAGTTGAAAAAGTGTCTTATTTCATTCCCATCTAGAAATCATTCCCATTTGATTAATTAGGAAAATTATATTTTTTTTTGAAATAGTACATTTTCACTGTATTCCATGATGCATATTTTTGGAACATTATACATGTCTTGCTTTACACTTTGGGAAATTCTTGCTGAAAGTTATTGGTAGTGAGGTGTTTGCTTAGTACCTATTTTCAATGATATATAGATAGGGAATAGAGTTTAATATTTAGATGTTGGTGAACAGGCTACAATAATACATCCAATAATTTGGTGGATATTTGTATAAGTACTTAAAACTGGTTGTGTTCACCAATAATATAGTTATCAGGAGACTATTGTGATGAAAAAAACAATTTTCTCTATTGTAGGTAATATAGATCACTATTATCTTCGATATGGGTTAGTGAATAATAGTTTTTAGGACTATTTCTTGTGTTTTTTATTCCATAACTAGTTCAGTTGATTTGTAAATATAAGGATATATCACAGAGTACATAAAATTAAATGGTTGATCAACAACGGAAGCCTCTTCATTTTGTAGTGGGTGCCCATGCATTCCTTTAGGTATAACCAAGATTGGATCACTATTGGATTATAAATCCAGAAATGTTAGCACCTAGGTATGCCAAACCATTTTTTATTATATTGAGGGTTCAACCAGTAGCATATCAATTAGCTCTTTCACATAGGTATAGTTATATGCATGATTCCATGCACTCAAAAATTCAGTGTTATCACCCTAACCCTTCTCATGAAATCGATGTTGTTGATGTTATTATTAACTTTGATGTGTCCTATGAAGATAACCCAATTCATGTTTTAGATCATATTGAGAATTTTTATGGATATAACATTCCATGAATTTGTGTGTATTGGAACAATGGTTATTTTCATGAGTAAATATAGTAATTCCTCGAAAATATGTAAGCATAGTAACCCAAACATTTCACCATGGAA
The DNA here is from genome assembly GCA_963277665.1 of Viscum album. Classification (NCBI taxonomy): domain Eukaryota; kingdom Viridiplantae; phylum Streptophyta; class Magnoliopsida; order Santalales; family Viscaceae; genus Viscum; species Viscum album. The sequence goes on from OY728141.1 coordinate 1,076,459,779, forward strand.
GATTTGTAATGCTTGAGAGTGATTATCAAGAATGAGTTGTCATAATGTTGGGAGATATACAATACATAAATTTTTCAATACCTTCTTTACTCTCTTTTTTCCTTTTTACCATTCATTTAATCAAAATTTTGGTACATATTTGTCATGCGCCTTCATGTGAGTTATGGAATCTTGGGTGGATTGGGTAGTACATGGTTGGTCCCTGATTTACCAAACTGTTCAACCTCCCCTAAAAAACTATGAACCCTGGGAAAATGGGGGTTTCAAGGTTGGTACACTATTTAAAAAATTATGGTCTAACCTATGAGAAACTATTCAGACCCGATAGTATAGTAACATGGTTAATGAATAAGGTTTGTCTACCAGTGCGGACCACATTTGAAATAATGTGTATGGACATTTAAATCCAAAAAAAATTAATTAAAACTTTCTAGACACCATGTTTTCATTATAAAACAACCATACTCAGCCTAAATAGATTTTCTTTACTCATGGAGGCTCCCTAGAGGAATCATATTGTACTAGTACATCTTCTCTTTTGAATCAAAGATCCAATAAAATAAATTGACTCATCTAGGGTATTTTATTTGTTCCATGTTTATGGTTCTCTCTCTCCATTATCTATCTCCCTTTGGAGAGGGTTGAACCCTACCATTTTTGATGTTATAGATATTGAATTTAATGGATCATGTTTTTATGGATCATGAACCTAGGATTTGATCATAGATTCTATTAACCATTTTGATTTCATAACTTCTATATTGAATCAAGGGACAAGGTTTGGCGGATGTTCATTAACAACCCTAAACTAGATGCCCGATATATTAATTCCCATAGTCTGGATGATGATGTTTTTTGTTTTAGTTGTATCATTTCATATCCACCTTACACAATTACATTTAAATTAATAAAATTAAATTTAATCCCTATAAATTTGTGGGATACTTCATGGATCTCATGTATTGTTTGGAGATTATGAGACTATGTTTAATGAAAACCCTTGGTGTATTTGAATTTTAATGAAATTATAATTGGGTAATGAAAATGGGGAATTGTACTGGTTATAAAATTAAACCATTTCTCACAATTTTACCTTATTATTATGTTATGAATGACTATTGGGTTTAACATGGATGTGATAGTGAGATGTGACATGAGTGATTATAATTCTTTTAAATGGTGAAAGAATACATGTTCATGATTCTAAATGGTTGGAAGGATGTTCAATGGATATGTTGTAAATGAAAATTGTATTGTTGTTTATATTTGATAAAGGGTGATTAATGATGAACCTCAATATGTGTGGATAATTTAAGGGAATTAGTGATGGACTGATGATTCTACTACATATGATTTCATGTCTAGGATGATGCTCTATGTACCTGTGATAATGTTACTAGACTAACACTACAACAACTCATGATTTTGGTTATAGACTATGCTTTATGTACCCATGATAATGATGTTGAATTAATTCTCAATGATTCCATGATATAGTACTTGGACAGATACTCCAATGTTCCAAAACAAAATTTGAATAGAATGAAAATTATAGCCCTCATGAATTAAATTTTTGATCGTATCATTGATGGAATAAACATAAGAATAGGTTGAAGTAAGTATGAATGAATCTAGAGTCACATAGAACTTGATTCCAAAAGAAGTTAATTAAATAATATCTAAACATTGAATCATTTTCAAAACATCATGAACAATTTATTAATCCTTTTAATAAAACAAACTCCATTACAGACTGAATATTGCTTTAGACACTTCTATTGCTTGCCTATGGAGTTATACTAACCCCTTACGCAGTCTTCCAACTGGTATCCAAGTTTAATTCATGATTGCAGGTCATGATAAGGGAAAGTTTCCTATACTACATGGATGATTTGGAATTTGTGAAGGATCATTCATTATGGGGCCATAATTTTTTTGGGACCTATTTGGGAGTTTTTAATGTGTCATTATTTGGGATTTTTTGTCAACACTTGAAACATATATAGAATGAAATATTTACTATTTTAGGTTATGGTCACATTCCATATTTTGGGATTTTATTAAGTGATACATGGAACTTGTTGGTTATTATTTATTATCTTATTTAATATTTATATTTATATATATTTTTTATTAGATGAAGAGTTTACGATCTCCTCATGTTTCATGTTAGACCCAGATTTCTAGTTGTCAACATCTGGCATATATGGAGACACGCATGAGGTCATATAGAGAACCAGACACACATGAGTCCTTGTAATAAATAATCATGATATTACATATAAAATGAAAATTATACACCCTATAAAATTAAAAAAGTTGTTAATATTTCATATGTCTCATAGATGTAAAACTAAGACGTGAAAAAACCCTAAATCAAGTCCAAAACATACATGTGTGTCCATTAACATCATTATAATAAGATAATAAACATAATTTTATTAATTATAGTTGAATTTACTTGTTTTTAATCATATACATATATCATTTTTTAATGAAATATTAAAATACATAATTAGTTATGTCTGTGTTGGGAGTTTTTAGGACATTCTGTTCATTATTTCAAAATGTATTTGGTATGTTGACAATGTTAAAATAATTCATTATTTCAATATATATTGAATTATAATCATAAAATAATTATAATATTTATTCTTGAATTATAATTTTAAAACCAATAATGAAAATTCATGCAAAAAATGATTTATGTTTATATCATGGAGATGGTAAGTCGCACATACGCGTGTGTAACAACTTTATTTTACAATGATAATTATAGAAAGATGGTATGTGGTATTTTAAATATATATAATCATAATAATATAAAAAATAAAATAATATTTCTTTCTAAATACTTATATATATCAATCATGTAATGTGATGTAGAAGGATGAATCACATTGCTTCGTAGTGGCAGTAGTCCACACATACACAAATCTTGCAATCATTTTTTAGTGTAAGAAATGAAATGATATATTATTTTTTAAGAATGATAATAAGAAATTAATATAAATATTATGTCATTTATATCACATTTATTCACTAAATTTATTATTATTATCTTTATTGTAAAGCGTTAGTGAAAACGAATCCATCGCTTTCTGCGGCGGTAATCTCCCTTACACATGAGCGATGTTACAATATCACACACAATAGGGAATTTAATATGTTATAGTAGATATTATAACTAAATAATAATAAATATTTTATTAAATAATCATATATACATTAAATTCATAATTCCTATATGTCGTGAGAGACGATTATGAAAAACAAATGACATTTGTTTGTGAGGAGGTAGTTCAACATACACCTAAATGGAAAATTATTATCCCATTTTATGTAAGATGAGATTGATTTAGGTTTTCAAATTAATATAAAAAAAATTATATGGGAATTACAGTGGTGATCATTTGATTCAATTTTTATAATATTATATAAAGTTTTATGATGTAATTAAAAAACTCATATGTAGAAATTTTACATCTTCTCAGACCACCCCTTTAAGATTATAAGAAACATAATATATATAATGGATTTCTAACAAAAAAATTTATTTTAGGATAATATTATGTTTTTTTGAATGTTATTGGGGTAGGTATTGGATGAGAAGAAATTTTATGATGTTTTGATGAAGATATGAGATAATTGAAATTTTATAAGTGAGGTGATGGGGAAAATTCTAATTTTTGAAATGAAAAAGGTGTAACGACATTTTTCCAACACCCAATGAATAGAAAAAGATCAAATATCGATAATTAGGTATTGTAATTTATGAATATATCAATAAAAGAATTTTATTATAGTTATTCTGTAATTTTGACCCTTATCGTTTTAGTTTAATGCCTAATGAATCCATTTTCACCTTAACTATAGCAATTATTTTTTACAATTTTTTAATATTTTCACTATTAATTATTTTAAATAATTTATTTTAACTAATTAAAGAACATAATTGATTTTTATATGAAACATGAAATAAAATTTATCAAAATCAATTGAAATAAATTTTTTTAATATAATATTCATCCCACACATGGGATGAAAAGCGATATTTCAAGAATTGTATTTTTAAAGAAAAATATGATTTCATATTAAAACTATGACTAATAATATATATATATTTTAATATAAATTAATATTTTTTTATATTTATTATATAAAATTAATTTAAATAATTCTATATTAGTAATTTTTCGATTAGTTTAATAGGATACACATTATACCCTTTAAAATAGTTTTTAGGTAAATATTTTTCTTAATCCAAAGAAAATATTATACTAAAATTCAATATATAATTTTATTAAAAGGAAATTAATTGGATTTCATATTAATAAATATTAATTATTTTATTAAAATCATATTAAAATCAATGTGGTGGTTTTTCTTTTCTTAATTTATTGATATGAAATGACATATTTACAAAAACCCTGTATATTTCAAAATTCATAGAAAAATCGATGGATTCTAATAAATAAAAAAATTTAACAGAAAGTACATTTTATATTTTAATTTAAAAAATTGAATTGTTTTTATAAAATTAAATTAATAAAAATTCTAAAAAATAATTATAATATTTTTAATGAAATGTAAAAAAATCGTTTTGATGATAACATGTTTTTTAGGAATAGAGTTACATTATTAAAATTTAATTGAGTATTCAATAACATTTTATCGATAATTTATATTTAGTAGAATATATATATATAAGTAGTTAATACTATTCATATCCGAAAATTAAATAGATATGTTCAAATGGTTTTATATAATGTGTGCAATTTAATCATGGTGTTGCGTATCAAATGTGATATGAGACATAGTTTTATTTTTTTGAAATATTTTTGTGTTACATAGTCCCCAATTTAAAATTTTTATCCTTGTAATTTGAACATTATCTAGGTAATTAAATGTTTGACATTTGAAATTACCTTTTTTTGGAAACCCACATCCTAAAAATGTTTAATAATAAATTATTCTTGATAAGATAGAATGAGACATATAATGTTTATTAAAAATAAAACATAATAAGTTTCCAAATAAGATAACATAGGTGGGAAGTAATGATTTGGACAGAGAAGAAACTATTAACTCCAAAATAATAAAATATATTGATATAAATAATTGAACAAAATAATTTTTAATTATCAAGAGAATGTTAACAACCAAAAAAACATAAACCAAAGATGTGCGATAAAAGGTCATTGAAATCATTAAAAATGATTGATGTTTGAAAAAAAATTGATTCAATATATTTTTTTATGAGTTGAAAAATTATTTCACCACCTAGAATAAGAACATAAGGTTATATAATTACTTGTGGAGTTTAATTTCATACTTTTTTCAATTTCCACCACAGTCTCAATTATTTATCCAATAATCAAGGACTCGCGATAATTTTTTTAATGCCGGAAATTCGAAAATAATCTATTATTAGAAAAAAATTCCATAAAATGAATAATAAGGAAATTTCACTTTTATTTCTACATTAAACAAGATCAAAAAGGTTAAAATAGGGTTTGATTTGTTTTCAAAATGAGTAAAACATCATATAATTAAATAATATATTAAACTTAAAATTCAATAGTATTTCCAAATGTTCCAACTAAATCATTCCAAAATAACCATTGAATTAAATAATTTTTTAAAGTTAAATGTAATATTTTTACTTTTATATTTCAAGCCCAAATATTGTGATATATTTTTTTAAATAACATTAATCACATAGTCACCAATTCCCAATTCACTAATGTAGTTATCAATATGATAAATCTAGTTTTCTAATAATTACCTCAATATCAAAAGATATAAAATCCCTAATGGTTATCAATAACATAAATATTATATCCCAAAAATGAAAATGTATACATTATAGTAATACAGTACTTTATATATAATTCAACCTAAAAACATTTCTGCTAAAATTTTATTTATTACATTGTGATATCATCCCTCAAAACATCAGAAGAGTGTTTATGATTTTGACCTTATGATCATATTTAATCTTATATAACAATGATCAAAACCATAACTCTTAATACGAACTCATATGAAAACATTCCAAATACAAGGATACATAATCCATTTCTATGATACTGACAATAATAGCACCAAACCCGCACTCCATGACGCTGCATTCAAAACATAAATAATACATTTTGGTATTTGATACTGATTTAGGGGCTGTATTTTTGGAATCCAAAAAAAATTATAAAAAATTAAAATTTTGGATCCCTTATATTTTAAAGAGCTTCTTAGTTTTTGTGTTTTATAAAATTGGTACAAATTCTTATCATCAGCGATTCAGAAAGAATGAGTTCATAAAGACAAACATCATCTCCAATTATACCCAACTTCACATATTCTAAATTATGTAATCATCATAATCTACATAAAAACCATCATATATAATTCAATAAACATTTATCTAACTAACCTAGGGAAAATGAAACATAAGAAGGGTGAGCTCAAATAACCAGTAAGGATAAATGTAAGCATTAACAATTGAATGTCATCATAGAGAATATGATGTAAATATAGGTATGATGACATGATCAAAGTTCATGATATTGAAATAAGAATATAAATACTCATAAATACAATGATAAAATAACATGGAAACATAGAATAAGGATTTATCAAAGGAAATATTCATTAGAATCAGTAATAAAGATCCATGTTATATCAAACTTCACCATATGAAATATTATAAACTATTGGATAGAATAGATGAAATGTATTGGTATCATGGCACACCATTATCCTATAACTCTTATAGAACCCTAATAATTATAATAACCATATGTATAAATTCTAATCAAATTCTCTAGATAACATAATCATTACTCAATACATTGGAGACCTGTCTGGATAAGCACATTAATAATGTTACATCACATTCACTAGACACTATCTGACCACATCCATCATATATAATGTCGATGAACCATTACTAAGTTTATAAATATTACAATTCAACATAAAACTCATTAAAATCATTATTTTATTCATAACGTTATTACACCTTGGAAGGGAAATGAGATATATGAAGAACTACTTGAAATATTATTAACTCATGGAAAAAGTAAATGTTTTGTTTGAAAATCATTTTACTTATAACAAATCCTAATTATAATATTTCAATTGATATTTATTCTTTATTATATTACATACATTTTAAATAAAATTTAATAATTACAGTTCTACTATAATTTCAGTCAAATCTAAAAATAGACTAAATCTACTTCCCAACTCTTCTGGTGATGAATCAACCATTGATGATATCATCCATCAGTTCAATTGATCCACCATTAGTTCATACAGATCTAACTATATCTTGATTTACATCTATAAAGATCTAGAACCATCCATATCTACCACAAAATAAATCTATTACGGATTATATCTACTATTAGCATGGATAATCTAAATTTTATATCTCTACAACTGGACAATTTTACCATTTGTCTAATCTATAATTGGTCTATGCTACTACCACTATAAGACAATTTTTATTATGTCTCTCTTTTGATTTTAATTCTTAAAATTGTTAGTTTAAGTAATTAAATATAGATAGTGTCATATGGATTTATTAATCATTATTCTAAAATCACTCTATATATTCATTGAATAAAAATCCATAGTTTTCTTAAATTATTAAATAGTATGAGTATCCATGATAAAACTATTAGAATTGTTCAACATATAATTTGGTCCTAAAAGGATATATATTCCAATAGTACCCATCATTCTAGGAGAAGTAGTGATGATAAACAATATCTGAGTTGATATACATGTGATTGTGAAACTATTGAACATATATAAGAACAAGAACCATTTATACATTGAATCAAGATATATATGTAAATATTTTTTACAAATTCTATATATATAAAACCAAATATAATAACTCTATAATTTCCTTCACTTTTAGTGAATCTTTTTAAAAATCCTCATCAAGTAAAATATGAGGACCCTTGAGCATAAAATGATATTCAGACCATGCAACATAACTTTTTCTATCACTAATTTTGATTCCTCAATCTATTTAATGATTTCCATTTGAGATGTGTGTTGTATTAATATTTTTACATGTACATGTTGTCCCATTTTCTTAAATTAGAGTGTGTTAGACACACTCTCTCAACATTCATTATTTATATACTCATAGAAATATTTGAAGAGGCTATATGTGGATTGTAATTTTTTCACAAGTATAACTATGGAAAAACTTATATGTCTATATATCCATAATGTTATTGTTTATAACACTTGATCCAAGTTGTGGATTTGATTATTAGTTTTATAATCATCTTGGAATTATTATATTTCCTACATGAGGGGATTATGATTCTTCTTGAGATTGAACCCCTTGTTTTAATCACCTATGTTATGAATTGGTTTTGTATTTATAATTCAATGCGAAAACTAAATTTATTATTTAATGTTATAAAAAACCATACATTAACAGTATGTCCCATTGATTACATTAAGTGTCCTGTTGAGTATTTTAGTATCAAATGATTATGTGATTTCAAATATTACTTTAAATGGTCCCTAATCTATATTTTAGATATTTTTTTAATGATAAATCTTCCATACTATTATAATATTTTAATTAAATGTTAATTTTTAATTAACCTGAGGTATTTATGATTAAAGTTTTTTAAAATATGTTTTTAGTTGTCACATAACTCATGCCCCAATTCTTGAGTAATTATCACTAACAAACATTTGGTATCTAAGTTTTTTCAAAAATCTTTTCAGTTTTGATTTAGTTTTATTTTAATGACCTTAAATTTATAAGATTTATAAAATTATATATTCATGGATTATAATATAAAATAGCGGCCTATTAAAAATATACCTCTTTATTTTAGTGGAACCACCTATTTTTAATGGAAAAGTTTATTAAAATACTTTTAAACGTATTGTCTTTTAAAATATGGACTATTATTGAAGATAAATACGATCTACAAAATAATTATAGAACAACAAGGAGTTATCATTATATGTAATATTATTATAATAATTCTATATCCATGAATACATTATTTTATTCTTTAGATAATTAAGAATTTAATAGAATTTATTCTTGTGTTATGGCCTTTGAAATTTTTGAAACGTTCTTCGTTTCTCATGATGGAAAATCTAATGTAAAATAATTTTGTGTATATAATTATATCATGAAATACGATAATTTTTATTTGAAACTTGATGATCCAAATTTTGAAATTTATATTAGGTTGAATTATATTGTGAACACAATATGTTCATAGGGAAAACTTGTTCTTAAATAGGATCAACTGATGTGCTGATTAAGGTGTTTTCCAGAATGATTGAGAGAAACCTCCATCAAAATCCAAGATTCATGTGATTTTAGTAAGTTACTTGTAAATGAGATGGTAGGAAAGATCAATATTTATTAATAGAATATCAATTTAAATAGAGAGTAATTTCATTAACCAAAGGGTAAATATATGTCTTTTAAAACTTGTACATAAAAAAGATAATATCAATGATGATAGCTCAAGCGTTGAAAATTCATATGCTGACAGTGATGATAAAATGATTGACATTGCCAAAAGATTGAAAAAAATTATAAAATAAGAAAAATTTATTCATAAAACCTAGATATAAAATAATTTATGAAAATAATGAAAACAATATAATGTATTATTTGAATGATGATAATATGAATGATATAGTATGTTATAAGTAAAACTAAAAGGTCATGTCAAATATGACTTCACTAAGATATAATTCAATATAAAATATTTCGACAAGTATAAGATGTATATACAAACCTTTAAGGAAACAAATATTTATTAAATAAATAGTTCGATTTATTCAAAATCATCCCAGGAGGATATGTATGATAGTGAAAAATTTTGTTTTAGGACAAAACCAACTAATGAATCTTATGTATTCATTGGGTCTCCGGTTCATATTTATATTTCTTCTAAAAATGAACATTTTGATGAAAACATGTCTAATGGAGAAATGTTTGAATAATTTAATATGATTGAGGATAATTTTAATTAAGTAAAAAAATATTCTAGAGAAGCATTATGCCTTGATTGCAAGTTTTAAGACTGATTTCACCATTTAAAAGGATAAAAATTATCAACATATTAAAGAAAAAAAATGAGATAGAATTATAAAATATTAAATTAAACATGGATTTGGAATGATTAGAATATAGAATAAATAATCTTACCAAAATTATTAGAATGAAGAAAACACATAAATAAAATAATGGGATAGGGTATCAACCTCGGTAGATAAGGATCATCAAAAACAATATTGTTCCTAAATCATGTTCATATAAAACTATTTTTTTTCTCCAGGACATAATCATTATTTTATTTCTAAAATTTAAATATTCTTATAATAAACCTGCTATAAAAATTTGGATTTCTAAATCATTGATTACTAAAATATATGGACCTAGTAATATTTGTGTACCAATGTCATTTTTGGTTTTTAATTTTTTTGTGAGAATGATTCTTGAAAATATCTACTAATATCATATGGTATCGGGAAGTGGTTATTCTAGAGAAATGACTATAGACTACTCATGTTTTAATAACTTGATTAATTCTGATGGTGGAAATTTTAGTTTTATTAACAATTAAAAAGGATAAATTATTGGACTCATACAAATGAATATCATTAACACTGTTTTAATTTCCATTTTTTTTATATGGAATATATTATAATATAATTTAGTAACATTGTTTTTACAAAACATTTACTATGTATTTTCCATTCACAAATCATCATGTCTATGGAATATATTACTAGTCCATTACATCATTTATTCAGATAAAAATATACCTATGAAAGAGTTATTCAATTATCTACATAAATTAGAAATCCCAAATGATAAATTTTGTAACTCATGTCAAAACGGGAAACAATACGATATCTATTTCCAATAAAAAAAATAATGATTCAACTTCTCAACCCCTAAAGTTATTACACATGGACTTGTTTTGAACTTGTGATGTTTTTAGCATAAATGGGATGGAATATATTTATTTTTTTGGAGAAAACATCTCTATGAATATGTGGGTAATGGTTTTAACTAACAAAAGTGAAGTTTGTTTCAATTTTACCATGTAAGATTATTTTATAGAAAATATCAGTGGATGTATAATTAAGACCATAATAATTGATAATATATGTGAGTTTTGAAATCATGATTTTAATCATTTTTCATAAAACATGTCTATAATCATAAAATATTTTCTTCTAGGACCCCATAGTTGAATTGGGTATTATAAAGATGAAATATAACCTTTCCACAATTTCTATAGGAAAGTATCAATGAGTGTGACTTCCCAGTTTAATTTTTGTCATATTTTTTTGTGAATAGAGATCAATACTAAATAAATATTATTTTATTTTTACCTCTCTTAATGAAAAATTCTTATGAATTATGGAATGGAATAAAACCAAATCTAATTATTGTAAATATTAATGATAATAATAAAAAACATCATCGAATAGTGATGAAAGAAATTTCCTTTTCTTTTTAACATCCATTAAATCAAATGGTGTTTCTAATAAGGCAATGATTGTGAAAGAATATGATCAGATCAATTTTGATGAAACAGAAATACATGAACCTAAAACCCCTCTAGAAATCATTGAATATGATCTATCAAAACTGAATATCAATTCTATACCGTGTTATTGTTCTTTAAAACAAGAGAAAAATTACCGACTATTAAGGTATGCTATAAACCTAATCGGAAACCTATAAAACACCATTTTATATAATTACCTACATTTCCTATAATGGTAGGGAATCCCTGATAACAGGAGGTAGTTTATTTAGTTTATTATCTTGATATTGGTATAATAACTATAGTTTCTCCAAGAAATTAGGTTGAATGTCAAGAATTCTATTCATATCATGATCATTATAACACAAATGATTTAATTAATGATGAATTTTCAATAATTGTAATTCCATAAGAACGTAATAATTTATAAAGTAATACATTTTGAAAACTAGTAAATATACCAAAGACACTATGACTATTGGAACTAAGTTGGTCTGTAGAAATAAATTTTATTAGTTATCCACTATATTGTGAAATAAATCTATATTAGTTGCACAAGGAAATATCAGGAATAGGGTATGGACTATTATGAAACATTTTAACGAGTTTCTAGAAATCAAGCCATTAGAATACTACATGCCTATTAATCACATTTGAATTTAAATATATATCAAAAAGATTTTAACATTTTATTCATAAATGGTTATATAGTAAGGGATTTTTTTATTGAACAACCCCTAGATTTAAAAATCCCCAATTTTCAAATATTTTTACAAATTATCAAAATCATTATATTCTTCAAAATAATATCTTAGATAATAGTTTTATTTGATCTATTATTTTCAAATCTATAATGTGTTTTTAAAATTTATTGGAGATACTACAGTATTTATAAATATAATTTCTAGTTATATTTTAATAGAAAACATTTATGTTTATGATATTAATTTGTGGTCTTCTATAAAGTATTCATATGCTATTTTTGAAAAATGATGATAAGTTAATTTTAAAATAGTTTAATAGGAGAACATAAATTATTTATTTATTTTTAATTTCATCAATATAAACTTGTAATTATTTTAAATTAGAGTAAGTACACAAATGACATTCTGAAAGGTTTTGTTGTAGATAATAAATAAAACTAGTGATACACCCATGAGTATACCTAGTGAGATAGATCTTAAGAAGAATTTTATGTTAGAAAATCAATCCAATTATATAGGAATGATTATAATCATGATATAAATAACGAATATCAAACCTGATATAATCATTATTGAGGGAATGTGTTAAAATATTAATGAAAATTTCTATTAAATTCATTTACATGATGTTAAATAGAATTTTTATATACCTAATGTATAGAACAAGTTTATGATTTTTCTATCCTAGTGGGAATGTACATGATTTAGTGAGTTATTAAAATGTTGACCATTATTGTTTCATGTAAGATAGAAAAATAACCTTTTAAACATATCAACTTTTGGGAACGTCACCACTCTCTATGTTTAGTTAAAAAATTGTTCCACCATACACTACTATAGAACAATATATAGCATTAGGAATTTGTTGTCCAAAGATTATATGGATGAAACTAACTTATCGAGACTATGGATATCAATGTAATAATATCCTTATAAATTGTTACTACAAAATGGGTGATAAATATTTCCATGAATCCTATATCTCATTGTATTCTAAAAAATATTGATATAAGAAATCACTTTTAGAGAGTTGATTTCCAAAAAATGTGATACTAATCTTCAATTTGTAGGAACTGGACATCAACATTAAGATATTTTTAAAAATATATTGAATTACGAGACATTAAACTATATAAAACCGTAACTAGTGATGGTAAATTTTAGATAATATTATATCTTGAAAGATACATTGTTTGAAAATCCAAAATTGGATGATCCACCATTGGTGATCAATAGTTTAGTGGTCCATAAATGGGTGATATACCTTTTAAAGATCAATAGTTGGGAGATCTACCTATGGGTGATCAAAATGTTGAGTCTCTATTTTTTTCTATGACCAATTCTATTATCTGTGATTAAATTTTTTACTTTATTTATCTATTTCTATTTTATTATATTATTCAAATATAAAATACATAAATGATAAAATCATACATAAATATGATTAGGAACACTCACGATAATACCTACCCTTTGAACCGTTTCGACTTCTTTTCTCACTTGACCTTTACCCTTTCCAACAATCTTCTTTCAACTTTTGATTTAGTAAAATGTTGAGACTGATGCATCCACAAATGACGTCTATAAAAGGATCACATCCCATTAAGAGATCTCATGGAGAATCATGTCGTGCTATAGGTGAACAAAAAAATCTCGTTTTTCTATCTCAAGTTGTAATTAAATGTAAATAAATTAAATTGGAAATGATGATGAAAATTAACTCAAGAGTGTTAATGTTGATTCATTTCTCGGGATGGATTGCATAGTCTTAGAATAATTATTGGACATTTTATTCTAGGTTAGTCCACCCATTTTATCAATATGATTAGTAGAGATTCTTTAACAGGAAATATGTGATTCAAGGTATGGTTGATAGGAAAGAGGTTATTATTTATTTAAAATAATTAGCTTGATGCATAAATGTACCTTAATGGGTTATCTTTTACGACTATCAAGGTCCAATACCGTGTGATAATTAGCTTTTTGTGTTTGTGGATGCACTGTTAGTGCTATCTTGAAATGGTTCTGTGAGAATTCCAGATGTTATAGAAATCGATGGTCAGTGCTGACTTAAAATCAAATTCATCCAACATATGTTATCCCCTATGAAATAAGACTTTATAATCAGGAGGTATTAGTCTGTATTTCATTTATTACTTATTAATAGAGGGGATAAAATTAATATGTGTAGATATATTATGTGGAAAATGATAGATATGGATAATATTTCATCCAGATCAAATTATTTGTTATATCCTAAGCTGATCTCAGCTATGTAATAAGCTAAGGGTGTAGTTTATGGGGAATCCAATGTATAGGTAAATGTGGTTGTTTTGAATTATGCTAATTTATCTATAAAAGAATGTAATTATAATGGAATCCATGGTCAAAGACAAGTGTGGAATAAAATTACATGATTTATGAGTATTTTAATCTTTTTTAACACCCTAAATGGATAATAGTATAGTTTATACCGGTATAAAGATAGATGAGGTTGTTTTTTACTCTAATGATGAATTACAATAGAAATAAGTAGCTGATGTCGAAGAAGAATTGGTTGTATTAGTTGTGGAATGAGGGTGAACCTGAGGTGATCAAGATTCCATTGGTATAATATGGATATACTAGCACTTTCATTTCTCTCTATGATAGAGAGTGACTATAGTTTTAACATGATGGTGAGGAGACCAAAGTCTTGAGAAAATAACTAGATCAGAGTTCTTCTAAAACCTCAACAGATGTAGTGGAAGTGTCTAATGGTTCTAAGAATGGGAATGGTGATGGGACTCATGACTCATAATGACAATATAATTATTATGATATTGAGATGGAACAATCTAATACATCTCCAATTGTTTCAATTTCAACTAAGTTTTTAGAGAGAGTATGTTTTCATTAACCTACTGATGATAATGCCTTTATTATAGGTGAGTCTAATTAATTTGTTGTGGGGGAGGAATCACTCGGTTCTTCCATCTAGAATTCAATTCATAGAGATAAACTTGCTCCCTCTAGAATGGATGATTCACCATCCATGGGGGAGATATCTTCTGGTTCCATCATTCTTGGAATCCATTACCCTAAGATAGATAAAGACAGAGGAAATGACGATGATCATAGAAATCCCCAAGATCATGGTGGAATAGCTCCCTTGGATTCTAGAACATATCATAATGGTTTTTATATTGGGAATATTGATGAAGATAGTGAAATACAAGATTTTAGTTTTGATGCTACCATTACTGGATCTGAGCATGTAGGGGTTGTCATGCCTAGTCATAATGTTATCTATATACCTCTAAATTATCTTTCTTTATCTTTTTTAAGCCATGTGACTAGATATGATTTGTATGATTTTAGATAGAGGTTTTTTTATTTCAGTGGGGTCCTTAGATATTTGGTTACTATAGTTAATCAACTTAGTGAAGCTGATATAAGGAATATATTTGGGTGAGCCATCTTTTATGTTCATCCTATAAAGATTATGAATATTAAAGAATTTGAGATTGTGAATATAATATTTTTTTCAAAAATATTGAGATTCTGATGTTTATGATAGATAAGTTGAGTGTTTTGTTTCTACAAGCAAGGAATATCAACAACAAATGTTGGAGACCTTACCCATTTTCGTTACCTCTATACCCAGTACTCTTCCTCCTACTCTATCTATTGATGAAAATATGATATAAAAAATACTCAAATAGGAGTTTCATTCCATCATGGGAGATCCCACCACATCTCATTGGGAGGTCCTTCAGCAACTCAAATAGTATGGTGAGCATATATATAAATTTCTTAGTTAGTGTTTGAACAAAGGTATAAGTGATGGAGAGAGTATAAATAGAGAAATAAAATACAACCATTCCAAAATAAATACCAAATATGATATGAATTATAAATTTAAAAATTATTATTAATAAATTAATGATTTATCCTATCACTATTTCATTTAAAGATAATGTAAACGATTATAAATTATTTTCCACTCTACTCAATATGATTAATAATTATAATAGGGTATTATTCCCTAAGATAGAGATTAGGGAAAAAATAATAATGGATTTATTGTAATATAATGTAGCCTTTTATTTATGTCACTAAGGTAGAAGTGGTTTCACCTGAAATCCATTACTATTTCATTCTTCACTTGCTCACAATCTTCTACCACCAAAGATTTCAGTTTCCTCCATTTAGTGTGTCCCCACCTCAATATGTTCATCAATATAGGCTAGTTTTGATCCAGGGACATTCTACTTATACATATAAATCGGGAGCCTCAACATCAATTCCCCATTTCTATTAAAAGGAAATGACCCAATTGATCGTTCATAACATTGAGATGAGAGTGATTCAGAATAGGATTGTGCATTGATATGGATTGTATTTTCCCTTGTATTACTTTTCGAGATGTAATATGATGAATTATTATCTATTGTGTCTAATTTTTTTTCATTAATTGTCATAATACATATATTTAATTTATTTAACTTTTTTATTATAGCATTATCATCTAGATAATCCCAAAAGTGTGGGAAATATTTTATATTTAATTTCATTAGATGTTTATAATTGTGTTTCCAATTTTATACATTGTATCTTATATTATTAATATGACTTTTAAAGTATACCATTTCTTTTCCAATTCATATACTTAGGTATATATTTTCATTATAGATGGTTTAGAAAATTCCATTTTTTTATCTTCATAATGGGGGATATTTTTGGATCCTATGTATTTTAATTCTTAAAACTTATTATTATTATATTTATATAAAGACTAGTATTTTATAATATTATAGGATTTTTTAGAGTATATTAGATAATTATAGATATACAATTATATTAATAAGATCTACCAGTAGACTGCATCTACCACCTGACTATGCTTATGTTGGATCTACCATTGAATATATCCATCATTATTTCAACAGATCGACCATTATTGAATCCATATTTACTGCTACCTAGATCTTACGTTGTCCATATCTACTGCCAACCATATCTAGCACTGATTTGATCTAAAACTAATATGATAAACCATTTTTAAATATGATCTATCATTGACATATCTTACACTCTTAATCCATTTTTAAAATTATTTCTAAAACCCCACTATATGGTGATGTTGGAACCCTTAAAAAATTCCACATTGAAAATTAAAAACATCCCGAAATTCCACATTCAAAATTAAAATTTCTAATTCTATAAGAACCCCTCTAGCCTTGTGCCTTATGATAATTGAGGTCACATTAAACCCAAGTCATAATACTCACTTATTCCCATTGATGTTGACACCACCATTTCCAGAACCATCACCCCATATCAGAAACACTAATTCATCACTGAATTCATAATGACACTGAGTTAACATCACAAGAACACCATAATAGGTACATGATAATCTGTTATCCAAACAACTGAGCTACCTATTTCTATTATTGACATATGAAAATCCGAGAAGAGCATCCCTCCATTATCAACATCCTTGATAGAACCAAATGTCCACATAGAGAACTAGTAACACAAAAAAGAATTAAAAAACTTTCAATAAACCAAGAACATTATCATTTAGAATATACTTAGTCATTATAGGATGAGACTATATGAAAAACATCACCCACTCGAAGATAAATTCTGAAAACATCATTGATAAATAGCACACCATACTGACTTGGAGAGGAGCATTGGAATCCAAAGACATAGAATTTTTGGAAGCATGATGGAAAATAAAGACAATTATTTTTTGAAAACCCCATGAGTCCGTGACATATCAAATAAAATCAAGGATTTAATCATGCCATCAAAGGGGGAAAGAAATGATAACCACTGTATCATATATCGAAACATAGAAATCCCACATTTGACATTGTTTATCAAAATGAATGGAACATTCCAATGAATCCTCAAAACCACAAAAGCAGACCGATCGAGAGAGAAGTTAAGGATTCGTGAATCTAGAACACTGTTTGACATGGTAAATGATGCTCTAGAAAAGAATACACTACAGGAAAACCAACCCAAACAAACAAATCCACATCTAGTCAAAAAAGGAACATAGAAAATTCCAAAAAAATTGAAACCTGCTTGAAAAAGATCACCATTAAGAGATGAGTACAAATACAATTGAGATCCATGAAGAAGAAATGATAATGCCTTCATAGACCTGCCAACAGAAACCTAATATGTCGCCCTGCTTTCCATTGAATGACACAATGATGTCTCCATTTCTCATTGTTTATGACTCTATTACAACTCAAACAACACCTCCATCAGGGTAAATTGTAGCCCAAACCACCACCATTTTCGAAGTTTAAATGCTAATTTAGTTCTTAGTATGAGGATCCATTATGTATTTATTAATATTCATAAAATGATAATTTGGATATGTAGATATATATATTATAAATATTACCCTCATGCGCGAATTAGTAGTTCTGTTAGCTGAAAATTGAGCAGATATACATACGATTGTGCAACTATAAAAAATAAATAAGAAGATGACCTCTGATACATTGAATCAAGAAATATTTGAAGAAGTTATTCAGGTCATATATAAATATAAAACTTAACTATATGACTCTCTATTTTCCTATACTATTTTAGAATTTTTTTTTATTTCCTCATCATGTCAAATAAGATGAAAACATCAGTTTTTTATGCTATTCAGACCATACAGAATCACTTCTTCCCATATCTATATTTTTCTCCCTTTGTTTTAGGATTTACATTTGATAAGTGTGTTATATTAATCTATTTACTTTTATAAATTGTATCATGTGAATAAATTTGAGTTTTCTATAAAAACATGATCATATTTCTTTATTCTTAAACTCAAAAAAACTATAGAACATGCCCTAAGTGGCCTATATTACATATCAACCCAAGTTTATCATTATAAGTATCATTATACATGGAAGGACTGGGTTCTATTTTTTTTAACACATGATCTATGTTGTAGATATGATTACTATTATAAAATCTTCTTGGAAACATGTGATTTCTAATTGGATAGGATTATGTCTCAACTTGAGACTGAGCCCCTTAATTTTTTGCCATTGTCATATTAAATGGTTAATTTGTATTTAATAGTTAAAAATACATTTATTATATAAATATATATAAAAATATTATTATAGTTAGTATTAAGCTATTTTTATATATATTAATTGATATATTTATTTTCTTTAAAAAAGATATCATTATTTCATATATTTTTATAATTAATCCATAATCACACTTTTAGAAATTTAATGAAATATTTGAATTAAATTATCTAATGGTTTTGATTAAATTGGAATTTTTAATAAATTTGGAGGATTTAGTTTTAATGTTTTTTAACAAAAAATAATAATTGGGAACTCAATTCACCCCTTCACATCTTGAGTTACTCACTCTAGCCAACATGTTTCTGTAACAAACTTTTAAAAATATTTTTAACCCATGGAAGGGAAACAAGATCAATAAAAATATATCTTAAACATTATTAAATTATCTAAAAGAGACGGTTTCCCTAATAATGTTTTTGAAACATGGTTAACCAATGGAAAAGTAAATGTTCCATAAAAAACAATTCAAAACATGAATAACCTATTGAAAAGAAATAGCTCCCATAAAAATCTCCATGAAACAAGGATACACCATGAGAATGAAATGGTTTCCATAATAAAATTTGAAACATTCTTAATCTATCATATAAATAATAAATATGGTTTCAATATAAAATATCTTCATCCATACATTAGTAACATCATGGGTTGTATAATTTCATGGATGAAAATACCATTAAAAGATCATTAAAGTCATTTTTAGGAAAATATTTTTTTTAATGGTTTAGATTTAAATTTGGATTCCTTTTATTAATAAAATTTAATTAATTTAATTAAAATAATAATTACACACTGTTTTGGTTTAAAATCATTTGTATGAGTAAACAAGGTATTCTTCTAAAAATTATTTTTTTCTGTGTTTACTGAAATTATATTAAAAATAAATCTAAAAATTTTTAAAAATTGAATATTGAAAAATTGATATCATATTTGAATTGATAAGATAAAAATAATTAAAAATTTCAAATTCATTTTTAATCATAATCATTAGTAAACATGGGAAAAAATAGTCACCATGGTAAAGGGTAAAATAAGATAAATAATGTTAAAATTATATGATAAAATCCCAAACTATTGTCTCCAATTGGTTAGATTATTCATTCATGACCAATGCCTTATCCAAGTTGAATTTTTATACTTTTTTATCAGTATTATAATATCATGACTGCACTTTTTATATTAGAAAATTAGTATTTAAAAACCTTCCACTTTCTCCCATTTAATAAGATAAATAAATTTTTAGGGACCAGATAAGAGTAAATATACATTATAAATGAAACTAGATGAATATTATTAGGGGGAATAGATTATATTCTTTTATATAATTTCTTAAATTCCTAAATATAGTATAATTGTCTGAAACAGTTATGCATTGATAAAAAATAATTTGTAAGAAAGAAAGAAAACAAGATAAGGATATTAAAAACATTAAAATTTATATTTTTTCAATTATTAATATTATTTAACTAATTGAAATAAAATTTTAATGGAATCGTGTTTTTTTTATTCTTTTAAATTATAAAAATATTTTTCAAGATATTTTTAAATCAAATTTTAATAAGATATGTGAAAACAACAATAATGGTTATTAATTTTTAAAGATATTTTTAAAGCATTTCAAAATTAAAAAAAATGTTTTCATAAATCAAATGTAAGAGAGATTATATATCCTATGAGGAATGGTTTATTCATTTTTCACATGGAATTATTAATATTACATTCATTACTATTATATATTGAAATGGTAATAAATGAGATTTTATTTTTTCCACTAAAAAGGTACTTAATCTATGCATTCCAAGGGAACAAGTGAGTCATTATCTCTTAAACCCCATCCAAAATACCACTATAAAATTTCATTACCACATTCCCAACCACCTGTAGTTATCATAAACTCCACCATGAATTGCCTTTTGATCAATTAAAAGGATGATATTATACAATAAGGGATGTTAGAGTTCTTTCAACTAAGTGAATGCCTGATGTAATGGGATTCTAATATCAATTTTTTCAAATATGTTATATAACAAATTAATTGACTATGTTATACAAGAATATATGATTCATGACCACTAATTTTTTAAATTAATGTTTTTTATGTTGACTTACATTTACTCCACATATTCATTTCATTTAAAGATTACAATTTAATATTTTATGTTCTTTGTAATGGATCATGGATTAAATATTTAATTCCTTGATTCATGTTTCATTTAGTGAAACATGATTTAAATTAAATGAACATTTTAATTAACCATTAATTATTTTTCACATATATATTGATTGACATTATGTTTTTAACAAAATCATATTATTTTCATTCATTCAATGTATTTTATACTCAATATTTATTAATGTTTATAGGTTTCTTATATAAAATTTACTTTTATGAGTAATATTTTTATTCTTATACCTATAATATTTTATATTGTGTATATAGAGTTTCATTAGTTGAAATATCTTTATTATCTTCACACTCATTTTATTTTAATATGCATATGATTTTCTTTCATTCGATCTGTTTTTTTTTTAATTTCACACAGGTTTTTCTATAAAAATGGTTCATTAATGATTTTAAAATATTATTCCAATAAAAATTAATATATATATATATATATATATGATTATTTTAAATTTTTATGTATGTTATTATACATACTCACATGATTTATCAAATTAAATTGCATGTACATTTTATATTCATAAAAAAGGATTTAAAATGGATCTTCTTAATGCTTTTCATACAAATAAATTTTGATACTCTTCAAACAATTGTGAAAATAATTTTATTTTACATAAATTACATAATTTTGTATTCCCACATTCATTAACATTCATAAATAATAAAATAATTTTATATTTTACCTTGGATTTCAAAGAAAATATAATTTTTGTTATTCATAGATATATTAATATATAAAACATACCAAGGAAAAGGATATTTCATATATTTTTTTCAAAGAATATATAAAATAATTTTTTATGATGTTTATAATCCACATGAAAATACTTTAAATGATTCCAATTCTTCAATAGGAATATTCACTAATTATACCTTCCACATTTCCTTATGAATGAGTTATTATGATTGTTCTAATAATGTTGTAATCAAAATCATGAATTTTCTATAGGATAATCATACTATGAAATAATTATCGTGTTTTCATTGGTTTAATGAAGAAAACAATAATATTTTATATTTTTTCATCATTATATGGTACATCATAATTATTTATGACAATGGGTGAACCTAATATATAACTTGTGATAGTTGAGCCTGTTATATATCTCCAATGTATGAGGTAGTGATTATATCTTTGAATGCAAAAATGAGGGTGCAAAACATGTAATTTACACATATAGAAATAAATAGGCATAATTTATTCTACCATGCATTAGTCACTATTGAATACAAGATATGAATAAAATATCACCATATACCATGACATTTTTTCAATGATTTATTTGATTTTTAATGGTTCCATTGATCACTAATAAATTTCACAAGTCTCAAGACTGATATCTCAAATGTATATTATATTTCTAAAATATTTATACCATGAATAATGTTATATTATACATGTTCTGATACATATGATTTCCATTATCTTAATCAGGTGGCATATTTTTATTTTCTTATACCCCTATTCCCATATTATTATAAATTATTATAATGTTTTCTTAATATATATTTTACCCTTAATGTGATTTTTTTCTAACCGATAACAAGTTTTCATTTCACCTATCCATATATAATGATGTTATGTAAGTTATATATAGAAGGGTATCATGTTTAAATAATTTAATTTGATATTTTAACAATGTATCATGGAATAATATAATTTGTGTATAATAGGAAAAAATATATTAGGTCTATAAATATTTTGTTTTTATTATGTATTTGGTTTTTCAAATTATCTAAAATAAAATACCTAAAAGGTTATAAGTATTTTAGCATGTCAACATTTTTGTTTTATGTTTTAATTATGATTGGTTAAAATTATGTCACATATATATGTATCAATTCTATAACATTATATATTAGGTTTTTATCAATATCTTCATGTTTATGGTTCTATAATGTTATATTTTGTATCATATAAATGTTTTTTTATAAAATTTGGATTTATGATATATTGGATGATGATATTTTATGATCCTTAGATACCATCATGTGTTAAAAAGTGCCTTTTTATCATAATTTTAATGGAATATATTCCCCATTTTAGTTTTTATATGATGTGAGTTTATGATGATTAAGGATATTTTGTGGGACATTTATAAGAATAAAACCTTTGGGATTATTATGTATATTAGTGAAAATGTAATATACGGATGCGTGATTTTATATTTTATTAAATAATATAGAATATATTGATAATATATTAGGGTTAAAATAATCATTGATGTTGTGTTAAATATTGTTCATTGGGATAAAGTGTTATTAAATTAGGGGGCATATCATTAATTATATATAAATGCCTGGGTTTGAAAAGTGATTTTCTGTCTAAGTGATTAAAGTTAATTTTTCAAAATAATATTATATTGGAAATACAAAATAATTTTGGTTGAAAAAATATGAGGAATAAATATTGGATTAATTTATTAGAGAACATATGATTTTATTATAGAAACTATAAATATATTTTATATATTATATGATTATAGAAATTATATGTTTGTTACGTGTATTTATGAGTGATTACTGGTATTTGGATTTGAATGATAATCTGATCTCATTGGAATACAAGTAAAATATTTTTTAATTATTATATTTTGATAATTTTTATGCATATTCTAATGATCTTAAATGTTATGTATTTTTTAAATTTTTAATGTTGAACATAGTGTGCTATTATTGAGTATTGGGAGTTTAATAATGATATAAATTTTGTAATAAAAAACTAGAAACTTTACATTATGAATACTCTATGATCTATTTTCAATGAAAAAATGGAATTTAATTCATGGAAAATCAATGATGATTGAATGATTATGATCCTAGATATAGAATTCAACTATATTCATGAAGTAATAAAAAATACATAAACCTATACTATATGCGTGTTGGGGATAGAGAATTATATGATCTAGTTTGATACAAATCACAGTTTACAAAAGTGGTAGAATAAGTTGAAAACCTACTCATTTACATCCCATTGATGCTGATTAAATTTGGATGTTTTATTATTTATTGAGGACCACCCATTACCCAACCATCTCATGTGTTTTTCAAGATAAATCATAGTGAAATAAGAGATAAAGGTAGAAGGATTTTTCAGAGATGACCAAATAGTGGACTCTATTCTTTAACTATTATATAATAATTCTTGTTTGTCAAACTTATTAGATTTTATCATAGATTAATGTAATGGAATGGAGTTATTGATAATTGATGAAAAATTGGAATTTTCAGAATTTCTCACATCTAATTGATTCCAAGAGGTATTTTATGCTAAAAATAAATTACAGGAGATGTAAATTATTACTATTATTAATGATTTAAAATATTAAATTTTGATATTATTGATATTTAAATAAAATAAAATTCTTTCTATATTGAAACTACCAACATTGAAGCATTGTTACAGGATCTGGAAAATATTGAATATGATTCCACAAGGGTGGTGGATTAGTTTAATATTTGGATTTATGAATGTGATGTTTGGATCATTGTAACATAATTTAGTGATTATATATAGTTATATCTAAGAAAATATTATCCTTCTCACACTAAACCATAAATGAATCCAAATAATCGATATAATAAATCTATGTGAGTGGAATCCACCCCTCATTATGATGAACTGGAATAGTATCATTATTTACTTCCACCACCACCATGTAAGATACAATAAAATACCATAGTTATAGGAAATAAATAAATAATATAATGTTTCAACTATTAGAAATATAATAATAAGATATGGGGAGACTATATGATGTGTTGGTTTCTATTAATGAAACTAAATCCTCTATTAGATGGGGGGAAACTACTAAAATTTCCTACATTGGGTAGCCTAAACCTAGTAGCCAATTATTGTAAAACAATGTTTCCTCCAAATTTTTCTCAATATAATATTTTCATCATTAATTTCTTCTATTTAGTTCTAGTTCTATTTTATGATAATTTAGTTTATAATATCTCTTAGAAAAATAGAAGTTAAATAAATGATATCCATCTAAAATAATCTAGGCCTTTTTCATCAATTTAGATATTTTATAATCATAGCTATATGATTTCAACCATTATAAGAATTAAATGGGATGTATTTAATATGTGTGGGGTTGTTGGGACCGAATATATTTTTTGATGTCAATTTATATTTTCTATTTTATTCATTTTTTGAGTTTTTTTATTAAAATAATTTATTTGTACATAGTTTCTTTCCTTATAAAGGATTTAATTATATTATCTATATTTAACTAATTATGAATTTTATGAATTTTTAATTTTTATTAGTGAGTTTATTCTACTATTTTCAAAATCATCTTTTATAGTATGTAAAATAAAAATGACTTCCCATGTAAGAAAATGGCTATAAATATTTTTAATTCCCAACTAAAGAGAAATTAATTTAACATTTTCATATAAAATTTCTTATAAATACTATATTGAGAGTCATAGTTAATGATATGAAGCTACAAAACTTTTTGATACTTCTGAAAAATAAGGGTATCATATGGGTAATGCATGATAGGGTCAATTATTCACTTAAAAACTTCATCATCAAAATCCTTATTTCTTACATCATTAAACATTAAACTTTATTATTACTCTAATAAAATATGGAATGCATATTAAAAATAAACATTATATGATAAATATATCCCTAAATACACATCATTTTAGTAAATTTATTAATATATTTTTAAAATTTGTGTGGGATATTTCATGGAATATATAGGGAATAATTACAAAATCTTTAGTGGATTGAATGTGTTCTTTATATCTATTGAGAGAAGAGGGTTCAAAAAAAATTATTCACCATTTTACTTTTCTTCCCTCTTAATCTCTAATGATGAAACTGTATATTAAAAATGAAATTTTTTTTCAATAAAATTAACATGAAAGATATATATATATTCAAATAAAGAAAGGAAAAAAGGGGGAAAATATAGAAAATAGAATGGTCTTTAGTGGTTTCACTATTTGGTTAAGATCTATAAGATAAATAAATTGGAAATATGAGTTTGATATCATAGAATTATTTAGTGGTTCTGTGACCTTAATTCATTTTTTTACAAAAAAGATATACTTCAACATATCTGGATACTTATATATTGGACACTCCTCCTCTTCCTTAACATTTTTATAACATCAAAACCTTAAAATTCCTAACTTCAAAAAACGTTTTTGAACTCCTCCAATGTAGTAAATAATTTCCATTAGGAAGAGTGATTATAATTTTAAAAGAATGTGGTAAGGTCACTTGAAATCTATGAATGATTATATATATACTTTACATGTTTCCATAGTGAAGGGTGAATATTTTCAGGTGAATTTAGTCAATAGGTGATTTTTTTAGGATTTAAAGGATGAATACTTGAGTGTGATGAAGTGGGTGGGGAAATAAATCATAAATATGGCATTATATTTTAAATTTTTAATTAGTTATATTTTCTCATATTCTCTGGTTAATGTGGGTTTAATTGAGCATCATAATATTTTATTTATAATTATTTTTATTATCTGTGAATGTAATAGTAATTATGGGGTGTGATTAGAGAGAAACAAAATAATGTTTTAATATATTTTTTCATGAAATTGCACAATAAAGAAAACAAAAACCATTTCCAATTAAATCACTTTTTATATTTTAAAAATATGACAATGAAATATTAAATTAATTAATTTTTTTTAGTTTTTATTCATTTTTTGTCCTATGTTAAATATATTCAAAATTCATTGAATGATATTTACTCCTGAAGTAAATGGAAAAAATTATTTATATTTATTTTTTTTACAAGATTTAATCATTTTAAAACAAATTTTTAAAAATTGTACATTTTTTGTGGTAAATTATTAGCTTTTTTGGATATTTTTTGAGTTATTACTTGAGTGGAGTTGAATAAGTGTATAACATTATCATGAGAAAAAACTTTTCATGATGAAAATTATTAATATTGGATATGATATGTATTATGTAACATATTTCGATAGTGTTAGGTGAGGTTTATGTTGTCAGGATGAACAAGTTGATTAGAGGAATTTTTTATTTTGTGAAATTTTTCTAATGATAATAGTATGTATGCCTTTTTAAGTAAACAGTATGATATGAAACATTTTAACACTACTAAAAATAAAATTAATACTCATGAAAATCAATAGTTGATACATAAGTATCTCATCATAGTCATAAGTGATAAATATCATCTTTAAGTTATTGAATTATTGTAGATGTTTATAAACAATATATTATTGAATATTAAAAGGTGTTTCATAATAGATTAAAGTTAAAAAAATTAGATATAGGCATCATATGTAATATTTTTTCTCCTTATTAGAATTGATATGTGGTATATTAATGATGGATCATAAAGGGTAAAAAATATTATGTACTTTTATGAATTTTATGTATTGAGGTTATTTAAGATATTTTCCCTATTTAATAAGGATGCATAACATTCTTTAGTTTTTTTATTTTGTTGATCAAGGTACAAAAGATATTTTAATGCAACAAGAGTGATTTAATAGATATTTAAAATTACCAATATCTTAAGATAGTGAAAACTACACCATGAATGGTCTTTTATTACATAAAAGGGGATATAGATTTATCAAATTTTAGGCTATCTATAATGAGTAAACTATTAGAGAATCTCAACTAATGATAACTTCTCAATACAACTAGAAAACTCTCAATTTAAATTCCTAAATATAGTATAATTGTATGAAACAGTTATGCCTTGATAACAAATCATTTGTAAGAAAGATATAAAACAAGATAAGGATATTAAAAACATTAAAATTTATATTTTTTCAATTATTAATATTATTTAACTAATTGAAATATAATTTTAATGGAATCATGTTTTTTTTATTTTTTTAAATTATAAAAATATTTTTCAAGATATTTTTAAATCAAATTTTAATAAGATATGTGAAAACAACAATAATGGTTATTAATTTTTAAAGATATTTTTAAAGCATTTCAAAATTAAAAAAAATCATAAATCAAATGTAAGAGAGATTATATATCCTATGAGGAATGGTTTATTTATTTTTCACATGGAATTATTAATATTACATTCATTACCATTATATATTGAAACGGTAATAAATGAGATTTTATTTTTTCCACTAAAAAGGTACTTAATCTATGCATTCCAAGGGAACAAGTGAGTCATATTATCTCTTAAACCCCATCCAAAATACCACTATAAAATTTCATTACCACATGCCCAACCACCTGTAGTGATCATAAACTCTACCTTGAATTGCCTTTTGATCAATTAAAAGGATGATATTATACAAAAAGGGATGTTAGAGTTCTTTCGACTAAGTGAATGCCTGATGTAATGGGATTCTAATATCAATATTTTCCAATGGGTTATATAAAAAATTAATTGACTATGTTATACCAAGAATATATGATTCATGGACACTAATTTTTTAAATTAATTTTTTTATGTTGACTTACATTTACTCCACATAATCATTTCATTTAAATATTACAATTTAAAATTTTAAGTTCTTTGTAATGGATCATGGATTAAATATTTAATTCCCTGATTCGTGTTTCATTTAGTGAAACATGATTTAAATTAAATGAAAATTTTAATTAACCATTAATTATTTTTAACATATATGTTGATTGACATTATGTTTTTAACAAAATCATATTATTTTCATTCATTCAATGTATTTTATAATCAATATTTATTAATGATTATAGGTTTCTTATATAAAATTTACTTTTATGAGTAATATTTTTATTCTTATACCTATAATATTTTATATTGTGTATATAGAGTTTCATTAGTTGAAATATCTTTATTATCTCCACACTCATTTTATTTTAATATGCATATGATGTTCTTTCATTCGATGTGTTTTTATTTTTAAAATTTCATACAGGGTTTTCTATAAAAATGGTTCATTAATGATTTTAAAATATTATTCCAATAAAAATTAATATATATATATATATATTATTATTTTTTTAAATTGTTTATGTATGTTATTATACATACTCACATGATTTATCAAACTAAATTGCATATACATTTTATATTCATAAAAAAGGATTTAAAATGGATCTTCTCAATGCTTTTCATACAAATAAATTTTGATACTCTTTAAACAATTGTGAAAATAATTTTATTTAACATAAATTACATAATTTTGTATCCCCACATTCAATAACATTCATAAATAATAAAATAATTTTATATTTTACCTTGGATTTTAAAGAAAATATAATTTTTGTTATTCATAGATATATTAATATATAAAACATACCAAGGAAAAGGATATTTCATATATTTTTTTCAAATAATATATAAAATAATTTTTTATGATGTTTGTAATCCACATGAAAATACTTTAAATGATTCCAATTCTTCAATAGGAGTATTCACTAATTATACCATCAACATTTCCTTATGAATGTGTTATTATGATTGTTCTAATAATGTTGTAATCAAACTCATGAATTTTCTATAGGATAATCATACTATGAAATAATGATCGTGTTTTCATTGGTTTAATCAAGAAAAAAATAATATTTTATATTTTTTCATCATTATATGGTACATCATAATTATTTATGACAATGGGTGAACCTAATATATAACTTGTGATAGTTGTGGCTGTTATATATCTCCAATGTATGAGGTAGTGATTATATCTTTGAATGAAAAAATGAGGGTGTAAAACATGTAATTTACACATATAGAAATAAATAGGCGTAATTTATTCTACCATGCATTATTCACTACTGAATACTAGATATGAAGAAAATATAACCATATACCATGACATTTTTCAATGATTTATTTGATTTTTAATGGTTCCATTGATCACTAATTAATTTCACAAGTCTCAAGGCTGATATCTCAAATGTATATTATATTTCTAAAATATTTAAACCATGACTAATGTTATATTATACATGTTCTGATACATATGATTTCCATTATCTTAATCAGGTGGCATATTTTTATTTTCTTATACCCCTATTCCCATCTTATTATAAATTATTATAATGTTTTTTAATATATATTTTACCCTTAATGTGATTTTTTTATAACTGATAACATGTTTTCATTTCACCTATCCATAGATAATGATGTTATGTAAGTTATATATAGAAGGGTATCGTGTTTAAATAATTTAATTTGATATTTTAACAATGTATCATGGAATAATATAATTTGTGTATAATAGGAAAAAATATATTAGGTCTATAAAGATTTGATTTTTATTATGTATTTGGTTTTTCAAATTATCTAAAATAAAATACCTAAAAGGTCATAAGTATTTTGGCATGTCAAAATTTTTGTTTTATGTTTCAATTATGATTGGTTAAAATTATGTCACATATATATGTATCAATTCTATAACATTATATATTAGGTTTTTATCAATCTCTTCATGTTTATGGTTCTATAATGTTATATTTTGGATCATATAAATGTTTTTTTATAAAATTTGGATTTATTATATATTGGATGATGATATTTTATGATCCTTAGATAACATCATGTGTCAAAAAGTGTCTTTTTTATCATAATTTTAATGGAATATATTCCCCATTTTAGTTTTTATATGATGTGAGTTTATGATGATTAAGGATATTTTGTGGGACATTTATAAGAATAAAACCTTTGGGATTATTATGTATATTAGTGAAAATGTAATATATGGATGCGTGATTTTATATTTTATTAAATAGTATAGAATATATTGATAATATATTAGGGTTAAAATAATCATTGATGTTGTGTTAAATATTGTTAATTGGGATAAAGGGTTATTAAATTAGGGGGCATATCATTCATTATATAAAAATTCTTGGGTTTGAAAAGTGACTTTCTGTCTAAGTGATTAAAGTTAATTTTTCAAAATAATATTATATTGGAAATATTAAATAATTTTGGTTGAAAAATTTTGAGGAATAAATATTGGATTAATTTATTAGAGAACATATGATTTTATTATGGAAACTATAAACATATTTTATATATTATATGATTATAGAAATTATATGTTTGTTATGTGTATTTATGAGTGATTACTGGTATTTGGATTTGAATGATAATCTGATCTCATTGGAATACAAGTAAAATATTTTTGAATTATTATATTTTGATAATTTTATGCATATTCTAATGATATTAAATGTTAGGTATTTTTTAAATTTTTTATGTTGAACATAGTGTGCTATTATTGAGTATTGGGAGTTTAATATTGATATAAATTTTGTAATAAAAAACTAGAGACTTTACATTACTAATACTCTACGATCTATTTTCAATGAAAAAATGGAATTTAATTCATGTAAAATCAATGATGATTGAATGATTATGATCCTAGATGTAGAATTCAACTATATTAATGAAGTAATAAAAAAATACATAAACCTATACTATATGCGTGTTGGAGATAGAGAATTATATGATCTAGTTTGATACAACTCACAGTTTACAAAAAGTGGTAGAATAAGTTGAAAACCTACTCATTTACATCCCATTGATGCTGATTAAATTTGGATGTTTTATTATTTATTTAGGACCACCCATTACCCAACCATCTCATGTGTTTTTCAAGATCAATCATAGTGAAATAATAGATAAAGGTAGAAAGATTTTTCAGAGATGACCAAATAGTGGACTCTATTCTTTAACTAGTATATAATAATTCATGTTTGTCAAAACTATTAGATTTTATCATAGATTAATGTAATGGAATGGAGTTATTGATAATTGATGATAAATTGGAATTTTCAGAATATATCACTTCTAATTGATTCCAAGAGGTATTTTATGCTAAAAATAAATTACCGGAGATTTAAATTAGTGAAATTATTAATTATTTAACATATTAAATTTTGATATTATTGATATTTAAATAAAATAAAATTCTATCTATATTGAAACTACCAACATTGAAGCGTTGTTACAGGATCTGGAAAATATTGAATATGATTCCACAAGGGTGGTGGATTAGTTTAATATTTGGATTTATGAATGTGACGTGTGGATCATTGTAACATAATTTATTGATTATATATAGTTATATCTAAGAAAATATTATCCTTCTCACACTAAACCATAAATGAATCCAAATAATCGATATAATAAATCTATGTGAGTGGAATCCACCCCTCATTATGATGAATTGGAATAGTATCATTATTTACTTCCACCACCACCATGTAAGATACAATAAAATACCATAGTTATAGGAAATAAATAAATGATATAATGTTTCACCTAATAGAAATATAATAATAAGATATGGGGAGACTATATGATGTGTTGGTTTCTATTAATGAAACTAAATCCTCTATCAGATGGGGGACAACCACTAAAATTTCCTACTTTGGGTAGCCTAAACCTAGTAGCCAATTATTGTAAAACAATGTTTCCTCCAAATTTTTCTCAATATAATATTTTCATCATTGATTTCTTTTAATTAGTTCTAGTTCTATTTTATGACAATGTAGTTTATAATATCTCTTATAAAAATAGAAGTTAAATAAATGATATCCATCTAAAATAATCCAGGCCTTTTTTATCAATTTAGATATTTTATAATAATAGCTATATGATTTCAACCATTATAAGAATTAAATGGGACGTATTTAATATATGTGGGGTTGTTGGGACTGAATATATTTTTTGATGTCAATTTATATTTTATATTTTATTCATTTTTTGAGTTTTTTTTATTAAAATAATTTATTTGTACATAGTTTATTTCCTTATAAAGGATTTCATTATATTCTCTATAATTAACTAATTATGAATTTTATGAATTTTTAATTTTTATTAGTGAGTTTATTCTACTATTTTCATAATCATCTTTTATAGTATGTAAAATAAAAATGACTTCCCATCTAAGAAAATGACTATAAATATTTTTAATTCCCAACTAAAGAGAAATTACTTTAACATTTTCATATAAAATTTCTTATAATAACTATATTGAGAGTCATAGTTAATGATATGAATCTAAAAAACTTTTTGATAATTCTGAAAAATAAGGGTATCATATGGGTAATGCATGATAGGGTCAATTATTCACTTAAAAACTTCATCATCAAAATCCTTATTTCTTACATCGTTAAACATTAAACTTTCTTATTACCCTAATAAAATATGGAATGCATATTAAAAATAAACATTATATGATAAATATATCCCTAAATACACATCATTTTAGTACATTTATTAATATTTTTTTAGAATTTTTGTGGTATATTTCATGGAACATATAGGGAATAATTACAAAATCTTTAGTGGATTGAATGTTTTCTTTATATCTATTGAAATAAGAGGGTTCAAAAAAAATTTAGTCACCATTTTACTTTTCTTCCCTCTTAATCTCTAATGATGAAACTTTATATTAAAAACGAAATTTTTTTTCAATAAAATTAACATGAAAGATATATATATATATATATTCAAATAAAGAAAGGAAAAAAGGGGGAAAATTTAGAAAATAGAATCGTCTTCATTGGTTTCACTATTTAGTTAAGATCTATAAGATAAATAAATTGGAAATATGAGTTTGATATCATAGAATTATTTAGTGGTTCTGTGACCTTAATTCATTTTTTACAAAAATGATATACTTCAACATATCTGGTTTCTTATATATTGGACACTCCTCCTCTTCCTTAACATTTTTATAAAATCAAAACCTTAAAATTCCTAACTTCAAAAAACGTTTTTGAATTCCTCCAATGTAGTAAATAATTTCCATTAGGAAGAGTGATTATAATTTTAAAAGAATGTGGTAAGGTCACTTGAAATATATGAATTATTATATATATACTTTACATGTTTCCATAGTGAAGGGTGAATATTTTCAGGTGCATTTAGTCAATAGGTGCATTTTTTAGGATTTAAAGGATGAATACTTGAGTGTGATGAAGTGGGTGGGGAAATAAATCATAAATATGGAATTATATTTTAAATTTTTATTTAGTTATATTTTCTCGTATTCTCTAGTTAATGTGGGTTTAATTGAGCGTCATAATATTTTATTTATAATTATTTTTATTATCTGTGAATGTAATAGTAATTATGGGGTGTGATTAGAGAGAAACAAAATAATGTTTTAATATATTTTTTCATGAAATTGCATAATAAAGACAACAAAAACCATTTCCAATTAAATCACTTTTTATATTTTAAAAATATAACAATGAAATATTAAATTAATTAATTTTTTTTAGTTTTTATTCATTTTTTGTCCTATGTTAAATATATTCAAAATTCATTTAATGATATTTACTCCTGAAGTAAATCGAAAAAATTATTTATATTTATTTTTTTTACAAGATTTAATCATTTTAAAACAAATTTTTAAAAATTGTACATTGATGTGGTAAATTATTAGTTTTTTTGGATATTTTTTAGAGTTATTACTTAAGTGGAGTTGAATAAGTGTATAACATTATCATGAGAAAAAAAAATTCATGATGAAAATTATTAATATTGGATATGATATGTATTATGTAACATATTTCGATACTGTTAGGTGAGGTTTATGTTGTCAGTATGAACAAGTTGATTAAAGGAATTTTTTATTTTGTGAAATTTTTCTAATGATAATAGTATGTATGCCTTTTTAAGTAACCAGTATGATATGAAACATTTTAACACTACTAAAAATAAAATTAATACTCATGAAAATCAATAGTTGATACATAAGTATCTCATCATAGTCATAAGTGATAAATATCATCTTTAAGTTATTGAATTATTTTAGATGTTTATAAACAATATATTATTGAATGTTAAAAGGTGTTTCATAATAGATTAAAGTTAAAAAAATTAAATATAGGCATCATACGTAATATTTTTCTCCTTATTAGAATTGATATGTGATATATTAATGATGGATCAAGAAGGGTAAAAAATATTATGTACTTTTATGAATTTTATGTATTGAGGTTATTTAAGATATTTTCCCTATTTAATAAAGATGCATAACATTCTTTAGTTTTTTTATTTTTTTGATCATGGTACAAAAGATATTTTGGTGAAACAAGAGTGATTTAATAGATATTTAAAATTACTAATATCTTAAGATAGTGAAAACTACACCATGAATGATCTTTTATTACATAAAAGGGGATATAGATTTCTCAAATTTTAGGCTATCTATAATGAGTAAACTATTAAAGAATCTCAACTAATGATAACTTCTCAATACAACTAGAAAACTCTCAATTTAAATTAAAAAATATCGAATATTTAAATCCTGTTAGAAGTCTAAATCAATAAAATTATTTTCCAATAGAATAATGAGATATCTATTAGATAGTAGATTATGATTATGATCATAGATAAATTTTCCAATAAAGGTATGATTTTATAAATTCTTAGTTGAAGAACCTACACCGTCCGACCAAGCGATGTAAAAGCAGATCAATGGAAAAATGAAATAAAATACAATGATCACCACACTATATTTTAAATATAATATAGGAAAATATTTATTAGTCCTTATAAATATTTTTCTTCTCACTATATGTTTGATATTTGAGACCTTATCCATTAAAAACATAAATTAGTTAGTTTTTATCAAATTTATACATTTAATAATAAATCACAGTATTTAATCTATTTTTGTTCATTCCTTTTCTTTTCAATTTTATTTCATGTATTAGTTATTCTCATTATCTATTATATGACAGGACAACATGAGGATTACCAAATTCATTAACTAAAAGTATTTTATATTTATCACACCTATATTTTTATATCATGTATTTATTTAATGATTTTTATGATTTAGGAGTATGGGTGAGTGACAGATGATCATGCTTCACTCTATTAATTTCCCTTAAAAATGATAAAATATAATCCCTCTCAAACTTCAGAGATTGCTAATATGTGATAGGATATGTGGATTTAATGGTTCTTTAAATCACAGTTATGATGCATATGATATATTTGTGGTTTGACCACTTAAGATATTTTCTTTGCATAATTTACATCCACAAATAAATACAGTCAGGGTATGATAAGTTAGATGGAAGTAAAAATAGAGTTATATTATGGAATAAATTCTGTTATAAAATTATGGAAAATTAATTTAGAATATAGAGATTTCTATTTAAATTCAATTCATTTTGATGTTTATTTTTATGGAAGTTTTTCTTTCCATTTTTCTTTTCAACACACCTCTTATATAATTCTATTTTTCATGTAAATAATGTGAACATAAAGTCATAAACATAACTGAAAGAACATTGAGTTTTCTAGTATCATCTCCTTGTGTGAAAACCCTATAATTTTGATTCTAGATGCAAGTTTAGGGAAAACAGAATGGTCCAACAGGTGAAAAGAATTTTTCTTTTATTTTACATAATTTCATATTGGGTTCACCATTTTTTGATTCGACCTAAATCCGCTAATTATCATATAGTGGGAATTTGATAGACCTTGTGTGGGTGGGAAATTTATGCTTTTTTTATTATGAAGGTGGCTCCATAATTGAATGGTCTCAGTGGGTGATTTCAGGAAGATAAGTAATTGTGAAACCGGTCCTCTTAGTATATGGTTTCCATGGATGGTCTCCAACGGGTTCATTCGTGGAGCCAAAAATACACAATAGCCCATCTATCAATGATTCATGAGCTTGCTATCCAAAGGAAGGAACTTATGGTATGGTTTGGATAACAAAATTGAGGATTTAATTGGTCAAGAGGATGGTGTCTAGGCTAATCACACCCTTTTGGAAGGAATTATTAACCACTTCAATACAATCATATAGATTGAATCGATGTTTATATGTTCTTCAATCCTTCGTTCATTCCAAAAGAGTGTATCTAAGGGTTACCCCAGGGCTAGAGAATCATCATGGATAAACATGGATTTAATGATATGGACACAATGCAGAAATATTCCATGAAATGAGGACCTCAGAACATTATCGTCATCCATGAGTTACAGAAGGTGGTTTGATGTTGGGTTCAGACCCATAAGATGGTATTCCTACATATCCTCATGAGAGGAATCATAGCCCACATAGTTCTGTGTCTCGTGACTAGGCACATCACCTTTTTTGGTCCTGTGATGAGGACCCATCCATGTAGTTTAACGTCATTCGGTGAGGACATCCAGGTAAATGATTCTTGGTTTAGAATTGGGGTGGAGAATATAGTGTAGTGGCCTAAGGGTTTGACAAAATATATGATCTTCTTGGTGAACATAACCCTACGAGGTTTATTGCCTAGAGAACATTAGGGTTGATTTGAGGGTCAGATTTGGAGATCATGGAGGCTTCCTACATATCACAGTCAAATAGGGAATCAAATGACACATTGTTCTATTATCGAAACTTAAACCTTGATGGGAGCCCTTTTTAATTTGGGGAAAAAAAATTCGGGACTGAATTCTGAGGTGAATGTCCCTTGAGCTCAACCAATGGACAGGTGTCCTACGTATCCTGGTTTGAGTAGGAATATACGTTCTCAATGTTCATATATTGTTCAGGACTTGATTGGTGCATACACATGGGAGATTACAGTATGAGAGAATCAAATTTTTATGTACTCCTAAAGAGGATTCCAATAGTTCGGGACATTGTTGGGGCAAACCTTTTGAAAAAGGTTACCTCTTTGAGCTCGGGCATTATGTAGGAATCTTACATATCCCTATTATGTTTTGAATTAGAGTTATAATAGTTTTTTTGTATAATTTTACATTATTGTAACATCATGGACCTCTGAGCCCATGTGAGTCATGATCAGTGTGAGAAACAAGTGGGTGTGAATGATTCAACAAGCGTGGACATTCTATTCTCTGCTGATGTAAGTGGAGGATAATGATTGTAGAATAGGTTGTGAATATGATCCCAATGAAAGAGGAAAATATCATTGGGTGTGTCAATTACCTCACCCATGTTGATATATAGTATATTCACATATCCCGATCTATCCATAAGAATCATGGACTAAGGGGAAGAGGGTGAAGGGCGACACCTATAACGAAAGGCTAGGCACTTTTTTCCAGGGGGAGTTCCCACGAGATTTCATATGGAGAATAATACAATGTAATTTCATATAGCATGGATGATTGAATCATAGATTAATAATTTGTCATTGGCACAAGTTCCATATAGTTTAACATCATTTCAATAATACTATTTGGGGTCTTGTAGTTTAGGGAAATATTATGAGGAAAGCATGATATAGAAACCATGATTAAAAGGAGTAAAATAATTATTGGATGTTCAGACGGGAATCAAACATGAGAGGGGAAGAATGTGTAAACCATGATTATAGAGGATTTTGAGTGAGGAGAAATGATATGAGGAATGAAATCCGTTGAGGTGTGAAGAGGTTGGAGAGGCCTCTCTTGATAATGAATTTTCCTCTAGATGATATTTCATTTTTATAGGAAACATATGCAAAGACACCGAGTCATTGTGTGCATAGTCAAGAAAAGTTGTCTTTAAGAAATTGAATGTCCATTTATGATGATTGAGGATGTTTATGAAGATCTTAAATCACCAATTATACTATATGTTGAATTCAAATAGCTTGGATGATGGAATCACAGTTTAATGTCCTTTTTCATGGACTAATACTGTAAAATTTATTGCCAGGTGGATAAGATTATATATCATAGTTTAAGGTCCTATAGTTTGGACAGATAGTTAATGAATCCATGATCAATGTGTCGATAATTATTCTTGGATGTCTTAAAATTCCTCACACGTGAGATGGAAGGAATGTGTAAACTATGAATCTATGGATTCTCAGATCAGGGGAAATGATATGAGGCATGGAAGCCATTAAGAATATGAAAGTAAAATCATCCTCTCATGAGGATGAATTTTACATTGGTTGATTGGTCATTTTTTGTAGTTAACATATCTAGATTGGTAGTTCCATGATTTTCATCCTAACGAAAAGGTGTATATAAGATAGTTGTTGTCTATTTTTTATGGCCATGGGGGTTTATGATGATCCGAATTTTCCTAGGACATAGAGTTTGATAGTTGGAAGGATGTGTCCTAGAATTTTAGAAACATTCAGGCTACGATTGTCCTTAGAGTTCTAAGTCAACCTAGAATAGGAGGTAGGAGATACGGTTTTTTGGAGGTGTGTGTAGAATTTCTCATATGATGGTATTTATGGGATGGATGTTTTAGTGACGTAAGTGTGAAATTGAAAATGTTGTCGACTCTAGTATAAAATTTTGTTGTGAGGCACTACATTTTTCACGGGCATCAGTGACAATAGAGAAACAAACCAGCCCAGAGGGCTACGAGTATAGACCGACATTGATCCTTAGTAGGACTGCAATGGCATAGCCCCCAAAGTATAGGTTGGTGACCATGAAGGGTTTTGGCATAGGAATATCTATGTAGGACCATCCTCATAAGAGATGGTCGTGAACTATCTATCTGTGAAGGAACATTTTCGTGAAGGAGCTAGACATATAGGATGGTACATAGTCAATTTTCAGCATTGGATCTTATGTGAACTGTTGGATGGATATGTGCTAGTGAAGGAGCTAGACATATAGTATGTGTATTGCATTCTGCATAGGGAGTCTACAAAATGTCTTTAATATAAGGTGTTCGTGAATAGTGTTTCCTGCATATGAGAATCTGAGAACAATTATTATTATAAATTTAATTTTTTTGTTTTTTGGATAGATAAGTTCTTTGGAATATTGTTCGTGGGGAGGAATTCAACAAACTAATTTTTGCATATAGTTCATGGGATGGAGTCTATAAATAGATTAAGGTGAGGGATGGAGTCATGCGAATAGCTTCTGGTGTGGGAGAAACATCCCATACACCCTCTATATTTGTTGTCCCTTTTTTCCCATTGCATATATATTCTCCATTTTTAATCTCTTTCTCCTCCTAATCAACTATCCTTTTTTAGTTCCAATGTTGTTCCTTTAATAGAGTTTTGTGGAAGCTGTATCGGCAATTCATGTGGCACGTTTTGAGGAATCCCATGGAGGAAATATGGCCAGTGGAAGACTCGTTCATCTGTTATTTATGGTTATGAAATTTGTATGGCACTACCAAAAACTCCTCATCCACGAACTAATTGGTTTTTAGGGATGGTATGCAGGAAGTAGCTCCAATGAACTTTCACCAGGGAATATAGTTTGAGGGAGACTCAATTTGTGGGTTGAAATTCACGGCAAATGGCTTCATTCGCTATCCAATACCTCATGGGATAGATCGTTGTTGGCTATCCACATAATGGTGGTTCACATTTTATGTATTCTATGACCATATCTTGGTAATCATTACGTGGTCAGGCTAGATCCCTTTGAAAATGTTTATTTTTTTATGTTCTTCAAAAAAAATTCAATCCAACATGTACTTCATTTCATCTCACATCATGCGAGAGTACTTTCCTTTCATTTTCTAAATATTCAGGACCATAGACCTATTGTGATCTCTATGATGTATATAATTGATTTAAATTATATTCTTACAGTCTACTAATATAGATAATTTCATTTTATGATATATGTAAAATCCTTAAATAGAATATTTGGAGGTTGTAAAGTGGATTCTATCATAAAAACATGGTTTCAAAATAGTGTAACATTTGAATGAGTAACTATAGGGGATTGATGGATCTAAAATTATGGGTTATTTATAATTTTAGATGAGAACCATCAGATATGTGTTATCCTTTTGAGAAATTATTTTACGATGGATTTCAAAGCATCAGTTGGTCTCTGCACTCATTACAACAAAATTTATGTTCATTTACTTATAGATGATGGTAAGGTGTTGATCTTGATACAAGGGTTTTAATAATATCTAAAAACGATAAAATATAATTATATTCATATTTATGATTCATGATGTTTGATTCCATTGGTGAAGAAATTTGTTTTTTTACGTCAGGATTGTAAACATTCCAAGTATCAAATTATTATAAAGTTGTTTAGAGTATAGTGTATAACACCATATGATTTTATGATTTTTCTCAAATATATTTAATCTTTTAAATATTTTTAATTTCATGAAATCTCTACTTTGGTTTTCATTACATGCAATGGTAACTTTTTTAGAATTAATTGCATCACTTAGTTTATATGAACATGCCTTAGTATTAAGAAATTATTATTTAATATGATAATTATCAACTAGCCATTAGAATTGAAGGTATGATTAGGATTGAATAAATTATGAATATATATGTTCTACATATTTATATGATGAGAATTCCTCGGGGATAAATAAATTATAAATTAAATACTATTTGGAAATAAAGGAAATCTTTTTCTGAAAAACTAATTTCATACACAAAAATGTGTTTAATCAATATCTTAAAAAATCTTTTTTTGAGGAATGATATTAATGATATTTATGTAAGATATATTCAATCAAATTTTTAATATTAATGTTACTGGTTTCCTATAAATTATATAAGAGTAAATCAAATTTTATACTGAAAAAATGTATTTTTTAAAAAAATATTTTTTTCAATTTTTCTGCATTTGTTTGAAATTTAATTTTTCAGTATTTTAGAAATTTTTTAAAAAATAATAATAATTTTTTAAATCATAATGAAAAAATATTATTAGGGTGAATTTTTTAGAATATTTTGAAGATATAATTTTTTGGATGAATACAATAAAATATTAGTTTTAGTATGAACTAATATTTCATTTAAATATTTTAAAAACATCAAAGTTGTTTAAATATGGGATTAAAAGAAAAATCTGTTGAATTATATATTTATTAATCCATTATATTTCATTGGAAACATTTTCATTTTAAATATTGACATTAAAATGTTTTAATCTTTTGATCATTTCCTCTATGCAACCATTTTTTCTCATCATGTTTGTCGTATTAAGTTTAAATTATAATAATCCACATAAGTGAATAGAATTATGAAAAATGTATTTAATATTTGGATTAATAATAAATTATATTATCTAATAAGGTAAAATTAATTTTTTACCATAAAGAATAGAAAAAATAATATCTACCATTTTTAGGGTAAAATAGGTTTATTAGGGGTTAAACTAAAATGATATGGTGTAAAATTTACACAAAATTATTACAAAACCCATTTTCGAGAAATATTTCAACTAGATAACATTTTGGTTCGATAATTCTCAATTTTTAACCATTATTCTTGTAAAAAACCTTAGTTCATTTTTTTTAAATTATAAGTGTGTCACTCACCTCACAATAGAAGTCCTACAACTCTTCTATCTACTTCACATTTCCAAAGGCATTTTTTTGGCCAATACCTGACCTAATTATATTCTTAATTCCCTATAATATTCCAATAATCCTTATTTTGGTTATAAATAATCCTTATTAAATCTATAGGTGAAAACCAAGTGATGTTTTTTCAAAAATGGTGTAACAGCCCTAATAGAGTGTTTTAATTTATTTCTTACTCCATATTATTAAAATATTATTAAATAATGATGATAGAATAACCATTATATATTCCATATATTTAGATTTTATTATTTAAATTTAATAACATAAATTCTTCTCCACTTTCATCAAATGGTTAATGGAATCATCATTTGTGTGTATAGAGGACAACCTCCTCGTGAAATGATGTTATTTTCCCCCCACCACATATCAAAGTGGGATATAATGATTTATTTATTTTTTATATATGATATTTATGATAGTTTAGTTCTTATTTAGTTATTATATAATTATAAATTTCTAATCCATTATGTTGGAAAACAATAATGTCTCTCGTTTGTACGGCGGGCTACCACCGTACAAAGTGATGTGGTTCATTCACGATTTACATGGAAGGTAATAAGGATGGTTTAAATGAAATTATTTGATTTATATGATAAAAAATATTGTATAATTATAATATATTACATAAATATAATTTTTCATTAGGAAAATTGAAACAATGTTCATTTGTATCAACAACCTACAGTCTCCAAGTACGGTGTATTTCATTTTCTATATCTAACATTTATGGATCAATATAACTACATGTATACTGAATATATATGATATTTATTTAACTTTTAAAATAATATAGATGAAGAAACCAAGACCATTGTAATAGGACACAAAATAAAAAATCAATACATATATGAAAAACATAGTAGTAATGTCCCGAAACGTGACATTATCATGAAATTACTAATAATAAGTTAATGAAGTTTCATAAATTAAGAATATATTTAATTGTATATATATATATATATAAATAATTGTAAAATATCTATATTAAACAAATATTTATTATACAAGAGGTTTGAAAGTGTATGAAAGAAGTGAAGAATTATAATAAGGGTTTTTCTTCTCACTTTTTCCATATGTGAGGCACATTCCATATTCACCATGTATTTTTTTATGCAGTGTACATAAAACCCATGAATGAAATTAATTATTATTATCCAGAGTATTGTTTTTATTTACATGTACATTTTCTGATGTCCAATTCATAGAAAACATGGTTCAAAGGGTACCAAATTAGTATGGTATTTTTGTTTCAATTTCCCTTTTTGAGATAGATGTTTTTATGCACCTATATTAATTTTTGAGGTGTATATACCAACATTTTTCATGTAATATCATGAATTTATTATATTATTATGATATTATAGGTTTTTCAATTTTATTATTTATGGGGGATTATGATTCATATTTAGAAAAGTGGTAGAGGTTTTATGATACATTGTCATTATTTTTCCGGATTGTTTATGTTTATGTTTTCGATGATAAAATTTAT
Organism: Viscum album; assembly: GCA_963277665.1. NCBI lineage: Eukaryota > Viridiplantae > Streptophyta > Magnoliopsida > Santalales > Viscaceae > Viscum > Viscum album. The sequence continues at coordinate 1,076,504,067 of OY728141.1, forward strand.
GATATATAACTCATGAAAATAAATAATTTTCTTATACTATATTTATTTCATGAAAATATATTTTTTCCTTCATTTTTGTCTATGTATACACTCTATATTTCAAAATAATTTTTTTAAAGAATATCATCTTTATTTCACTATTCGGTTGAAAACTCATTCTCTTATTTATCTATGTTATCAATATAAATTATCAAAAATGTTTTAATGTTATTATATTATTTTTTAAATTCAATATTACCCATGTTTGGATTTTTTTATTTTTTTCAAAATTAATATTTTTTCCTTTACCAAACATGGACCTTTTTGGTTTTACATAAATTGTGAAAGGGTTATTTGTCATAACATATATGTCAAGAATGAAAATTTTTTAACATATTAATCATTATTTTCATTGAATATTAATTTATAATATTTTATGCTTATCTCTGAAGAAAATAATGTCCACAATATTTTTTGATTTTTTGTTTTTTTAAAAAATATTATTTATTTTCAGTGAATGTAAATTTTCCAAAAGAAATCATTCAAGTGTTTTTTCTCTCAAAATGATATTTTACTAAAGATGTAATCGTTTTATATTACATTTTAATTAATGGGAGTATAAACCAATGATAATATTATTGTTATTTCTCCAGGGGGTTTATTTTTATGATAATAACATTTTCATGAAACCCATTTCTCTTTCAAAGGTTATAACATGATAAAATTATTAAAAAAAATCATTTATTTTTCAACGAGTTATGCTTTAAGAAAATGATAAAATGATAATGAAAACCATTTTTTCATAGGTTCTAATATGATGAACGTTTTATTTTAAGATGGAACACATATATATGATATTCATCTTGTGTTGTCTGGGACCAATATTTCCATCTAATTCATTGGCTAATGATTATAGTGATATGAGCTCAAATGGTACATGAGAGGTTATCCCAAGCCAGAAAGAGTGGGATCATGAGGTTATCCCAAGAACAAAATAGTGTGAAAAAGAGGTTATCCTGAGACTAATGTAACAATAGGGGTGGTTTTCTAATTCCTAACATGTTATGAATTTCATGGTGGGTAGCCCTAACATTATTTTTTCTATAACTATGTATATGAAAAATTTTATGTCTTATGCCCATGGAATTCCCTAACTGATCATGTTCATTAATTCCAATATGACTCGTGTCTTATTAACTAAAAATATTTATATTATCACACAATATTATGATATATAAAATGTATCATATGGTTTATAAATTTTACGATATGTTAGGTTACACTTATTTTCATGTTATGCTTACATATCCCCTTTATTTACTATTACTAGTAATCATAACTCCCCATTTCATATGTTTCCACTCCATTGGATTTGAAAATATGTTTTTATAGTGCATGTTGGAGAATATTACTAGTGGGGAAGATTTTTAAGAGAGATACTGGTGATATTTCCCCAAATTAGAATATTGTCTATCAATTCTCCAAATAAACTATTCTATTCTAATCTTCAAGCATGTATTTTTGTGATGTATTCAATATTAATCAAAAAAGTTATAACATCTATATAGTAAAATATTGGGTACTATATTTGGTATAATAATAAAGGTATAATTAACCTTTGGAAACATGGATGATAAAACGTTATTGAAATCCCTTGGTATATTTCAAAGGATATGTCATGTTATGTCTCTATGGATAAGTCTAATGATGATTCAAAGTATAGGAAAATGTACCAGAATATTGGTAAATGATATGGTGACTAGTTTCCAAGCAATTACATCAATGTATGAATTATACAAGTGGTTGTGTCTCTAGAACTGAGTTTCCTTTGGGAAATAACTCCAAAAGCATTATTTAAGATAGAATATATCATCACCAGCTGTAATATAATGAGACTTGATGCACATGTGGTTTAATAATCCCAATGGATATTCATTGAAAATTAAAAAAAAAATATAAACCATAAATAAATATTTAAATAGGAAGGTATTAATGATAACCCTGGATGGACCTAAATTGTAATATATTAAATATAATGTGTCATGATGTAGACATTCAATAAGTTATTTTTCATGATTTTCTAGTTCTCCACCATGACTTTTATTGCATACACTAGGATTTTCGGTTTTAGTCAATTACTAGAACAAAAAAGAACCATGTTAATGCTGAGTTTGATTGAAAATTTAATTAATTTTCTCCAATGTAGACTTCCTTTATGGAATGCTAAATGAAAATTATCATTACAATTCTCATGAAAAATTCTCAATCCATAAATCATATTGGACGTCTAGACATGCAAAAGAGGAAAAAATGTTCTATTGAGTCCTTCAGAAAGCTACATCCTCCAACCATCAGTGGATTTTCTAATCCTATAATTTCATATAAATGGATTATTAATAATGAAATGGTATTATATGTTCTCTTTTACTCATAGCATTAAAAAATATTTTTTCTATCAATAATTTGGAAGTATAAATGGATCATTGACTACCTCACATCAATAAAACAATGAATGATAATGAAATTGGATCTATGGATTTGGGTGAGTACGAGAACAAATTTTTCAATTATTACATTCCTTGTATTCTTTCTATGAAGTTAGAGAAGTTGTTCCATGAGTAGATGAAAAAGGATAAAGAATCCATTAGTATCTATGAGGAATATTTTAAAGGACATATAATGTACAGTTCTAATTTTATCATCCAACTATAATGTATTTTTGACCAATTCATCAGATGAATAACAAAATGTCTCTAAAGGGTGTTCTCTATATGATAATTTATTAGTTTTAAAGATATTTTTCTATTTTATATCAATGTATACATAGATGTTGGAGTTACATATGAATATCATGGTTTTGATAAAAATTAAAAAATAAATTCAAATGAAAATAAAAAACCCCTGGATAGAATAATATGTGCCTTCTTTTCCCCCAATTTTTTTGAATAAACAGAGAGGTAATTATTTTTAGGGGAATACAATATTTTTTATTTGTGGATGGGAAGGAATTCGTGATAATTAAATTCAATGTGATGGTATGCTGCCAGATGATGATTCAAATAGGAAGAAACCTCTACATAGTTCACCTCCAACACTCCTATTTTTTAAAAGATATGAGTTCAGGAATTATGTTAATCAATGCCCAATCCAATGGAGAATATGGATAGTAAGTTACCAAAACAATTTATGGAAAATAAAAAAGGGAAATCATATTTCATAAAAATTAATGGAGTGAATCATGATCATTAGGGAACAATATACTCCCCTCTATAGTTGGGAATTTAATGTTTGATTTGATGTGAATGAGCCTTATGAAAATATTATTGTTCATCCTTTATTAAAATTTCATCTGATTTTTGGAATTAATTATATCCCTCAATAGGGATTTTTGTCTACTGAAATGATAATTGATATTTTTTGTTTGCAAGAATGAACCTAAGATTTCAACAAAAATGTTTTTTATAAGATAATAGAATATGTTTGGAAAAAATGGTGAATTAAAATCTTAGTTATATATGTATACACATAATATTATAATAAATTTTATGGATACAATCATGGTTTTAGAAGATTAAGGTTGATAAAAATTTCTATGTCATTGAAAGATTTTTTTACTTTTCATGTGATGTGACTTTATCAAGATTAATGTTGGTTGGAGAGGCATTTATGGAAACAACCCCATTTGGTTTTGTAGATATTTTAGTGAGAAATATATTCAAAGAGGAATTACATTACACTTTGGGGGAATATTATTAATGGTACTGGTAAACAATATGTATTATCTTATCTTTGATGTTGAAAAAATTATGGAGATTAGTTGACAACCATATGGATTCAGTAAAGTTTATTGCTATCTGATAAGATTTTTATATAGATTATCTTTCCAAAATAAAAATCAAGGAAGTGAAAATGTTACATGGGGTTACAAATTCAATTGTATCTGATTTGGATTTGATGTGTAGCATAATGTTTTCACAAAGTCTCTATCATGATCTAGATACTATGTTGAGTTTTACCACAACGTATCATCCTTAGGAAAATGGTCAGTCTAATAGAACAATTCATACCATAGAGGATGTAATATGATCTTTATATATTGATTTTAATGGGGGATGAGATAAACACATTCCAAATTTAGATTTTTCTTTCAATAATATCTTTCACTCTAGAATTTAGACCGATCCAAATAAATATCTTTAGGGAAAGAATTTTCTAACTCAAATGCATTAGAATCAAGTTATAGAAAAAAAATATAGGGAACTAATAAAGCTAATGATATGTCAGTGAAGGTTATAACCATTCAAAAACATGTAAGGATATTAATAATTTGACAAAAAAATTAATCTCATATTCAAAAAAATATTCTAGAATTTGATGTTGTTGACAAGGTATTTCTATAATAAACTTTATGGAAGAAGTAGGGGGAAAAATGACTTTGGTATATCAGCCATTTTGAAATTCTAGATTGTATTGGGATATTAGATTATCATGTGGTGGTTCCCCCAATCCTCTCCCAAGTTCATGAAATATCCTATGTATCTCTTTAAGTAGTTATCATTCCAATCCATCCCATGTACCAAACTTTGAGTTCATATCGCTAGATTGTGATAATTTTTATCATGAAAAACAATTTGTGATTTTTGATGAAATAGATAAATTTATATCAAATAAAACCACTTAGCTAATAAATTTTTGTGTGGTGAAGACACAAACTTAATGAAGCTACAAGGGATCCTAAGTATGTAATGAAGTTGAAGTATCCTAAGTTATTGGTACCAAAGTGATGAATTTTGAGGAAAAAATTTATTTAAAGTGGGATAGAATAAAACACCATGTTTTTTTTTGAATTATTATTATTATATTTCTTTTTATACTTTTTCATTACATGAATACTCATGTTTATCTTTCTTTTTACAGTACAATATGTTTCACTTGGGTTACATGCAATGTCATGTTAAAACAAGACATTAAAAACTGTTAATAAATTAATATTTAACATCATATATTTCACCTAGACATTATAATTGTGGGTATGATTAGGATAAAATAAATAATAAAAAAATATAGTATACACGTGTATATAAAATTAATTAATTTTTTTCCAATTAATATTAAATTAAAATTAAAAATATAAGAAAATATAGAACATTTATTTTTCAAAAAAACATTTATCCACAAAACATGTTTTAACACAATAATATAAAAAATCTACTTTATTTAATGATTTAAAATAAATTTTTATAATATATATACAAAAAAAATTTAACTTTAATTTTATTTGTTTCTTAGATAAGATATGATAATAACAATAATTTTATGTTTAAAAGTATATTTTTCTCAATATCAGTTTTGTCTTCTTTTGCGGACTTATTTTAAAAATAAATTTTCACCATTTTATAAAAAAATTGACCATATAAAAAAACTATTATAAATAATCATCTCAAAATTATCTTATGTTAAATAATTGATTATTTTCTATGAGGGTGATTTTTCCAATGATAAGGGAAAAATATTGGTTTTTATTTATAATTTTTATTTTGTTTAATTACTTGAAAACCTAATAAATATTTTAATGTGGTTCTAAAAGACTAATTTGTAATATAATATGTCTACTAATCAAATTTATTTCATTATAATCATTTTAATTATAAATTTTTATATAAAACATTTTAAACTTATCAACATTTTCTCTTTGAAATCATGTGTTCTCATCAAATGTTGTGATTAATATTAAATAATAATATTCCACTTATATTAATGGAATTTAAAAGTATGGAATTCATATTTAAAATAATATTAATTAATATTATATAATAAAGTTTCGAAATTTTTTACTATAATTAATAATAATGAAAATAATAAATATTTATTGTGATTATGATAAAAATGTGTTTACTAGAGGTTAAACTAATATGATAAGGGTTAAAGATACTATTAAAAATTTCATAACCCTTTATATGGAAATTAATCAACATTATCTCTTATACCTTTTATGATGGCATATTTTTGACCCAATTAGCATGTAAAAGACATGTATACACAATTTTCATTTAAAAAATTACATGTGTTCAACTAAACTCTATTATAAAAGGAATCCCTCTCCTATCCTTTTAACACATTCAAAAAGATTTGGTTTTGAAAATATCTATAGAAATCAGAACCTAAATTCCCACCTATCATCCTAATATCCTTATTTTTCTTATAAATCCAACATACGAATCCTTTTGGTGAAACCAACTGAAGTTGTCTGTAGAATTGGTAACACCTATAACCGAGCATTTAGTAATACTACTTCCTTACACTCATTAAACTCTTATTTAACAATTAGGAAAACATATAATAAATATATTTTATTTTGTAATTTATTATTAAGTAATGTAATAACTTAAATCCTTCTCTTCATCCATCCAATGGGATACGAAATCATTATTCATGTGTATGACATAGTATCACCTCGTGATCCGATATTATTCATTTGAAATATCCACCACATAAAGATTAATATAATGATGTATTTATTATTTATATATATATAATATTTATAGTATTAGTTTTTCTTATTAAACTACTATATCACATATATTGTCCTACTTTCTATTCTGTTGGAATAAAATAGTGTCATTCAAGTGTATGGAGAACGACCGCCCATGCGATTCGATGTGATTTGTTCAAGATTCGCATTAAAGGTAATAAGGATGGGTTTAGTGAACATATGAGATAAATATTATATAAAAAATAATTTCAAATGGTATTATATTTTTAAATTCTCATTTTTTATTTCTGTCTAGAAAAAAGAAACACCATTTATGCATATATATATGGCATTTTATATAAAAAAATTCCATATTTCATTTTCAATTATTATATTTTGTGGATATATATAAATATATGTATACATAATATATTTGATATTTATATTGATTTTATCATTCTATAGATAATGGAACCATTGTTAATGATCTAAGACCAAAAATAATAAATCATAACATTCACGAGAAGCAAAGTACTCATTTCCCAAAACGTGACTTTATCATGGAAGTGTTAAAAATGGGAAATAAAATGTCATAAGTGAAACATAAGTTTTATTATATATATAATGTATGTTTCAATTATTTATGAATAATGAATATATATCTAATATAAATAAGTTCTGAACCTGTATGAAGAATGTCAAGATTTATGGTAATGGAATTCTGGGTCACATTTTACATTTGTGAGAAAAATTAAATAATCATAAACTATTAAATTTATGTTGTGTATATTGTTCTCATGAATATATTTTATTATTCATAAAATTAAATTTATTTGGATTTACATAACCATTTTAGTATTTATCTTTCATAGGGGTTTGGATTCAAATGACTCTATAGTGGTATGTTATTTTTTCCTCAATTTGCCTTCTTTATGATATATGTTGCATTATGAACCTATCTCATATTTTGTGGGGAATATAAATCCACATTAACATGTAATATCATGAATTAATTTAATTATCATGATATTTTATATTTCATATAATGTTATTCATTCATGTAGATTATGATCAAAATCTTACAATGTGGTAAGAGATTTATGATACAGCCTCATAATTTATTAGTATTGTTTATGTTTATGTTTCCTATGTTGTAATGATATGATCCATATATCTAGAAAGTGATATATTTTATTCTCATATGGTCATGTAATTTAAATACATATTTTCAATTAATTTTCTTATTTTTATACAAAAAATATATCTAAATAATCTTAGAAAATAAAACTAAATGTATTCCTCTATTCTGTCGAAAACACATTCTATTCCATGGATATGTTTTAAAAAATCATTTTAAAAGATATTAGTTATCTGATATGATTATTTAAATTCATTTTGAATATTTTATTGTTTCTGTAAATGTTTTAAAATGAATACCAATGACTTTTTCCATACTTGGAATGTTTGTATTTTAACAAAAATATAAATAGAATATTTTTTATCATATATAGAATGAATGGATATTTTTGGAAGTCATTACCATTATTTTAATTGAATATTACTTTATGTGTGTTCATGATTATTTTTATGGAAAATTATTTCCCAAATATTTTATAAATATTTAGTTTTTAAAAAATTATTTTCAATAAAAGTATATTTTTAGAAGAAATGTTCCAAGTGATTTTTATCTCATAATAATTTTAAATATAAGATTATATCATTTTTGTAAATTTTACATTATAAGGGATATTAACCAAGGATTACATTATTATTAATTATATGAATTGATTATTTTTTTAATTCTAATATGTTTACGAAACCCATTCCTCTACGATAGGTTATACCATGATAAAATTATAATGAACCCCACTTATTTTACATGGGTTATTCTATAATTAAATGATAAAATGACAAGGAAACCCAATTATTTTTATGAGTTTTTATATAAATAATGTATTATGATCTAGTGGATCATGTATGTATGATTTTCAACATGTGATAGCTAAGACCTATATCTCCCTCCAATGCATTGGGTAATGATTAATGTAATATAATCTAAAAGGGTGCACATGATGTTTTCCTAAACACAAAAGATGATATATGGTATGTTATCCCAATCCTGAAATGAGGTTCACGATAGGAAATCACAATCCCAAAAGAGGTTTTATGGGAGGTTATACCATGCCGGATGATGGTACATTGGTGGTCATCCAAATCCTACCATTTTATGAATGTCTAGTTGGGTCCTATTGACATAATATTTTTTATAAATATATATGTTCCACAATTCTATATATTATTCCAATGTGTTTATCTCATGAGTTTTTTCATTTATTCCATTATGATTTATGACTTACAATATTTGAATACATATTCTAGGACTCAAGATTATGATCTTTCATATTAAGGGTATGATTTTCAAATTTTATTCTCATGTTCTCATATAATTTTTTCATATGAAACTTAGATATCTACCTTGTTTAACATAACTGATCATATGAAGTCATCGATTATTCTATTCTCTATCTTACTGTTTTTAACAAAGGTTTTATATATGATATGTTTTTGAATATTGATAAAGGAAAATATATGTATGGTGTGTCTTATGGCTATTTAACCAAATTAAAATATAGTGTAAATAATAGCTAAAGACACTAAAATATTATTGTCCCCATATTTGTAATTGCGTAATGTATTAAATATTAATATAAAAATATGTAATACCCATGTATAAATTTATAGGGTCACTAAATAATTTGATGGATATATGTAAGTTATAAAATGATTTTAAAATTATAGAAGAGCTAACAATGTTTATAGTTTAAGATATATTGAGGGGATGATGCACCTTAATTAGACATGGATGACCATAAATATAGTGTGGGTAATCATGAAACTAAAATGGAAAATTTAAGTGAGGAAACATGCTTACTAATGCTGGTGTAGGACTCGGTAGTGATTCCCATAAAATAATTCTTGAGTGATATATTTTTATGAATAATTCATGATTGTGAAAAAGGTTTAATGGCCACATAGTTAATATAATGGTAGATAATCATAATCAATAATTTATAAAGGTTTTGATAGAAATGGGGGAGAGTTTGATTTTATTATTAATATAAAAAATGTTATACAAGTCGTATTATACACCATTATGATGCAATCAAAACTTAACCCATGATGGCGTTTTATGAAAGAAGTGAGGAAAACATAAATGACTTATGTATTTTTTTCTAATTTATGAGTATATAAAACTTTTTCTTTTAGTGTATTTTTGAAAAATGTAATGCATAATACTTATCTATGTTAATTCATAGTATTTTACTAATAATATTTTTGTAAGAGTTCATAGTATAATAGATTATTGTGTTTTGTTTTAGGAGACTTTGAAATAATGTAGACAAACTCATGATGATATTAGAAACATTGAGGAACTCAACCTAGAGATCATAACATATAGTCACCAATTTTACAAGATAAAATATACTATATATTGTATGGAAAATAAGAAATGAATAATAGTGTAACATGCTATTGGAATCATGTTTTATTTACATTAATAAAATAATCATTTCCCCATGCAGTGGGACTCATATCTGAACAATGTAAAAATTTGTTTTAATTTTGATTTCATTTATTTTATCATTATCTTATATAATTTATTTCCTATCCATGTTCATATATATTTTTCAATCAGATGCATTAGTTATTTTATAATTAAAAATTATGTTCTGAAGATTATTTCATCAGATTTATAGGTATTAGTTTTCTTATAGTATGTTCTTATGGATATATTCAAGTGCTATTATTGAACTATAGTCATGAATACATTGTACATTATATTGTTTTATCACCCATAACACTAAAATTAAACAAACATAAAATTTTGTTAATTTTGTTAATTTTACATCTCAATACATAAGAATAATTTTAAAAAAATAGAAAATATATTTCATAAGTATTTGTCTTATAAAAATGTCATCCATTAATATGTTTCATAATTATTAAATATAAAAAAACTCATCAATTTTAAATTTAAACATTGAATAATTATTTTTCCCAACATTTAATACTAAAACCTAAAATAAATTTATAAAAGTAATTAGGAATATTATATTTTATGAATCTGGTTTTATTTTATATGACTATAATATTTTATTTTTATTTGGATGAAGGAAAATATTTTTCAATATATATAAATTTAATAACATAAATTGGTTAATTCCACAATCCCTTAATGGAACCCTATCAAAAAATTCTATTATTAATTGAAACTTATGTCATTATATTATAAAATATGATTAGGATTTTTCATTTTATATTTATTATAATTTTTTGTTATAATATTCACAATGACCTGTATGATAGATGAAAAAATAAATTGTGTATGAAAAAAAAGACATGTGATTATACCAAATTATCTATGATTATTTAGAGTAAAATTCTTGTAAAAATAATATATATATGCTCCGAAGAAGATTCGATTTTATGTAAATATAATTTTAATTAATATTTAATGAAAATGGATATAATAAATCTAATTATGATGATAATGGCTTCTGGATTTTATTGAAACTTGTATGGACTATTATTCAGTACCATTTTGATAGAAAACTTCTAGAGAATGTTATCAAAAATATATAAAAGAAATTTCTAATCTAAAATAATTATCATCATTTAATTTGAGAAGAAATTCTATTACTACTTAAAAATAATAAATTATGATGGTATTATAATACATTTGTAAATCAAAAAATGATTGAAATAAAAATGAATCAAAATATTTATCTCATATCAAATCATAGGGTAATGTTTTTGGGGAATCAATTAGAAATTATTTATCTGATTGTAGATTGATTTTTTTTCAATTATGATAGATAGTTTTAATTTCTTGAATGTTATTATTTCATTTCATGTATATTATGTTATAGAGTCGTAATTATAGTGATGACTGGGAATATGTTCATTTAATATGTAATAAATCTACTTTATAATATAAAATTACTAAATAATTTATTGGGTTTTATGAGATATACAATTTAAAATTATAGATAGGAATCCTCAATACTATCCATATTTATGGAATATTTTTTTTAGAACAAAAATGATGTGCCACTTTTGTTATATATTATTATATAAAATGAATATATATTTTGGAATTTTTTATCCTTCTCATGATATATATCTAGAATTGAAAAGTGAATATTAAATGTGAGTTGGGTTTCCCAATAAAAATTAATAACTTGGTGATATAGGGATGGGTTCTGTCCTATAAATTCTTTATAAAATCATATTTAATGGTTTTTCTTCTTCTTATATATATAAAAATTAATTTTTAATAATATTTATGGGATATCTGAATTTTATCCAATATATGAAATTTTTCCTAGATTTTGTGTTGAGTAATGTAATCCTTGACCATAGAAAATAAATTTTATTTTCCAAAAAATATTCTAAAAAATATTTTAAAGGACGAAAAGGTGAAAAAATATTTTTTTGAGATATTTCATACTTATAAATTAAATTTTACACTGTAATAATAAATTGGTAAGAGTATATGTTATTTGGGACACATCAAACACAATATGAAAATTTTAATAAATGTTTTAAAATTCGGGATCCATACAAATAAAAAGTTGTTTTGTATCTATTTAATATGTGAATTTTTAAAAGAGGAAAGGATAGTAATAATGAATTATTAAGAAATTAATTCATTATTGAGGAAAATATTTTTTAAATCAAAGTGTACTTTGATATATTTCTATTAGGAAAAATAAATTATAGGTTTCATGGAATTTCTCATTTAGTTCTTGGTGTCTTATTTATTCAAACCTTCATATTTATTTACGAATTGGTTTATAAAATTTGTGGCCCTATGTTGGATCTATATGGGAGTCTCATGAAACTAAAAATAGTGAAATAAATGTTTTCCCTATATCTTTAGTCTTCCTAAAAATAGGCCTTTTCCACTAAATACCCTTGTGATGTAGAAGATTTTAAGTATCCCTCTATAAAAATAGCATGGTGTTACATAATTGAATAACGATCCATGGAAAGCTATACGAGTGGTAATTTTCAATTTAATATATTGGTATATAGAGGGAATATGTCAATTTTCCATTTAAATAAAATAGAGGGGAAATAATAGGGATTATGGGTTAATTACAAAGTTTACCATATCCACTAAAATCCAATCAGTTCACCTTTCACAGTGTAACAATTTCACCTCCATGTCATGGGGTTATTCTCCAAGGAGACATTTAATGACGTCCAACAACCTTGACGACATGAAATTACCAATAGTGGTGATGTCCATCAGTCGAAACAAAATTAGGTCCACATTATATTGTTTTATTAGAAGAATAATATATTTTTATTGAACATTTAATGTCCATAGGATGCATAAAATATATAGGGGTTGTTCCCCTTCTTCCTGTATGTGGAATAACCACCATGTCTCCCACATTCTGACCAGATATAAAAAAACCCGATGTGGTGTTGGGGCCCTCAGACTCCTGTTACATCAATAGTAAAACCACATCACATTACATTAGTATTTATTTATTTGTAATTTTCATTCCAAATAAATATTTTATTTTTTATTCCATTTAAATTCTACTTTTTTATTCTTATTTTTTATTGATTTTATTTTTACATGATTCTATTTATATTTTTACTTCCTAAAATCCTTAATTTTTATTTTTTCCCATTTTTATCCCATGATATAGATTACCATTGGGGATGATAATATGGAAAGGAATCTAAATTTTCGTCTTTTTAAAATTGAAATTTGGATTTTAACTTTAATTCCTTGATTTTAGTTCTCTTATATGAAATTTAATGACATTGTGAGGTTGATCATTTAATTTTCATTTGTTCATGATTTTTTGACATTATTAACTTAATGTTGTGATTAATTTTGAAAAATAAACATCAAAATTATAGTATGTATTTATTTTTATTATTTTTCATATTAAACATATGTATTTATGTGTTTTTTGTATGTATAAAAATGTGTGTGTGTGTGTTTATGTCATTCATCCTTCCATGGATTATATCATTTTAACAATTACATCTTCAATTTTTTCCTTGTTATTTTATTAAATCTCCACAAGAAACCTTTATCTACCATTGAACATGCCAAAACATTTAGGTTTCAAAAAGGAAATAAGTGATGTAATAGTCAAATTGTACTAAAATAAAATAAATTGAAAAACATAAGACATTAAAAAAAATAATGTTAATGAATTATATTATACTCATTTTTAAAAACTAAATATACCACTTGAAATAATAAATAATTTAAATGTTTTTTTGAATTTAATATTAAATATTTTATTTTCTCTATATTAAATATATTTTTAACATGAGACCTATGGATTTGTATATAATTTTTATGATTAACCATATTTTTGTTTATTGTGTATGAATTAAAGGATGTTATTTTGATTATAATTAAATTTATTTTACATTAGATATATTGTATATAAATTTATTTTATATTCTTTCTATATATATAATATATATTTAATTATCTAAATTTATTACTCATTATCTGTGTGTTACCTTTGGATTATTCAGATATAAATTTATAAATAATTATTTATTAATTATAGTTGTTGTTGTAGAACCAACCATTTGTACTTTATATTACATAAATATTTAAATAATTGAATATTATATAAATATCTTATCATATACTGTTCTCTACTCTGTATAAAAGTAATATAATAATGTCCTAGAGTTTCTTTCACTTTTAAAAATGGTGCATCAAAATTTATTAATTAATAGAACCTTAAAATTTTCAATCGAAATTCATAAACCTTGTTCTATATCAGAATAATAATCTATTATTGGTAAAATAGTACTTTGACTATCAAGTGTGAGTTCTCGTAAGCTGATCTGTCTTCTTCATATAAGGATCCTACATGGTAATCACCAACATATGAGATTATGAGGAAGCACCAACAAGTTGTAATACAACATGGGTATGTTTCATTGGATATATCTATATGTGAGTGTGTGTAATGGTCCTTAGACATTAATATTACTATTAAGTAATTTCATAAATCAAGCACATAGATTTACAAACAAAAATCATGATTCCATATGTTCATGTATGTATGATATTCTCAGTGTATCAAGAATTAAATGTTATTAATATATTATTCAAGGAATAATTTATCCATTCATATTAATAGATGTTAATATATCGGTCAATTGACTGATATAGAGATGTCACATCCAATTACATGGCCATGGTGTAATAATGATTTTATTAAAAATATTCAAAGAAAGACATATCAACCTTATAGAATGGTGACCTTCATGTTCAACCTACTTTATTATATATTGTGTCTAAGAGATTTTGTTATATATAATGTACCCATATGTGGTTACAACATTGTGACATTAATATTTTCCCCATTGGGTTCCCTAACACATTGCTACACAATAATCATGGATTTTAATTCCAATTAGAAAAAATCATTTTGCGCCACACAATATGTTTTTCTATTTATCTCAATTAAATTGTATTATAATTTAAATACTAGAATAAATATTATTCTCATGATTGAGGAAATTTTTCATCCCAATTAACGAATGCGTAAATTACATAAATATTTATTCCTAAGGTAATATCAGTTTTATAAGGATATGTAATATTTATTTAATTATTTAATATTTAATAAATAATTATTCTCTATAATGGTAATAGTGTATCAATTTTATGAAAAAAATAATTAATTTGAGATTTATTCATGTATTTAACAAATAGTGAGAAGGAAAAGTATATCATAATTTATTATGATGATATATATTAATTTTCAAGATGGTTAAATAATATCTATCAAATTTTATATCTATCTCATGAGGTGAAATAATATTATATTATTACCTTAATACCTTAAATATCCTCAAATATTGATTTAATATTTTATAAATGAAAATTGTGCAATTAAAAAATGAAAACCCTATCCAATTGTCTTTTTGAAACAACTTATAAATTATAAGAGAGGCTAATAATTAATCAATAATCATTGTAAAATATGGATTTCAATCAATGGATTTACCTCCCACCTCAAACCACTCAAAATATGAGTGAATTGATGATTTATGAAGTGTGTAGTAATTGTCGTAGCGATCCATATATAGACAACCAAATGGTTGATACACAGTTCTAGTGCTCAAAAATAAATTACATTGATCACATATTAATGGAAAATGTATATATCATTCACAAACCTCACTTATATTATTGTTACATTCCATTAAATTTCCATTCATTCTTTTTGGTGGGGGTTTACCGTTCATTTTTGGAATAAAGGGTGACTTTTCGTGATATTGGCCAAACGGTGAGCCCATTTCTAGATTTAAAAACCAATTTTGTTTCATTTATAACTCATTAATTTTTAAACATTTTTCACCCATTACACTTCAAAAATTTCCTCCCCTAACCTATTAACACCACAATTTTAATTTGGACCCTTTAAGAATTCATAATAATGGTGGCTTTGGGTATTTATTTAAGGAACTAGGCCAACCCGGAATCCAATTTGGAAATTTTTTTAAAAAATAATAATTTAATATCTTATTAAATTTTGGATGATTTTTCAGTGACTCCATGTCTCACTAGATCCCACTAAATCTAGTTGCACCCCCACTCTCTTTCCCCCATTATTGGAGATTGTATGCATCAAGAGTGAGGTAAGAACGTCATAGGGTTTACCATATCATCTTGATTTGAATAGGTAACATAATTCCTTTAAAACGGCTTCAAGTCTTACCTTTTTTCCTCATTTTAGTTCACATATGACCTTTTCAGACTTATTCAAAGCTCACTTGAATTTGTGGCTATTTGAAAAATTTAGATACTAGTGTATTTGTGAAGATTTTTTCAATTCCATATAGTAAGTGGTTCTCCTTCATTCCTCCTCCCATTTTCTTAGGGTTTATTTGTTTTTGATTCAGGATTCATCCAATTCTTCTAAAGTTTTCTTATTTCCATCAATTAGGGATTCTAAACTATGGTTTGATCTTATATTTCAGTGCATTTTAATTTTGTTTTAGGCTTGATCTAAGTCCTTTGCGGTGCGGTGGTGGTGCTGTTGGATTTTCGCACAAAGATTCAAGTGTTTTCATTATTATGGTAGGTGATTCCATGGGTAATAATAGCTAGATGAGTTATATTTTCTATATTTATATTTTTATTACACTTATCATCTATCACATTTTCTTCAAAATCCGGTTTTGGTAACGTTTGTTGAGAAAAAAAAATTATCTAATAATTTTGTGTTAAAATGGGTGTTTTGCATGCCTATTTTATATCATACCAAATGGGGTTATTTTATAACTCATGTGGTGGGTTTATAGAAATTTTTTTGATGATGAATTTTTTTTTGGTGAATATGGGTATTCCCATTATGTTTCAAGTTGGATTTTAAAGGGATTTTGTGTTTAAAGAATTGTTAATTTTTGTAAAGATGTTTTGTATAACTTCTAAAGGTCTTATTGAGTGGTGTATGTGGCGAAAAAAATGTGTAGCTACTGTTTTGAGAGATTATGACAAGAACTGATGTGAGTATGTGATAATTGCTTTTGGTATCATGTTATAATGGATTTATCACAATAGGGGAAGCCCAAGTTCTTTGGACGAAAGATATGTACTAGTACCCTAGTGATCCGGATGGGGTTTGACCCTGTTTAACTAAAAGAATGGATAAAGAAAACACTAAAAAACTATATAGATGATTCATGGGGACTAGTAGGTTATGGGTATGTACCCTACTAGTGGATCGTGCATGACAGTGGATTTTTCTATGGTTACTTGACACTGAGGTACGAGGTACATGTTGGCCAAGACTACCTAGTGCCTAGGGGTGTTCCCAAGATTTTTGATCATTGTGTCTTTTGTATTTATATATTTTATATGGTTTATTTTGAAGTAAAATATTGTACATTACATGTTTTATTAAAATGTGCTCACTCATGTAATTTTTTTTTGAAAACTTCTTACATTTAAAAGTTTCATTCTTTATAAATTATTTCCACCACTTTCTGCTTATCAAAAATGGCTTGATTTTTATCTTGTATTGTTTAATCAATGAAATATCTTGGTGGAATCCTATTTGGATCATTCTCATACCCAAATTACACTCGTTAGGTGTATGTAGACTTTTTCATGTTTGACACAGGTAAAGGGAAGGCTTTGGATGATGGTGATTTTGTGTGTTAGTTCACATCCATGGTGCATTGTTATGGAGACAGCTTGTGGGTGATGACCCCTTTTATTTTATAGTCCTTGGGGATATTTTTCTGTAATTTTTATCTATCTTTGGGCCTCTTGTTGTATGATTGAACCTATGTATTTATTTCTGGATTTGTTTGGAATGAATTTTTAGAATCACCTTATCGATGGTCTTTGATGTTTTGTGTATCCATATTAGGGTAATCATTCTCAAACCAAATTATAGGATACATGGGAACTTATTCCTGTCCATGAGGATAAGGAATTCCCTTCGGGCCTTATCATGGGTCATGTTTGGCACTAGTTTTGATGGGGAAAAGATTTGGTTTGTGACAAAATGGTATCAAATGATGCTAATGTTTTTGGGTTATATTATTATTTTGTGATGAGTGGGTCTAGAAAAGAGATAGGACTTCAGGACTCAGATATTATTCATGAGTATGGTTCTTGGCCTGCACCTCCTTTTCAAACCTCAAGTCACCATGGACATTGGAATTGTTTGTTTGACTTCACTTCCAGCTGAGACATGTGGGATGCAGACTACACGTGGACATCGAGTGGGGGTGGGGTAGTTGTTTCTTTAATCATTGTTATGTATTTGGATAATTTATATTTGATTTAATTACTGAGATTTTCAGAATTTCGGTACTGATTTTTTCTCTTGTGACTGTTTCCTTTTATAGCATCATATCTCCATAGAAATCTCCCATGCACCCACAGGTGTAAGCTGGAAAGAGTTCTCCCTCACCACATGATCATAGGCTAGTAGAGGTAGTGGTACATGATTTCCAATCATTAGGACATGGTTCATATCCTATTACAGCTCCTATTAGTAAAGATGATACTACTAATAGGAAGGACAGGGCCCAGGTGTTCCTGAAAAATAATCCTCATACTTTTTGAGGTAACACATAACCCCAATAAGGGGAGGAATTGATCAAAAATATAAAACACATGTTTGAGTTCTTAGACACACTCTAGGGGCTTAGGGTGAAGTGTTCCAATTTACTATTTGATTTTCCCAGCTGCAAGTTGTTCGAATCAGTAATTCAAACTGTGAAGAACGAGAAAATGTGTTAGGGATATTCCAAGGTCATCTTCAATGAACAATACTACCCTAATGTCTTGGAATATTCTAGTTCCATATAGTTCATTGATCTTGTTCAGGGGGTTCTGCCTGTGTTGTAGTATGCCTACCATTTCACTGACCTGGTTCGGTATGAACTTGAAATTGCCTCTAATGAGAAAGAGGATGCCCATAGGTTTGAGAAAGTCTTATAACCAGAGATATACTCCTTGGTTTTCTTGTATAAGTTGAGGACCTAATGTGGATTAACTACCAGACTGTAAATAAGTTATCAATCAAGAAAAAATATCCTTTCCCCCAAATAGATGACCTGTCTGATCAGTTGAAGGGGTAAATGTTGTTTCCTAAATTGGACTTGCGTTTGGGCTATCATCAACATGGGGTGAAAGTAGAATATATCCCAATGATAGCCTTACGAAGAAGGTACAATCACATCGAGTACTTGGTCATGCCCTTCGGATTGACCAATGCTCCATCAGATTTTACGAAAAACATAAATAGGGTGTTCCATAAGTATCTCAATTATTTTTTCATGGTATTTCTAGATGACATACTAGTTTATTCGGGATCCAAAGAATAATAAGACCATCACATGTGGACCGTTCTGGTCACTTTGTGAGAGCATCCCATTTATTCAAAGTTGTCCACGCGTATTTTCTGGATCAAGGAGGTGAATATTTTGGGGAACGTGATCTTAGGGAAGGGAGTTTCTATGGACCCTAAGAAGATTAGTGCATTAATGTCATGTGAGCATCCGAAGAACATTTTTGAGATCAATAGTTTCCATAGCATTGCTGGTTGTTAAAGGTGGTTTGTTCAGGATTTCTCATGGCCTGATTCATCGATGACCTCACTAACCTGGTAAGGTGTGAAGTTTACATAGGGCCTCAAATATGAGGCATTGTTTGAAGAGATGATGACACTGTTGAATACTGACCCCATTCTGATTTTCCTAGAGGCTAGCAATTGGTATGTGGTGTATTGTGACACTTCATGTATGGTTCTTGGGTGCGTGCTTATGTAAGATGATTTGGTGGTGGCATATGTCTCTCGTAAACTCCGAACACATGAAAATAATTACCCAACCCATGACTTTGAGTAATAATATTTGATGCATGATTTGAAAACTTAGAGTCACTACCTCTTTGGGGAGATGTTCGTGGTATACTATGAACACAAAATCTTTCCCTATATCCTCTCGCAGAAGGACCTCAGCCTAATGTAGCATAGTTGGATCTAATACTTGTAGGGATTCGTTATTGACATTGTCTAAACCATAGGAATGTGTAATGTGGTTGCCGACTCCTTTTGCAGAAGAGTTCTAGTGCAGTCTCTAAGAATGTCCAGTGATGAGTGGACTTTGATAGGGCTCTTTTCTTTGATGTATGTGGAGAACAAGGAGAAACATTTGAGTGCATTCTTGGAGAGAATTCAGTTGACTCTGACTCTCTTGGAGTTGATTTTGTAGGAACATCCTATTGATGATATTTTTAAGCAGTTAAAGTAGTTTCTTCATGGTGGGGATTCACCCTCCGATTAGTCATCGTCTCCCTAGGTCATATTGTGCTTCAAGGTTAGTTCATTAGTGTCATTCTCTCTGCGGAAGGTAGTGATGCAGGATAGCCACTAGTCTCAGTGGATTATCCATCAGGATTCCACCAAGATGTATTTTGATGTTTGTTGGCAGTTTTGGTTTCTTGGAATGAAACAAGAAATCACCAACATCATGTTGAGATGTTGGACATTCCAACAGGTGGAAGAAGGGCATCAAAGGACCTCTAGTTTTCTCAAGGCATTATCTAATACTACCAAGTAGTGTGACAAGGTCTCCATGGACTTAATTTATGGATTAACTCATACACCTTAGGGTAAAAATTCCCTTTGAGTGGTGATTTATCATTCGACCAAATCAGCCCAGTTTATTCTGATCAATATTACAACTAAAGTGGATGAGTTGTACTATTTGTATCTTCAAGAGGTGGTATGGAATTTTTTTGTGCTATCAATATTTTTCTCAGTTAGAGTCCCCTTTTTCACTTATAGTTTTTGGTATGGAATTTAGAAGGCCTTGGGATCTCATATTAATATGAGAACAACATACCAACCTCAAACGGATGGTCAGACATAGCAGGCGATTCAGATTTTGGAGGACATGTATTGTGCATGCGTTCTAGACTTTGGAGGTTCTTGGGATATCCATTTGGGATTTTTTGAGTTTTCTTATAATAACAGTTACCAATACTTTATTTGAATGACTCCTTTTGAGGTTCAATATGATCATCCTTGACTGTCCCCCCTGTGTTGCGCTAAGGTAGGTGAGACCTCACTGTTGGGGCTGATTCTGGTGCAAGAGATGTCTGATAAGCTCATATATATCAGGAATAACTTATTTATAGCTCAAAATTTCCATAAATCATATGCTTACTGTATTCATCATTACCTATAGTGTTTTTTGGGTGAAAGGGTATTCTTGAATGTGGCCCCTCGTTTGGGTCATTGTCGATTGGGAAAGCAGGAGAAACTGACATCGTGATATGTCAGAATTTTTGAGACCACCGAGCATATTGGGAAGTTTTAATATAGCTTGCCCTTACCTTTCTTATTGAAATCCATTCATGATATATTCCTTGTCTCCCAGTTGAAGAAATACAACCCGGATCCATCCCATTTACAGAATTGGGAGGAGTTAGATATAGATCCTGATTTATTTATTATTGAACGGCATATGTGAATAGTTGAATTCTGAGAATAGATGCTTTGGGGAATGTATATTCCACTAGTATGGGTTGTTTGGAATCATGGGAATGATACACATGATACTTTGGAGTGGTTTTTGTGGGTTTAGGAGTACCCATAATTGTTTTCTGATCAAGATTCTGGTTGATTTTCTGGTGTAGAATGTTTCTCATGGCAGGAAAAGTTGTCACATCCATGACTTATTTTAAAGTTAAATTCAATTTTATTTTCATTATTTATTTTTGGTGGGGGTTTCCCATGCATTTTTATAGGAAAGGGAGAGTTTTCAGGATTTGGGCCAAACAGTGTGCCCTTTTCCAGATTTGAAAACCAATTTTGTTTCTTCTATAACTCATTCATTTTAAATAATTTTACACCCATTTCATTTCCAAAATAGAATACCCTAAACTATTAACACCACCATTTTAATTTTTACACTTTATGAACCCATAATAATGGTGTATTTGGGTTTTTATTTAAGGAATTGGGCCATCCTTGATGTCGATTTCTAGTTTTTTTTTAATATGATTATTTAATATCATACTCAATTTTATGATTTTTAGTTATTTGGAGTCTCACTTGAGCCCACTGAACCCAGACGCACCCCCATTCTCCCCCCCCCCTCCTTGGAGCTCTTATTCTTCATGAATTAGGGCAGAACTTCATAGGGTTTCTAAAATCATCCATATTTGAAGCGGTAACTTCATTCCTTCGCAACTACATTGATTTTTACTCCTTTTCGCCCATTTCAATTCTCACATGACCTCCTCATACTTATTCGAACCACAATTTCAATTTTTGACTATTTTTATGTTCATCTACTAGTGTATTTGAAGCGATTTATTTGAAATTATTCAAGTAAGTGGGTCTCCATCATTCTTCCACCAATTTACTTAGGGGTTTTTTCCTTTTCCATAGGGTTTCTTACAATTATAATTTATTTTGATAATATTTATCAAGTGATGACTCGATCCCAAGGTTTTTATATTATATTAAATGGCCTTAAATTTTGGTTTTAGGCTTGATCTATGACCCTGGAAGTGCAGCGGTGGTGCGGTTGGATTTTCTCATAATGATTATAGGTTTTACATTATTTTGGTAGGTGATTCAATGAGTAATAAATTCGTGATGAGTTATCTTTTCAGAATTTCAATTTTTAGTACACATATCATCTATCATCCTTGCTACAAAATCTGGTTTTGGTGTCCTTTAATGAGAAAGGGATTTTTAGCTACCAATTTTCTTGTTTAATTGTGTGTTTTACATGCATATTTTATGTCATTCCTAATGGGGTTATTTTATAAATAATTTTATGGGGTTATAGAAAATTTTTAGGTGCTTAAAATTGTGTTTTGGTGAATATGGGTATTCCCATGGTGTTCAATGTGGTATTTTAAAGGTATTTTTCTTGTAAATTATTGTTAAATTTTGTGAAGTTGTTTTATTGAAATTAAAATGGTTTTATTGACTGGTGTAAGTCGTGAAAAACATGTGTAGCTACTGTTTTGAGTGACTATTATCCAATATGATGTGTTTATGTGATAATGGATTTCGGTATCATGAGATAATGGATTGAGAAGAAAGCGGGAAGCCCAGGTAACAAGGAAGACATATATGTATGAGTACGCTTGTTATCTAGACGGGTTTTGTCCCTATTTCACTGAGAAAAATGTATAATGACAACACTAAAAAATATATTTATGATGATTAGGGACCACTAGGTTATGGGAATGTTACCAAATAGTTTCTTGTTTCTGAGAATAGAATTTTCTACGGTTACTTTACACCAAGGTATGAGGTACGTGGGGACCGAGACTTCCAAGTGTCTAGGGGTGTTCCCGAGATATTTTCTTATTGAATCTTATGTATTTATATTTTTTATATGGTGTTTTTTTTGGGAAAATACATTTTCTTACATGTTTTATTGAACTGTTCTCACTCATAATGAATTCACTTTGAAAACTATTTACATCTAAATGTTTCATTATTTTGAAATTATTTCCACCACTTTCTATATATCAAAACTGGAATGTTTGTTATCTTTTATTGATTAATCTATGTAATATATTGGTAGTATCTTATTAGTATTAGGATCAAACCATAAATACACCCTTTGGGATTAAGTATACTTGTTCATGTTTGACATAGGTAAATGAAAGGCTTTGGGTGATGGCAGTTCGGGGTGTTAGTTCACTTCCATGGTGCAACGTTTAGGAGACGACTTGTGGGTGATGACCCCATATCATGTGGAGTCACTGGGGATGTTTTGATGCTTTTTTATATGTATTTAGACATCTTTTAAAATCTTTTATCACATATATTCAGTTCTGGATTTTGATTAAGTCTTGTTTGACAGGAATTTTTAGAATCAGTTTATCAATTGTCATTGGTGTTTTATGTATCCATATTCAGGTAAATCATTCCAAAAAAAAGAATATATGATACCTATGCACTTGTTCTAGTATGTGGGAATAGGGAACTCCCTTCTGTCATTTTCCTGGGTCGGGTTTGGCATCGGTTTTGATGGAACCATATTTGGTTCTTGACAAGATCCCTACTAGTGGGACATTACACTAGGATCATATAATTGAAATGATGGAAATTTGATATGGGTTAATAGATTATCAACAAAATCTTGTAAGATATATTTTATTTAAATGTAATTATTCATTTGATTATATTTAGAATAATTATAAATTTAACATGTTAACATATTCTCTTGGTTATGATGACATTATTTTCTTTATTTGATAGAAAAATTTCATTGGTTATGATATTTGTGTCTTTTAACATATTAAAATTATATATAAAATATAAAAAATACATTATCATTATTTATCCAAAATAAACATTTACTATTTCTAGAAAAAAGAAATGGAATTAGAGTCTTCATGTTTAAATGATTATTAATTTACAAGATTTTTTATCGATTATGTGAAATATTAGTTAGTGTTTTAAATTATATATGTTTTTTTATTTAATATATTGATTAATTAATATACTTGAAACATTTTAATAATTTCATTCATGATTTATATTTTATTATGTACCCAGATTAAATTAGCAATGATAAGAGATTCCATCAAGAGATGTTAAAGATTGTAACTAATTGATGCATTTAAATGGCATGTAGCTAGAGTACATGCCATGTACCCATGTTCATGGTACATGGATGTGTCAAATGATACTAGATAAACCAAGAATTTATTACATACCATGCTTTTATTATACACCATTTATAGAAGAGTCCAAACAAGAACATGGTTTTCCAGATTACTTGGTGTGTAGCATCTCTACATGTCATGTAGTCTACATTGTTTTGAGGTGAAATAAACACTAACCATACTGTGTAGTAAATTGTTTATATTTTGTGATATTGACAACATGGAACATTAATAACCTACATAGTGTGTATCAGTGAATACACATAATGAAAATAATTAATCTATAAATATGATCTACTTGATTTTTCATTTTTTGTATTACACAGGATAATTGCATGTAGATCATCAAAATTTTAGCTAGTTTTTACATGGGATGTAATATATTTTATATACATTCTTGAGGCCCTTAGAGATTATCTGAGACACACGATAATCATAACACTAGGAAAGTTTCTTGTTAATACACACAATGTAATCTAACTTTCATATATACCTAATCCCTCTATGTATACCCCATATACAGGGAAATCAAGTAATATGATGTATATCTCTCAAGTACACAATGTGTAGCATCATAATAAGGGAAATAATTAAATTATATTAAAATAAATATCTATAGAATTAAATCATGATTAAAGTATATAAAATAAAATGGTTTCATTATTTAATACATGTTTTTTAATTTTTACTAAATTCTCAGTCAATATATTTAAATTTTTGGTAATTAATTGTCATGTCAGTTTTTCATAGAATTATTAACTTATGGGTATCTCCATGATAAATAAGATAACAATTAAAGATAAAAATAATTAATAATTTAACTAATTAATTATTTAAATAACAATTATCATAATAAAAATGAAAAAAGTGATTTTCATCTAGTCTACTCGTTCATATTCCATTCAACTGTTTGATAGTCCATTGGCTTTTACCAGGACATTGTATTTGTGGGATTTAATTTAATTTAATTTTAATTCATGGATTTCATTTATTTTTTAATAAATTTTAAAAGATGTATTTTTTTCCATTCGTCCTTCTATTTTTATGTCAGAACTATGTATCCATGTTTTTTATTAAATTCTCCATAACAAATCCTTTGGTTCCAGTCACATGTGTGTGATTTGTAAACATTTGTAAAAAATATAATCTAAAAGAATAAAGAAATCCATTCAATACAAAACTATGGTCAAATCAACATGGGTGATACATATTAGGATATGTAGAATATTGCAACTCATTCCATGACTGCAAAAAGGATTTTAATCCTTGGTTCATAAGTTGATTTTCTCTTTTCTCAATAAATAAACTATCTAATAAACTCATCGTTAGATCATTTATTTATTTTTATATTTCTATCTTTTTTATGATTTATTTTGTCAATTCAAGACCATGAATACATAAATAATTTATGTAATATGAAATTATGGGTTTTAATTAAATTGAATATATAAATTGTTTTTCTTTGAACATGGTTAAAAACATATGTAAAATTGAATTATATTATCAATACATGTTATGGATAAAATATGAAAAAAATATACACATAATAAATTACAATCGCCCATATTAATATTAACTCATAATATACCTCCCATTAATAGATATTGAATGAAAACTATTTTAATTAGTGTTAAGAAAACCAATATTGGGGCACTAAAGTTTTTCATAGTGTTATTTATATGGTTTTGGGCTGACATAACCAATCTATATAAATATGAGTAAAACATTATAGAATTTATATAACATGGATGAAACTATTGAGGAAATCCAATTTTGTATTTCAAGATTTGGGAGACCACTCAACATTTTAATGTTCTTAAAACTCATAGTTTTCAATTGCCTACTATCCTAAATAACATTGAGTAATTGATATATCCCACTCTTTGGATATGGTAACGGTAATATGGATCATTTCCAATAGAATAAAAAATAAAATAGAAATTATGATTCAAATGGCGAGGGTTGTTGGGACATCATAATGTAGAGGGGAATTAAGAAAATTATATTTATTATTTCTTGTATAAATTACAATCATGTTTATGTCTAATAATACACTATATTATAATTGTATAAAAATGAAAATTTCATCAAAAAAACTATCCATGAAATCAAATTTGGAGATTGAATATATCCTTATTTGAAATATTATTTTGGAGTAGTTTAGATGCTAATGGATGGTATTGCACCAGGAATAGGAACCATACATTCAAGAGTTTACAATGTCTTATCCAACTACAATGGAGGTGAGGGATTAGGATTTATCAATTGTTAATAAACAATCGAGTGACATACGCATTGTTCAATGTGTAGTACATTCATGCATGACCAATGAAATACTGAAGTCACATAAAAATATGGATTCTTATAGAATGATCGAGCATCATTGTGATCTATATCAGGGAGAGATACGAGGCAATGATTTGAAATATCTAACATACTTTTTCATATCAATTAACGGGAAGGTGTATCAGCTTGAACATAGTTAGTAAAATTCATTGGATACTTTGAGAAACATTAGAACCTAGTGTTTTTGTTTCCAAATTAAATATGCACCAATATCATTATTTGATTAAATACTCTGATATTATTCATCATGATTATTAATTTAATTATAATAATAATATAGAAGTTTATTCCATACCATCTCTAACTTCATAAAAAATTATAAAGAGATGAAGTGTGAAAGGCCATCTATCCTTATGCTGAACAAAATTAATGGCAAGGCAAAGTATTCTAAATATAATCCTTCCTAGAAACACCCTCCCATGATGCGAATGAACAAGGGACTATAATGTGAATATAAATTATTTTATTTTTCATGTGGATATAAGGATCACTAGAAGGAAAATTTCACACCTGGAAAGATGAAAGCGGGAGAAACAAGTGTATTTATTATCCAGTACAATTTTTTCTTTCCAAAATTTCATTATTAGATAAAACATGTGGTTATTGAATGTATTAAAACACATAAACATATTAGATTCTATATGATTTCATGAGGATATTTATAACTCTGAAACACCAATATATCCAAGCATGTTATCTCGACTATTATGGACTACCACCTCATGTTTCTAATGTGAATGATCTTCATTTTAAATGATTCTAATTATGTTCAATATACAAAAAACATTATTTCTATGTACCAACATGATAATGATGTATTGATTTTCAAATTAGGGAATAAATATCTCTTCTTTTATATTGATATCATATTTTATTCTATGGAACATTTAAATAATAGTCTTTATATGTGGGATTATAGGAACAATGATCCAAAAATACGTATGGAAATTACACCCCATTCCCAATACTAACCCAAACTATTACATCACTGGGAAGGTCTTATAAATTATAATAGTTTGACCGAATTATAGCATGATGGATTTTTGGATTCATTTGAACTAAACCCTCCTAGTGCATTTCACTGGTGATTACAAGAAAAAATAACTAATTATTCTATTTGATAAAAAGGTTAGAGGGACAAGGATTTTATTTAATTGGCTCACACTAATGTGTGTGGCTCATTTATAGTTCGAGAAATGTGTGGGAAGTAATACATAATATCCTTTACTAATGATTTTAGTATATACTATTATGTTCACATAATGAGGTATAAGTCAAAATACTCTGGGAGACCAGAGTAATATATGAATTAATTTGATAAATATATTAGTATGAAGATTAATAATCATTTCATATTCTATGTTGTAAAATATCATAATCATATATTCATTTTTTATTTAAAGGAGTTTTCTATTATATCCCAACTAACTACTATTATATACTACAATGTACAGATGTAAGTGAAATGAGGAATCACGCCGTGTGTGACATGGTGTGATAAACGATGAGTCATATGAGTCATCCATTATTCCTATGGGGATACATGTAGAAAACATGGGTATACACACTATGAATTGTTGGAAATAAATTTTCAAATGGCATTGTATATAAAATGTTGATTAAGGACAATACATTATTACCTTACATACATATATAGAGATGGAAATTTTTTAAGGGATCATTAGGTAAAAAAATACCCCCTGGCGAAAAAATGGTACCTTTATAGGAAACCAAAAGGAAATTAGGGGAAATTACATAAAAACCACCAAAATTGGAATTAAGAAATGAAAAAAATTATTCCATAAGAGGGAGAACATTTCAGAAAGAGATAGTGGAAGTTAAATTTTCTTGGATGAAGTCTCAGAAGATTTTACATAAGAGTGGGAAGATGTAAAAATTACCAAAATCCCCATTGAATAATTTTTTACAAAAACACAAGTATAATATTAGAGTATAAATGAGTTTTAAAAATTAGAACAATATGACTTTCTAGTCACTATGGATGGTGTCTTGATATTAGTTGACAATAATGATCCTAAAACTACAAAATATTAGAAGGGTTAATAGATATTTTTAAGTGGTAAGAATTTATGAATTCTAAAATGGATTCCATATAATAAAAAATATTGATTTTTGTAGGTCCTATAATGGTGGTAAATATCATTGGTTATAAATGGGTATTTATTATGAAAATAGACGTGGATGTACAATTCATTACATAAAAGGCATGAATGGTTTTAAAATGTTTCAAATAGTGTCTTGTAATATACTATGATGATTACTTTTCACTAGTTCAAATATTGAAATCCATAAAATTTATACATTCCATAATATCCATGCATGACTATGAGATTTAGAAAAAGGATTACAAAACATGATTACTAAATTGGAACCATCATGGAGAAGTCTACATGATATATACATATGTTTTTGTAACTCTAATGGATTCCAACAATTAAATATTCCTCTATGGTTGGGTTAGTCATTGATTTAATATTATTTAATATGCTACATGTCTCCAAAGTGTGGTTGGAATATATCAAGCTGACTCAATTTATTTCTAGTGGATTGTATTCAGGAATATCTAGAAGTATCAGATTTGAACTGATGATATGTTCCTGATCTACAGAGTAATGAGGAATTAATCATTGGAGGATATGAAAAAACTTATTTTGAAATAGTTAAAGCCAATTTTAAATGGTTGTGAGGATATAATTTTATTTTTAATGATTGATTGGGCTATAAAATATTAAATAATGGCATGATCATTTATTCTACATTATAGTGTATGTTTATTGTATCTTTTGAGGTATCCAATGAATTGTTTTTTATAAACAACATCTTTTATTATCATGATGTGGTACTTAGAAATAAAGATAACATTACACTCTATTATTATAATACAACTAATGTTTTCATTACAAAGGATCAAATGTCACATAATTGGATGAAGGAAATACTTCATATATATCATCTCTTGATAATTTTTACAATGAGGTGAGTTATGAATGTGATGAATATATATAGAAGACCACATGGTGGACCTCATTACTAAATAATTAACATAGTTTAAATATGATCTTCCAATTAGATATAGCTGATTTAAATTTATTGGTTTTTGACCCTGGCCATAGAAATGACTTCTATATTTGGTCTTCTATAACTAACTAATTTTAATTCAGATTATGTGTATACTCTAGGAAGTCCTTATTAATTAAAAATCATATTCAATACAATTTATTTTTTTGTAAGATTTTAATTTGATAATGTCTTCTAGTATCTTTCACATCTTAAAAGAGAATAAAATATCACTACCATTATTACAACACTAAAATTACATGGTCAGTTTTCAATGAGTATAATATCCATGGAAGATAATCTGGTGGACCCCATGACAAAAGACTTAACATATATGAAATATAATCTTTATTCAAGGTATAACAGACTAAAATTCATTTGTTTTCTACCTTATTCCTAGTGAGAGTCATTTGGAGGTTCTATTCTAGAACTAACTATTTTTACTACACATTAGATGCATACTCTATGAAGTGATTTTTCGTTAAAAAATATATAGTTCTTAATTTTTTATGAATGTAATGTAATAATTTTATATTATATCTATCACATCTTAGAAAAAAGATATAAATTTTCCTCCTATTATGAGAACCAATAAATTTCATGGATATATTCATAAACCAAGAACTATGTCTTGATAGGATTATATGATGGGGAAAATAATATATTGACTATCAATTGTGAGTACTCGTAAGAACATGAGACTTCTTCTTATGAATTTTCCACTTCGGATTCTCCATTATTTCATATAATGAGAATCAACTGCCTAAAAAGGTATTCATATTTTTGTGTTATGAGATATTCTTTTCTACGACTATGACTAAGGGTCCATAGACATTATGATAATTATTAATGTTTGTCGTGACTCACAAAATCATACTTACTAACTAAAATAATAATGATTTATGTTTAATAAGAGTATGGTATATTGGGTTTGTCATAAGTTATATGATATTAATCATTACACCAAGGGAGAATTTAGTCCCAAATTATTAATGGAGTTTGATATATATTCCTTTTGATTGATATATAAATGTCACATTTAATTCTTTTCCCATGGTGTATTGATGAGTTTATTTAATATAGTCAAATTAATATTTATCAACCACATAGTTTGATTAAAAGGATGTACTACTTTTTGACGCGATATTATGATAAAGGGATCATATTACACAACTATTTCGTGCAAGTTGTTTACAATGTTGAGATATTGATTATTTTTCTATTTGGTGACATAACTCTTTTCTAGTCAATAATGTTAGACACTGGGAAAGCCTACATAATCCCAATGATAATAAAGCTTATCCAGTCACAAACTATGTGTTTTCATGGATATTAATTAAATTATATTTGAATTTAATTATTTGAATAAATATTATTCTCATATTTGATATATAATCTTAATCCTTATAATTAATGGAATAAATTTAATTAAACTTTAATTACAAGGTAATTTTTATATTACAAAGAAATCTGTTATTTATTTATTTATTTATTGAATATTTAATAAATATTTATTCCACATATTGTGAATAGAATATTTTTTAATAAATAAATATTTAATTAAATATATATATATTTTATTTTATTAATACAGAGGGGGATGAGTAGGCGAACTTCATGTCCTGTAATGAATATAAATTTGAAATATGATAGAAAAATATTTATCAAATTCCCCAATTAAGGAACATTATTGAATAAAATAATATTATTATTTTAATACATAACATGGGTCATACATGGATTTTTTATTTTATTATGGGATATTTTTCAGGTAATAAAAATACAAACATTAACCATAGGTCTATAAATAGTCAACTTATAATTACTAATATATGTTTATTGTGAAACATTATTCATTATTCTCAATTGATTACTCTCTATATATTCACCTCCATCCTATATCTGCTCTATAGTAATAGCGTAATAACGATTATTCAATCCCAATGTAATCATTATTGTGATCAAAATGAACTCTTTAAGATGATTGCCTCACTATTCTAGCACACAAAAATCCGATGAAATTTTTCAATGATCAATGAAGCATGGTGGATCATCACTAAAGGGATTATACCCTAGGATCCCATAAACATAATGATATTAAGTTGAAGAGGTTTTTAGATGAAAAAAACAAAAAAGAAGAATGATCCTAATACATGTTATTATGTTATTGAATAATATTAAAATTAATCATGAATTTAATGTAGAATTATCTACTATTGGTTGCTTTAACCATCTAGTTTATATTTTATAAGAAAAAATTAATTGGTTTGGAATTTCGTGTTTGGTACATTATGTTATTCATCCAAAAAATCATAAAAACCATTAAATTTATTCTACAAAATGTTGGTTCTACTATGTCTAAAACCAATATTAGTATGGAATCATCATCATTAAATCATGTGATCTCCACATAAACTATCATTGAGACCCATTTTCAAAAAAAAATCAAATTTGATTGCAAAAAACCACTTATTCATGGACTATGTTTGTTTGATATAATATATATTAGAAAATGGGATAGAAGAAGGAAAATAAAATAATGGATAAAAATATAAACAAAAATATGGTGTTTTATTATAAAATTATATGTGATAAAAATTACTATATTATTTCAATTTAATAAAATTTGAATTTTTTAGACATTTATTCCCACATACACATTCCCCCACTATTATAGAAAACTACAGTTTCTATGATGACCCATATTTCCAACAAAACTTCTTTGATAATGAGAGTAGTAAATTTTTTTCATTTATGGTTTACCATAATTGAAGCAATTAAATGTGTCCTTAAAGATAACATAATAAATTATTAAACCAAATGGACCGAACATTTATTTTTAAAAAATATATAATGAAAATAAAATAAAAATATATATTTATAATTGAGAAAGGACAATAAATTGACACATCACTTCTCAATTGAACACTAACATGAAGGGTTTATATAGAACATTGATAAGACTAATGTGTGTAAAGGATATAGTGAAATACATAATTATACTCGATTATTGTAAAGTAAAGATCAAGCTCGATTTACCCAATCTATACATAAAATTGATTTTGATAATTAAAATAATGTATTCACCTAGTTTTTAAGATTAATTGATGAGTTAAAATTTTAATTTATAAATTATTAATATTATATATTTTTTATTTTATAAATAATTATGCAATTTTTTTCATTTAAATAGTTTTTTTATATGAATCATATTATTTTTTCAATAATAAAGAGTAATTTAGTGAGGTCATGTAGTGAAACTAGGATGTCAAATTCATGTAAATATAAAAAACACTACTGAATGCAGTTCAAGAAGAGTATTGAGTACAATTAATTTCATTGATTTTGAGATCTAATAAAAAAATATCTACTACAGTTGATTTTGAATAAAATATGTGAATTTCATGTGCATTGCTCGGTGATTAAGTATCGATGAAATTGTCATTTCATTATTTCTTCAAAATTTTCTTAACATTTTATTTATATTTTCACTTTCATTAATTCTCCAAAAGCTCATAATTATCCCATTGTATATTAATCAATGTTATATGATAACTGTTTAACCTCAAAAAAAATCTATTATAATTTTAGCCAATTCATTTATAAAATTTTATTTTTAATAATTGAAATATAAACATCTTTCAAACTTAATTAATTAATGATATATTAGTAACAAAGAAAAATACTTCATAAAATTTTGAAAATACCAACACAAATTTAATGCCCTTACCCTAGTTATCCAGATTCGGTGCATTATTATATAACATTTTCAAGATCACAAGATAACATGTTCATAAAGACTGGTTAGTTTAGTACCATTGGAAGTACTAGATACACACATAAGTTTTACATTACATTATGAAAAAAAAGGAATCATAATGTCTCCTTTGAAAAAACTCATATCCCTTAGACTATCCCTTCAGGTCAATTATAATATACTTCTTTCCATCCTATGAAAAATAAAATATAAGAAAGAGGTGAGCTCAAATTCTCAACAAAGATAAAAATATAGTGGAAACTATTATAAATAAGAATTAACATTTAATCCAATGTACAGGACTAAACCACAAGACATTTAATCATAAAATTCAACATAATATGGAAAAGATAAATCAAATAAATCTATTTTTTAATTCACATGGATATTTTACTAGTCTAATAATAATATGTAATATCAATACCTAATTTCTTAATGATGGAATTCCTAATGCTGGACATCATAACCACATAGTTAAGGCCTCGTGCATGTACTAAATATAAAAAAAATTATCAAAGCCTTATTCCAAGACATTGGTATATCTTATAAGACAAACTGATGCATCTAGGGGATGTAGCGGGCCCCACACGTCACCTACTACATCCAATGTATTCCTCCTATGAAAAGGTTGAAACATAACTTAAACATTCGTATTAAAACTAGCATTCAAAATGTTAATAATTGAACCACACACCATGAATGGTATAAAAATTGAACATTTATAGTCAAACATATCAAAAAACCTTCATTACAATATGGAATATTGTATCATAATGAATCAACTACAAACAAGCATAAAATTCAACAAAGGATGTTGACATAGATGAAATCAATCCCAAAACTATTTGAGTGAAATATCTCTTTATACTTTGAAATACATTAAAATTAAAGAAAAAAAAAATATTTTGAAAATATTCTTATAATTTTGTAATGGATGCTTCAAAGGTTTTATAATGGCAGAAAATAGACGCACCAATCATATATGTTAAAAAAGAGTCCTTCTTTAATTTGTCGAAAAGGTAATAAAAGACCTCATTTGAAAAATTACAGAAATATTCATTTCAAAACATTTAATAAAAAGTCATAGAAGGTTAAAGATGAATATAACCCATAGTATAGGAAATAGTATGAATGGTTTTAAATAAATTTCTAAGAAACATGGATGTAGATTCTAAAGAAGTCCTAGTAGATACTTATGTACAAACAACCTCGGATAATAAAGAGATTGTAAAATTAACCCTTGCATTGTACTTTTCTTTAGTCAAGGGTATGTTATCCTCCTGTATAATGGTTAAATTATTTATATTAAATTATTAAATAACCACATACATAAATATGGTTTCATATATGATCCTATAATATTTCATTGTTAATAATATTACAATATTATCATTATTTCAGGTGTAAACTGATTCATCTGCATTTATATGTTTTGTTATGTACGTCATGTTTGTTAGTGATAGGATGTATTTTATTCATATCCCTATTGATATTAAGTTCATAAACATTGTGTTTAATAATCAAATGAAAATTATTCTTGAATGGTTACGATGGTGAATGAAATTTCATCGCATCGTTGGTACGGTAATCCGTACGTACACATAAGTGACAATATCATTCCATTAATGGTGAAATCCTTTGTAATTGGAAGGTATATTATATTTATTGAATTATTAAAATTTTATATTAATTATTTACATAAATTATACTCATTATTATACCCATCCAAATAATGAATTGTTGAATAACAAACTACACAACGACGTGGTGATGGAAAGTCGTATGTACGCACGTACATTGACTTTGTTATTCATAGGATGGGTAGAAAAATGAATAAGGTTTTACCATAATTATAATAACTTCTCAGTATGTATAATTTAATAGATTTATAATTTTATTTTGCAAACAACAAAGAATGATGTAGTGGAAGAAGAAAATAACTTTGAATGCAGAGGTAAAATAATTACCTCCTCTTCGGGTGCTTCCTTTTGATTTGAACAAAAATGATCCTTAGGTTGGTTTTATAATAAATTTAAGGACTATAAGTTAATGTGAGGTTATTTGGTATGTGATTTGAGCATGGGTTGGTCGATCAAAATGGATTTTCAAGTGTGAATTTCAGAGAAGGTGCAGTACCCTTTTACAAGAGAGGTGATGGGTACTTTAGGAAGAGTTTGAAATATTAATTTATTATAAAATATTTTTCATTTTCAAATAGATCAACATGGATTTATATGGAGGATATGGTGGGAATGGGTCTAAATATTCTCAACCAATAGGTATTAGACAATTTTCAATCACCATATTATCCTTATCTTTAATATTTAACTTTGAGTTAAATAGTTTAACATTTACCATGTTTTCTTGTTTTTTTATATTACATCATTAATAAACTTACAATAAATTTCCAAGGAAACTTAAAGTGGTTAATTAATGACATATATAACCTTATTCAAGTTCTTTGGCTGAATATTATATTTTTAGTAAAATCATATCATTTAATTAAATATTATTTTGTTTAAAAACTCAATTATGTCAATTTTGACATTATTTAGTATTTTGTTTTTGTGAAAGTTCTAAAAACATGATTACATAAAAAATAATAATACAATTCATGAACCCTATCATTCCATATTCACCTAGAAAAATCATGGATGGCATAAAATGACTCAATTTACTTTTATTTTATGATTTATAACATCAAGTATTTTAATCATTCATTAATAAAGTAATTACTGCATCATCATTATGTCCTAAATAAAATTAATTATATAATGTATAAAAATTATATATAAAATACCATGATGTAGGAAATATTTTTATCTTTCTAATTAGAATTTATAGTCTAATTTTTCTTATGTATAACTATATATTAAAAATGGTTTAGTTATTAAAATTAGAATTTAACACGTTTAAAACATCTTTAAATAAAATATAATAAATGAGGTAATCTATCCCAAATGAATAAAAAAAGATCATAATTTTATCCCAAGGTTGATTTTCGTTAAAAAAACTTATCCTATAGAATTAAGACATTTGTTGGTATAATTATAATACCATTTTAACTTTTAATTACCCAATTTACATGTAACTGTGGTAGATATAATTCAAAAGTTACTATTCACCAAAAAGTATTTTCATCATATAGAACCACATTTTTCTTATTTATGATAACAGTATCTATCGATTTTTTGAAATTCCATTCACAGAAGTAGTATAATTATATTTTATGCAAATTTTTAAATGTGCCTAGAAGGTTGGTAATAGAAGTTAAAATGTTAAATAATGATTTATATAACTAATATTATAATAAATTGATGCAAATAATTAAAATATATTAATATAGGTATTATGTAATTATTTTTACTGTAAAATAAATTTAAATTTAAAATTAATTATTTATATTAAAAATCGGTTTTAAATAATAACGCAATGTTTTTCACAATTCATAAAAAAATTAATGTTTTCAGAAAAATACAAAATATTCACCCTAAGCTAGTTTTGATATTCCATATCCCAAAATGAATTCCATTTTGAAAAATAAAATTTAAAATATTTCAAAAAGTTTTTATTTTTATTGATATCATATTTTTAAATGGAATGTTTTATTGATTGTGGAGTGGTAGAACTTGAAGTTTCATACAATGAAAGCTATTGTATTATTCAAAGAGAAACGTATCGTGGAAGCTTTATTTGTTACATTTTTTCCTGTTTCAAATAATTTAATCCTTGAAATTTCAAGAATACTACTGAATAAATAGATTTGGGCGGTTTTTCATCATAAGTTCCTCATGCTCCCACATTGCCTCTTTCATTTTATGGCTTCTCTGATGAAAATTTACCAAAACAGTCATCCAATTTCACAACATTTGTTCTTTGGTATCATGAATCCAAATAGGGTTTTCATAATAATATATATCTGGTTCCAATAATATTTCTTCATAGGTGAGTACATGTGTTGGTTCATATATGTATTTTCTTAATAGTGATACATGGAACACATCATTATCTTTGGAGAGACTTGGTGGCACTGCCAAACAGTAAGCTACTACTAAAATTTATTCTAGAATTTTTAAAGGTCCGATGTAACTGGGACTCAAATTACCCTTCTTAATGAATCGTATAACACACTTCCATGGAGATACATTAAAGAAAACATGATCTCATAACTGAAATTAGAAATCATTCCTTCGGTTTTTAGCATATTTCTTTTGCCTGCATTGAGATTCTTTGATATGGGTTTGGACAATATTCACCCTTTCCATTGTTTCCTCAATAAGTTCTGGGCCTATGAGTTTTCTTTCACTAACATCATCCAACAAGTTGGTGTGCGACATCTCTTTCTATATAATGCATAATATTGTGCCATCTGAATACTTGAATGGAAACTATTGTTATAGGAAAATTATACTAGAGGTAAATATTAATCCCACATACCATGAATGTCAAGTGAGAAAGATATCAACATGATTACCAAGGTTTGAATAGTCTATTCTGATTGTCCACCAGTTTTAGGGAGGTAGGTAGTGCTCAAACAATGTTAAGTATCTCGGGATTTTTGGAGACTTTTTTCAGAATCATGATATAAAACTGGGATCATGGTTACAAACAATCGATATAGGTACAACATTAAGTATTAAAACATTATTAATATATAGTCTTTCTAAATGTTCAAGTGATAAATCTTCTCTTTTATAATGAAAATGTTTTTACTTGGTAAGATGATCGACAATGACCCATACTGCATCCTTCCTTCAAGGAGTCTTTGGTATACCCATGACAAAGTCCATCATAATATATTCCCATTCACACTATGGTATGGGAAGAGTTTCCATGTCTCCCTCTAGGATTTTGTCATTCCATCATTCACCTATTGACAAACCATACATCTTGACACAAAATCAACAATCTCCCTCTTCATGTTGTCCCACCAATTTTTTTTTCAAATGTCAATACATCTTAGTGATTCCAGAGTGTATAGAGAAATTAGAGCTATGAGAATCATCCAACAATTCCCTTTTTAGATCAGGTATGTCAGGAACACAAATCCTTTTCCCAAATATCAAAATTTCATCTTCATATATGATTTCCATCAATCTTCGATCATTTATATCTTTAATTTTATTTTGAAACACCACTTCCTGAGTCTGATATCTTTTTATCCTTTCTAATAAATATTTTTTGTAATCCTTTTGAAAAAGTATTGATGTTTCACCATCCATGATTGTTTCTATATCCATATTTACTAGATACATTAACATAGGATCCCTTTCAACTCTCATCTTGCTCAGAACTCCATGATCCTTTCTGCTCAAAGTAGATTCTACCTTATTTTCCATCCCTTGGTGGTAGTGTATTGTGTAATAATAATCCTTGAGTATTTGAATACATCACCATTGAATCATATTCAGTTCTTTCTATGAGAAATTATACTTCAAACTCTTATGAGCAGTATATATCTAACATTTTATCTTTAGAGATAGTTTCTTTATACTTTCATAGAAATGATTACAGCTGCTAACTCATGAACATGAGTGGGATAGTTTTTTAAATGACTTTTTAGCTGCCAAGATGAATTGACAATAACTCTATCATTCTGCATAATGGCACAACCACGTCCTTTCATTAAAGTGTCAATATAAATTGAAATCCCATCATTCCCTGATGGTAGAGTAAAGATAGGAGAATTGAATAATATTTTCTTCAATTCATCAAAGTATTCTTCAAAAAATGTTGTCTAAAAAAATTACCCTCTTCATTTGTGAGATTGGTTAATGGGTTATACTATCTGGAAAAATTATTGATGAAACACCGATTGTAACCTGTTAAATCAAGAAAACTACAAACCTTAGTTATAATCGCCAGTGATGGCCATTCATGGATGTCACTATTATTTAAAGTATCCACATAGATTCCATTTGAGAAAATATGGCCCTGAAAATAAATTTCCTAATGCCATAATTCTATCTTTTTAAACATCCCATATAATTCATTTATTATAAGGGTTTTCAAAATATTCCACATGTGATTTTCATGATCATTGTAGATTTTGGAGTATACAAAGATAAAATTAATAAATACCATGAAAACATCACCATGATATTCCTTGAAAACATTATTCATTAGACGCATGAAAAATAGAGTGTGCATTAGTCAATCCAAAAGACATTACTGTAAACTCGTAATGCTCATGCCTGGTTCAAATTGCAATCATTGAAATGTCTTCATTCTTCATGCACAACTGATGATATCCAAATTGAAGGCCAATCATTGAAAAATATTAAGATCTATGAAGTTGATAGAATAAATCATCAATGTGAAGTAGGGGATACTTGTTCTTTATTTTTATAGCATTGATCTCCCTGTAGTCAATGCAAAACCTCATAGATCCATATTACTTCTAAACAGAAAGAACAGGGGATCCCCATGGAGAAACACTAGGTAAAATAAATCCTTTTTCACTCAATTCCCCTAGTTTTTATTTAGTTCCACCAATTCCATAGTGTACATTCTACAAGGGGTCTTTAATATGGTCCTTGAACCTAGAATTAAGTCAATGGAAAACTCAATTTCGTATTTCGGAGGATGTCTACATAAATCTTATGGAAACACATCAACATATTCTTGTACAATAGGTATATAATTTATTTGAACATTACTTCCCCCATCAATAGTTATTTCACTCCCTTCATCCCCAATGATTTAATATAGTAGAGCTACTAGGGAAGGATCTAAATGAGAATCAGATGGGGATGTTTCTTCTATAAAGATAAGGGATTCTATATCATCATCAAAAATCGTATCCTCCTTCTTCATATAATAAATTTTCACATCATGGTCCTAAAGCCAACCCATACCGAGGATTATTTCATCTTCAATCATGTGTTTGATAATAATATTAGTAGATAATGCATATTTATATGCCATAATTGAAACAGATAGACCAAACATTGATGTAATGATACTTCCCTTGGGAGTATTGAATAAAAAATCCCTTAATAAGTCCAATTGGAAATATCCAAATTTTTGGTTAAAATGGGAATATATGAAAGAATGTGATGGTTTAGAATCAAATAAATCCTTGGCTAATTTTGAGAAAATGATTAATGTACTTTCTACCATGTCATTCGGAGCTTCAACCTCAGCAGTTGTGATCGCATAAGCATAGA
Source organism: Viscum album (assembly GCA_963277665.1). NCBI lineage: Eukaryota > Viridiplantae > Streptophyta > Magnoliopsida > Santalales > Viscaceae > Viscum > Viscum album. Next base: position 1,076,545,103 of record OY728141.1, read on the forward strand.
CTTTATTATTTGGTCTTTTCTGAGGTCAGTTTCCTTGGATCTTAGGACATTCATTTTCATAATGTCCCATTTTATTATAATTTTATCGTTGGACATCGACAACCACTTTCTTCCTCTTGCAATCACAAGATTGGTGGACTTTTTCTCCAAACTTGTAACAAACTCATGTCCCCTTTTGGCATGCACCATTGTGTTTTATAACACAATTTCTGTCGGGTGGAAATTTAGAATTTCTCTTCTTCCCATTATTTTCTTTTCCAGTGTGTTCCAAAGATCTATTTATCTCTTTCTTCACTTTTAATTCATAAAAAAATGAGAATTCTGTTTATGTCTTGAAAGCTTATGAGATTAAATCTTCGCATGAGAAGAAGGATTGTGAGACTAATGCTTAATGGAGAAATTTTTTTAACCCATAAAATAACCATTAAATCTTACTTGATGGGTTACATATATAATCTTCCACATGCCTCTATATCCTTTTAATGTTAACCTCATACTTTGCGGCAATTCTCATCCTCCTTTTTCCATATACCTATAAATTGTATTTCCATATCCGCTCGATGTTCATGAGGAAAGTGTTTTTCTAAGAAAATCTCATTAATATCTTTCCATTACATATTTTATACTTCTTCATCATCCTTTGTGTTTTAATTAATGACCACCATTGATCTGCATCTCCTATGAGGTGATAAACTATCATGGAAGATTTTATCCTTTCGCTACTGCCCAAAGCATGAAATATTTTCTCTAAGGAAATTATTCATTGCTCATCTACAAATGGATTTTTAGTCCCATTGAATTCTGGTATTTTCTTCTTCATGAAGTAGTCTAACATTATACCCCCTCATTTTGGATTAGGGTGGTCTATATGGGTAACTTTATAATTCATAACCTACGGGAGTAGTCCTAGTATAGTTATAAGTTTTTCAACACCAGTAGCATCACCAGCTCCACTGTAATTATCCTGGGTAGGAGTGTAATCCCTACATGGATTACATGTGTTGATATGGTTTCCATTAATTCCACTTCATGCCATTTCTAAACAATGGCATACACTATGTCATTTTATGAATCTCAATGCATAATTCTAAATATGTAAAATACCTAACATAAATTGACCAGTTTATGCATATAATCCATAATCATAAATTTTTTTTCTTTGGGGATGTATTTATTCATAAATCCTTCACAATGATTCGTAAGGAAAATTTGAATTATCTTAATAATTTCCCCTGGAAGTGTCAAACCAGGTGCGTAGTAATGCCCATTGTCGTGTACCAGGATACCTAGTGTCAAGCCCAAAACTCCTTGTTGGAATTTTCACTACTATGTACATCTATTCCAGAACCACATCAACTTGTAGTATCCTGATAGGGATGTATTTCTCAGAAAACTCACATAATATCTACATTAACAAAAATATTGTATGATCTTCTATTCTAATCCTCAATGTATATATTAGGTAAATGTTTTCTAATCATAGTTTATCTAAATATAGTTTCCAAGGTTTGTACTAAACTTCCATTGATGCCAAATGTAATGCCTCGATCCTAGTTACCCATAGTTGGTGCTTTATTACATAACGTTGGAATGATCACATGAGATCAGTTCATGAAAGATCAATCAGTTTGGTAGCCTAGGAAGTAATAGATACATACATAAGTTTTAGATTACATTATTAAATAAAAAATACTAAATTCTGTCTCATTTAAACACATGGATATCTCTTACCCTATCCCTGCGGGTCAGTCATAATATAATTTTCTCATACTAGGAAAAATAGAACATAAGAAATGGGTGAACTCAGATGCTCAGTAAGGATAACAATATAGTAGAAACTATCGTAAAAAAGCATAAACATTTATGAAAATTTATATGACTAAAACACAATCCTTTTAAACCTAAAATCAGCATAATATGGAAATGATAAATCAAAAAATTCCATCTACATATTCACATGGATTTTCTACTAGTCGAATAATCACATATAATATTAATAGCTAATTTAATAATTATGTAATGCATAATGTTGGACATTATAACCAAATTTTCAAGGCCTCAAGTCAAGACTAAACCTAAAAATATTGTCAAGGTATTGTGTTAAAACACTTGTTTGTCTCTTAAGACTTATCAATGCATCGAGTGGATATAGAGGGCCTCGCCCATCACTTACTATGTCCAATGCATTCCTCAAAAGAAAAGGTTTAAACACAATATAATAATTCTTATTAAAACTTTCATATGAAATTTTAATAAATTAACCATAAACCATGAATGGTAAAAAAATATCACATCTACATTCAAACATATCAGATAACATTCAATACAATATAGAAGATTTCATCATAATGATTCAGCTTCAAACAAGTGTAAAATCAAATAAAGAATGTTGACAAAGATGAAATAAATCCAAAAATTATTTGAGTTAAATAAATCTTTCTACAATGAAATAATTTCAAATTAATGATAATTCTTTTTAAAAAAATTATATGCTTATAATGGATGCTTCAAAGGTGTTATAATGGCATAAAAAAGTTGCACCTGCAATGTATGTTTACAAAATTCTTCCTTAATTTTTTGAAAAGGTAATAAAGGATTTCCTTTGCAAAACGACAGAAATATTCCTCTCTAAACATTTTATAAAATGTAAAACAAGGTTATAAAAGAATTTAACACATAGTACAAGAAATAGTAAAAATGGTTTGGAATACATTTTTAAGAAACATGGATGTGGAAGATAAAGAAGTCCCAGAAATACTTACGTATAATAAACCTCAGATAATAAAGAGATTGTCAAATTTACCCTTTGTAATTTTTCTTAGTAGAGGATACATTAACCATCATTATAAAGGATAAATAATTGTTATTAAATTATAAAATAACCAGATACATAAATATGATTTCATATATGATCCTATAATATTTTATTGTTAATAATTTTACAATATTATCATTGTTTCAGGTGTTAACTGATTCGTTTTCACTTATATGTTATGTTACATAAGTCATGATTTTATGGAATAGGATTTATTTTATTTATATGCAGGATGGTATTATGTTCTTAAACATTATTTTCATTCATCAAATAAAAATTATTCTTGAATGATTACAATGGGAAATGATATCTCACCGTGTCCTGGAGACAGTAAGCCGTACGTATTCACAAGAGACAATATCATTATTTTGATGGTGGAATAATATGTAATTAGATTGTATATTATATTTAAAGAATAATTAAAATGTTATATTTATTATTGACATCAATTACTCTCATTATAACACCAATCCAAATAATTATGTGTTGAAAAAAACTACCCCACGGTGTGGAGACGGTAAACCGAACGTACGCACATACGGTTACATTATCAATCATAGGATGTATAGAATAATGAATATGGTTGTACCATATTTAAAATATAGTTTCATTATGTATATGGTACTAGAGTTATTATTTTATTATGTAAATAACAAAGAATGTGGAATTGGATGAAGAAAAGAACTTTGAATGAGGTGATAAAATAATTACCTCTTCTTTGGGTTCTTACATTGGATTTGAACAAAAGGGCTCATTATGATGGATTTATGATCATTGTATGGTCTCTAGGTTAATGTTAGAGTATTTTGGAGGATATTTGAGCTAGGGTTTTACGAGCCAAATGGCTTTGGAGGTTTTAATTTAACATAAGGGATATACCCTTTTATAAGATATGTGAGGTGAACTTTAGGAAGAGCTTGAAATATTAATTAATTATAGAATCATTTTTAGTTTCTAATAGCTCAAAATGGATTTATTTAGAGGATAAGGTGGCTCTGGGTAAAAATATTCTCAAATAATAGGTTTTTTACAAGTTTAGGTCACCATATTATCCTTATCTATTAAATTTAACATTTAGTTAAATAGTTCAACATTTACCATGTCTTCTGGTATTTTTCTATTACATGGTTAATAAACCTACTAAAAATTACCAAGAGAACCTCAAGTGGTTCATTAATGAAATATATAACCTTATTTTCATTTTCGCAGAATTTTATATTTTTAGGAATAAAAAATCATTTAATAATGTAGAATTTGTTTTAAAAAATCATTTATGTCAATTTTGGACATTATTTAGTATTTGGTTTTTGTGAAAGTCAGAACTAATTGATTACTTCTAAAAAAATATTTTTAATCAAACATAACATGTCATATTCACCAATAAAGTTTGTGGATGGATTCAAAATTTTCAATTTACATTTATTTTAATATTTATAACATCAATTATCTTAATCATTCATCAATAAGGTAATTACTGCATCATTATTGTGTCATTAAAAAATTTAATTATTTAATGTCTAAAAATTATAATTAAAATATCATGATATATGAAATATTTTTATCTTTATAATGAATATTTATAGTCTAATTTATCTTAGGAATAAATCTATATTAAAAATGAATTATTTAATAAAATTTGAATTTAACACTTTAAAAACTTATTTTAAAAAAAAATATTTTAAATTTCCTAATCTAACGCAAATTAATCATAAAAGATATTATTTTTTTAATATGTTTTATTTTGGCCAATCAAAACTTATCCAATAGATATAATACTTGTGTTGGTGTTATTATAATATCATTACTACCTTTAATTCCCGTATTGACTTTTAACCATGGTTAATAAATTTCAAAAGGTAGTATTCACAAAAAAATATTTTCATCTTATTGAACCAAGTTTTACTTAATGGTGACAATCATGTGTGTCATATTTTTGAAATTCAATTAACATAAGCAGTAAAATTAATTTTTATCCAAATTTTCAAATGTGTCTTGAAGGGGGGTAAAAGACTTTAAAAAGTTCAATAAAATTTTATATATTTAATCTTATTATAATATAACTCCAATAAATAACATTTTATTAATATAGGTATTATATTTCTATTTTTACTTTAAAATAAATTTAAATTTAAAAATAACTATTTAACTAAACATCTTGTTTTAAATATTAACGCAATCTTTTTCATTTTTCATAAAAAATGAATGATTTTAGAAAAAAAAATCAACCTAATATAATTTTGATATTACGAATCAAAATTTGAATTCTATTTTGAAGAAAAATTATAATATTTAAAAAAAGTGGGTATTACAATTCGTAACTACTTTTAAATGGCTAATTTTAATGGTCATGGTGTGCTAGAATTTGATGTTGCGTACAACTCTAGTCATTGAATTATTCAAAGTGAAATGTTACATGGAACCTTTTGGTGTTTCACAAAAAAAAGAATAGTATCTCATCTATAAACATAATAATAAAAATTGTAAACATAAACCTAGAATAGGATAGTAATGATTAATATAAATGAAAACCCAATGGTTTTCTTAAATTAAAGTTATAAAATACGAGTTATATTATATGACAATAGAAAAATCCCCATTCCACATAATTCAAAAATGTATTTAAATTTGGTTAGATTAAGTGATATAAAAACAAACATAAATAATCCTAAGAAAATCCCACCCCAAAATATCTAATTCAATTTAATAAAAAATATTAATATTCTTCAATTTTAAAAATATTAATTAATATAACAGGGGGACAAGGATAGGAATGCATCATATATCCCCAGTATTCTAAGAAATTAGGTTACATAAGCTGAGATAATTTTACTTTCTAATCCATATTCAAAACAATTATCATCTATTATAATGTATTTAAAAAACATTATCATTTTTAACTCCCAATATTAGTTTTATTTCATCATTAATCAAGGCCTTATGTAAAAAAATATTTAACACATGAATTTTTAATATATATTTTTTTAAAACCCAATTGTTTTTATCTCATGGATGAGAAATTCATGAATGTAATGGAACAATTTATTTATTCCCAATAATAAGGTTTCTATCTTTAAAATTTTTTATAATAGAATTTTGAACTCTCATTGACATAAAATAATTGACATGCATATTCTAATCCACTTGGTAATACCCATAAGAGTTCATTCCACTTTTTTTGTTTTTTTTCCACCAGTAACTTGATACTACAATGTGAATATAAAATAACATCCATAAAATTCTATTTAATGTCTTACAATATTAGTTTTAATGGTGTGGTATGTGTCAAAAAAATGTCTCTTTTATTATTAGAAAAATATTTACATTTTTCACTTTTGAAAAATAAATTTAAAAAAATGGTTTCTAAATATTTTCGATAGTGTGAGAAATAAATGATGAATATTTTTTTCGTCTAAATAAACTTTTAGTTTCTAGGAAACATGAAATAAAGTTTATATATTTTTCACTTGAAGGAGTTTGGTGTGGTTGGATTTTGAGATGGATCGACCTAACAGAGTTTCCACATAAGTCTATGGTAGGATAAGTGTGACACCACATGTACGCCTCCAATAGTCCATATGATCATGAATTTAACCAATAAGGTATAACAACATATTAGATGCATCATCTTATACTACATGCACTAAACATACAACACCATCCAACAAACAATATATAACAACACATGATATTATCTAAATGAAGTTAAAAGATGAATGTTGTGCAAGTAACAACCAAAATAATAATAAAAAATTAGTATAAAATAGAAATGATATAGGTCTTAATAACCCACAATTCAATATACCATGACCCAATAGGAAGAATAATCACTAAAAAGATCTATGTCCACTATGAGTGCTACCATCCACGAATTAATTAGACTCCAGTATGTTTTAGCTCCACTAGGTCCACAACTATTTAAAACACCACTAAACCATGCACCATATGCATATCCATAACATGTGTGTGTATAAGGCTCTTGCAGTGGTGAGTATAAACATACACACTATGAGGCCCAAAAATGTAAAGGGAGATAGGTTTGTAGGACTCCTTATAATTGGTGGTTGAACTGTAAGTCCCCCCAACTCCAATAGATAGGGGTGAGTGAACATATGTAAAAATATATAGATTCAAATAAAAATTAATCCCCGACCAGGGGATCATAGGGGTAATTGAAGAAAAAAACCAATATTTTAATCTGCATACATGATGATGACTTTTAAAATAAACACCACACCAATCGTATAAAAAATTATAACTGAAATGTGAACTCATTCAGTGGAATGAAGACTCCATAAACAACTCACATGCCCAATAAAGAGACACACCCCTTATATTATATTATCATGATGGCCAATAATGTAGAGACCCGTAGCTTATCGTACATGGACATTACATTACTTTTGCGGAATACTTAGTACATTACAAAAAAACACACACACAAGGACCGTAATAGTTTAGTGTCTTTGGAAACTCGGACTATAATCTTCTAATCGTGGTGAAAGATCTTCAAAATCTCCCATAAAGATCTTCCTTTTTTTTACCTAAAACCTTTCTTTATATCCTGGGGAAAAGAAAACATAAAAGGGTGAGCTCAAATGCTCAGTAAGGGTAAACAAAATAAATATCAATCACATCATATACATAAGAACATAGCCTTTGGAAATCTTAACCTGCAAAAGAGCTCATAATATCATAACATGGGATAAATCATAGAAGTGAAAATGAGACCCTTACATAAAACATTACTCATTGTGGCATACACACATAATCATAGAGAATCATTTCTTGTTAGTCAAGACTCATTGCCAAGACTATCTTAGTGGACAAAGTCCCTTTCTGAATCGAGTAATCCTCGTTTCAGTCCTGTTTCACTGAACCGGTATAACCTACCATTCCAGCCATGTCTATCTCATGAGATATGAAATCCTTACCCAATGCATTGGAGGGAGATATAGGTCCCACCCATCTTATAATGAATCCTTTCTTATGTGTGCCACATAATCATAAAACATACATCATCGCATAACACATATAACAAAAATGGGATTCTTGAAACATCATGACATCATAAATCAATTCATATATGATAAAGGAATTCATAAACATAATTCCATCACAACATAGTCAAACCAATGTAAAAATATGGATAGAAACAGAACCCTTTATTATCTTAGATGGAAAATAATTTTGATAAAACACTTGAATTGAATTCTTGAGGAAAATATCCTTTTTTCTTCAAAATCAATTTCTTTTCACAAAACATCATGCAATTTTAAAAGAAAGAGATTTTATTGAAAATAGTCATGAAATATTTTAGAGGAAGCTTCATGAAAATAAGGCTTTATAAAACAGTATAAATCCGTTCGTGCCGTATAAGTTAAAAACAAAACATTCTTCGTACTTTTGTCAGAAAAGTCAAAAAGTACCTCGTACGGAAAAACGACAAAAGATTCCTTTCATATTCTTTACTAAAAACTCACCTAAGGGTAAAATTGGATTTAAAATATTGCAAGTGGATGGAAACAATATTACATATTGAGGGAACATGGATGTGGATGATAAAATACACCCCAGTAAATACTTACGAATAAACAATCTCGGATAAAAATGAGATTGTGATATTTCCCTTACCTTAGGTCCAATTTGCTTCGTATGTGTCCGAACCTCCTGTATAATGATTTAAATAATGTCATTGACTTATTACAGAATCATATTCATTGTTATGATATCATATATGGTTCACTTATGACATTATATTACCCGTTCTTTTGTAAATTCCATGTTAAAGAAGCGTTTTGGGTAAAATCGTTTCTTTTATCGTAGGTATTTTGACTTGTTGTTATTGACATTATTATTACTTATATCATGATTTACTTACTTCCAGAATATAAAATATGATTTATATATCATATATATTCAGTATATATATATATATAATAGATAGATAAATAAAATAAAAAACACCGTTCATGGAGACGGTAGTCCATACGTACGCATGAACGCTGTTTTTCTTTCCTTATTGTCTTGAAATGGAAGTAAGTAGATGACATACATATGTATATATATACATAAATCCAGTAGCTTTATAATGTCATATATTTCATTATTATTTCTTATATATACATTATAATCATTCTTAAATGGTTAACATGGAGAATGAATCTCATCGCGTCGTGGAGACGGTAGTCCGTACGTACGCACGAGTGATGATATCATTTCTATAAATATTGAATTGAATTGGAGTGGATTATACAATATATCAGAATCAATATGATGTTGTAATAACTATGTATAGTTATTCTTTACACCATTATACCCATCCATGTAAGGTGGCGGTGGAAAATAGATTACACCACGGCGTGGAGACGGTATTCCGTACGTACGCACGCGCAGTGATTTCTTTTTCCGTAGGATGGATAGATGGTGAAATAGGGTTGTTTCATACTTATAATAACATATCAGTATATGAGTGATACTGATGTTATTACTTCATAATGAAACAACCTAAGAAGAAGATGTGGAAGAAGAAATAAAGATGAAAGAATTGGTAACGGTAATTACCTCTTCTTTGAAGTGCCTCTTTGAGACCTCCTCTTAGGGTACTAAAATTGGTCTTTGAGGAAGACCATAACCTCTAGGATGTTGCTAGGGAAGTGGAGAGGATAAATTGGCAGGGGTTGGCCGAGCTTGAGTGCTCAAATTGGTGTGAGGAGGAGGGGGAGGAGGTGTCCTTTTATAGGGGAGGAGAGGGGCACCTTAGGAATATCTCAAAATATTATTTTATATTAAAGTCAAAATCGGTTTATAATGGTTCCAAAGGGTCTTATTTAGAAGATAAAGTGGGGATGGGTCGAAATCCTGTCAACCAATAGGATTTAGACAAGTTTAGGGTATTATTTTAACCTTATCAATTAGATTTAACTCTAAGTTAAATAATTTAACTTTTACCGTGTCTTTTTGTTTTCTTTCACTATATGGTTAATACACTTACTATAACATGCCAAACGAACCCAAAATTGTTTATTATTAATATATATATCCTTATCTAAGTCATTTGGCCGAACCTTAGATTTTTAGGAATAAAATAACAATTAATAATATAATATTTGATTTAAAAACTATTTTGTGTCAATTTTGACACTATTTGATATATGATTTTTGTGAAAGTCATAACAGAATTATATGTTCGAACCAAGTTGATTAAATCAACACTAATATATCATAGTAACCTAGAAAATTAGTGGAATTCATAAAAAGTCTTAAATTACATTTATTTTGGTATTTATATTATCAATTATGTCAATATTTCATTAATAAGATAATTACTGCATCATATTTGTGTCATAAATAAATTATATTATTTGATGTCTAAAAATTACAAATAAAATACCATCATGTAGGAAATCTTTTTAGCTTTCTAATGAATATTTACAATCGAATTTATCTTATGTATAACCCCATATTAAAAATGATTTACTTATTAAACTTTGATTTTAACTATTTTAACCCTTCCTTAAATAAATTAATAATAAATGTCCTAATCTAATCCAAGTGGGCCTAAATGGTCATATTTTATTCCTAAGTTTGTTTTTGGTCGAATTACACTTGTCCAATAGAATTAGGACATGTGTTAGGGTAATAGTAATATCATATTTACCCTTAGTTACCCTATTTACTATTAACCGCGGTAAAAAAAAGTAAAAAGTTACTATTCACCAAAAAATTATTTTCATCTCATTGAACCACATTTTAGTCCTTGATATTAACCGTGTCTCTCGGATTTTCGAAATTCCATTCACAGAAGCGGTAAAATTAAGTTTTATGCAAAATTCAGTTTTTAACCTACCACTTAGTAGTTTCACTATTCATCAAAAATTGATGTTTTTCAGAACAATGCCAAAATTTCATCCTAAGCTATATTTTATATTCCGAATTCAAAAATAAAGTCTATTTTACCAAATTCATAACATAGAAGTTGCATTAATTAATTTTATAATTAAATCCCGCTGTTAAAACAAATAGCGTGTTTTTAAGAAACAATATATATCAAAAGATTGACACCTGATTATGTCTGGTTTAAATGTGAAATTACATCCAATGACCAACATTGTATTAAATTGTAAAAATATATTCTAAATATACTTTAAAACAACTCAAATTAATAATTTATCCCTATTAATTATTTTGATTAAAAAAGTTGTTTTTTAATTATAATTTAGTAATTTTCACTATTCATCAGAATATGAAAGTTATCCGAAAAGTACCAAAATTTCACCTTAGGCTAAATTCGATACTCCGAATCCAAAAATGAAGTCCATTTTGAGAGTTAAAATTTCTAAAATTTAAAAAGTGGTTATTACTATTCATAACGGCTAGTTTTAATAATATTTTAATAGCATATCATTGTTTCGTGAAACTCAGGATTACGTACCACACACGCTATCGAGGAAGGTTGTGATTGCGTGTAATGAAAGGTAAGTCAAGGATGCGTGTTGTGCAAGCTCCTTTTGGTGTAGCGTATAACACAAGACATTAGTAAAATAAAAAGAATATTTTTTTCATAAAATCTCGGGCTGTTACATTCTACCCCCCTTAAAATGAATTTCGCCCTCGAAATTCGTCGGGGTTATAAATGGTTTACTATTCGAAAGTTTCTTTAATAGAAACCCACATCGTAAAAGGGAATACCAAAACTTGGCTTTAAAAACTAAAGTATGAAATGTAGCGATTACCCAAATAAACTAATCACTGGGTTTCCAAATAGGTGAAAATATGGATATGGAAGAGAAATCTAACCATCATGTTCTGATGGAGAGTGGTAGAGAACATGGCTATGGAAAAGCCAGTAATCACAAATCCATAAATTTGTGACGATCTAAGGTACCATCTTATTCATCAGGTATAAGAGAACTAGGACAACATTTTTGGTTTTCAAGATCATTTCCCTAAAGTTAAAGAATTTGAATTAGAATAAATACTTACTTTATTTCAGTACAATCTCACTGTTGTTCGTGCCTTTAACAATTTCCACTTCATCTCTTAAATAAATGAAGTTGAATTTGTTATTCGTGAAGTGCTAGCAGATCATGTGATAGAATGACGGGTCATTCCATCTGTTTCAAACAAAAGGTTAGCAAAATTATATACATAAGTCGATCTATAGTGAGATTAATCACATATGGTTTCTAAAATGGACTTATAATTCATATATCATACTGCTTAATATAATAAAACTAGTTTCTACTAAACAGGGACTTCCTGTAGGTCAGTGGTAGGCGATAAAGGCCAGTCGCACTTCGGTTGTGGGTTCGATTCCTACAGCCTTGTCCGAAGCGATGGGCTGTCACCCGTCCTGCAGGTTGTCCTTTTTTCTAAAACTACGTTACTATAACATCCCATCAATAATATCGAAAATCTTATATCCTTAAACAATACTAACTTATGTCCAACATAATCCAGTCTAATCTTTAGGCTTATACATAATACTGCAGTCCACTCTCATAATATAGTGACAACGATTACCGGAGATTTAATACTGTCGTTGATCCCCACATATCATAAGATATCCAAACATTCAAAGTCCTTAATCGTGTATTCTCTTGAATACCTTTGTGAAAACATGAATGCAGTTAAAAGTTAACACCTTCCACATACTAAAATCCTCAAAATTCTATATACTCAAACCATGATATCACTTAGTCCTTATATCAATCATGAGCTCATGAATACAATCAAACATCTCATTATCATCTTATCCCTTCATTATGCACATATCATCTACATTCCAAAAATATCTGAATAACCTTTCATGGATACTTGTACCATTAATCATACACTTTCAAAACTCAAGGAAAGACAACAATGTAACAATCCTTAGATGTCTTTTTATTCCATAGTACCATGAGATTACTTATACAACATTACACGTGATAAACATGTAATCATTCCACTACATTCTTAAACCATTGACCGAGCTTCAACAATTCTTTCATCTCACATATCATTTGTAGTCTCATCATCATCATCCACATAAATACTACCCATATGACCATACTGATTCTCTTCATGAGTCTTTCCCTTAGGGCATTTGTTTGCATAATGCCCATACATTCCACATTTAAAACACTTAACCATTTTTGATGTCGTAGCAATACCATTATCCTCATCCATGGTGTTAACCGAACCTTTTCCTTTGCACTTACTTGCTTTGTGTCCTTCTTTTCCACACCCAAAGCATCTTCCAGTTCCCTTGAAACATTCTCCTTGATGCCTCTTCCCACATGATTTACATAGGGGAAATTGAACTTTCTTTCCTCTATGATCATCATGAAACTCCATCTTTCTCTTATTAGCCAAGTCAGAAAACTTACCAAATTTTACTTTATTGATCATATTATGAGATTGCTGATTCGGCATAATAATGATGTTTGGACTTCCAAATCCCATTTCATTATGAAGAATATCATTCCATTGTCCATCATATCCTCCATTATCGTGATTCATCTTGTTTCCAGCCATTTTCTAAAACCCAAAAGAATAGTGTGAGAGGCAAAAATCATAATAAAGGGGGAGTAACTTCAATATCTAACATCTTAGGTTTAATTCTATGATCGTTAGCGTAATTCTAGTACTATAACCTATACGCATACTTAACCTTAGAGACATCCCTAGACAAACCTTAGAAATATCTCTAGGGATCTCACTAAAGTTCTCGCATCCTAGTTTCCAAAGGTTGACTAAACCTTTCCTCTGATACCAACTGTAGAGACCCGTAGCTTATCGTACATGGACATTACATTACTTTTGCGGAATACTTAGTACATTACAAAAAAACACACACACAAGGACCGTAATAGTTTAGTGTCTTTGGAAACTCGGACTATAATCTTCTAATCGTGGTGAAAGATCTTCAAAATCTCCCATAAAGATCTTCCTTTTTTTTACCTAAAACCTTTCTTTATATCCTGGGGAAAAGAAAACATAAAAGGGTGAGCTCAAATGCTCAGTAAGGGTAAACAAAATAAATATCAATCACATCATATACATAAGAACATAGCCTTTGGAAATCTTAACCTGCAAAAGAGCTCATAATATCATAACATGGGATAAATCATAGAAGTGAAAATGAGACCCTTACATAAAACATTACTCATTGTGGCATACACACATAATCATAGAGAATCATTTCTTGTTAGTCAAGACTCATTGCCAAGACTATCTTAGTGGACAAAGTCCCTTTCTGAATCGAGTAATCCTCGTTTCAGTCCTGTTTCACTGAACCGGTATAACCTACCATTCCAGCCATGTCTATCTCATGAGATATGAAATCTTTACCCAATGCATTGGAGGGAGATATAGGTCCCACCCATCTTATAATGAATCCTTTCTTATGTGTGCCACATAATCATAAAACATACATCATCGCATAACACATATAACAAAAATGGGATTCTTGAAACATCATGACATCATAAATCAATTCATATATGATAAAGGAATTCATAAACATAATTCCATCACAACATAGTCAAACCAATGTAAAAATATGGATAGAAACAGAACCCTTTATTATCTTAGATGGAAAATAATTTTGATAAAACACTTGAATTGAATTCTTGAGGAAAATATCCTTTTTTCTTCAAAATCAATTTCTTTTCACAAAACATCATGCAATTTTAAAAGAAAGAGATTTTATTGAAAATAGTCATGAAATATTTTAGAGGAAGCTTCATGAAAATAAGGCTTTATAAAACAGTATAAATCCGTTCGTGCCGTATAAGTTAAAAACAAAACATTCTTCGTACTTTTGTCAGAAAAGTCAAAAAGTACCTCGTACGGAAAAACGACAAAAGATTCCTTTCATATTCTTTACTAAAAACTCACCTAAGGGTAAAATTGGATTTAAAATATTGCAAGTGGATGGAAACAATATTACATATTGAGGGAACATGGATGTGGATGATAAAATACACCCCAGTAAATACTTACGAATAAACAATCTCGGATAAAAATGAGATTGTGATATTTCCCTTACCTTAGGTCCAATTTGCTTCGTATGTGTCCGAACCTCCTGTATAATGATTTAAATAATGTCATTGACTTATTAAAGAATCATATTCATTGTTATGATATCATATATGGTTCACTTATGACATTATATTACCCGTTCTTTTGTAAATTCCATGTTAAAGAAGCGTTTTGGGTAAAATCGTTTCTTTTATCGTAGGTATTTTGACTTGTTGTTATTGACATTATTATTACTTATATCATGATTTACTTACTTCCAGAATATAAAATATGATTTATATATCATATATATTCAGTATATATATATATATAATAGATAGATAAATAAAATAAAAAACACCGTTCATGGAGACGGTAGTCCGTACGTACGCATGAACGCTGTTTTTCTTTCCTTATTGTCTTGAAATGGAAGTAAGTAGATGACATACATATGTATATATATACATAAATCCAGTAGCTTTATAATGTCATATATTTCATTATTATTTCTTATATATACATTATAATCATTCTTAAATGGTTAACATGGAGAATGAATCTCATCGCGTCGTGGAGACGGTAGTCCGTACGTACGCACGAGTGATGATATCATTTCTATAAATATTGAATTGAATTGGAGTGGATTATACAATATATCAGAATCAATATGATGTTGTAATAACTATGTATAGTTATTCTTTACACCATTATACCCATCCATGTAAGGTGGCGGTGGAAAATAGATTACACCACGGCGTGGAGACGGTATTCCGTACGTACGCACGCGCAGTGATTTCTTTTTCCGTAGGATGGATAGATGGTGAAATAGGGTTGTTTCATACTTATAATAACATATCAGTATATGAGTGATACTGATGTTATTACTTCATAATGAAACAACCTAAGAAGAAGATGTGGAAGAAGAAATAAAGATGAAAGAATTGGTAACGGTAATTACCTCTTCTTTGAAGTGCCTCTTTGAGACCTCCTCTTAGGGTACTAAAATTGGTCTTTGAGGAAGACCAGAACCTCTAGGATGTTGCTAGGGAAGTGGAGAGGATAAATTGGCAGGGGTTGGCCGAGCTTGAGTGCTCAAATTGGTGTGAGGAGGAGGGGGAGGAGGTGTCCTTTTATAGGGGAGGAGAGGGGCACCTTAGGAATATCTCAAAATATTATTTTATATTAAAGTCAAAATCGGTTTATAATGGTTCCAAAGGGTCTTATTTAGAAGCTAAAGTGGGGATGGGTCGAAATCCTGTCAACCAATAGGATTTAGACAAGTTTAGGGTATTATTTTAACCTTATCAATTAGATTTAACTCTAAGTTAAATAATTTAACTTTTACCGTGTCTTTTTGTTTTCTTTCACTATATGGTTAATACACTTACTATAACATGCCAAACGAACCCCAAATTGTTTATTATTAATATATATATCCTTATCTAAGTCATTTGGCCGAACCTTAGATTTTTAGGAATAAAATAACAATTAATAATATAATATTTGATTTAAAAACTATTTTGTGTCAATTTTGACACTATTTGATATATGATTTTTGTGAAAGTCATAACAGAATTATATGTTCGAACCAAGTTGATTAAATCAACACTAATATATCATAGTAACCTAGAAAATTAGTGGAATTCATAAAAAGTCTTAAATTACATTTATTTTGGTATTTATATTATCAATTATGTCAATATTTCATTAATAAGATAATTACTGCATCATATTTGTGTCATAAATAAATTATATTATTTGATGTCTAAAAATTACAAATAAAATACCATCATGTAGGAAATCTTTTTACCTTTCTAATGAATATTTACAATCGAATTTATCTTATGTATAACCCCATATTAAAAATGATTTACTTATTAAACTTTGATTTTAACTATTTTAACCCTTCTTTAAATAAATTAATAATAAATGTCCTAATCTAATCCAAGTGGGCCTAAATGGTCATATTTTATTCCTAAGTTTGTTTTTGGTCGAATTACACTTGTCCAATAGAATTAGGACATGTGTTAGGGTAATAGTAATATCATATTTACCCTTAGTTACCCTATTTACTATTAACCGCGGTAAAAAAAAGTAAAAAGTTACTATTCACCAAAAAATTATTTTCATCTCATTGAACCACATTTTAGTCCTTGATATTAACCGTGTCTCTCGGATTTTCGAAATTCCATTCACAGAAGCGGTAAAATTAAGTTTTATGCAAAATTCAGTTTTTAACCTACCACTTAGTAGTTTCACTATTCATCAAAAATTGATGTTTTTCAGAACAATGCCAAAATTTCATCCTAAGCTATATTTTATATTCCGAATTCAAAAATAAAGTCTATTTTACCAAATTCATAACATAGAAGTTGCATTAATTAATTTTATAATTAAATCCCGCTGTTAAAACAAATAGCGTGTTTTTAAGAAACAATATATATCAAAAGATTGACACCTGATTATGTCTGGTTTAAATGTGAAATTACATCCAATGACCAACATTGTATTAAATTGTAAAAATATATTCTAAATATACTTTAAAACAACTCAAATTAATAATTTATCCCTATTAATTATTTTGATTAAAAAAGTTGTTTTTTAATTATAATTTAGTAATTTTCACTATTCATCAGAATATGAAAGTTATCCGAAAAGTACCAAAATTTCACCTTAGGCTAAATTCGATACTCCGAATCCAAAAATGAAGTCCATTTTGAGAGTTAAAATTTCTAAAATTTAAAAAGTGGTTATTACTATTCATAACGGCTAGTTTTAATAATATTTTAATAGCATATCATTGTTTCGTGAAACTCAGGATTACGTACCACACACGCTATCGAGGAAGGTTGCGATTGCGTGTAATGAAAGGTAAGTCAAGGATGCGTGTTGTGCAAGCTCCTTTTGGTGTAGCGTATAACACAAGACATTAGTAAAATAAAAAGAATATTTTTTTCATAAAATCTCGGGCTGTTACAAATAATATTCCATTCAAGAAAGGAGGACATAATCCAAAAACACACATCTCAAAACTAAGGAATATAATTAAAAAAAATAACAAATAAAGGGGAAAGACTATTCAATCCATAGTTGTACCACATATTCCAACATCACACACTCACCTGATACGACAGGAAATGATCCATTCGTAGAGGTATATCATCATTGCTATAATGATACCACAATACACTAAGGATCCTTCTAAAAACCCTAATCTCAATACCCAACACCTATGAGATGATAAAATTATGGGACACTCACCTTGAGGAAAGATACAATTAATTTTTGAGGGAGTTACTGGTGTAATGAATCCATGACCTAAACACCATCTCAAGGGGGGGGGGGTTCCCTACCCATTTAAAATATGGAAGATACCACCTCTTCCATGATAGTACCAAGAGGAAATATTATAACAAATATATTCTCTAAAAGGTGTATTGGTAGCATAATCAATGGGAAAATGAGAGCACTCATTGAACTATAATTATTCATTTATCCAAGATATATAGGCTTCCCAAATACCCTGACTATAATACCGCTAATTTGAAATCTTAATATACAACATGTGCCTCTTCAGTGTGTATAAACTTACCAAAGGAATCACAAACTCTAGATTACAAATCATCCAAATTACTATACTACTACAAATATTGTATCACAATTCTAAAATTGTTTCCGGGGACCCACACCTCATTGTATAGTGTAAACTAACCAAGGGAGTTACTGACACCTAATGATCTTGCACTTAAAAAATGATCTATATTTTTTAAGGAGTGTATCATCTCTTTTTATGTTAGAGTTTTCCCTACCTAAAATGGAACAATGCAACAATAGTCAAATGTAGATAACTCGCACTAAACATTCATTGGGGAGTAATAAATTTGTCACCATATATGAAAAGTATACAAAACAATTTTATATCTAAAAATTATTCCCCATACTAGAGGAAATTCATCATAAATCGCTTGGGGAGTACTACCACTTTCAATGTAGGTGGTAAACTACAACTATGAAATGATGACCACCCAAGGGAGTACCCAAAAGTAGTCTTCATTACAATCTCACATAAAATTCTTCATAATCATGGGTATAATAAATAAACCATTGACATACACATTAATAATCTCTCAACATCACCACATAAACTCTTGGGGTGCTATAGGGGAGAGAATGGACATCAACCATCTGTAATAGTAAATTAGTTAAAAAGACAATAACAAAACCTGATTTTACCACTATATTCACAACCATTTCCTAAATTCACATGAACTAACACGATCATAGGATAATATTAAGATTAATATTCATCATGTTCCATGATGATACATATGTCCCTAAAGAATTTCCTCCTACAATAACGAACTCATAAAGACAAACTTGAACTCTTGCATCTATAACCCTCCCACCATTCAATATAAAATACAACCCCACCCCTAATAACCTAGGAGAATATTTAACAAAGATTAAATTAATGTATCCATGTTGTATATTTTCATTTTTACATGGTGTATAATAGATCATATATATTGTGTATGCTTAGGTAGTTCCCTCTACCATGTATCTCTGAATATATTGACTTTTATTTCTTATATATATCACAATACCCAAGAAAAACATGGAGTGTACGACATAGAGGGCAGAAATTCATGTACCATGACTCATGTTTTGTCATGTAAATAGATGTGTTATGTAATAATATATTCCGTGTAACTTACACATGGTGTATGGATGTGTACATGACGACACCAAAATTCAAGTACCTGTATTCCTATAATGTGAATTATTATTATACAAATGCTAGGTAGATTACATCATCTACATATAACTAACAATATATCAACATGTAGTGTGTTCTAATTGTTCATGGCATGTGAAAGAGAATTACATATACGGAATTCCTACAAACCACTCATTTCCACAAGTATAATTGAAAATCATCACTCAAATGGATATAATTGACAAAATAATAGTCTATATCATAAACATTAAGGAAATAAACTAAAAAATCATGTGAGGAAAAAATCAAAATATAGATACATTTGTTAAAGTGAATCATTGAATCTTCAATTTCAATTCCATATTCTTCACTATAGTGTCCCAATCCATCTCTGGCTATGATCCCAAGATATATCTCCTCTTTACTCTTATTCTTCATACATTTGGAAATTGGTTTTAATGAAATTATTTATTCTTCTCCCCTTTATGTTTATGGTGATATAATATGTGGAGGGGAGAAATAAAAAAATAAAAAATAACCAACCACTAAAAGTAAAACTAGGGACTTGATTCTGTGAATGAGTTTCTACCTCTGTTGGAAAAAACCATCCATTTCTGACTCATTTTAAAATTCAAATTCCCAATATGTTTCTCCAATTAGGATATATGAATGTTCTCATATTCATTAGTAAATAATATTTATTTAATTAATATTAAATATCCAAGAAATAATTCCAACTAATTTCACCAATTTTTGTTCAACAATAAATATACCATCCTGAGATTTTTGAATCAATAAGAAAATATTTTTGAGCTGACTTGATAAAGTAAAATTCCATTTTCCTCTTATTCACGGATTGGGGATTTTAATACCAAAACATGTAAATTCATCTATATGGGATATCTCAGATCACTACATTACCTATATCATCAATTCTTCTCATCCTAGAAATCTGAGGTATCTTTTATGGAAGCCCACAAATCCTATAAACCAATAACATGTTGAATAACAAAACCTCTTCACATCAGATCCCCTAACTATTGAAAGCATAAAAATCATAGTACACATAATGAAACCCACATATGAATGAATCCCTATTCTATAATCTTGTTTAATTATATCATATATTATATTTTCATTCCTTCTTAACTATCACCTAGCCTTAATCCATAGTAGGGGATCCTCTTGATAGAAAGACATATCATGGTTTATCAATCTCAATAAGGCTTTCTATACCAAATCCTTTTCCACCACTCATGAGGAACCCATCAATGATAGAATATGGAAATTCCATCAACCATCAGTATCAATATGATATTTCTCATCAATGATGGAATTAATCATTGTTTTTCTATGTTAAGAACATAATCCCCCATCAAACCATATTTGTATATGATTTACATACCACATCACTTGTGTCTATGATGATTCCACTACACATAAATAGGTAGAAATTATGTACAAAAACATTTTAATCTTCATGGAATGTGGATTACATTAATTCTACCATCCATTAATTTTAATAATGGTAGGAATAATATGTTTCCACCACTGACCTCAACTGTAATCTCACCATCCATTTGTGACCTGAACGGTCTACTCTAAATCCCTAATTCAACGTATATCAAAACATAATGTTGGAATCCAAAATTATATGGAATTATATTCTAGATAAAATAAATCAATATTGTAGTTCTAACCTCTCTTAAATTTCATATTATGCCAATAAGGTTTCCAAAAAAAATATGAGATGATTTATTGCTAGTTTTTTTGATGCTTTTAGCATCCAAACACACCCTAGCTAGCTCATTCCAAATTTATTTGATGTCTAGTATAGGTAGAAAGGACAAAACTAAGCAGTATACATGTAGAACAATCCTATAAAACCATAAAATATCATAATAACTCATCTTAATTTCCAATTTTACTCATAAACATATGATGTGAAACATGATCCATACAAAATAGTTTCGTATTTATCACTAGACGTTCAATAAGGGAATACAATGAAAGGAATTTGTGTAGTCCCATAACATCATTTGTTATAGATATCCTACTCTTGATGATGTGTAAATCATAATAATAATCTTGTAAATAAATCATATACTATAATATAGCTATAAGAACCATCTTGTAGAGCAATAATTTTTCATTATGACGTGCTCAAAAATCTATGGAAGAAATTTTTGTAGCTAATAGACGGTTGGACCTACTCAAATCCTTATTTTGACTTCCTAATAAAGACCACGAACCATCTACTAGATCACAATAAATTCACAATAATGGAGTAATCCAAACTAAATTAGACCATGGTGGATCATTCTTCAATTATGATATCAGCACTGGGCCTCGCTCCACTATAGAGTTATCACTTAAAAACCACTATTCCAAACTCATATCACACCAATAATAGAAATGACGGAAAATTGACACCTCTTGTATGAAATTTAGACATATATTATCATCAAAATACATCATTGTGATATCTAGAACCCAGAATAATAACACAACTAATATAGCATAAAACATGTTGGTGTTATTCAACTTGAGATTCGAAGTCAAAATGCGAAAAAATAATCCTCATGACATATGAAGCACTAAATTTTCTATCCCATAATAACTCCCTATCATATTCTGTCTAGAAATCATCTCCCAATGTTATGTGAGGAAAACACAGAGGCGTAATGTGATATTATTTATTGATATGTTTACTACATCACATAATGAGATAATCACTACTTTGATCACCATCCTCAAACTATTGATCAATTGTGAGATAAACCGATGTATAAGGGATTCCCCACACACATACGAGGAAAGATATAATCAATCACATCCATCTAAAGGATCATAATATTGGAATCTAGGTCATTATATTCATTGTCTATGTTAAATCCATCGATAATTTTTCCCCCACATGAATGAGCTAGGTAGTTGTTGGACCTCAGGATAACCTCCTCATACTCCATAGTTTTCTGACTACCAGTGAGTGTGTATAGAACATATTGGGGAGACTATACCCTCCTAACAGATTATATGAAATAGGAAAAATAATATAAATAATCAACCACACAACACATATTACAAAATAAAAAAATATAAATCATAAAAATAATATATAGTATATAATGATATGAAAAAATGTAACAAAATGACATTATATAATTCATACTAGTGATAGACTAAACAGTATCCATAAACATGACCCCAAAAACATAGTCAAAAAACCCATTACCATCCCATATATAATGTCCAACATATCCAGTATAACATCAATTTTTTAGGGCCCATTACACCTATCGTGAATAGAATCCATGAAATTTTTTTACATACCAGTGGTACCAGATCCGGGTGTTAGTGAAACTCAGTAAGAATGCACCAATGAGTTATAATTACAATCATCATATATAGTTGGTATATTAAATTATATAATAAAATGAACATTAATTTACAAATTAATCTTGGATATAAAAAAACCTACCAACCCCTGATATTCAGGGTGATTCTTGGGTCAGTTAAACCCACATCGGCTAGACGTCGAAGTGAGTTAGTGAACATTATAAAAACATCACAACCATATCTATAACCATGAACTCTATCCCAATATCCACCTATGGGATGCATAATATTAACAAAATCATATCGTAAGGGAATTCATGACCTGGATGAAGACATTTATGAATTTCAATATAACTAGGAACCATCCATTTGATAATTTAGTACATTCAGGAATAATACATTTAGTAATTGAAATATAACTAATAAAAAGACCTCTACTCAATTCAACATCACCAAGAATATGTATTATAATCCTTTCTTCATAACTCGAAACAAACTGTAGAATAATTTCAAAATAACAGGGTACATTCCATTCAGTCATTTTAGCTTATCCAGGAAAAACATATAATAAATACAGTATAAATACTCAAAATCCCAATAAATATTTTTTTTATAAAACAAATTGATATTTGAGGAAAAATAACAGATGTAATGAAAACAAATCACATGTTCCTGAACCATGCATATCCATCACATCATCACATTCCACATTTGTTATACATCCCATTACCTTTTAGACATAATTTATTACATTATTCCTAGTCACTAATTGTCATGTTATATCATCACAAAGTTAATCTGAATTGATTTCTAACATTAACATTTCATCATAGGTTCTAAAGTAGGAACACAACATCAGTTTCCAAAATTCATGTCCCAATTCAAATATTCCCAACAAAATCCATGGGAGGCTTGGGTTTATGAATCTTTAAAAAAATTGTTTACAATTTTGTTTTGGTTGCACTCTTGGTGTTACAACACAGTATCATGTGTTTCACTACTAGGAAAGACACCAAATAATCCATAGTCCGATTAATTAGACCTCTGACCACAAATGCATATAAGGTGGAGGAATTATTTAGCGACCATGGTATATCTCAGTTCATCAATCCTTACATTCATAATAAACCCATAATCTATTTAAAAAAATGACATCAGATCTCTATAAAAGTTTGTTAAAAAAACTATGGTTCTCACATTTAATAACTAATTGATCATAATGGGGAAGATGAACCATGATGGATACAATTAATCACTATTTCTTGAACTCTAGTATCAAATCGGAACTAGCTTCTAGTTTGAAGATAACTTCAAAAAATATCCTAACTAATGGATAAAAAATGAGTAAATATGGAGAGATATAAAAACTAAATAAAAACAATATTTCAGTGTTGAAAAAACTTTACAGGAATTCTTGATTCAAGGAATTAATTTTGGATTCATAGAATGAATCCTAGATTTTCTATAAAAAATATGAAACCGATTTCCTTGGTTTTTAAACATAAAAATTTTCCATTCATATAATGAATAATCTCTCTTAATTATATTGTAGTTATTAGTGTTGGAAAAACCCATTCCCTCTTTTAATGATGTACATGTGGTATGGAAATAACAATTCAAATTATGAATTTTGAATTCATGGAATGAACCAGTTCCTATATCCAAACCTGATCTCCACATTATTCTTCTGTTGAAAACCTAATCAAACCATGAAAAAGAAAAAACTAAGAGGGTGCAACGAAAAATTTACCACACTAAACGAGGTTCAAACCTAAACATATTGAGGACAATAACTAGAATAGATAGAATCATAGTACTTCCGAAATTTAATAGTTTATCCATATGTAGTTCCCCAAAGAATCTATGTGAGTTTCAGTGTAGAATTTTGATGACTATAATGGAAATGGATAGGCTAATACTTCTTATATTTAAATGGTATCCTGTTATAGACACATATGCTTCAATTTCATCCATAGTAGTTGAATTGTATTTCTTCATAGCCTCAGATCACTATGGTTAATGATATAGATCTACTACTCGTCAAAGGAAAAAAATAGAATAAAGCATTATGTCATTAACATCATTCATTTTCAGAAGGGTTTTGGTGGTATCTCTGAAGTTGTGACATGTGAAACACATCATTCATTCAAAAATTACACAATGGAAGGGTCAAATAGAATTACAATTTACCAACATTTTCCACCACCATGAATAGCCTCAAAATTTAGGCACTAACATCCCAATATTCCTTTTATGATACTACCCCTTCCTATGTAACACTTGAAGAAAAACCCAATGATAGACTTGAAAATCCAAAGGTAATCGCTAACAGTAAACAGATATTTTATCAAAGCTATATATGTTCATCATTCCCTTAGTGATAAAATAGTCCTTCTATGATATATCATTCATGATACTAGGCCCAATATGTGGTGACCCACCTCCCTCTAACAATAAAAGTGGAACATTGAATGACTTTACGTATAAGGCCTTAAAATGAGATATTTGTGTCAAATCTTAAAAGACATTATTATAAGAGACTCCATGAGTTCTAGATGCTGATAAAATATACATACAAATTTAAATTCTTAGTATTTTAACTTATATTCCAGAATTAGAATAGTCTATTAAGATTGGATGTCAGTTTGTGGATGGTAAGACATACACAGAAGGGAATGTTTTATAAGTTACTTATGAAGGCCCAACTATAACTGAGATGTGAAAAAAGGATCCCCTTTAGAAATGATTACCTCAAGAAACCATTCAGTAAATTAATCTATCAAACATAAAAACTACACATATCATTCATGGTGAAGGTCACTTTAATAGATAATAAGTTGGTTACCTTCATAATTCTATTAGAAATAACCCATCATATATTATTCTTGAATGTTTTTCTATATAACCCTATCATTCAATTCATATTTAAATCATCCCACTTCGATTTTATAATGGAAATCAGACATAACAACCCAGTATGTCTTTGATGCTTGTCCTTCAACTACTATTTGTTGTAATATCTTTTGATGAATCTCTCCATCTTCCACTTTATCAGTTTCCACTAGTACTACCTATGGAGACCAAATTATATATTTGACATAATAGGATATTCTTCCCATATATATGAATGAAACATCCCCCTATTCCCCTCACAGAGTCTCATAAGAACACATACATCCCCATAAATAGAAATAATATCACGTAGGCCAAGATGCCATCATGATTGTGGGACCCCGAAAAATATGATGTTTATCAGTTCTATGCCCTATAGATCATAGATTATCTCTCTCTTATTATAGTCTGGAAGAATAAGAATAAAATATCTTTATGTTTGATTCACCATCTAGTTGGTCTCTAGAACAACCAAATTCATATATTCATGGAGTTTCATTAGCAACCACTCATCACAATACTCATGTGCGTCCCCTATACATGTCTTCCAACACAAGGAATTTGTTACAACAAATTTTCATGGGGTATATGCAATTTTGAAAACAAGAGACTATAGATTATTGACCCACCACCACTGTCGAATGTTTAGGACTCGCTGATAGCATAGGAACATTAGGATGTTGTACTCGACATACACCACAGACCACTCACCCAATAGATAATGTATTTTACACCTCAGGTCATGCACCTCAATAGATAAATATAGATAAGGTGTATTTAAATTTCTATAATGGGGTCTCTACTACCTATAGCCATAAGAAACTTTTTGAACCTCCTTCATCAAGACTATTATAAGATAAGAATCATATGAATCACAATACATAGTATAACCTTTATCCAATGAAATTAATATGGAGATAAGTGCTATTGTCAGATTGATCCCAATATCCTAGAAAACCCACTCCTATGAATCTAACAAAAAAATTATCCCCTTTCAATGCCTTGTTAATCATCGTTGCTTACAGCTGAGATAAGTCCAATAAACAAAACAGATAATAGTATTATGAACCCAAAACTCTCTAACTGTCAAATATATTCAAGGGATAATATAATGATACTATGCAGAAAACCAAATTTAGGTCCACTATCTGTACATCCTCAGAGATAAAAAGACCCAGTAAATACAGTCTATAAATCCAAAAATCTCATTTGAATAGCTTGGCATAATATTGATTATCCCTTAGTGTACTGATGATGATGTCAAGATGTCAACCATGATCATCTTAATAATGGGAGTACACTATAATTTCATAAATGATTTCATTCATAATTTTATCATATAATGGAATAATGATCTGAATCATTAAGATCATGCATAATTTTTGTACATTCTTAATGTTTAAAAACATCATTATAAACATTTATAGACAATAACTTCATCTAAAAGTGTCCATGAAATTTCAATTGGTCTCATCCATAACTGATGGAACCCTGAACTCATGTCACCCATGGAGAAGACCTAGAATCTTCTAATCTGATCATCAAGGTCCTCAATGCATTGAAGAAGATACTTGTTCTTGATCATCATCTAGTAAATATCCAATAATCTATACACAATGAGAATGAACCATAACTATTATTATAAAAAACTATAAGAGAACCAGATACTGTGGTATTGGGTTGTATGAATAAATTTTCCTTTAATTATTCTAATTGTTATTTCAACTCAGGATGTTTTTATCATTCTATCATGTATGGTAGGATAAAAATTGACTTGGAAATTGGTACTGACTCGATCATGAACTCAATTTACAACACGGATGGTTAATTGTGAGAAAACATATAATAGTTTACTACTGGAGAATATGTAGAACACTATAACTCACCATAATCAAGAACTAGTCTCGCCGACTTAGAAATCAGACAATATAATCTGTACTAAAATGTTCTTACATCAAATTCCTAAAGATCCCAATCTTCATAATGGGTATAAATATACCCACATGGAGATATAATAGTAAACGCACTTTGATAGTAGTCAATATGAGAATTTAGGGGACTATCCAATCCATAAATAGATTCATGTTAAATATAACCATTTTTGGTATAATCGGATCTCAAGGGAAACAAAACCACAAGCATCAAATGAACGATACATGAAAATTTTGATATTCCCCTATCACAATCCTAGTGGCTTGTTAATGATCATAAAATCTTCCAAGAGATCTAAAATAAACTTATACAAATTTATAATTTATCATAAATAAAGGAATATGATTCTTTCCTACTAAAGAATATAATGCCAATATAAAATGAAAAGGGAATTTTACCTCTGACTGTATAGTCCCATATATAGACTGGTTATAGTATACTGTATGAAAGGAAACTAAATCACCATGATAATATTTTCTCTAGTCATACTCCTCCATAATTATCCTTCAATATGGATCATATACTCTTTCATCAGTTTACTGCATCCCCATTCTCAGCCTATGTATAGAGTGGAACTATACCTCCCAATCTACAGTTGGGTAGCTATATCCATCCCAAATTATAGTTCCTATCCTGATCCACTACCAAATAAACTTTAATTCTATTCCCTAACAATGAATATACATATAGAACGTACTTCTTCATGTGCAAAACTACACTATTAGGTAAGTACACTATGGGACCTTGTGGCCATCCATACCACAGTGATTGAATTACACTGGGTTATGACCCTGTGATGGATTCCCACTAAATTGACCTACCTTCCATCCACTTCTATGGGAGAAACTAATGTAATTTTTATTCTTTATCTTAGAAGGATATCTACCTAATTACCATGATGAGACATACTGGCCACCATCCAAGGACTCCTTCTGTTTATCATCTGCAATGAGTGTGTAATTCATCACATTAGTGATGTTTCTTTGGAGAATTATGTTCACATGTGACCTCACCACATACTGAAGCTAATTATGGAATCATTTTACCCTGGTGGTTTGATTCTCATTAAATGATAGAGAGAAACAGTATCGGTTGGTTTACCCTATAGAATAATCCTTCACAAATGTTCTCACCTATGGTAGAATCATTAAATCATGATCCCCTCACACATAATCATATTTATATATAGTAGTGGAACCCAAACCCTTCCATAATTCTCTAATAGGTTATGTACTCTTCCTTACTATCCAGATCTAGGTTGTCCGACTAGAACATGTTTGGTCCTTATAGTTTATAAGGTCCAAGTTTCACCCTCCTTTCAGTGGGTTTCTTGAGGTGTGTAAAGATCGTCTATACTGATGTGATCCAAAAATAAACATTCTCAGGGCCCCCATCCATATTGAATATAGGCCCCCTCTTGGTGGATCACATTACACTTATGAAACATTTTAAAAGATGATATTCTATCTTATTCACTAGAGCCATGGAATTTTTTAGATCAATGACGTTAGGAGTTTACTAATTACCACTATCTTGATTCTCAACTCATGGATGATTTAGATTCTTTTTATCTAAAAGGGTACACACAAACCTGGTAAAAGTGGATACATAATAAGATCATCTTCCAATGGTGATAATAGTAACAAATAACCACTGGATCAAGGATTTATTAAACATGTGTTGATAATTGAATTGGAATTCTATAATAGTCCATGTTACTTTTTTCTAGGTATTTTAGCATATTTTATTTTATATTTAATACATGTAGATAAATCACAAGTAGTAAATATGTCCCTTACATGAGAAAATTCATGTCAACACATATCTTATGTTCTTATCTTGATGCATGCAGACTCATCTCAATCCATTCTGTCCTAGGAGTAATATATGGATTAATATTATCATCCCTAATAATTAAACGACCCTAGGTGAAAAAAATTTAAAATATAACAGTAAAATATCATAAACAAATCCAATCTCTTGACACACTTTTTTCCCCCAAACAAGGCTAAGCTACACTCATGTATGAGCTCATTACCAATATCTGCCACATCTTAGTCTCCAATAAACCATTCATAAATGTTAATGAAATGGAATAAACCTATTCTAATACAAATTTATAACACCCATACATGAATATTCCCTCATTTGAATGATTCATGTAGCTAATATTACACTACAATACCTCACCGCACACTAGAGGATTCCATTGACAAAAAGGGGTGTAAGGAACATAGTGGGTAGATAATACACTCAATAATGATAATTAGAATAATCCAAAATAATAAAAACAATAAAATATAAAACCCAATTTAAATAAATCACAATATCAAACAATTATAATAATATTAGATACCATATACCAGTTGGATGAATGTTACCAAATGATGCACTGAGAGTCATAAAAGATATAAACTAAATAGAAAAAATAATCATGTCTCCAACATCCCCAATACTAACCCCCAATCCTTTCATATATCTATGTCATAACCCATAAAGAATGAAATAAATCGATATAGATCCAATTGAAAATTTCCAACATGCATCCTAGAAAACGATCCATGTACCAATGGAGTTGCTATAGAATTTGATTATAACATATTTGGTCAACATCAATGGTGTTTTATCATATCAAGCCAACATATTCAGTTCATGAAATTGTATCAAAAATAGAACATTAACTTATATATTAATGCTATGTATCAAATATACCGTAAAAATAATTGAGTTCTATAGTGATCCTTGGGTTCACTAAACCTACTTCAGCACGATGGTGGAGTTTATCTAAGAACATCATTAAATAATTCCACCATAACCATAACCCATATCCCATGCTCCACCTCCATGGCGACAAAAAGAGAGTCAAACCTACCATAAAGGAGTGTCACATATGGGAACAATACGTATAAGTCTTTCATCATAACTGTGCACCGACTCTGTAATAATTTAAGAAATAGTAGGAACACTCCCTATATGAATTATAGTATAATCAATAAAAATCCATATAATTATTTTTGAACAAATGTAAAAGGTATCTATAAATACTTCATTATAACGAGTCAAACACCCATTATGAGTTTTAGCATAACGTGTAAGGCACTGTATAATATTAAATCAAAACTAGAAACAATCCCTAAAATAATTTCATAAAATTTTAATGATACATAATGATAGGAAAATATTATAAACAAACAAATAACATGAAAAAGTATCAAGAATATAAAAAAAATTATCATAAGCCACATTGATTAGTCATTAAATTACCATTTATCCACCATTTATTCCAATGTACATATTTACAAATTATCGTGTTATTTCAACCAAAGCTTAATATAATTGCATATTAATAGTTATCTACCCATATTGGATAAATACCTTGTGATGAGTGTGAATTATAGTATGATTGATTAAGAAAAATTACCCTTCAAGTATTGTTTTATCGTTAAACATAACACTCTATCTCCCTTTCCAGTAGCAATGTATTAATTGAAATGAAAGCATGAACAAGACATTGAAATTTTATTTAGTTCCCCCACACTAGACTATGTACCAGGTTGAAATTAAAGCAATTTTCCATTATAAAAAATACAATAAATAAAATGTTTTTCAAAGCTCGGAGTAGACACACTAGCCCTTCTAGTTTACAACCACTTGCAATTTGAATGCTCACTTCTCTCTCGTCCGATGATTGCTCACTAGTCCTTCAGAATATTCATCTTTTGACCATTTGAATCAATATGTTTTTCTTTTAGTTTGTTTTATTATTATGTTCCACTTTATTCAACATGATTAGAACCACTTTATTATAAAGATAAAGTTAATCTCTTATAGAATTTGACAATATCCAATTTTATTCAACCTTATCATGAATTGTTCACAAGCACACTAACTTTTGTTAAATATTTATGTTCATTAATAAATATTTAGCTATTTAAAAACTTTCACTTAGTTATGAAACTCTCAACTATGAGGATAAATCTAGATTCTCATGGATTTTTTTTATAGAGACGAGCCCCTTTTCTATGCATAACTATTGTTTGAGTTGTTTATTCATACAGGAATGATATTCATGAAACACTTCCCTGATTTAGAGACTTAATATCCTATAAGGGTATCATTTCTAAAATTAGAGGGGTAGCTACTGATTTGTAGACATGAATAATCCTTCGCTCTATAATAATTCATTACTTCTACTATGTGCGAAACATTAATTGGGCATTGAACATCTTTTATTTGATGTCACCTTTAGCGTTAAACTCATCCCATTCACAAAATTACTTTTTTATTTCACAAGCACACAAAACTCTTACTATGTTCTGAATCATTAAATTTTGAAAGGATCCAGAAAGTGTGTGAAACCCTATCCTTTTCCACATTTTGATGGGATGACCCTGAATGTTCAATTTCACACAACCATGTACAGAATTATACACCCCTTTTAGTGTATCAATGCCACTGTTATAAAGTATTATCATTATTTATCAACATTCCTACTGAAAAAATATCTATAGAACTCCAAAGCTGACCTTTTCATAATTTGTTTTCAAAA
This sequence comes from Viscum album, assembly GCA_963277665.1. NCBI lineage: Eukaryota > Viridiplantae > Streptophyta > Magnoliopsida > Santalales > Viscaceae > Viscum > Viscum album. The sequence continues at coordinate 1,076,577,353 of OY728141.1, forward strand.
TAATTACCTTATCAGATTAATCTAAACAATAATAATATTTCAAAATAGGTTCAAATGTTGTCACAACCATTGTTTTTTAAAAAATATGGTCCCAATGCCAACAAAGATGATTAGTCTATGTGAGGTATAGGTAAATGAATAATCAATAAAAAGTATTTACATTTGTTTGGTTGATCATATGGTGTGATAGCACAATTTCATGAGTTTTATATAATAAGAAAGAATGAAATAAATGCGGGGAGAAGAAAGAAACCACCTACCTCAAAAGAAGTCAAGCCAATTGAATTCCTCAATTACCATGCCCGAAATGGATTCCTACTTCATTATCTTCAATAAAAAAACAATGAAACATGGTTAGAATAATAAATCATATCTAGATAATGGTTTGGTAAACCTGGACTAGGGTAATCCCATGGAATAATTAATGGATCATGATATGAGGCTTGGCTTTGATCTCTATGTCGAGAACACCATGATCTACAGAGAACTATCATATAGTTTTAATAAATCACAAAAAATACAAAAATTTATGGATGGAAATGAGATAAAACAGAGAGATTGAGTGATAATATAAATACATACTATGAGGGTTGAAATAACATGCTGTATATACCCTATTCCTAGCGTAAATTTTGGATTCTCTGTGTGAATCCACAGTTTTAAATATACATTTAGATACATTAATCCTCTATTTTAAAAACCATAGAAACCTATTTTCATTTTGAATAAATCCCACATCATAAAATTAAAATTCACAATTATTCCCAAAAATTCATCATTCATTGAATGAATTTCATAGTGTATTCCTAGAGCATGTCAGAAAACGTGTATTCCAATAATGAACTCGTTCATGTAGCCAGATGTCATCACCGCTTTATTATTACTCAAAAAATAGAATCCTAATGACACGAGAGTGGGATTATTTTGTTAAAAAAACTCGTCACAATGAGGTTTATCAGGGAACATAAGGAGGAATATACCTAGAAAATTGGATCTTGTAACCTATCAAATGAAGTAAATTGGAATGCTATGACGACCTGAAACAAGATCCATCACAGAAGTATCTCTTAGTCAAGATATTAAAAAATTCATTATTTTATTAAAAATACCATCATCCACTGAAATTTAATGGGGTACCCACACCTCACCAAGAGTATATCAATCAGTTGATATAATATCTTACCTCAGAAGAGGTGGGACTTGCTCCCCAAAACAAGGGGAGGAACCAAAACAAAAGGGATAAAAATGATTTATATTCAACTTTTAAATGTTGATCTTAAGGAAATTATGAATTTTACCTGGTTTTATAAGTGATTACTAACTGCATTATAGTATGGGGATAGTACCTCATCAGGTTCAATGGAGTATTGAACCCCTTGTCTGGGTGGAATATTTTTTTGTTAATGGGTAACATATCGCTCCTATGAAGGATATTAACACCACCTCATGGGGGAGTAATATTTAACATTGTTGTACAATTCACAAAAAAAATCCCACCAAGAACACAACATGATACTGATGGTGGAAAGATAAATAATTTAGTAAGGCATTACTAATATCCACTACAATGTAGTGTACCCGCACCCTAGCATCAACCCAACATTAGGGTATTTACCCAAAAAATGAAAAAAATCACTAAAATGTTCTTTTTTTATCACCATATACAATGTTAATTCCATGAAAATAAAATTGATTCCATCCAAATAAAATATTTTTGGAGAATTTCCCAGAAGGATCCAGTATCAAAGATTCATCTAGGTTCCCACACCAGAAATTGAATATCCATTCTACACCTCAATAAATATCATTATAATGAGGGAATGAAAAACCTCATTACATGGATTCATTTGAAATATTAGTGTGTCACATTGTGAATCCACCCATGCACATAATGATAGATGATGCATATACCAAATAGAACTATACACTATGAATAATTACCAAAGTAATAATGTTATATAATGGGTTTCTAGAGTCATGGTGTAGAATTGAATTGGTCCCCACAACATTAATATGCCCATATCCTGACAAATAGACCTAACCACCCAGATTATTGATTCCCCAAATGTCTCATGGATGTTCATGAAACAAATATACAAAAAATTATCAATACAGAAAACTCAATTTGATACCAATATCATATGACCTAGCCCATATTAGTCCCCACATAGAAAAATGGTAAGATGAGTGTACCACACCAATATTGTCTCCTTTATTTTAGGGGATTTAAAATAATACTAATAAGACATGTAAATACATTCAAAGTTAATTCCTATTAAACCTAATAAAATAATATATCGACACAGAACCACAAAACCACACCCTCGCATGATACAAATAACTAATTTAAATAAAAACATTCTTTTTGTGGCCACATATATTCCAAATGAAAAACAATATAAATGACATATTTTAAGTTAAAAATAACAAGATAAATACCCTTTAATGAAACTTGACATGATCAACTATAAATATTTTTTACCATGAAATTCTACCATTATCCCAAAAATATGAGCTAAAAATCCCAATAGAATCTACTAAGGTCATTACATACTAGATCCATTCCCACTGAAAACACCACCAATAGCTATATCATCTTCACAAACAATAAAAATGTCAGAATATGACAAATTATTGGATTTATATAAACATAACTAGCAGTGTTGGGATCATGATATTTTGATAAGATATTGTGATTAGAAGATTATCGTTAATCTTATTATGAATGAATATTGTTTAATAAATGTGTTGTATTATATTGTAAAATAAGAAATGCATTATATTAATAAGGATTCAAAAAAATTTGATCAGATAGAATCTACTAAATTGATTATATAAAAATGACTATAATCGACTGATGTGATTGACAAGAGTTGTTTGATGAAATTTATCTTATCATTGTTATAAGGATCATCATATAGAGTGTTTGTTTAAGTGGAAATTGGGTGTTTCTCTATGGTTATTAATGTACTTAATGTCATGATTACTAAATTGTTACATGGTCAGAGCCTATGCATAAAGTAGGATTTATAGTTAGAGGTGTATAAATATATGATGGAATGGTTTTATGGTGTATTTGTTCACCATTTTTGTTTTTTAGGTTATTATTTTATGTAGTTTCACCAGTCATTTAATCTACAAGAATACCAATTATTGAAAAGATTTATGTTTTTAAAACAAAATTCGTTGGGTAATTTTAATTGAAGAATATCAATAGAAGATATCACACAATAACATCGTTATGAGTCTAATATATGATATTTTTTTATTTTTTATTTATGTTTATATGTTTACAATATATATCATTTATACATGGCTGAAGCTAAGAAGTGAACATGTAATAGGATGATCAGACACATGTTTTTTGGTTGAATTCATCAAAGAATAGACATTAAGAAAATGTACTCCAACAATGGTTTCTATATGAATTTAGTTATTAATAATATTATTGTATGGTGGAAATAGAAGCTGATTTTTTATGCATTTAATATGATAGTGGAAGTGTCTGGTGGAAGAATTCAAAGTCATTCCTTTAATTTTTTAAAATATCATCAGATTCTCGTTCATCTAAATGATTTTATTTTTTGATGGTTTACTAGATGGATGAGTTATATAAATTTTCATCAGATTAGAAGGATTTATTAATGTTTTCTAAATGAATTAAATATTATGATAATAATCTTCTTCATAAACATCATTAAAATAATGTAGGAATATTATAATTATCAGAAAGTCATAATGATGTTTAAAGAAGATTTTTACCTCTAGTATTAAGGAGACATTATATTTTTTAGAATAATTGAATATGGTAATGGGTGGATTGTTTCTTAGTGGGACACTAAAATGTTTAACAGTGGGTTTTTTTAAATTATTTTCTCATAATTCCCTAGAATTTTGGAGACATTACCCATATATAATTTGGCTTTCTATGATGAGATGGAGTATTAAATTTTTATAAGTGAGGTAAAGTGCTATAGAATTGGAATGTTGATCAGATAAACATCTTGAAGTGTTATCAGTTAGAAATAAAATAAACAGTGTTTCTTATTAGGTGGTATTAGAAAGACAATGTGTTGAGATGATTGGAAGTATATCACATCAGAATTGGTTTTAGTCTATATGGAGGCACCATATGAACACCGAATGATGTATATTAGATGATACAATCAATTGGAATACTATCAAATTGAAGAAGTTTCATTCCCACTATTGTAAAAGAAAGAAAAGAACTAGAATTACTTATAATAAAAGAAAGTGAGATGAAAATTCAAGAAGTATAGTAAGAACTTATTTAGTAGTGAACCTTGTAAATAGTTTTGTTCTTGTGATTTCAATTATTATTTTTGTTTTATTGAAGAATTATTTTTCACTAAAAAGAGAGAAAATTGTTTCATAAGTTTTTAAAAAATAATAAGTGATTATTAATAATTCACCACTCCCCCTATCTGTGATAAAAATGAAAATAATTTTTCTTTTAAAGTATCATTCCCCAAAAAATATACAGTTTAACATATTTGTAATGTTTATCATAATTAGTGGCAGAATAGTGTGTCCATCCTAGTCTAGTAGAGGAGGGATAAAAAAATGGTGAAACATTATGGATTTAGTTCCTAAAGAAGCTATAAATAAGGTCACTTAAGGTAAAATAAACAAATCATTAATCCTTTACTCATATTATAGAAATCATACTCTACATATAAACCCCACATCAATAGGGGAACTAGGGGGAACCAAAATTTCCACTCATTTTATGGAACATGGAATCTATAAATAACTCCCAATCTATATGTAATGTTACCTCTTCTCATTTGTGGCCAGATGGATCAATAATAGATGATATACTCTAGGATACCCCAATCCAAATATCTCCAACTCAAAACGATGTAACATAACTAGGAACACACTATACCAAAGGGAGACTCACCAAAACATAATTGTATGCCATTTTTTCAATATCACAAACTCTCTTGATATACAGGTTGATAGTTTGGACTCACTAGTGAATCATAATTACTGAAATGATTCCATAATAGAATGGGGGCCCATATAAATAACACATCTCTTAAAATCTAGTACCTTTGAACTGGTAAATGTAGGGGACTCAGAACTCACTGAAATATATACATAGCACCATAGGTACTTACATACCCAATATGTTGGTGAAACACTTCATGTTATTAAGGGGAAACAACTTACCCTTCTAAATATATGATTGAAAACTCCAAACCCACACATGGAGTAAGGGGTATTACTATGACTTATATAAGTTCTAAGGGTAGGATCTACCAGTGGTAGGGAGTATCCCCTCATACTCAACCAAAGTCAAAAAAAGATGCATGCCATAGGGGAAATCAAGGAATGCCTAGTGTAAAATAAGTCCCAAATCATTTGATATATCCACATAGCATGATTTCCCCTATCATGGAACATCCAATATGGCATCATAATAGGAAACCAACACCTCACCAAAGAGTATAAATAAACTAATGTAGTCACTAACTCATATCATCTTCCACATCCTAACTACCTGACCACCACAGTGATTGTAAAAATATCCCATAATCTATTGTGGGTCATGCATCTCCAGTGTGTGTAAATTAATAATCATAGTTACTAAACATTAATGATATTTCACATCCCTACATATTGAAATAATTTCATGAGAGTATTATCTCTTTCCATACAAAGAGTTAACTGACATATAAATGGGGGATTTAAAAATATATAGACTAACGTGGGGAAATTGCACCCCACATCCCATAGTGACTACTAACTTCATGATCATATATGAAAATATACCACACTATAAATTCATTTATAATACCATTCCCCATCCATGATGAAAAAAAAATACATATCTTAGGGAGAACAACCTCTATTAACACAATGGATAACCCAAAACTCAACAATGATGCTAATCTGAGGCAGTACCCAAATCACATATTCTTAAAACTCACATATAATAATTATAATAACTATGGGTTTGATGAATAGGATACTAGTAGTATTACAAAATCATCTCACTCTATCATTTCATTAACTCTTTGTGTGAAACATGGAAGATAGTGAATATCCCCAATTCACTACTAAGCATTAACACCCATAGAATAATAAATTCTAAATACATATGGGGGTCCCATAACCATGTAATATAAGAAACATTTTTGAAAATTTGTTGCCTTTTATTCATTTAAATTACCCACATTGAATTTCAATTCCTTGGATGATACTAAATTTTATTGAATATATGGAATTACAACGTAATTAGAATTTCTATTTGAAAATGGTGTTTCTTTTTAAATTAATATGGTTGAGTTTTATTATTGAAAAAAAATAATGCAATATGAATGAATATGAACTATTATTGGATAGAAATCACAATGTACAAGAGTGAACATTATATCCATAGTCACTATGCTTACCGCTGGTACTGATCGTATGTTCCCCTACATGAACCTCCTCCATATAGTTGGCTAGGTAACAATGACTTAGACCTACAATGAGCACTAATAATGGACTCCATCTGACCAAACTAGAACATCATATCATAGTATGTCTGCCCATAATTAGTTCCATTAGCTATCCATGGGCTCAAAATTACACAATGGAAAAATAGATAACTGTATAAAAATATTCATGTACAATTCCATTTTTATCATGGTCAGAATAACTACCACGAACCCCTCCTTTTAAACCATCATCTCATGTAATGAACATAGACTAAGACACCTATAATTTTCATTCTTACTATAGGATTTACCCACCTACAATATCATGATATAGATCCCTAGGCCCCCACTAACCCTAAAGAGAAAGATCTTGCTTGACTGATTCTTAATGGTTATCCATAGACAAGGTGCTACTCTAAATGTCACCCATTCCACGTAACTGACCCCCTATGAAGGAAAATAGTGTAATGATTTCTCTATCAGTGCCACATTATGCTTCCATCCCTATATCAAGAGTGATTTTGTAGTGAATCCATCATACTAGTAAAATCATGGTAGTGCATTGTTCCAATCTAAGAATCACATTGACTCAGTGTGGGATCCATCCAAGAATGTCATGAGAAAATCCACCATTATGATATGGCTTGTGAGGGATATTTAACATTCCACACTGTCATGAGGAAAATTATTCTTTACCAAACCAAAACCACATGACAAAGGACTACGCTCCCATTTGTAGGGAAAATGGAAGCCTCATAAAATTATGTTTTCTATATTCTCCTTTAAAATTAATTATATCAATTACAATATTCATGTTTCATGTTTGAGGTATGTAAGAAAATACATTCTCCTATGATGCTAAATATCAACTGAAAAACAAATGATCGGAATTTTCAGGCCAATGATGGAAGAATCCTAGTTGCAAATATTGAAAGATAATAAAACTCACAGGTAAAATAGTTATGATTAAGTGAAACCAAGAATAAAAACGCCCGTGATTAAATGCCAATGACCATTTTCCTTATCCACAACTATTGAACACTAGATAACACCATGTTTAAATTAATATTGGGCTGGATCGTGGATGAATACTGATACCATAAAGAAGTCATCTAGACTATTCTTTATAGAAACATTTCATCCATTAGGTTGAATATGAACATTATTGCTATAGACATTTTATAATTAAATTAAGAAATATATTAACATCATATAAACATAAATATGGAAGCCAAGCACCATATGATAAGGAGAAAATTTTCTAGTAGGTGTTTCTCAAGAACCACCGAAAATGACTCTTATATTTTTTTCATTTTTTAATACTATTGTAATGTCATAGTAAACACTCTATAGTTCATACAAGATGAATCACATCACCTATTTTGACAAATTATGATCTATCAACATTAATACTAACATATATATATAATTTAAGGGGTTTTTTTGAGTATAAGATTGTTCTGAATAATATTTAATTTTCTTCAGTTTTATTTTAACTATGAATAAAAAAGATAGTTGGATTACGTCCACTACATTCAATATATGACTATAGGGTAATTCATGAGTAAATAGAGAAAACCAAATACAATGCAAGGAAGTGTGTGGAAACATAGTGATCATTGTGTTTATTTATCTTAATAAAAAATTTATAATGAATGTAATCAATTGGATTCACTAGATGAGAGGGTGATTAGAAACCAAATGAATAATGATTCAACATATGAATGAGGTAAAAATAGAATTATGGACCCTTTTTTCTTCCATTGATAATATACCCAAACAAGTTTAAAAGATTTATCTTAAAAGAGTTAACCAATAAAACAATATCTCAACACCCACACAACACATTATTCTCTATATATAATCAATGTCCCATTAGTTCTATATATATTTCATGTTGAAATAATTTTTTTGGATAACCAATGATGGGTGAACATAAGATCTAGTTTCATTTTCAAAAAATCTATTATTCTATTTAAACTTTTTTTTCTATTTTTTTAAATGACCATATATAGTCCTTCCAGCCTCACTATATTTTATCTATAGGTTAGGAGAACTATGTTTCCAGGAATCCGAACATTGAAAAAGAAAAAACAATATGAAAAAGAGTTTCTCTCCATTACATTGGTTAAATCTCTTCCCATTGATTAATTATATTCAAAAGCTATAATAGAAAGTAAATTGATGGATAGAAATATAGCTAAGTTAATATGCCTTTGAGAGAAATGTACGCAGCAAATTTCAATCATAACAATATAAAATTACAATTTAATAATTGAAAATACTCTTAACAAAAAACTAGGATGAATCCGATACTTTCTATGATTCATGGTATTTCTAATAATGACTGTAATAAGAACTTAGGAACATTTCAACAATATTTGAATACATTTAGCACTATATGAGTCACTGAGGCTCAAATGTACATTAAGGCCTTCTCTTAATCACGGGAAGGATACACTAAAGAATGGATATAAATATATTTTATGGAGATGTTAACTCATATGAGGAGATACAAAATATGTTCCTCCATAAATTATTTCAGTCTTAAGAAGTTCTCAAATATGAATGGAAATTATGGGAATCAAATATGAAAATGGAAGAACTCTATATTTATTCTGAGAGAGGTTCATGAATCTAACCACATCTTACCCACACTCTCCATATTTTGAATATATCTTATTTTTATGTTCAATTAAGGATTTATGGAAAATGACCAGAACCGACTTGATGATTCTCTATGAGGAGTACTGATTGAACTTTCACTGGTTGATGTAAGATAACTCATTGAAAGCATATCACAAGGTTCCCAATAATTTGGTATTATAACTATAATCGAAGGATTAAATGTGGTTAAAATCACCAACTCACACTTCTTAAGAAATAAAATTCAATATTTAACTTCCAATGTGATACAATTACCAATGAAAAAATTAAAGGAAACAATAACCGCCACACCCCCAAGTGATTTCCAAATGTTATATTTTTATGAGAATTTTACTAATGGATTCCTAGAATTTCAAGGAAATTAATAATTTGATTCTATGTTTCGTATGAAATTTCAGAATAATCCAATGGTTAAAAAAACATTTATATAATTTACCACAAACCAATTTGAAGCTCAGTGCCAAAAGACTCAAAAAACACTTTTTTTAACAGAATCTCAATAACCCTTTTATCACCCAACATTCCAAAGATATAATTTCCAACAATATAAAATATACTAGAAATGATAACCAAAAGAACCATCCATGAAAGACATGTCGATACATGTTATTGAATTCCAAAATAACAACCCACCACTATCACATCTCATGGGTTAGAGTTCAATGAATTTAAAAGATCATTTGGACAACTCATGACCACCTTGAATAATATGGTAAATTGAGTATCACGAAATCTTCCTACTAAAACAATTCCAAATCTTAATAGAATTATCAATTCCATTATATTGAGGAGTGGAATATAACTCAATGTCATAAAATAATTTCCCCATATACATTGAAATTGGAATTATAAAACATCAAGAATATACCATAGAAAATGAACCTAAAGAAGAATATTAGAAATAAAAATAAACGGATAAAAGAAGAATCATGAAATATTCACATGAACCCCAACACCCCTTCCCTATAATAATGAATGAACAAATAAGAACCACATCGGCATCAGTACTTTAGGTGACTGTGTATGTTTTCTTAAATGGAAATTAATTTCCCCCAACCGAAAGTCATTCACCATATTCCTTTGTCTGAAACATTTATTTAGGAAGAGTGCACCAATATAATGGGATTAATATTAAATAAACTTTTACAAATAATTAAGAATGATTATGGTATTTTCACTCGTAAAATCATCAAAAAAATTTAAATATCCATTTACTATTTTTCCCTACACAAGTGGTGAACTCAAATTTTTTGATACACTCTATAACTTGGGAGAATTAATTAATATAATAACATATTCAATTTTTTTAAATATTTGAATCTTAATTATAAAATTGTGGTTCTATAGATTTCTAATAGATCCACTACCTACCAATTTAGTTTTTTAGAATGTCGTAGTAAGTGTATAAGGCTTCCCATTCCCTTCTTAATTCCACATACTCAACATTGAATATGGAAAATATTCTTCATTCTACCATTATTATTGTTAGACAATTTTTCAATTATTTTAAAAAAATCATAGAAATCAATGATGGTTCCCATTAATTGATATTTAGTGAAGATATAGAAGATTTAAAATTAATTATTTCAATGAAACATCCACATGAGGAATGTTCTATTATAACCTAAATTTTCTTTAACTCCCATATCGACCCGTGATAAAATTGAAATGTTTGATTCCATAATTATAGTAGGATATTGTGACACCCAGAACATATTTTATGTGTAATAATAATATTTTAGTAGTTTTAATTATTTTTCTTTGTGTAATTTCCACATAATCCAGACAATGTTTTCAAAATAAACACAAGACATATTTTATTTAATAAAACACTAAAACGTTACATTTTAGTAAGTCCAAAAGACCCTAAATAACCTAGATTACTTACTAAGATACCTATCAATATCACTTGTAGACCCCCGAACATTAAAAATAGAACAAGAATATAGTGAGAGTCCTTCAGGTCTATCACAATGAAGAACATTATGGGCAGATCTATGGCGACCAAACTGAACATCAAGTGTTTGTAGATCACCATGTTCACCAAGATGTTTTGAGTTTGGAATACCCTAAACAAGTATTTATAAGGTTCTTTTTGACCATTGGAAATAAATATGATTATTATTTTGTTTTTATAGCAATTGTGGTCTTTAGGTGACTATTGGTGTTTTAATGGTCATATGAATTAGTAACAGTAAGGGATTTATCTGCCTTGTCTCCCTTGTGAAAAACGGTATATACACCCTATGTTTATAATAATATTTATATATATATATATATATATATAATCTTACATTTAATATGAATTATTCATCCTACACCAATTCTGGATTCCTAAATATTATTTATCAGCCTGTTTTTATGAGGGTTGCACTTGTTTTGGTTATGTGTTCTTGAAGTGAAAAAAACCCTTTTACATGATTATATGTATATACGATTTATATACATATATATATCATCTCTAAGATTAATTCAGGTTTTCAAAGGTTAAATGATTTTTTGTATTAATGATTCTGATATCTATAATGATATAAGGGTTCATTTAACATGGATTTTGGTTATGCAAAACTGATTTTAGACTTTGTGTATATTCAGATATTTATATATAATACAACCCAAATCATTTTTTTTGTTTTTAAAATAATAGTTCCCAATATTTATATAATTATTTGGAAGAGAATTATGTTTTGGGTTCAATTGTATTTATAATTAAAAACCCTAAGTTATATATATATGTGTTCATACAGTTACATATTTTAAACTTAGAATTATCATTGATTATTAATCAAGTGATATTAATTATTAAATGATGTGATGAAGTAATAATTATTTGTAAGTAATCATTAAACCTTGTTTTAGTTAAGTTAAACTCATATATAAACTTTTTATATACGGTTATATAAACATATATATATATATATTAATAAGACCTCTAAGCCCAAATTTCAAGTGATGTTTAATAGAATTTAATTAATGTCTTGATGCAAGTAATACTTGTAAGGTTCTAATTAATTTTGAGTTTTCTAAAAAATATGAGTTTATGTATGAAATAATATATTAGAGGATTAAAGGATGTTTATTATCTTGTTATCATGTTATTCCCACTTAATGTTTTATTACATGATGAACCTACTGTAGTTGTTGTTATTAGTTAATCATGTTTATGATTTTCATGGTCACTACAACTTTTTTTTGTGTATTAAATGGCATTTAATTCTTACTAAGTATTTATTTCCACGAATCAAGGATTTTAAAATTAAGAAGTTTTAATTTTATGTGAAAAACCCAATCTATTCATTACATATGTGTTCTAGTTATTATCACATGTGAAAAGAATGTCTATTAGCCAATGAATGTCATTGAGAAAATTGTAATTACCATATTTAAATTGTTAACTATCATATAATGATAATTTATGAAATAAGAACATAATTATTTGATGTGGTATGGGACACATTGAATATTATGTAATATGAAAAGTAATATTCAAAGTGGTGTGGGATGCCTTTAATAAACAAAATAATAAATTATGTATTCAATGTGGTATGTGACACATTGAATATATGAAATAAGGAATTAAATGGTCAATGTTTTATGGGACACTTAAAATATATGACCTAACTAAACATATGAGAAATCTATTGGACTTAATAGGTGACGAATGACCCCTCTATAGCCTCTCGATGCATCAGTAGGTCCCATGAGAAAAATTGGGGCATGGAACGGGGCCTTGGCAAAGTGATGGTCTTTGGATGAGGCCTTGACAACACGTTTATGGTCTTGGCATGAGGCTTTGACATAGTATTTCATTATATATTCCCTCATTATGATTATAGTATTTATTTAACCAAGCAATTATTCGACGTGAAGAATATACTTCGTTAAATAGCATTTACTTATGAGTATTTGAATAAGTAAATGCATGTGGAAAATTGTTTATTTAACACTAATCTTCTAAACATTAATACAAATGATAGAAGTATATTCACCATTTTATGATTTGAAATTAAATATTAATGAAATTAATATTTTCAATTTATGTAAAACTCTAATCATGTATTACTTTTATGTGTAAATTCTATAACCATCCTTTTCATGTCACACATAGTATAGTTTGATTTACTCTTGATTTATATGTTGCACACCATATATTTTGTATGAATATGAATAAGATTGGAATGTGTTGAAATGAAAGAGATATAAATTCTCCATAAAATATTTACTAGTAATATTGGTTAACTGTTAATGTTGCGCTACTTGTATTGCATTTTTCATTTATGAAAATGTTTTGTGATTATTTTAAAAATGGTTGTTTTGAATGGTTTTATTGGATTTTTGTTAAAATACCCTTAATGGGAATTCTTGTGCTCACCCTACATTATAATTTATGTTTATTGGTTTATTAAATTTGAGTTACACTATGTGGTTACTACTTTGTGGATTCTTTTCTGTTTAGTATTGAATGATTGTAACATCTGAATCTGGTTTTCTAGAACCTAAACTGCAAAGATCCTCTATATGGAAGATGATGTGTAATTCATCAGTATTTTATTTTATAAAATAATCACACACCATGTTATAATGCACTGTCTATAGTCTTATAGGGTATAGTCATTATAGTTGGTATCAGAGGACATTTTAGAAAACTCAGGAAAATTAGAACAGTACAAAATATTTAATTGTAACCTACTAAGTAAAATTATTTCTTCTAATTTTCGGATGGCAGATGAAACAATACTTTTGTCAATTCTAACCAAAATACTAGATACTATAGTTGTAAAATCATGTTTAGAAGGCTATGAGGCATTTGAAAACATTCTTATGTCATGTAAACATCACTACTGTGTATAGAACTCTCCTCATGTACTTCAACTCAAGTATGAATTAGGCTTTGACTATTTCATTATAATGCATCATCAACTTCTATTCTATGCATGTATGGGAAAGTACATAGAGGTTATATTTAACTGCTTCACCCTAGATGATATTTTTAAATCCCTAGAGGTCTTCCAAGTGGATACACAAGAGGGTGACCTCCCAGTAGCATATATTTTTCAAATCATGACCTATGGTCACTATTGTAAAGTTAGGAATGTTGAAATTCATGAGGATGAGTATTATCATTTTTTTTATATAAATAAAATTTATGATGATGTCTCCCAGCTTCATACACATCATTTTATTCTCTCATGGAATGTTATATGTCCACATGTGATTGATCCATGTTGCCCGTGCTGCATCTAGACCAGAGAGATTGGAGAGTTTGGAATTATTTTAGGTATCTGTTTAACTAGAAACTAGAGAAATCGTTGAAGCTTGTGGGACCTATGAAGGAACCTCATTGTGGATGTAAGGATGTTCATACCAGAGAGTTTGTAAGAGGTAAAAAACAAATATGGGACCCCCTATGTTTCATGAACTTTTTCTTAAATGGATAATGTTATACTTTTATGTTTTGGTTCATTAATATTTATTTTCAAAATAATATATATTTTTTAATATGTTTATTCTTTACTGAGAAATTTTTTCTTAAAATTTTCATATGTAATATTAGAGCTCCCCAACCAACCTTTTTTCTCTACCAAATGAGATAATGTACACTATAATATTAATTTCATGTTCAGAATCATACCATCCTTTCATGAACCTTCAGTTATCTTGAAAATGCCTTTATCAAGTATTCCTTTTCCCAAATGTCCTTTAGACCTATCGAGGAGAAAAATATGTTTATCACTAAATGGAAACAACACAATTTGAAATGTATATAAATATTGAAAAGTATCTTGAATGTCACTTCCTCTATTTCACTCTCTTCAAAAATTTCTTAGCCTTAGGGAAATTATAGGAAGCTTCTTTAGAGGGAGACCTTCGAGCAGCTTATCTATTCCAGGTTTTGTGCTTCTTCATGCATGTGAGGCTCTATGAAATCAGAACTCATAGTCATCAAATAGTTTAGCCTATCTATAAGGAACATGTTCATTCCAAAATATCTAAGCTCTATACCTTTTATGCCTCTCTCTAGAAACCCGAGTGTTACATGTGTAGGTTTGATCATAATTTCTCAAGGTGAATAAGGGCTAGGGAGATTGAGGAACTGGAAACTACCCTTGGAATCCACCTGATTACATCAACAGGTTATCCATGGTGGTGGTCCTAGTGATGGTATTAAACTAAACTATTTGTTAATCAATTTTTTTTTACTCATTAATAAATAAGACATATCTTGTAGGGTCCTTGATGTTAATGTCGAATATCAGTGCAGGAAAGCTTTAATGCAAAAAGGAGTCATAAGGATGAAATTCTTAAAATGGGGGATAAAGTTATACCCTTAACATATTTTATGTGTAATAATAATATTTTAGAAGTTTTAATTATTTTACTTCGTGTAATTTCTACACTATCCAAAATTTTCTTGAAAAATAAGCACAAGACAAATTTTATTTAATAAAACACTAAAACATTACATTCCAACAATGCCAAAAGAAAATTACTAACCTAGATTACCGACTAGGAGACCTATCAAGATCACTAAAAGACCCTTGAACATAACAAATAGACTAAGAAAATATTGAGAGTCCTTCGAGCCTATCACAATAAAGAACATTATCGACATAGTTATGGCGACCAACCAGAGAATCAAGGGTACGTAGTGCACCTTCATCGCCATGTTTTTTTAGTTTCAAATACTCTAAAGAGTATTAATAAGGGTATTCTTAACCGTTAGAAATAAATATGGCCATTATATTCTTTTTATAACCCTTGCAGTCTTTAGGTGATTGTTGGTGTTTTTACAGCCATAAGATTTTGTCACCGTAAGGGATTTATCTTCATTGTCTTCCATGTGTAAAACCATATATACACCTTGTGTATATATATATATACTCATATAGTTTATATGAATCTCCATCATAAACATGTTATGGATTGCTAAATATTATTTATCAGATTGTTTTAATGCTGGACACAATTGTTTTGGTTAAGTGTACTAGAAGTGAAAAACCCTTTTACGTGATTATATGTATATACGGTATATATATATATATCATCACTAATATGAATCTATTTTTTCAATGGTTAAATGTTTGTGTGTATTACTATTTCTATGGTCTATAATGATATAAGGGTAAATTTAACATTGTTTTTGCTTATGCATAACTGAATATACACCTTGTGTATAATCAGATATTTATATATAATACCACCCAAATCTATTTTATGTTTTTAAAATAAGGATTCCCAATATTTAAATAATTATTTGGATGTGAAATGGTTTTTGCGGTCAATTGGATTTATAATTCAAAACCTATATATATATATGTGTGTGTGTTTGTGTGTGTGATCTTATGGTTACATATTTTAAACCTAACATGATATTTGATTTTCTATCATGTTATATTAATGATTAAATGATGTTATGAAGTATCCATTTTTTAAGGAATCATTAAACCTTTTTTATTTATGTAAAACTCATATATACACTTTTATATATGGGTATAGATATAAATATTAATTATATTTCCAAGCATTAAATTCAAGTGAGGGTTATAAGAATTTATTTAATGATTTGATGCAAGTAATACTTGTATGGTTTTAATTAATTTCAGTTTCCTAATCCACAATGAGTTTATGTATGCAATAATATATTTTAGGATAAAAGAATGTGTAGAATCATTCTAAAATGTTATGCTCCCTTAATGCTTTATTACATGAGGAACCTACTTAAGGGATTGCTCTTAGTTAATCAAGATTATGGTATGCATGTTCACTTCCACTTTTATCAGAGTATTAAATGCAATGTAATTTTTATCAAGTATTCATTTCCATGAATCATGGATTTTAAAATTAAAAATTTATCATTTTATGCCACAAACCCAATCCATCCATTACTTATGTTTTGCTGTAATCATTTCAAGTGAATTGAAAGTTTATTATCCCATGCATGTCATTAAGAGAATTGTTATTACTATATTTAAAATGTTTAATGTCATATCATTATAATTTATGAAATAAAAATGTAATTATTCAATGTGGTATGGGACACATTGAATTATATATAATAATAAAAGAAATATTCAAAGTTTTATGGGACGCCTTGAATTTGTGAAATAATAAATTAAATATTCATAGTGGTATGGGAGACCAGGAATATATGAAATAATAAATTAAAAACATTCAATGTTTTATGGGATATCTGGAATATATGAAATAAGAAACTAAATATTCAATGTGGTATGGGACACTTTGAATATTTGACCACACTGAACATATGAGGAATGTATTGGACTTATTATGTGATAGGTGAGGCCTGTTATATCTTATCAATGCATCAGTAAGACTCATTAGAAAAATTAGGTCTTGGTACGAGGCCTTTGAAAAGTGATGGTTTTTGTATGAGGCCTTGACAACATGTTTTTGGTCTTGGCACAAGGTCTTGACATAGTATGGCATTATACATTATCTCATTATGTTAATAGTATTTTTTTAACCTAGTAATTATTCTACTAGTAGAATATCCTTGGTTAAATATCCTTTATGTAGGAGTATCGGAATGTGTAAATGCACATGGCATATCAATTATTCAGCACTCAACTTATCAACATTAAAACAAACGATAGAAGTTTATCTGCCATTTTCTGATTTGAAATTAATGAAGAATGAAATGAATGTTATTATTTTATATGAAAATCTAATCATGTATTAATTTTATGTGTAATGTAAATAATTGTACCTTTTCATGTCACACTTAGTATATTTTGATTAACTCTTTGTTTATATGCATCACACCATTCATTTTCTATAAATATGCACAATATTGGATTGTGTTTCATTCATAGTACTTTAAATTATCTCTAAACTTTTTACGGGTAATCTTGGAAAACATTTAACATTGAGCTACATTTATTGTAGTTTTATTTTAAGAGAATGTTTTTGAGTTATTTTAAAATGCTATTTTTTTAAAAGGTTTTATTTGAATTTTTATTTTAAAACCCCCTTACTGGGAATTCTTGTTCTCACCCTAGTTTTTTTTATTTTTAAATGTTTAGTAGATTTTAGTTGCACTAAGTTGTGGATGATTTGTGGAGTCTTTTCATACAATATTGAAGGATTGTAACATTTGTGTATGGTTTTCTGAAACCTATACTAAAAAGATCCCATGTATGGAACATGATGTGTAATTCATCAGTATTTATTTTTATAAAAAATATTACACCTAATTTTTTAACGAACTAGCTTTGGTCTTTTGGGGTCAAGGCATTTCAGAGATGTTTTGGAAATAGTTGACATGATGAAACAAAATTTATTCTTTAAAAATAATTTAATATGGACGAAATTTAAACTGTTGATCAATTTGAAGACATTGAAGAAAATATATGGATTATTGTCTATAATATTACAATAAATGTTTTCTCATACATTAAATCATGGAAAATTTGAGAATAAATATATTAAAGAATATTTTTAACCCCTCCATAAGAATTATAATAATTATGGTACCCTCAAAATAAGATTTTCATTTTTAAAAATATGGTAAGAAACATCCGGTCATGATTCCCCATTATTTAGACTTTATCCATGGAAAAACTACTAATGATATTTAATAACAATGTTAAGTCCATTGGAAGGATGTTAGGAGATATTCCAAGAAAAATCTCTACCACATGCATGCATATAATTTTATTTTAAGATGTATCCAACTAGTTAATATGACCTAATAGAAGTCTTAATCCAATATTCATAAAGGTGGAGAAAAAGTAGAGATACTTTTTATAGGAAAAGAATATACCCTATCTCTGATTCCCAATGCGTGAACCCAATTCAAATTGTTCCCTAGAAAAATGGTCACATGTTAAAAAAGAATGAAAAAATGAATTGGTACCCACTAGATTCAAGAATACATGTAGTATTTTTGGATTATAGGATATTACCCAATATAACGTGGAAAGACTATTTCCCCATACTGTTTTTAGATAAAATACAAGAAATAATAGTTCAAAAATGATATTATTATTCTCTTGAGTGATTTTCTGTTTGTTTTCATGTTTCCATTTCCCCTTGTGACGAACAGAATAATATATTTACATTTATATTCAGTATATTTTCCCACAAAAGGGTTCCTTTTCTTCTCTTTAATTCCCATACACCTTTCAATTTTGTATGTTAATTAATTTCTTGTATCTGATTGGGAGTTTTTTGGAGGTATTTATTGTTGATTTCTTAATGTATGGATGATTATTTCAAAAATATCTATATAGTTTAGATAAGGATTTAAAAAAATGTATAGACCGAAAGATAGTTTTTAATTTTGAAAATTTCCATTTTATACTTTAAGAAAAGAAATATATTTGGTCATTTAATATATAAAAAAAATTGAAGCTAATAAATCCAATGTTGATTTCATTTTGATCCTACCCAATCCCACCACAATCAAGAACATAAGATAGTCTTTTGGAACTATGAAATTTTACAGATGTATTACTAAATACATTAGTGAAACTTCTTTTACACTAACCATAATACTCACTAAATAAATTGATTACATATTTATTTATTCATATAGGAATACCTTTAAATAATTGAATGGTTGGGTATTCATTTCCACATCATGTACCCACCAATATATAGTCACCCCTTTGAGATATTATTTGATTATTCCAATAGAGCTTTAAGGAACATTATATCTCAAAATATTTATAAAATTCCATGAGTGATGGCCTATACATCACAAACCATGTACAATTAATAGATTAAGTACTCAATAAAAGAGAATAATTTGTTGTATATTGGTGTGTATTTTGAAAAAATTATTTATTATCTCTTTGTAAGTAATGAAATTGTTTATTATGATCATGAAAATATAAGATATTTAACTATGAAGAATGATGCAAAACCTAGACTGGAATGATGGATGTTTTACTACAAGAGTTTGACCTTGATAATATGGACAATAAGGTCTTCGAAAATATAGTGGTCGATCACATGAGTAGGATACCTCACGTTTTCTAGGTCGAACTGATCCTAAAGTCTAGTCATAATGATTACTTACACAGTGTGTGGCTATATAACCTAGCCTAAGTGACTTGGTATGCTAACGTAGTAAATGTTCTATTCATAGTAATGGTACATTCTTTCTTCTATAAGAATAAAATTACTAAATTAAAATATAAATCAAAACACTATGATGTGAATACCCTTATTTATGAAAAAAGTGAAATGATCAAATCATTAGAATATGAATTCCAGAGGAATAAATATATCCTATAAATTCTTTTTTTATACGCTTTCTTGGGGTGGACATTTTGGACCTCAAAGAACTATTATAATTTTTTTTAATTTGGATTGTTTTGGCCTTATATATTTAAAATTATAATTATTTTGGTAAATAATTCCCAAAATTCCAATTTATTAGTGGAATTTTCAATAGAGGATAAATTCCCAAAAACCCAATGATTTTTTGTGAAATTTTTTTTGTATTGGGATTTGTATTCATGGGACTATTTCCCATGTAATTTTTATTTTCTTGTACCATGTTGGTAGTAGACTATGTGTCTATGTTATTTAATTCAAAATAAACAAAGGATGATGACTTAAAAACTATAATTGAATTCCTAAAATCAGACATATTTTATATATTTAGAATACCTAAATCTATAATTATTTACTAAGGAACCCAATTCTATAATAAAAAAATGGAAACAGTCATGAAAAAATATATAGTTCACCATAAAACCTTTAATTCATAACAAACATTGATAAATGGTCTAGTATAGCTATCCAATAAAGAAGTCAATAGGATATTAGAAAAGAATGTTTAGAAAAAATACATGGACCATATTAAGATGATATACAATGCAATATGGGAATACAGAACTGCCTATGAGTCCCTATTATGAATGACTACATACATAATTTTTTATGGTATATTTTTTAAATTTACTTTGGAGTTATTTAACAACAGTTTTTGGGTTGTTAAAACTACAATTATGGAGTTTATTAAGGTCAATGAATAACGGAAACTACAATTAATAATGTTTTAGAAATCAAGGATTGAGGCATTTAAGAAATCAAAAATATATAAAGAGAAAACCAAATCTTCCCCTAAAAATTTGTTCAACACAAAAAATTTCTAATTGGAAACAAAATACTTCTATTTTCAACATAGAACAATTTTTATTTGGAAGTATTTGTTTAAAATATACTAGACTATAAACAATAACTAATACTTCTCCTTTTTATGAAGTTGAGATTGATGGAGATGGTTCAAAAAAATCATTCTTGGTAAAAGAGAATTAAATAAATAATTACAAGGAGTTATTATTCGGAATACCTATTGTGTAATCTAGAATCCTTCATAGTTGTAAAAAATAAATACTTCCATGTTATCAATATTATTAATATTTGTCCAAATTTTTATTCTATTTTTCACTATTTAAAAACAACATTCTAAAATTCAACTAGGAAAATTTTAGAACCATGTGTGGGAAAAGATGTCAACTAGAATCTATAAATAACAAAAAAAATCCCTGTAAATAAATTTGTATAAATATCACATTTTTATTGTGTTGTGTTTTTATTCTTAAAATATTTCTTGAACCTAAATTATATACATCATAATTAAAAAATACCATGATGGAATTTTTTAAATTCATGGTATTTGGGACAATAATACATAATTTTATTGTGAAGTGAGATTTAAATTGATTTACTCAAATCTTGTCCATGAACTAGGAAATGGAATGTGTGTTAAAATATATTTTTTAATCGATTTTATAACTTTATGTCACTGGATTTTTAAATTAATATGATATTACTTGACTTCTATGATAAGAATCACCTAAGAGATCCATAAATGATGAAAATGATATAAGTCCATTAAAATATGAATAAAATTGGTCAATTGGTAAGCCAATATGGTTCTCTAAAATAAGGCTATGGGCGTGTTTCTATAAATAAATAAATCAATTTCAATATGATCTATGCTAAACAATTTATAAAAACTTATGGGTAGGAAAAATAAATATTTTAAATGACTTATAAAATTTGTTAAAATTAAATGATTGTAGTATTAACCCATAGAAATAGGTGTAATTGAATAATAACACATTCAATTAACACATTTCAATAATGTGGGAAATCAAAAACATTTGTTTATGGAAACTTAATAATGAGGGGAAATGGTGGTTCTTATTAATAAAATATTTATTCCACAAAAAACTAATTTGATCCACTATAGAACAAAAACAATTATTAAATTATAGTAAGACAATAATTTGATTCACACGGGACAGCTCACTGACTGGCCATGCAATGGTGATGGTTTGGCACCATTGTTTTTTTGCTGGGGTGGGGCAGGTTTTGTAGTCCTTCTATGAGTTTTATCTTTTTGGTTTTACTTGTTTGTAGTGATGTTTGCATTGGTTTTCAACTTTTCTACTTAATGTGGATTTTGATAGTGAAAAAAACAACATTCAGTCAATATAGTAATTTGATTCACATTCAAGGGATGGTAATTCAAACAATGGATACATCTATGTTTTATCTCATCAATGGATGGAAAATTTGGATATATTTTAAGTATCATTATTTCTTATCCTTTTTTAATAAATTGAATTCAAAGTTAATATTTTCTAAGAGTGAAATCGTCTATGTGTGGGGAATTTGGTTTTATTCCTAGTGATAATGGAACCTTGTAACACTACATTTACACAAATATATATTCCCAGTGGCCTGAATATTTTGGCATTTTGGAAATTTCACTCTTCATGAACAGGAGGGCCATTTGGAATTTGGTAGGGTCGGGGTCGGCAGTGTGTCACATGAATCATGTCATTACTTATGGTGGGAGGTATCAACATTGAAGATAGTTACGATTCATAGTGATCCTTAGTGGCATCATTGGCTAGCGTAAACTATAGAATCAACTTTTTTCCATGAAGTTACCCATCAACGATGACGGGGGGTCTCATTAATTATACATTTCAAGCCAAAATGCATCAATGATGTCTGGGAGTCTTGATGGTTGGACTCCATGGATAAAAAACCATCAAAAATCATAGTTGTAAATGGGAAAATAAGAAAATCATTGGTCCTCAAGTGAAGATCAATATGTGGGTCTCAGTATAGCTGTAAACAATTGTGTAGGGCTACCATATTATTATAATTAGAGGGTATTCCATATTCCATCGGGATTAGGTACCATGCTCTACATGGGGAAATGCTAAACATGAAACATTGGAAGGTTTTATGCTTGGTTTAAAGTATAATATTTAAGTGATGATATTCCCTTGTGATTTCAAAGTATTTGGGTGCCTACGGTTAATATGTTAATTATGTGTTCCTATTATCTTATGATCCATGCATGGTTACCCCTCTACCTAGATAAAATATTTAAAAATAAAAATAAAATTAAATTCCTTTGGTATCGGAGGTGGATATTTGAGGGGGAGTGATGTTAGCTATAATTTTCGACAATTAATTCCATTTAGTCATTGAAAATACCCAATATTGTAATTCAGTTACAAAGATTATTGTAGTTTATATTGATGTTATAAAATTAGAACATAATTAGAAATTTTATTTGAATATGGTGTTTCTTTTTCATTTATAAGTGTGGAATATTATTGTTGAAATAATATTGAGCTAAGAAAGAATAAGAACAAAATTAGATCATATGTTACAAAGTCCAGGAGTGAACAATACATCCACAATACTTATTCTTACAACAAGTACTGGCCATATTCTACCCCTAGGTATACTATCTTCCAAATGGTATAAATGAAAATAGTGTTGTCAACCTAACATGTTCAATTCTCATATTCACCTTCAATCCATATTTAACCACATTTTGATGGTATGTCGACATACCGCCAGTTATATTAGATAAACATGTGATAAAAATATTCAAATGAAATAAGAGTATACCACATGAAAAAAACTCATTTACCATGCCATTCTTTCTCAATTTGGGAAAACCTATCATGATATTTTTTCAGAAACCATCACATGGTATTAATGTAGACTTTAACATTCAAAATAAGCATTCATATTGTTAAATTTTCCCACCAAACAAATTGAGCCAAAACCTTTTAATTTTCTATTATAGACCCCAAGCCTCCGCTTTCCTTAAAGATATGAACCCATCATTACGGTTGATTAATGGATACCTAAAGAATGGGTGATGTTCTAAAAGTCATCATTACCTTTTTATTTTAACCACAACGAGGTAGAATAGAGAACATCTACTATGATGATTCCACATTTTTCTTCCACCCCTAGATATGGGATGATGGTTGGGAGAAACAACTTTTCTATGAGAATAATGTTAGTAAACCACTCCCATATGAGATCCACATGGACTCAGGGTGAGATCCAGTCAATTTTCCATGATTGAAAGTCACTTATAGTACAGCTTTTGAGGGTGAAATGGAATTAAACTCCTACATGAAGTAAAATTAAGGTTTTCAACAATGAATACCAGGAAAAATGTCAAGGAGCCCATATACAAGGAATATGGGAGATGTTGTGGAATTTATTTTACAAGAAAATCCTTTTAAATAAATAACTAATGGATGTATGTTTTGATCCTCAGTTATGTAGGAAACTCCATTCTATTGAGAAGGAAAAACAACACAGATAATGAAATGGTTGTCCATCATTAGCTAATGATGTTGGAATTTGAGATATAGATATTGTAGACATAATTTCACATTGGTAAACTTATTATAAACATACAATATTTAAATTAAAGAGGACCATGATTCAAATCCATTTCCAATTTTCCATACCCACTATTGCTTTGCACTAGATCACTTGACATATAAAAGTATATTGGGACATATCATGGTAATGAATTGATACCATATAGAATTCATCTAGATCCTTCCTTCTAGAGACCTGTGAACCATCGAGTTGTAAATAAATCATCCCCAAAAATTTTATATATTTCATTGTTGAAACATGGTCCCCTCCTATGAATAGAGCATTAGAATTCAAATTCCATATATGGATAACTTTACCAGGAATGGGGCATCTCAAGAATCCTCAGCTATGACTCATGATTTTTTTTCTTTTTTCATAATCATCTACTGATGTAATAATAGACCCACTATGGTTCTGCCAAGAAGAATGAAATCACCCTTGTTAATTATTTCTAATATTTCAGTAATAATATAAAATAATATAAATAATATAATGTTTTTTAAATAGATGTTTTTTCTAATTTGTGTTCTATTTTCATCCTCACATTTGTATTATTTCACTCTCAAGACTTTATGATTTTGGAAATTGTAAGTGATATAATATGCTATGATAATTCAATGATAAATTCATATATCTTAATAATAATATAGGAATGGGATGGAAAAATAGTAATCATATTGCTTCTTTATCAGAACTGAAATTTCCTAATGAGTGTAATCAGTTTGATTCACTTGAAGAGAGGGTGAAAAGGATTCAAATTATGAAAATTTCAATAGGTGAATGAGGGAATAATCCAAGGACATAGAATTATGTGTCTAATTAATCTTAGAACAAACCATGTAAACATACTATATCTTTAAAGAGTAAACCCACAAATAAGGATTCAAAACAAACACAATGTTTTCTTCTCTGATGATAATCCAATCACCACATTTACTTCATGTTTCTTATGTTTAAATATTGATTTGGTGAGATCCAAATACTAGAATGTATCAACTTTTATCTGAATTCCACCATGGGTGTTTACCATCTATTAACCTCCACTATAACATCACATGGATCCCACTATTATCATTATGTGGCTGATTTTCTAATACTTCCCCAAATCTTATCAACAATTGACTCAAACAGAGATTATGACCCCACCACCATGTTTTATCTTCTACTATACATGAATTGGATAAATCACATATCATATTCTATCTCTAGGTTGAAAAAACATATAATAACATCATAGTGATTGTACACAATTCATACATATAATGTCAATATTTGGGAATGTAGAAATGAAACTGTGTCCTATATTTTCCAAGAACATATTATAAACTAGATCGTATATGACCTGTATACTCAAATATTCAACATTAATATATATAACATCTTATCTATTTATTTATTCATTGAACACATGGTATTCCATGAGGAGCACATAGAAGCGACTGGTGCACCCCATGGGGAATGTTCAATGAATAAATACCATGTGTTCAATGCAATGGAACATTGACCCATCCTTCTTCTTGACTAAGTGGACTAGTGCACCCCATGGGGAAGCACTTGGGAATATAAAACCTTCACCAAGATTGTCATATATTTTTTTTCTTTAGCTCTTCAAACTCTGAAAAATCCATTCTATATAACGTCTTGTATATTAGTAGATCCATAGGTATAAGATCAATCATTAATTCAACATCTCTTCTAGGATTAAGACCCGGAAATTCCTTGGGAAACACTTCAGCGAATTCCCTCATAATTATCATGTCTTCAAGGATGGTTTCCCCCTTAGAATCCATCATCAGATAAAAATACACATTCTCATTGGGTAGTAATATTCATGATTGATATTATGATATTAAAGAAGATTCATCATCCCCTTTTCAATTATATATAATTGGGGTTTGATTCTACATATGGACAGTTATTTCCCTCTCAAGGAAATTTATGTTTGCTTTATATAGGGAAAGACGATCCTTGCCAATAATTTCATCAAATTCCACCATAGGTAGAATGAAGAGGTTAATTGGGATGTCCAGTCCACAAATTCTGATAGGGTATGAGTTATATTCATGGGATTCAATAATTTACCCATTTTTCATTTTCACCGACGTATCTTCTTCCATGATTTGTGGTGGTGTAGATATTTTTGTACTAAAACTTTCTGATATAAATGAATGTGTAGAACTAGAATCAAAAAGTATGTTTAGTATTCATCAATGAATAACTAGAATACCTATCACCAATTCATTTTTGGGGTTTTATTAGATGGTAGTGATGGAAAAAATATCACCTTTTCTACCTTGGAGTAATTTGTTTACCTCCAAGAAACCTTTCTAAGGGAGATTGTTTTCAATGTTCCTTGGTTTATTATAGTATATGCAATGATCAATGCATTAAGTTTCAAACGAAGTGTTCCTCTCCTCTATCAGAGTAGCGGGTTCTTCTTGTCACAAATTAAGGGTATGGTTTCCTTCTCTTCTACAGCTAAAGAGTTTTCATGTCCCCTTCATGAAATTTATAGGGTGTTTCTTTCCATACCTCTAGAAGTTGTGCTGATGGAATTTTTTAGCACCATTGGATTTATCCAACAGACCATTAGTATTAATGATAACTTTCCAATTAATATCCCCATGATAGCCCTAATATTTTCTAACCTCAATTTTCATATAGATAGAAAATCATACAATTTCCTCATAGCTATCAAAGTTATAGATTGCAAGGGTTTTTCGTAGGCTAGGTTTTATCCCACCAAAGAAGCAGTCAACCTTGGATTCAGGGGTAATGGAAAATAAAGTGTCATATTGTTCAAGCCTTGTGAAGTTTGAATCATACGATCCAATGGATTCATTGTCTTTTTTCTTGAGGGCAAGGATGTCCCTTTTCTTCTTAAGTCGTAGGATGTGTGGATAATATTTGTCGAATTTTTTTTATGTTAATCCATACATTTTAATGCCTTAATCACTTACTTAGGATTTTTATTTTTTTCATTAATTTCCACCATTGATAAGCTTCACCCTCCCTATGATAAGCAGCTAGAAGAATCTTCCCTTGTTCAAAGCATTGATGGGTATAGATGATCGTCTCAATAGAGTCGATCAATTGTTTGGTGATTAAGAAATCAGATGATCCGTTAAAAGTATGATACAATTGTCTCATGAAGAACTTGATTGTGGGATGTTCTTTCTGGGGGGGGTTGCAGGTTCCTCTTGAACCTTTTTCTATTCAAAACATGATTCAACTGAGAGTGTATTGTGAAAATGTATGTGATTCTCATTCCCAACGGATTTGGCATCTCATTAGAACAATCATCACATTGATCTTTACATTAGTTGTTATCTCGAGTCCTCCTATTACCATCCATTGGCTAGAATAAATGGAATATTAGGGGTAACCCATAAGGGGGATCTAATGACAATTAGGGATATCTTATATATTACATTTATTTCTTAAACTTATTAATTTATAGTCTTTAATCTAAGTTATCCATTGCATACATCCAAAATATATTCTTAGGGGTATTTTTTATTCAATTAATAATGGTTCATACTATCCTTATTAATTTTACAAATCATATCCCCCATGAGAGTAAAACCAATACTGCAAAAAGTCTCATTGGCATTCACCAGTTTCTATTCGAGTCTAGCTCAAAGTGGTGTTTTGGTGTTTTACCCCTAGATACATCTATCCAAGAGCCACCTCTACGATTCATATACAAACATGGATGCATTTTTTTATAGACCACTTATTCGATACACACCAAAATTTAGGGATGTTTTATTATACTTAGTGTTTTACCTAAGACTTTCACTAGGGTTTTCTAAACCTAATCCCAAAATTAACTAAACCCTGCCTCTATTACCAACTATAACAACTATGCTCATTATTAAACACATTAACATGATTTATTACATAAAAATCCACATTATAAAACACTAATGATTTATATGTCTAGTGTATTAGAAAATTAATAACATTACATGACAACTTAATACATAAAATAAAACATTTTTATTGAAAACATTATTTACAGGACCACAAAATTCCATCGTACTTATCATTGCTTCTAATAACCTGAGGATATATATATGAAAAAGGTTATCTATATTTCCCAGTAATGGAGTAAAAAATTCATACCATGAGGAATAATATAAATGTTTGGAAAAAGGAATATCAATGAATCATAGGAGAAACATGAACACAAAGGCATGATATAGCATGATTGTTATAACATGGAGATGTGGCAATAACATTTAACATGATATTATAATGAGACAAGGATCATTTCACATGGATCACAAGTAAACCCTAATTGAACATTAATTAGAATGATTAAAAGCTCATTAAACTTGAATAAACATGATTCAATAATCATGGAAATGAAATATCATGATACTATTCTTTACCCAATGCATTGGTGCGCTATCCGGGAAAACCCTTCTTAATCATTTAATTTTTTGTATATGTTTCTGCCACATGGATCATAAAACATGGATTCATTAAACAAAATAATGTATTCCATGAATAATATATTTGGAATAAAAAATTTAATTCCTAAATCAACAAGTAAATGTTCATAAAGGTTAATACCCTTGATATAGTAATGGGTAAGGTATTCAAATACATGATGATTTTGGCAGGGAAACTTTAGGTTTAACTTCTGAATCATAATGACGTAAAATAGAAATTGTAAAATGTGTTGATGATAGAGAAAGGGCTCTATCATCATTTATACATGAAATGGATAATAATGGGGTCATAGAAAAAAATATACCAACATAAGTAATATAATTTAGATGAATAATATAAAATAATTTCTTGAATGTAAACAGGGAGAGAGATATCTCGTACGGTATTTCACCATGGGAACAGGTGAACATTGGGAGCATTATTGAGAGATAAATGGGTCTCTCATTATTCAAACATAAGGATGATAGAATATGAGAGGTGAGAAATAATACCTCAACATTTTAAATTGTATATACTAGGGCATTATAATATATGGAACATGGACATATATAAGGAATGAAGGAAAGTGAGGATCGATTACTTAAAGTTTCATTCCAAAGGATTGTGAGAGTCTTCAGAGAGGCTTATTGGGAGATTAGGGAGACATTGGAGTATTATAGAGAGAGGATGGTAGAGTTTGGTCAAGTTCCTATTTTTTGAGTGATGTTGAATGTGAAGTTTAGGGGGTTTGTTTAAAAAATGGGAGGGAATTTATTATTATTTAGTTTTTGGACACTACACATTAAAATAATCAAAAACACATACCAGTCCATGGTTTTTACAAAAGGGGAGTGGAAAAAATTATTGTATAGGTCCAATTGCTTAAATTATTTAAATATTAATCTTGCTAATGTGGAGGTGATTCACACTTTGGAGGAAATCATTCTAAAATGAAAATATATTTTATACGTATTGGAAGGTCCACTAAGGCAAGGTAAAATAAATAAATCAAATCTAAAATCATTAAATTTTACAGGTAAAACATAAATTGGATGAATAAGTCTTATATATTTTTTTATTACATCACTTTTGGGTAATTATGATATCAGAAAACACATTATATATTTAAATGATATTAAATTTTTACCCAAGAATTCAGATGTCTCAGAAAATTATGAAAAATTCACTTTCAGGTAATTTGGACATCCTAAAATCTAAAATCATGTCCATTTTATCTAAATAATTTTCTCAATATGTGATGTTTCACTTTCAAAATAAAAATCGACATTAATTGATAATTCAATGGTTTTGAAGAAAACAAAAATGGAACCATAATAAAAATTATAATTGTATAAAAATTATTTGATCTATTATATTAAATAAAAAGTTATTATCTAATAATATATTATTTAGATATTATTTAATTCCCAAATCCATTAATTCATAAAAATAGATTTCTTAATTGAATATTAACTAAAAATACGATATGTTCTTTAAAAACCATTTACAAAGTAACAATATTAAAATAAATGTATATTATTTATTCTAGAAAAAACAAATTGCTCATAATAATAGTGTGAGGGTCATGTTACATAACCTCTTATAAAACCCACATAATACCTAAGGGTTAGGTGTGTGATGTTGACAGACTCTTGGGATGGATCAAATAACATCGCTCGGGTGGTAATCTCAATTAACATCCACATCTCTTGATGGAAATTATGCTTAATCTTAACGTGTTAAAGCTCATCTTGGGCTTAGCCCAAAACAAAGCCCTGTGATGCTACCCTGTTCTCTAGCTATGACAAATGTGCTTCATATGGAGCGATTCTACTAGATAAGTCCATCACTTCCTTAGCCTGTGTAAATTGGATTTTTTAAAGCTGTATATTTATACTAATCATGTGATCATTGTTCAACAGATATATTAGAAATGGTAACAATTCATAACAGTGTATTAAAATCCAAAAATGTAAAACCAAGGAAGTGAATATGTTTTATATAACAATTTTATTTAATTAAACATTTAATTAGATTAAGAGGAATTTTCATCAATAAAAATTTGGGTTGTTACATTAATGAAATTATTTTGATGATATAAATGTATTTCCCATTTTATAAATTCTATAATTACCTTAAATACTTTTACAACAAGTATATAGTATTTATTTAATTAAAAAAATTAAAATAAATGATTTTAAATATATTTAATATGATATAATATGAATTATATAATGTATCCGATTAATTTTAGAGATCTGTGTTTCATATTGTGAGTTTTTTATGAAATATATTCTCAACAATAATTTTTCTGTATTTATTTGTAGTCATATTAAATTATTATTATTAAAATTGACATTAATTGTACTTGATCAAAATAATATTTTATTAATTTATTTTAAAATTATGAAAATATTTATTTTTTACAAATATGATAATATAGGGTATAAAATTTCATTCCTTTTCCATTTATGGGTCATTATTTACCATATATGTAAAATTTTAACCTTTTAAGAGTGAAAAAGATGTTACTGTGGTTAATGATAAAATAGGTTAGTTAAAGGGAAAAACCAAAAGGTATGTTTTAAAATAGAACATAAACTTTTCTCAATATTATTTGGTTTTGTTATTTCAAAACTATCCTACCATATATTCTAATCCATGAATATTTGAAGGCATTTTTTAATAGAATAGTACAATTATATTTTAATTTTGTTTGAAATTCTAGAAGACCCTTCACCGCGTTATAAAAGGGTACCTCCTCCATCCGATATTAAATCCAATTTGAGCCATATTTAGAAACCAAAACCTGACCATATTTCTTTTGAACACCACTAAAAACATATTATATAATATTATCTCCTCAAAATGCCATCTATAGGATCCAGAAAAGGAGATTCAATGGAGTTATTCAAAAAAAAGGTGTTATTGCCTTAACTGATAAATTTATTTTCACATATTCTTATACATAATAGAGATCTATTGTTTCTTTCATAAAAATGAAATATATTAATCCAAAACTTACTAAAATATTATCATGATTATTGAACCACAATTATATACCCTCTTACCCATCAAAAAGGGAAGTGAAATGATTGCTCATGCGTACATTAAACGTACCATCTCCACGAAGGGATACAATTTATTTTTCTAGTGTATATTTTATATATGGTAATTATAATGGGATTAATGTTAATATGTTAAATGTATAACATAATTGTACTACTTTAAGGACAATATCATATCTACCTTCTTACCTTACAAACCGATGCGAAACAAAAATGTTTCTTGCACACATGTGTGGACTACCACCTCCATGAAGTGATTGGAGTCATTTTTTCAATTCTATTTTAAATGGATTTAAATTGTAGATTAATTTTTTTAAAGGTGAATATTTTTCTATCAACTTTCATTTCATCTGTCTAAATTATAATATAACGTTCATGCATATGTATGGCCTACCATCTCAATGAATGATGTTGTTCAATTTTCTATATGTATTATTTATTGATTATAATATATATATACAATCAATATATATTAAAATTATATAATATTATAAATTATGGAGTTTATGGAACCTTGATCACATTAGAAGGATCAAAACTACCAAACCAAATCAATAATGAAAATTGATCTAGTTACCACTTGAAATTGAGATGTTAACATAAAATTGTTAATAAAGAGTTGATAACATATTTTAATTAAATAATATATATTATTATGGTTCTAGTATAGATTTATAATAGGTCAATATTTTTTATACTACTCATTGAAGAACATACATATTAAATAATACTTGGAAAAAGGGTTTTTTTTGTAGAGACCTAACCCCAGAAGACTGCAGATGGTGTCTATTACCTTTAAATTAGAATGATTAGAATTAATCAAATCTCAAGGGGAAAATTTGTTTTTTAATCTTGGTAAACCAGATATATAAATGATTCATTTTTTAAAAATTAATACACATATTACAACATAATTTTTTTCTTTCTATAATAATAGTTTTATTCAATATATTTTATCAATGTATATGTTTCTTAGAACACATCTTGGATTCTTTGGGAAAGGAAACAAAATAATGGTGTTCTCAAATGCTTAGTAAGGGTTATGTAAAATAGAATCAATTATGAGTCAATATGTATAAAATATATGATAAGGAAATAACTGAACACACAATCCATGAAATCAACAAACTTAAAGAGAGTTCATAAAAAATATGAAAGTTAAATAATTTAACACACAGTCCATTTAATCAATAAATGTAAAGGTAATAGATAAACAATATGAAATGTAAATTATTTTAATAGAAATTACATGTAAATAATTGGTTAAAGATTAATCAATAAGGAAATTGTTTTAATTAGAAACCATTCCATTTACACAATAAAATAATATTGAAATGTATCCATATATTTTTTTCATATTGAATATCTCATTAATAATAATAACTGAATAAAAATGATTTCAATTCAAAAATATTAGATTCCATGTATCCTAGAAATATGGAACCTTTATCTTCAAGACCATTCATAAGATGAATTATATCATTCTGGGTGAAACCCCACTATGGTTCTCCAACTGACTTATCCCATGAGACTACTGATTCATCGAAGTGATATCTATAATTGTGCCCCACACATGACATTCCTATACATATAATTACTCATATATCAAATAATATATGTATTTTATGAAAAATGATCCATATCAATTATCTACATTGAGTAAAACATACAAATTTATCAATATTTCCTCAGATATCAAATAACATCAAGTAATGTCACCATATGTAAAAAAAATTATATGGTTTAGGTAATAATCAAATTTCTAATAAATTATATCTATACATTGAGTAAATTCAATGTTTAATGATCATAAGAAATTTAGTAATTCAATGGGGAAACAAAAAAAATAAATGAGGTGAATTTCAATAGTATACTTTCTCAAATAAATAAAAACCATACATATGAAGAATAAGGATTGTATCAATAAAACATATGCAATGTTGAGTAAATGTAACAGGTTTGGTCATTGATGTATGTAAATACTAAAAATGTTATTTAAAAAAATCATCAGAAAATTATCATTTATTTTGAAAAACATTTGAAAAATACATTTTGCTAAAAATAACATTTAAAAACAAATTATTTTAAAATTACCCATTTACCCTTGTAATTTATGGTTTAATGAAATTGGTCCTAGTAAATCACTACATTCCCCTCAATATAAAAAGAACATTCCATTTGTATGGTAAAATGGTTAGAATGGTTTCTTGTTCAGAATGTGACTATAATATTCCTTTTAAAACATTGGTAAAAGAAAAAAAGGGTAAAAATGTATTTCATAAATAATTTTATAACAGTTTTAAAAAATTTAAAATTGTTACTAAAATTGGGTTTTAATAAGAAAAATAGTCTCTCCAACTATCGAGAGAAGTGAATTTAGGTTGTCTTTAAAAAATTCTAAAACATTATGTGTACCAAAGTGAAGGAAAATCATACTATTCTGTTGAAAAGTTCATGGATAACCGTTGGATAATAATATTGAATGGATTGTTATGAAATGATCAAATAATTTTCTAGAATTGGAATTCAAGTGTAAACAATCCATAATAAAATGAGATTGTGAAGTAAACCTTTAAATTGATAATATAATTAACATGAGAATTTATCGATGAATATATTATGTTTTTTAACAATAATTGAACTTATATAAATGGGAATAAAATAAATTTATTATAAAAAGTGGCTAAACACACAATATTATAATTTTATTGATAATGAGGATGTAATATAACCAAATAAAAATGTATTATGTTATCAAATTATTTAAAAACTTACTGCCTTCAATTGAAATCCAAATTAATGAAATAATTCCAATTGAAAATTAGAATACAATAAAAATAAAATAATCCATGATACACTATAACAAAATATTAGTTGATACAACTTATAAAATTAATAATTTGTGACTATGATTTATGCCTCACGAAAGTAAAATTGAGACCAGAATCAATGAAATTGTGTTTCCTTTTAGTTGAATGTCCTTTACAATATTTTTTAATTTTTTTAAAAATATAAATAACATATAATAAAAACATTATAATATTTATGATATCATATTTTATTTTCTTATAATGCTTTATTACATCTTTGTTAGAAATATTTCATTATCTTCACTATTTCGGGTGTTAATTACCTAGTTTCTCGATTATGATTTGAATTTTAATGTGTTGTTCATGTTACTTATATCATAATTTTATGATAACAATTATATAAAAAATGATTTAAATATCATATATATTCATTATGTATATATTTATTATAATCCATAAAATTTGGATTTGGGAAATGACATTCACCCTTTGTGTAGATGGTAAGTCGTGCGTAACCATAAATGCTAATTTCATTCTCTTCCATATTTTAGGAATTAAAATTAAATGATATATATTTATATTAAAATTTTAATATCATATATATTTAATATATTTAACATAGGTTTTTTGAACACATTATTATTAAATTTCATGTATAGTGTAAATGAATCAAATCGCTTTGAGGAGGTGGTAGTTCACACTTCAAAATACGGTGTTATAATATTCCCAAAAAATGGAAATCAAGAAGGTATGATTCGTCTGAAAATTATAGAAGTTTGATGAAAATAGAAATATAATATTTTCATATAAAAATTGAATTCCTATCATAATTACCAACCATTACATGTGGTAAATTAAAAATGAATGACATTATTTCACGATGTGGTCGTTTTCCACACACGAATGGTAAGTTTCTCACCCAATTGACTGAAGTGTTTGTAGTTGTAAGTATAAAACATATAAAAAATAAAATAAATGTATTTATTAAACAGGTTTTTTTATAATGATGATATTAAAATAAATTAAGGGGTGGATGAAAAAATAAAACAGAAATGCACATTGATTAATGTAACCTATTTTTTATGTAACTCATTTTGGTATCACTAAAAGGATTCCATTATTATATTTATTACTAATTTTAGGCTTATTGGTTTATGGGAGGGATTGTTCAAAACTAATTTTATATATTTTATATGATATAAGGAGTTTTGTAAGTGTGAATAAGTGGGAGGGGTGACTGCCTTTTTATAGTGGAGGATTAGTGACATTCTAGTGGATTTTTTAAAGGGAAATTATAACCCCATTTATCTTATTTAACCTGGATAAAATAATGGGTAGAATTAGATCCAATATAGTATAGGGTCTAAATATGGCCATCCAATGGATTTTGGACACGTTTTTAGGTCATTTTGGACATTAAGATGCCAGTTAAGTCCCTTATAATGCTAATTTTTCTCTTAATTCATATCATTAATTTTAATTAATTTCTTTGATATTATTGATATTATAATAAGTTGAACATTTTAAAAATCATATAATATATTTATTAAAAATATGGAATCCATTTTTTGAAATTAAATTCACATAGGTGGAATAAATTATTTTAAAATTTATCAAACAGTCTGGATGACAAAGAATGTTTTTAAATAAAAATATTCAACAGTTTTAGATGTTTTTACTTCTAATTTCGAAGTGATATTAATTAAAATAAACTAAATTGGATAAAATAATATAAAATTTATCTTATTAATCATTCAATGTAAGAATAAGTATATAATTTAATCTTAAAAATGAATTAAGTGGAAAAGAATGTTTTATATAAAATTCTGTATTGTTCATCATTCATCAAAATATTTAAACCACTTTGAGAAATACCAAAAATTCAGTATAAGATATTTTTTTTCCTATTTTGAAAATAAAAATTATTCTTATATATAAAATTTTAAAATGTTCCGAATATTGGATTTAATAAAAAAAATCATTAAATGGAGGAAAAGGTGTCATTGTAAAAAAGATAGGTTTTTATGTGTAAAATTGGCTTTTTTTCTTCTCTTATGACTATAAATAAAATAGGATGAATATAAATTATATTATATTGATTACAGAAAATATATATATCATTAATATCATTCAATAATTGAAATTAATCTAAATAATTACGACTGTTATTTTTGGAGAAAAAATTTAATGTATTTTCTTTTATATTTAATTAGTTTATATTCTAATTTCACATTAATTTGTAACCATTTAATTCATCATAAATTTTTATAGAAAATAAATTTTCATAGGTTATTTAATATTATTAATAACTACTAGTTTAACAAATATGTTATATAATATTATGTTAAATAATAATGTTTTAATAATATATTATAGTTCATTAAAACTCGATCATGCATGTAATGCTTGCTATCATAGAATGTATTTATTGCAAGTGAAACCATATAAATAAGTATTATATTAATTTAATGATATATAATTTATAAAATTTATTTAAAATTTGAATTATACCATACGTTATTTATAGGTTATATTCTATCAAACACATGTCAGACTTTTAGATTTTTGATGAGTTACATTGTCCCCACAGAAAATAAATCAGGTCCTCACAATTTAACTTGTTCTCGGTAATATATTGTTTGTTATTTATAATGTTGGAATCCAATATCATGATAAGGGCCATGAAACTTCTTATATAAAAGAGATAATAGGAATTAAAAAGATCACAATAATAAATATACAACAATCTTTCTATGTAGGAGAACATTAGTTTAATGTAAACATATGTACTTGAAGATAGGGCCTAAATATTTATACGGAGTTACTGAGTTCATCGAACACAAAAAATTTAATGATCAATGAAAATTTGAGGGCCTTGAAGCAATAAATCAATGTTTATTTAAAAGAACATTAGTTCAACAAAAATTATGGTATTCTGAAAACATATTTATTTCAAGATCATTTTCCTAATGTTCAATAATTTATTTACTACCTAAGGATGTAAGGAAATATTCTTAATTGAAATATTTATAAGTATAAAGTTTTCATCCTTTAATTATTTTATATATTTTTAATTCATCCATAAAATCAAAATATATATATTCAATAATAAACTTTGAATCTAAGAGCACTATTATTAGATTTTAATATATCCTAAGGCCCCAAAAAATTTATTTTTTTTATTCTATCTAAAACGTTTCTACAAATAAAATATGGTTACAACATTATTCTATAAAACTACAATGTTACACTACTGGTTCGTCATTAATATTTATTTATCAAAAACTTTTACTAAAAAATTAAACCTTAATCAGGACATTGAGTAGGTTAATTGTTGGCATTAATTCCATAGTGTTCTTCAGTCATGGGTTCATGTCCCGTGACATTGCAGGACTTGAGGGGTTGTCACCTAGAATGATTTTAATATTTTTCTAAAACAATATTAATATAACTTATATAATAATTCTGATGGATATCCTTGAAATAATTTAAATTCTTACATACCCTTTTATGTATGGTTTTCAATACTATACCAATATATAAATACTTTATAAATATTTTATCAAGTAAGAAATTCCTTGGACTAGAGTTTAACCTTTGGAACATGTAATTGACTAGTGTAATGACAAGGTTTTATATATTTAAGGGAGATATCAATAAATGAATCATTAGGATGAAATTTATTTTCTTACATGATTTTATTCATTTATCGTTGAAAATTATTTTCATTAAGTCATTATTTACCACACAAAAATCATTTAATTATTCAATTAAGACAAATTCCTAGGTTTATCCTTCCATAGTTCTTGTGTTATAGCATATTCATACATATTTTATCTACGATCTCCATCACATTAGCTCTTAGAAACCTCCACCCTTCTATTATTTGGTGAATTTTGAAGTTATATATGGTATATGTTCTTACTCATATTTCATGATAAATAATTAAGAATATCCGTGATTTCATTCACTTCTATCTAAACCTCATTTGGATTATCATTTTTACCACATTATCCTCCATGTTCAATGTTAAATTAACTCATTTGGTATCCATCCATTTATTGAAACTAGAAATCATAGTGTAAGTAATAATGGTCATACTTTGAAAATCATATAATATTCTACAGGATATATAAATTTTGATAACTTATATTAAAAATAAAACACCTTCGTTTTATCTTGGATTATTCATTATTTAATATAGTAATAACCATCACAATGGTTTGTAAAGAAAATGTGAATCATCCTAAGAATATCCCCCATGAGTTTCTAACCATGTGTGTGATAAGTCATGATGAAATGTATCATGGCACCCTCATGTCATGTCTAACAGACAATTTTAATTTTTTTTACCCCTAGGTATATCTATTCCAAAACCACATCCACTTTTAGAATCCATACATGGTTGTATTTCTTTGAAAACCACATAATATCTATGTAATTGAAATATTTTATTTTTCTTTTATATTTATCCTTAAATTTGACAGTAGTTCTATTTATATTTATTATTTTTCACTAAATCATGATACCAAGGTTTCTATTAAACTTATATTAATACGAACTATAGTTTCCTGACCCACGAAGCCCAAATCTTTTTTCTACTACCATTACAATGGCAAGATTACATAGAATCAAATCCTGAGGGATAAATGATATTCATATTCATGATAATAAACATACATACATTAGTATTGTACTATAAATTTATACACTAACTAAAAAAATTTCTTACTTCTTGGATATAAATTTATTCAATCTAGGATATGTTTTTATATATTTTTTAGTAAACTTCTTGAAATCATAGGAAAGGAAAAAAAATAAGGGTGAGATTAATTTTTCATTAAGGGTAATGTGTATAAGAGCAAATAATTAATAAATAATAATAATAAACATTGAAAGGTAATAATTTAGAACATATTCTATGTAATTAGTAAAATAAAATGTTGTTTATAAACAATATATAAATTTATATAACTGAAAAAACATGCAATGAAATCAATAATATCAAAGGTAGAGTGTAATGAATGTGGAATGTTATATAACTAAAAACACAAACCTTTAAAAATACTACATAAATAATATTCAATATGGAAAGGAAAATAACTACAAAATAATCAATTTACTCAATAAACTAACAATGAAATGAATGAATTTATTTTTTCACAGTAAAAATGTCATGGGTAATAATAATAGAATCAACATGAAGGAAATGATAAACTATGGGACCTCATGTTTCCTAGGTACATGATATCTTTATTATAATGACCTTCCATAAGAAGGGTTAAAACATACTGGGTGAAACCCCAATAAATCTATCCAATAGACTTATCTCATTATTAAAATGATTCTTTGAGGGTGGATATATATAACTTTTCCCCACCCATGTAATACTTGTCCAAATAAATACTTATATATCAAATAACTAATTTAATTCACAAACAATGTGCCGTATTAAATAACTAAATTGAGTAATATATGTAGATTTTTCAATATTTCAATAGATATCAAATAACATTAAATTTATACATCATATGTAAAAATGGTATACAGTTTAGGAAATAATCATATCCATGATAAATGATATGGATATTTGGGGTAAATTTAATGTATAATGATTATAGGGTATTGAATATTTCAATGAGGCTACAAAAATGAATGAATGAATTGAATATCAATATTATATGTGGTTAAATAAATCAAAAACCATCCATAGTAAGAATAATTTTTGTTTAAATACAACATATCCCATGTGGAGGAAAAATAATGGGTTGTTGGCAGTGATGAATATAAATAATATAAAATAATAATAAATAAAATATTTAGAAAAATATTCTTTTTATTTTGAAAAGAAATTAAAAATCCATATTATTGATTTTTTTTTTAAAAAAAATCTTAAAATTTAAACTTTTAAACATGAAAATTATTGTTCAAATAAACGATGGCAATTAAATTTATACATTCTGTAAAATGTAAAAAATAATATTCATTTTTATGGTAATAATTCTATAAAAGTTACATGTTTTAAATGAGACAAGAAGATTGAATTGAAAAAACATGGAAAATAAAAGGGTAAAAATATCATTGATAAATAATTTTGGAAACTATTAAAAAATTGAAATCCTTTTAGAAAACATGGTTTTTAGAGGGAAAATTTTTCTTGGACTAAAGTGAAAAATGAATTTGGGTTTTTAGAAACCCATTTTTTTAAATTAGAACATCAAAGTGTGAAAAAATGGTATTATTAATAAAAAATTCTTATTAATAACTATAGGAGAAGGATATTAATGTATTTACTATAAAATGATAAATTATCTTCCATGAATGGAAATTCTAGTGTTAACAGTCAAGAATAAAATGGGATTTTGAAGTAAATCCTTAAATAGGTCATAAGAATGAGGTGATAATTGATCAATGAATAGATTATATGATTCATCTTAAAATCCACATAAAATAATTTTTAATAAAACAATATATATTCCCATGTTATTAAAAACATAATATTATAATTATAATGAAATTGATGATGTAATATAACCCAATAAAAATGTATCTGGTTATAATATTATTTACCACATGGTTAATTTTAATTAAAATCCCATTAAATTATATAATTCAGATTGAAAAATAAAATACCATGAATGAAAAAATAATTTGTAATATAATATAGAAAATGGGTGAGTAGATACACTACTCGATATAAAGAAGTTGTTATTATGATGTATGCCTCAAGGAAGTAAAAGTGAGACAAAAATCACTTACCTTGCATTTCATTTCGGGTTAAAATACATTAAATTCCTTTATAATGGTTTAAAGATGTCAATAAATTATACCAGAACCATATTAATATTTATTATATAATATATGATCTTTTGAAAGTATCTTATTACTTATATATTAATACTCATTCATTATTTACAGTATTTCGTGGATTAATTCCCCAGTTTCTCATGTGTGATTTGACTTGTTATTTATTGTTCTTATTACATAGATTGTGATTTAATATTCTAAAAAATTTAATAAATGATTTAAATATCATATATATTTTGTATATTTGTTATTATAGTAATTTAGAAAATTTAGATAAAGGAAATAAAATGCTTTATTCATAGAGATGGAAGGTTGTACTTATGCATGAACACTACTTTAATTTATTTTCCATATTAATAAATAAATATTAAATGATATATATATGTATTCTATAATTATAGTATACTTTTAGTTCATATATATTACAAAAATTTATTAAAACCATACATTATACATTCAATGTATACTGTCAACGAATCACATCTCTTTGAGGAGATGGTAGTCCACACTTCCCCAAATGATGTTATCATTTTCCCACAAAATAGAATGCATGAAACTATGTGTAATATAATAATTTAAGGAGTATTAAGACAATATAAATATCATATATATCAAATAAAGTCAATTTTTCCATAATAATTACCAACCATGAGAGGTGGTACATGAAAAATAAATGACATCGATTCTTGAGGTGGTAGTTTTGCGTACACGAATGATATGTTTGTTACCCATTTGATAGAAGTGTGTGTTTGTGTATTTTGAAGGAATTACGAAAAAATAGAATTATATGGAGTATAATTGTGTTATTATATATAAATGAAATGGAAATAAATGTAGGGATGGGGAAACAAATAAAACATAAATTCCTATTAAAAATTATTACCTCTTTTACGGGTAACACCTTTAGGTTTTCAACAATGGGTATCTTTTGTATGAATTCTGCAATATTTAAGGATTTTAGGATTAGGGTAGAAATTTTTGGATCTTATTTTTATATAGTTATAATGATCCAAATATCATTATATGTGTGAATTAGTAGGAGTGGAGATTGTATTTTAACAGTGGAGGATAACTGGAATTCTTGTTAATTTATGAATAAGGAATTCTACTCATGTTTTTCACATGTAAAGTGTATCAATTAATATAAAATAATCTCTAAAATTGATGATCATGTTAAAATATATCAAGACAATGTATTTTGGACATGTTTATATGACATTTTTACCTTAAATTGTAGCTTTTTTCCCTTGTTATGATATCTTTTCTCTTAATTGTTGTAATTAATTTTAATAACATCTAGAAATATTTTTAGTAAAAAAATAATATGATGTTATTATACATTATGAATTATTTTTATTCTAAAATTTAGATACATTTTTCAAAATTCATTTTAACAAAGGGGAAGAAATTAATTTAAATTTAATCCCACTAATGGGATGAAAAAGTTGGTTTCTAATGTACAAATTTTCAAAAGAATGAGATGTTTCTATATCCTAGTTCAAACTGAAAATAATTTCAATTACCTAAATTGTATAAAATTATATAAAATTGAAATAATTAAAACTTATAACCAATATAAAATATAATTTATACAAATAAAAAAATTATATGAAAGGTCATTTTGTATTTAAAATTCAGTATTTTTCACCATTCATCAAAAAAATGTAACCTCAAATAAAAATTCCAAAACCTCACCATAAGATATTTTTTATGCACCAATTTAAGAAATGAAGTTTATTTTGACAATAAAATTTAAAAATGTTCCAAAAGGTGGAGTTAAAATAGGTTCTCCATTAAAACGCGGTAAACCTACCTTCTAGAGAAATAATGGTTTTTTATATGTTAAATTGGGTTTATTTTCATATTATTATTATAAAATAATTTGAATTAATATAAAATATATTTTATTGAATATAAAATATATATAATTCGTTATTACAATCCAATAATTATAATTAATTTAATTTAATGTGTCAAAACGCCATTAGGAGCATAAAATTAATAATATTACCAATATATTAGATTGGTTTATAATTTCATTTATAATAAATTGGTAACCATTGAATTGATATTATATTTTTACAAACCTTATTTATTCATAAGTTAGTTATCACTATTCATAACCTCTTGTTAGATGTCTAGGTTATATCTTATTATACTAAGCAAGTTCTATCTAAGGTGAAACTTTGACCATTTATTAAAGGAAAAGAAAAAGATAAACATGCAAGGAAAAGGATGATGGCAGATACCTTGACCAAATCCTATCAACAAACGTATCCAAAAAGAGACAACTACATATCCGAAAAATCATACCCATCACCACATCAATAATAGGTATTGGATCGTAATATAGATATATATGTATAATAGATGGACCAATACTAGAGGGGGTGAATTATATGATTAAAATAATTCTATTATAACACTTGAGAATGAAATTTGTTTAAAAGTATTAAACTAATACAATTCACAGATAATAAAATTAACCAAAATTTCCTTGAATATAATAGGTGTGGTATGATAAAATACAATAATTAAGCTAAGAAATTATATTCAAAATGAATTCAATAATCAATGTAATACAATTGAGAATGATTCAACCATAAAGAGTATAGACTCTACTAATAAAATATGTAATAAAGAAATTGTATTCGAAACAATTACCATTCAATTTAATATGAAAGGAAAGAGGAAACAATACAATTCCATATATTATAATAACAACAGTCGAAAGTAAAAATATTATCATTCATTTATCCCAAATAGAAGGTTATCATTTTACCTTGGATAAAAGTTCCATCTTACAAACACCTTGGTAATCCCTGGATACGATGATCGACAGATCCATCTTTCTATCCCAACAAGACCTCGATTTTAAAGGTAATTGGTACCTCTGTCATTCAAACACTTCAAATCCCTCAATATGATGATCTGTCACACCATCTACCTATCCCTGGAAGCCCTCGATCGT
Organism: Viscum album; assembly: GCA_963277665.1. NCBI lineage: Eukaryota > Viridiplantae > Streptophyta > Magnoliopsida > Santalales > Viscaceae > Viscum > Viscum album. The sequence continues at coordinate 1,076,622,261 of OY728141.1, forward strand.
TATCACGTGATCAGATGCACAGATAACAACAAAGCACTTATTAAAACAGAAAAAATAATAACGAGACACTCACATTTTGTAATCTCAAGTCTTATTCACGAAGAATGAGAGAAGTCACATCATCTCTCTCTAGAAACTTGAAAGAAGTAGTAGTTGATCAAAAATCTCTCTATATTTGTTCTCAACTTCAAATGACCTCCTATATATTTTTAAAGACCCGTAAAATTCAAGGGAAATTTTTTTATAATTTTCTTTGAGATTTTACAAAAACACAGTTTCTAACGGCGCCTGATTCCGAGGCCCGGTGTGCCCGTAATCAATTTCCGAAGTTTGGCTCGGGTACGTTCACTGAACGAACGAGCGGGTTTTTCTAACATTTGAACTGGTGCTCGGAATAGAATTTCAAAGGCACCGATGGAATCACAGCGCCGGTATTTGCTTAGAAATGCCTCTTCTGGAGTTGTGTTTGCTCGGTTGTGGTTTTTAATTTTTGGGGTTTAAGTTAAGAAATAAAATAAAGTTGTACGAAAATTTTATTTCATTTCACTTAAAGCCGCTTAAAGACCACTTTAAGCTACTTAAGCTGGGTAGAAGCGGATAGGGTGCAATTCAAAATATCCTACCCACTTGGTAGGATATTTGTGAGGTGGGACCCACATGAGCCCCACCATTTCTTTTCTTCTTAAGTAACGCACCCGCACCCCCCTATTAAACGAAGTCAACCGACGCGTTTCCTTATTTTCTTAACGCCTCTATTTAATTGGGCAGTTAAGTTTTACAATTAATTCTTTGAATTAATTGTTCGTTACTTACCATTGTTTTTCAAATTCTTTAGTTGATAATAAAATAAGAAGAGGACTTATTTTATTATCGAGTTATTGTGTTAACCTTTGGAGAATCTCTAAAGATCTTCATCCTCTTTCGTGAAGAATGTGAAGAACGCGAAGAACGCCGGCCTCCGACGAAGGGCGACGAAGAACGCCAAACCCCCTGGAGATCGACGACGTGACGCCGACGACTCTCCTCCTGCGACGTTCTTCTGCGAAGTTCCTTCTTCTGCAGTAAATCTTTGAACATCCGTTCGAGATCCTCGACTTGACGCCTTTCCACAACGACGTGACGTCCTTCCGCAACGCAACAATCCTCTTATTCCGCGATGGAAGATTCCGCGAAGAACTCTCATTCGACGACGTTGAGGTAGGGTTTTTAATTGAGGATAATAATACCCTTTTTCCTCGGATGTTTCCTTTTGAAAATAAAGAACACAGATCAACTCAATATTAATTTGATCCGCGGGATGTTTGGTTATGGGATGAGTATTCTTGATTGCGGGAAATCGGTAGGGGTTTTGTTTGTGAAAGAATAATTTTATTCTGTGGTTGTTTCCTTTCAAAACAATGAACCCGGATCAAAAGTAAAATTTTAATTTATTAAAATTGTATCTTGTTACATTTTCATATGATAATTTATTTTTCCAGACTGTTATCATCTAACGCGGAGGGTGCGGGCCAAACAAACACGGCCCGACAACCCTCTGCAGTTCTTAATTGATGCGCGGATTGGCGGGCGACGACAAAACATGCTGCAGGGATGATCCGTTGCTTCCGCAGTGAAGAACAGGACCCGGGAGGAGCTTCGGCGTAGACAAGAAGGAAATCGGACCACAGGAGAAACTCCGGGGGCCCGCGGAAGCCACCGGCGGTTGGGTCGCCGGCGCGGCAGCGCCGGCGGCCGGAGGCGGCAGCGCCCCGGCGCGCCGCCAGACAATGCCGCCGCGGCTTCAGCCATGGCGGTGGCAGCCAGTGGACCCGCGGCCACGTGGGTCCGGTACGCACGGGATGTGGCAAAGCCGCGTCCGCTGAATTTCAGCGTGGCCCCACGGGGGCCGCAGCACTTTCATCCTGCGGGGGCTGCGCCCCGCATCTCACTCGCTCGGCTGCTCGGTCGAGCCGAGACGGGCCAGCCCGACCGGTCGGGTCGCGCCCTGGCCGGGCCGCGCCGCGCCGAACCGAGTCCGACCCGGACCCGGGTTGGGTCGACCCGGTTCGGGCCAACCCAGGGGGGGTCGGGCTGGGTCGGTCGGGGCCCAGACCCCCCGTCTTCGGACCGTTTTCGGTCTTTTACCCGTATCTTGAGCTACCGGCATCCGAACTACGTGACGTCAGTGGCGATGTGATCCTTGGATCGAGATGGTCGTTTTGGTATATCGCACTCAAGGTTTCGGAACACTTTGGGTTCGGCCGAGTTGGTTCGGATACGAAACCAACCGGGCCCTCGGAGTGGAAACGCTCATATCTTGAGCTCCGGACGTTCGATTGACGTGTCGTCGACTTTGTTGGTTTCCTCTAAGTGAGACGGATCTTTTGGCTTACTCCGCTCGAGGTTCGGATGTCGTCGGAGTGTGGTCGGGTTGGTTCGCTCACGAAACAAACCGGGCCCCTAGAACGAAAAAGCCAATAACTCACAGACCGGGTGTCCAATTGACGCGCCGTCTATCTCGTTGAATTTATCTTGATGAGATGGAACTTTTGGAATACTTCGCCCAAGTTTTGGATGCTGTTGGATAGTGGCCGGGTTGGATTGTACTCGAAATCCAACTGGGCCCTTGGAACGGAAAAGCTGATATCTTTCAGACCGGACGTCCGTTTGACGAACCGTCAGCGGTGTTGGTGATCAAATTGAGAAACGGTCCCTTTGAGTATACCCTATGGGAGTTCGGGGTACAGTTGAGATACGGCCGGGTTGGTTCGCACATGAAACCAACAGGGCCCCTGGGATGAAAAGGCTAGTAACTCACAAATCGGGCATCTGATTGACGCGTCGTCTGTTGCGTTGAGACCCCTGTAACGAGGCGGTCCTTTGAGATACTTCTTCGTGGAACCTTGTGATACTTATAGTATCGACCAGCAGCTCTTGGAGTGGACACTCCCGGAGATGAGCGTGCGGAGTATGGAGACTGTGTAGCCGGCTGAGACCTGACAACTGCTTGACCGATCGACTCGGTGTGTTTCGGATAGCCCAGTGGGGAGCGCTTGGTTGTAGCGGCAGACCCACGGTGGAGGAGCGCTTGGTTGTAGCGGCAGACCCGCGGTACTCAACAGAAGGAGTACCTCTGGAGGCTATGAGGGGGACCGCTTGGTTGTAGCGGCAGACCCACGGTGGAGGAGCGCTTGGTTGTAGCGGCAGACCTGTAGTACTCAACAGAAGGAGTACCTCTTGAGGCTATGAGGGGGAGCGCATGGTTGTAGCGGCAGACCCATGGTGGGAAGCGCTTGGTTGTAGCAGCAGGCCCACAGTACTCGACAGGAGGAGTACCTCAGCAGTCTTAGGTCAGTGAGCAGTACCTCGGAGAAGTGACAGGACCATTGTACACTCCAGAGACGGAGTTCTTCAGCAGTTACGGTTTCGATAATGAAAATCCTGGTTTGAGCTGAGTCTTTGACCTTTGTGTTTCCTCATGATTGAGATGGGTTACTTGATAACGTAGGTATATGTATGGGCATATACCTGGGTAGTGGTTATCCGTTGATTTCATAACCCTTGTGTTTCCTCATGATTGAGATGGGTTACTTGATAACTTAGGAGTATGAATGGGCATATACCTAAGTAGAGATTATCTGTTGAGATCTTCTTTGTGTTTATCCTTGTTGGTTTTAGTGATACCTTGAGGGTCTCGGGGTCCCTACTGATTATCGTTATACTCACCCCTGCACGGGATATGCCCGCACCTCGTTGTGTTGGTTGCAGATGACGGCAGTGCTGACGGAGGCCGAGTGGTCGAGGAGGTGGACTACACGACGAGTCAGTACCCGGAGGTGGACTACACGACAAGTCAGTATCCGGAGGTGGACTTCGCGATGAGACGACACACGGAAGAGGTTGACGGGCGAGGGCGTTGTGGAGTCTATATGTACCTACCCTTCAGGTAGGATCCGTGGTGGACGATCCAGGAGCTGCGCCATCTATACCTACCCTTCAGGTAGGATCCGAGGAGGACAACCCAGGAGCTGCTTCCATCCTTCTTGCTGTTGTCTTTTCTGTTGTACTTGTTCAGTTATAGTTGTACTTTCTTTTGGGTTTTTATTCTGGATCATTTACTTTTTAGCACTTCTCTTGTACTTAGTGTTTACTTTTTCCGCTTTCTTACTCCGTGGTGCTAGTTTTCTTTTATAAAGGCAATGCCTTCCCAGTCATCGGGATTTATGCCTTTGGTGCTAGTCGCTAGCCCCTGGCCTATGGAAGGCAGGCTTGGGGTAGTCACGGCACGGGCCCTGAGGACGGGTCGTGACAATATTGGCCTCTGGTTCGAGTGATTATATTTCTCTAAAAATCTCGGAGGGACATGGACAATTGGCATTATAATGTTCATATTGAAATAGAAAAGATGAAAACGTTTTGATTAATTTATAACTAACTCCAAAACAACATTTTATTTAGAAATAATTATATTTAAATGATATCATGAGTACGTTTGATATAAAAAATGTGTTTTGATAAAAATATGAGATAATGCATATTTTAAAAGTAATACAATAGTAAGATTAAAAATAATTAGTGAATTGTATTAATATGATTCAAAGTTAGTATGATGCATAATAGTCCGTATGATAGATAGTGTTTGTACAATTGATAGATTCAGTATGATTGATAGAGTCACTACGATTGACAGAGTTAATACGATTGACAGAGTCAATATGATTGACATAGTCAATACAATTGATTGAGTCAATACGTTTGACCGAGTGAGTATGATAAATATATACACCATTTTTAAAGACCTCTATTTTATATATGAGTAAAAATAGATTTGTTATTTCCAAAACAAAATACATGAAAGTCAAAAGAATACTTTTGACATAAAAATATCCCCCTTTTGGGAAAGAACAAACCATAATGTTAAACATAGAAAGAAATACTTATCTCCCCCTAAGTAATGAAATGTATTCTAAATAAGAAAATGAATAAAACTAACTCCCTATTAGGTATATACTTTCCTGAGTATTGTATTTGTTGTTTTTACTTGATTTGGTTGTATTATAGATGAGTCAAACCTTAACACTTCTCCCCCTTTGTGAAACTTTTTCTCATTTTCATAAAATATTTTCCCCCCTTGTGATTTACAAAATGAATGGGATAATATTGAATTTTCCAGAAATGGTTATATTTAAAAAAGATGCAAAACAATTGAAATGAAGATATGATTCATTGAAACATAGAAGATTAACAACACTTAGGACAAAATGTCGAAAGATACAAAAAAATATTCATTTGTTTTCTATTTTTTGATCAAATCATGATGAAAAAACATCATCTTCTTTATCTTTTTCTTCTCTTCTATGATAGAATCACACTGGGATTTGACATGCTCTTGTTGATCGGCAAAAAGTTGATCTTGCTTTTTGATAGTCTCTTCTTGAACAATGATAACTTCTTCAACGGTATCAATTTTGTCTTGAAAATTGTTATTATCTAAAGTCATCATAGTATTTTGTTTCATTAGAAAAACTATTTCATCTCTAAAAGATGAATATTTTAAAAAATCTGTCTGGAAAGCATTAATCCTTTCATGAAACTCTTTTACTAAAGGAGTATCGACTCCATGGGTTTTTGAGATCTAATTCAGCCATTCAATATTTTCTTTGTCAAGATTATTAAAAGAAACAACCAAATAATTTGAAATCCTCTGAAAGTATTCAATTAATTCTATATGTTCATTAATTGAGATTTCTATTTTGTATGACCACTTAGACATCTTATTTCAAGGCTTCTTATGAGCATCTGAACTATCACTCGGAACTTTTAAATATTCTTCTATCGACAGAACTCCCTTTCTGAGCTCTCTTACTAAACCAAACATCTTATTTTTCTTGTATGTGATGAAATCAATTTTTTCCTTCCATACTAGGAAGATAAGGAATAGTTTTTCAATTCTTTTCAACACATAAACACTTTAATCAATTTTCTTCCAAGAAATTTTTGTTCTGAATCAGTATCATCATCATAAGATTCTTGTTAATTTTTTTGGCTTTAGCCTTCAACATGCTTTTTTTCTTTTTCTTTCTCTTTTTTCTTTCATATATCTTCTAATTTTTCACTGATGAAAATTACATTTTTAGTATGAGAAGATTGAGCACCATGCTTTACTGGGGAAGAAATTCATTCTAAAAGGGTTTCTAAAGAATGAGGTGGTGCTTGATCATCCTGGGGAGTTTATTAAATTCTTTCAATTTTGTTTTTAAGAAAATATTATTCTCTACTAATCATAGAATTTTGAATAAAATCCAAAATAATTTCTTCTCCCTCTTCTTCATCGTCATTAACTTCTTGCAGTATTTGATTCCCTTTCTCTTTTCTGGAAAACTCTGAACGATTGGTTCTTATTGCACTTCTTCTGTCAGTTGAGAACTTTCCAATTCAACAGATTTCATGATTTTAGTAACATCAAAAACATGATAGGAATATTAAAAAACATCAAACATTAAAGAATTAAATTTTTATGAACAAATAGATACATTATAACATGAGACATGATCACTCCTCACTTCACATTCTTGATGTTTATGAAAATGTACCACATGAGATTTATCATTATCTTGTTTAAAAGATAATATAGCATAAATTTGTCAGAATCCTTAAGAGTTTTTATTTCCCTTTTCCTTAGTATAAGAAACCCTCTCTTCTAAAGGAAAGAAAACCAGTTATCTAGAGATAAAAGAGTTACTTTATTCTTCTCGTCATTTATAAGAAATTACTATTTTTAAGCACTTTCCTTATTATACATACCAACACCCTCAGTTAGTTTATGGGAAGTACAAAAAGAGTCACCTTCTGTTGAAACTTTGAAGAAATGGGTTGCATGTTTTACAGACATTGGGAATTTTCTATCAGACATTGAAAAATTAATCATCACATTCTTATTAAAAGACATCGTTTTATAGACTTGTCTAACCTCTTCAACATAAATCGGGTCTTGAGATAAGGGTTTCTCAACACAAAGAAGTTATCAACCTTAAAATAAAATAATTCTCCTGATTGTTGAATCATATGTGTCAAATAAATCCTGAGAGACTACCTTTTCTATGAATATATCTTTCCTTAAGAATTTCATTGAATAAATTTCAAAAGGAGAGTCAGTAGATGACTGAGACATAATGATAAGAGACCAAAGAAAATATCGTACAGAGTCTTAAAACGCAGAGGCATGTTTTTTCCAAGAAAAATGAAAAAATTGTGTGGGTTTAAGGAGGGGGTCGTCTATTTATAGATGAAAAAGGGATTTTGGTATTCTATGTTTGAGATTCGAAGATAAAAAATCCAATGGTTGATATTTAAAGGGTTTTTTAATTTTTTAAATAAATGAGAAACAATAATACGTAAGAAAGGGAATATGAAATAATGAAATAATGTACCAATTAGAGATTCTATGTAAGTTGTTGGTTTCATTGTATTATGAAAATAAACATGATACAATAAAATAATTAATAGAAATTAAAATCATACATAAAACCAACGAAAAAGAAATTGAATACAATTAGTTGTCAGACTGATGGAAAAAAAAGTCATTACCATAGGTTGTCAAGCTGATGGAAAAGAAAGTCTTTACCATTGGTTGTTATATCGATGGAAAATAAATCCATCACCATAGGTTTTCATGCCTATGGAAAAAAAGTCATTACCATAGGTCATCATGTCAATGGAAAACAAATTCATTACAATAGGTTTTCAAGTCGATGGAAAACAAAGTCATTACTATAGGTTTTCAAGACGATGGAAAACAAAGTCATCGGACTAATTAACCAAACGTCAAAACGATAACCAGAAAGTCATGATGATAAAAAAAATTTCAAAACAGAATATCACAAATATAAAACATTTGTCAAAATAAAAGGAATAGAAAATTAAGTTTAACTAGATACCCTAAATAACATAATATAGGTAAAACCAAACTCAAAAACTTAATGTTGTCCCCCTTTGAAGAGTATTTCATTAATGCAAGGAAAAAATGTAAAACATGAAGTAGACGTGAATGATTATTTTAGTGTAATAATTCATAGCATCAGTTTAATAAATTAAAATCTATTAGAAGGTAATGGTTTTATAAAAATGGTAGCAAGTTGTTATGGTGTTCTGATTAATTTTTTTTAAAAAAATATCCTTTTTGTGTTTGATTCATAAGAATGTGATACCTAATATCTATGTGTTTTTCATGTGAGTGGTTTTTAGGGTTTTTACTACAATCTACGACACTAGTATTATAACATTGTATTTGAGTTTTAGAGAAACTCATTCCATAGTCAGTGAGTGTGTGTTGCATCCCCAATACTTGAGCTCAACAACTTCCAGTTGCTACATATTCAGCTTCAGTAGTGGAAATTTCTATATAGTGTTGTTTCATTCCTGACCAAGAAATTAAAGAATCTCCTATGAAATGACATGATCCTGATGTACTCATTCTATCCATTGTACAACCACCAAAGTCACCATCAAATAAACATTTTGAAACAAAATCATTTCTAGAAGAATAAAAGGACCTAAATCCAAAGTTCCATTTAAATACCGAAAAATCATTTTCACAACTTTTAAATGGGATTCTTTATGATTTTATTGGTATCTTTAACATAAGAATACAGAAAACATTAATACTTGGAGAATAGTTTTCAAGTATAAAAAACATCCTATCATACCTCTAAAAGTTGTTTGATCGACTAGTTTCCTGGCTTTATCAAGATCAATTATATTTGAGGTACCGATAAATGTTATAATACTTTTAGTATTGTCATATTCATACTTTTTTAGTATGTCTTTGATATACTCTTGTTGATATATATAGGTTTATTCTAGTTTTTAAAAAATATGAAAGCCTAAAATGAATTTCAATTCACCCATCATACTCATTTCAAACTCAGATTTCAATAGTTTCGTAAAGGAATCAGTAAGAGATTACTGAGTTGACCCATATATAACTTCATCAACAACAATTTGAACAATCAAAATATTTTTATTATCATTTTTCATAAAAAGGGTTGGATCTTCCGTAACTTTTGCATATTTATTTTTTAGATGAAATATTATAAGTCTATCATACCATGCTCTAGGATCTTTTTTAAGGTCGTATAATGCTTTTGAATGTTTAAAAACATGTGTAAGAAGTTTTGAATCTATAAAACCTGGAATTTGTTCAACAAAAACATCTTTTTGTACAAATCCATTTAGAAAATAACATTTAAAATTAATTTTAAATAGTTTGAAATTTAAGTAAGTTATAAAGGCTAGTAGAATACGAATAAATTAAAGTGTATCTACCATATCATATGTTTCTTCAAATTCTATTCCCTCTTGTTGAATATATCCCTTAGTGAAAAGTCTTGAATTATTTCTTACAATGACTCAATTTTCATCACATTTTCTCATAAAACCCCATTTAAAACCAAATAATGTTGTTTCGTTAGATCTTTCAACCAAAGTCCATACTTGATTCCATTAAAATTCATTTAGTTCATCTTTCATTGGTTTATTCCAATCATCATAACCTAAGGCCCCATATGTGGTATTAGGTTCAAATTGTGATAGAAATGAAAGATGATCTATTTAATTTCATAAGGAATTTTTTTTCTTTACAGGCTGGTTTATATCTCCAATGATATTATTGTTGGGATGATTCTTAAGAAACAATTGTTTTGAGTTTTGTAAAACATGTTTAATCAACATAAGTTAAAAAATCTTCTGGTGTAAATGATTCAAAAACATTTTCTTTAGAATTATTCTTATCAGAAGAGTTTTCAATCGGGGTTTAATAATCAATTTCTGAAAATACATCAGCTGTTGTTGGTATGGGATGTTTAAAAACAAAAGGTTCAGTTTCCTCAAATTTAACATCCACCATTTCTACAACAATACATGAGTTTTTTTAAAACATTATATGCCTTAGAAGTTCTGGAGTAACTTAGAAATATTCCTTCATCACATTTGGGTGTGAATTTATGGGGAATATCATTTGTATTCAATATGAATACATTGCATCAAAATACATTGAGGTATGAAACTTTAGGTTTTTGTCTAGTCCATAATTCATAAGCTGTTTTATTAAGAAAAGGCGCTGATAAAACCAGATTTATAGTATAACATGCAGTACTAATAGCTCCATCCCAGAAATTCTTAGCAATTGAGTATTCACTCAACATGGTACCTGTTATTAATGAAGAATATTATTTCATCACTCAACAACACCATTTTGCTAAGGGGTTCTTAGAGTAGAAAAGTTATGATTAATACCTTTCTTACTAAAAAAAGTTTCAAAATATAAATTATGAAATTCAACATAATGATCACTACGTATAGTAATCCATGGTGTGTTTTTCTCAATTCTAACTTGGGATCTAATGGTTTTTAAATAGAAAAATGATTCCGATATTTTTTCTAGAAAGTAAAACCTTGTAAATATAGTGTAGTCATCAACTAAAACCAATACATAGTATTTTCCTCCAATGCTTCCAGTTTGTGTAGGACCTAAAGGATCCATGTGCACTGGCTATAATGCATTAAAAGTTGAAAATTCATTGATTGATTTAAATCTATTTTATGTTACTTTCTATATTAACAAGGATCAAAAACATTTGAAGAATCATATCTATGATCTGGTAGATCCTTAACAAGTCTTTTCTTTGAATGCCTACAATGGATTCTATGGTTACAGTGTTTTAACCTCCTATTCCATAACTCGGATTGGTCTTCCATTGCACTTAAGAAAGGTATCTCTTGATTCCTAATGTCTTCTAAGTTAAGAGTGTATACATTATATTTCTTATGTGTAGGTAGAATAAATTCATCCTTGTAATTGTGAACTACAGACTTCTCATTGATAAAATTCACAAGGTACCCTACAGCTCATAATTGAATTATGCTGATGAGGTTGTGCTTAAAACACTTGAAAAAGAAAACATTTGAAATCAAAACATTACCAAGGAAAACAATATTACTTATACCAACATTCTTTCCTTGAGAATTATCTACGAAGGTAACTTTTCCACATTTTGTTTAAATAATCTTTTCAAATAAATATTTTCATTCGATCATGTGTCGAGAAGACCCACTATCCATGTACCAAATTTTCATGTTCTGGGTACACTTCTTGATTTCCTGAAAAAGAATCAATTATTTTTTTGGTACCTAAACATGTTTGGATCCTGAAATGTTTGATAAAATAATTTTGGGTATTAATATTTGTTTTTGAAAAATAATCTTTTTGAAAACCAGATGGTTGAGTTATATTAAGATCATAATTTCTTTCTCAATGTACCCCACATTGACATTTAGTAAAGAAAGGGGATCTTTTAAGAACAAAATAATTATGACTAAAAACCAGTTTTGAATGAGTACAACCAAATCTATAATGATTCCTTAGAGGTCAAATTTGGGAATACTTATTGTCAAAATTTTCATTACCTATGGTAAAATATGACAATCACTTCTTCAAGGAAAATATTCTTGACTTCATTTTAATAACCAAGTTTTTTTCCTTAAAATCATTGGTTTCACAACTAAATATTGTCTCTAAAATATTTTTCCTAGAAATTATTTTTTCAAGATCCTTAGAATGTTTATCCTTATCATAAATAACATTCTCAGTGTTTTTGGAAATATTTTCAATATCAAAAAATTTCTTATAATTATCTTTTGAAATATCTGATATTTCTTTTATAAGAACAGTTATTCTAGAATTTTCATTATCAAGATTTTTATTATTTTTGGAATTTTCATTCATAAGTAATTTGATAAATCTAGATACATCTTTATAAGTAGGTAAATTTCTTTCTGGTGGGGAATATTCTTCATCCAAAAAGTAATAATGTTTTTTATCAGGATAATTGGCATTTAAAGAATAATTTTTATGAGATTCAGCATTGTGTACCTTAGCCATTAAACAATGATTTTAAATAGGTAGTCTGGAGATTATACCAATATTTCATTTTTTGAAAGATTCATATTCTGAAGAATCGTCGGATGAATCACCACCACATGCACTCCATATATCATTTTTCATTAAAGACATTCTTTGTCTTTAGCCTTAAATTCTTTTTCATGTTTCTTTCTTAATGTTTCTCTTTTATATATATTTTTTGTAAAGGACCATATGGTCTAATATGACCTGCATTCTTGCATTCATAACAGCTTACTTCTGGGTATTCATTGTCTTTCCGTTATTTCTTATTAAACATGTACTGAAATTATTTCTTTCCTACAATATAGTTTATCCTTTGATCAATATTGGATAACTCATTCTCTGATTTTTCACTATCACTTAATTCAGATACGACAGCTTTCATTTCTTTGGATCTTGTCATCCATTCTGGTGTCTTATCTTTGGATTTAGTAGTAAAATATACACATCCATTTACATTCTTCTTCTTATTAAAATCAGCATCTATTTTCATTTTTTCCTCATTTTGAAGAAGAGTTCAAAATAACTCATCAAGAGTGATTTGAGTAACTATTTTGTTTTCATCAATAGTTGTCCTTTTTTATTCCCATTCATTTGGAATTATATCAATAATCATTTCTATAAGTTCTTCATCATCAAGTAATTTGTCTCTCATAGATTGTAAACTGTTGACTATTTTCATAAATCTTTGTTGTACCTTACATAATTATTCTCCATAAGGAAAAATGAAACCCATTATATTCATCTCAAATCATTTTGCTTATTGTTGCTATAAAATTTTAGGTACTGAAATGTGTGACATCCAATTTCATCCAAGTAAAATTGGAGGCTTCACATGATGATATCTGTCTGTATATATTCCTATTCATAGAAAATAAAAAAGTATTGAATACCTTTTAATTCAATAGATATTCTTGGTACTCTTGACTGGTGAATGTATTGACTTCTTTGTCAGGAATTTTGTAACCTCTAGTAAGCATTATAAAATTGTCTACTCCCATATTTATACCAAAAGTCTTCATTTGATCTGTCTACTACACATAATCATTCCCATCAAAAATAGGTGGTCTAGTTGGATTCAGATTATCAATTGACCCAATATTCATTCCAATGATCTAATAAAACAAAAACTTTTCCACTCCACATGTTAGTGTAGTTAGTAGTTATAAAACTAAATTTATAATAACAATAAAATTTTATTGTTAAATGAAATAATGAAAATAATACTAAATCAGTGGAAACCTGCTCTGATACCAATTTTTGGAATGTAATATAGATATATATGTAAATTAGATGGCCCAATATAGGAGGGGGTTAGTTGTATGTTTTAAAAAATTAATTAAAACTTTTGAGAAAGAAATTAGCTTAAAAGTATTAAACTAATACAATTCACAAACAGTACAATTAACCAGAATTGTCTTCAAAATAAGAGGTGTGATATGAGTTAATATTATAAGTAATGTAAAAAATATATATTCAAAATGAATATAATAATCAGAGTAATAAAAATGAGAAATATTCTACCATATAGCGTATAGAATCTACTAATAAAATATGTAACAAAATAATTCTAATTGAAATAATTACAAATTAAATGAATATAAAAAGAAAGAGGAAACAATACAATTTCCTTTCTTATAAAAACAACAACGGAATGTAAAAGTATTATAATTATTTTCTCCAAAAATAAGGGTATCATTTCCCCTAGGATAAAGGTTTTTCTTACCACCACCTTGGTAATCCATCAATATGATGATCGACATGTACGTCTTGTTATCCCTAAAAGCAATCAATTTTACTGGTAATCAATACCTATATCATTCAAACACTTGAAAGCCCTTGATATGAAGACTGGTCACACCGTCTTCCTATCTCTGTCATCCCTTGATCATTATCACCTAATCAAATGCATAAATCAAATCAATGGACTTATGTAAATACAAAAACTAATAACAAGTCATTCACATTTTGTAATCCAAAGGCTTTCACAAGAATCAAGAGAGAAGTCACAATGTCTCTCTCTAGAAACCTGATAGAAGTAGAAGTTGATAAAAAATCTCTCTGTGCTTTTCTCATCTTCAAATTACCTCTTGAATATTGGCCTCTGGTTCCAACAGTCATATTTGTTTAACGTTCACATTTCTCCAAAAAAACATTGAGGGACGTGGAAACCTAGCCTTGTAACTATCATATTGAAAAATAAAATACATCATCATTTTGATTAATTTATAAATAACTCTACAACATTGTTTTAGTTAAAACAAAAGATATATGAAAATGATAATCAAGAGTACAATTTATATAAAACAATTGTTTTGATAAAATTATAAAATCATGCATATTATAAAAGTAACACAAGAGTATGATGAATACTACTTTGTGAATTGTATTGATATGATGTAAAGTGAGTATGATTCATAATAGTCAGTATTGTAGACATAGTTAGTACAATTGTCAGAGTCAATACAATTGATAGAGTCAATACGATTGACAAAGCCAATACCACTGACAGATTCAATATGATTGATAGACTCAATAGGTTTGACATAGTGATTATGATAAAAATATAAACCATTTTTTAATGCATTTATTTTAGAAATGGAAAAACGAGATTTGTGATTTCCAAAACAAAAGACAAGAATGTAAAATTAATAATTTTGACTTAATAATAGGGTCCTTTCTCCATAGTAGTTGATTCACACTCAGAATTTTTTTCATATTTCTTCAAAATCTTTACATACTTCTTCCCAAGATTCAATTAATCCAAAGAGATATACTCCCTATATTTCTTACACATTTTATTAAGGACATCCCCTCTTGACTTCTTTGAGGAGGAACTGGTAGACACCAGCTATATCATATAAGAATAATATTATACCAACCTTCCCCTTGATGTATTATTCAAAACTCCATCACTTTAAAAAATCTACTTCTTTTCAAACTAGAAAATATCACTATAGGTAGGTCTAACAATGTCATGACCCATCGTCCAAGGCCCGTGCCATGACAACCCTAAGCTCGCCTTCTATGGGCCATGGGTTGGCGACTAGCACCATAAAGGGATGTCCCTTAAATGGAAAGACATTGACCTTAAACCTATACAAACACAATGCCTGAGAACAAAAAATGATGCAACCACAAAGTAAAACTACAATATTAAAAGTGTGTACTAAGGGGGCCAGAATAGAAGTCCAACAGAAAAGGTACAACTACAACTGAAAATAGAAAACACCTCATGAGATCATCCACCAAGGATCCTACCTATATGGTAGGTACAACTCATCTCCACTTCACTCCACATTGACCAGTCACCTTAGTATACCGCATGGTCCTAGATCCTATAGTCGCATCTAAGACTCTCTTCGTCAACATAAGACACAATGAGGTGCAGGAGAAGCCCGTGCAGGGGTGAGTATAACAATACATAGTAGGGACCTCGAGATACCTAAAGGTCTTTTAGAATTCCACAGATAAAAAACAAAAGCATGATCATAATCACAATGCACATATCAACAGTCACCACCACTAGTTGGGCTAGGCTGCAGACCGGCCCGGCCCGTCATCTTGGCACTGCCCGCCAAGTGACTCGACCCGGTGCGCTGGCACGACTCTACAGCTGGGTGGTCTCCCAACTTCTCAAAGGGCTCGTGAAGAATGTTTCGACTCTTCAATTAGTAGCACCACGTGGCGTTTCCATGTGGTCCGTGGGACCCATGGGGTGCAGGTCCCCCCTCCATTGTGACTTCGATGTAGTGGACCCCTTTCACCACGGCATGTGATGGTTCATAGATTCACCATCACGGTTGGCCGAGTGTCGGTCTCCCCTTCAGGTCCATTGTGGAACCGCCCTCTTCCGCAGCCGGCGAGCACTGACTTCCACCTTCGCTGCTGGTGTCGGTCACTGGTGTCATGACGAAAAACGTTCTTCAAGTGACCGGGTGAGATAAGGTGGTCCATCCTTCTTTCCGGACATGCCTACGGACCTCTCGAGATGTCGCCATCGCTATGCACATCCCAGATTCCACTTTCCATTGAGTTGGAAATCGTCTTGTGAAGAACGCATCGAGAAACATAGAGGCAGAGGGTCCAATCCTTGTTCATTTGACCCGCTCCCTCTACTTTAACATAATAAAAAGTGGGAAAATTTTTATTTCATCAATGATAACATTAAAAAAAACCCTACCTTGATATACATTGTAGACATTGTGATAGTGGAAGAAGATTCCATGTTTGATAAACCTGTTGGCGTTCATTGAACCCAGTTCATTGCCACTCAAGCTTCCATCTCCGTCAGTGGAAGGTGTCGTGTCACATCTCTAGTGGTTCCTCCCTCAATAAATCCATGTCAAAAACATTACCACATGCCCCATTTAAATAGAGTGGAGAATAGTTGAGTAACACACCATGGAATTAATGATGTTTATTAATTGACATAATTAATTATCCACATTAATTACACGAGGGGTGGTTACGCAACCCAAGGGTAAATGGGAATTTAATATCCCATATTTAAATGTTTGACTACCTCCATGGTCATCGCCACCACCTCTCAATAGGTGGTAGAAAAATGAAATAAAATATAAATTTCTATGTTTTTTATTATTTCATTATAAATTCACAAAAACTAACCATTTCACCTAACCAACTGCTGTCAAAGTTAATAATCCCTTTAGAGAATCCCAGCACTGTAGATTCAATGGTTCCCTCAGATGTTTAATCTGAGCACCGGTTCAATATATTGAAAATTCTACATGGATATTTACTGAACATACCATTACAAAGTTTAAAAAAATTATTATTCAAACACCGGGCCTTGGAATCACGCACCATAAATTTTCCCATATTCATAATAATATCAACTAATTTAAATACAATTATGGAAATTTATGGGTCTTTACATTATCACCACCTTAAGGATTTTCATCCATGAATGCTACTACCAAACAAGGGGAATAAATGGCATTACTAAGTATGTATCTAAGGTTCCAGCTCCCATATGCTCTCGTGGAGATTCCCTTACTACCAACGAACTCACACCCATGAAGGACATGCTCATATCGATCCTCTATCTCCATTAGGAACTCCCCAAATATTTCCATATCATCGATGTCTTGCTCTCCCTATTCAATAACGTGTGATAGATCATGCATATATCTCCTCAACTATGACACATGGAAAACATTATGCACCCAGTGGATCTTTGGGGGAAGAGCTAGGCGGTACACCACCTCACCTAATTTGTAGAGCATCTGGAAAGGTCTGATGAACCTCAGATATAACTTTCTTTCCCTACCAAACCGTCGCAATACTCACCAGGGTGTGACCTGTAGGAAGGCATGGTCTCCTCCTTCAAACTCCAAGGGTATTAGTCTCTTATCAAAATTATATTTTTTCTATCATTGTATACTCTTCATCCAGTTTTGGATGATATGTACCTTTTTGTGGTAGCCTGCACAATCTCTGGACCCATAAGAGTTGACTCCCCTTGGTCTATACAACAAAGAATTGATCTGTAAAGTCATTCATACAATGAATCAAATGGATCCATGCCGATGGTGGAGTGATAATTGTTTTTTTTTTCGAACTCCACTAGGGAAGGTGGTCCTCCTAACTATGACCAAAATCGAGGACACAAGAAAGAAGAATTTACTCGAGTGTCTATATGTTCCTCTCCATCTAACCATCTGTTTGAGGCTGAAAGGTAGTTCTCAAGTATAGTTGAGTCCCAAATGTATTCAATAATCCCTTCAAAGAGCGGGATGAAAATCGTGTGTCATGATCTGAGATGATTGTCGACGAAACCCCATGAAGTCACACAATCTCCTACACATAGAAGAATACTAAGACCTCTACAGATTCCTGCTCTTTCAGGGGAAGAAAGTTGGCTGACACAGTGAGTTGGTCAATGATCACCCAGATATAATTGTGAAACCTGAATGTACTTGGTAGCCCTATCACGTAATCCATGGAGATACCGTCCCAATTCCACTATGGTTCACCAAGTGGTTTTGCTAAGCCCACTAGTACCTGATGTTCAGCCTTCACTTGCTGACCAGTGAGGCATTAGAATACAAACTCTACCCTTAATTTCTACATCCCTAACTACCAGTAGTGATGTAGGAGGTCTTGGTACATCTTTTCCACTCTAGAATGCACCACTAATGGGGATATATGAAACTCCCTCAACACCTCCTCACGTAGCTTTACAAGTACCATGGTGTGTCCTCTGAAGAGAAAGATGTGCTCCCCACCATCAAAAAATCCCTCAGGAGCCTGTCATGTGGATATCTGAGCATGTTGGTCCTCACAGTCAATGTCTCTAGGTTGTGCATCCCAAACTTGCAAAACAAGTGGGGGAGTGATTGTCATAGACTGGAGGTATGCTTATCTATCTCTATCCACGAAGGATGTCTGCAAAGTGGCTAGCTTCTATGTCCCCTCACTCTATAGATGAAGACCAGACCTCCGGTTGAGTGTGCCTGCTACTACATTCAAAAACCCAAGAGTATAGACTATATCTATATCATAGGCCTGGTTAAAATCTATCCATATTTGATGTCTCATGTTTAGGTCCTTCTGTGAGTAGATATACCTCAGACTCTTATGATCATAGTAGAATCTAAAATGTTCTCTCAACATGTAGTGCATCCACATCTTCATTGCAAAGACCACTGCAGATAAATCCAGGTCAGGGGTAGTGTAGTTCTGCTCATGAAGTCTCAAATGTTGTGATTCATAGGTGATAACCACTCTCTATTGAATCAGGACACAACCTCATCCAGTCCTTGATGGGTCACAATAATCTACATACCTAACACAATCTTTCGGTAGCCTCAAGATGGGGGCACTCGTCAGTCTCTGCCTCAACTATTGGAAACTCTGCTAGCACTTCTTCTTCCACAAGAAAGGATCCCCCTTCTTCGACATGGATGAAAAGGGTGTTGTAACACTTGAGATGTTAGGTACAAATCTCCGGTAGTACCCTGCCAACCCCAAAAATCTCCGCACCTCGGTCACACTAATGGGTGGATCCCAAGAAATCAATGCCTCTATCTTTTCCAGATCCATTGCTACTCTAGACTCCGATATAACTTTCCCCATGAAGTGTACTTCCTGTATCCATAACATTCTCTTTGAAATAATTTAATAAATCTGGTTCTCTCAGAGTGTATCCATAACTATCTGTAGGTGTCTGTCTTTTTTCTCCTCTAACGTCAAGTATATCAAGGTGTTTTCAATGAATACCACCACGAAACAATCGATGAATGGATGGATGATCATGTTCATGAGACCCATAAACATTGTTGGAGCATTTATCGAGCTGAAATGCATCACTATGAACTTGTAATGGACATACCGATATATGAAGAATGTCTTCGGTACATCCTCATCTTGTACCCTGATTTGGTGATAGCATGATCTGTGGTCTATCTTTGATAACCAACGAGATCCCTTCATCCAATCGAAGAAATCATCAATCCTCAACAAAGGATAGTTATTCTTCATGGTCACCTAGTTCAGGCTCCGATAATCCACTGAAATCCTTAGAATCACATCTATCTTCTGGGACAATATGATCGGGGATGCCCATGGATAAAAATTGGGCCTTACAACCTCATTTTTCTGTGAGTCCCTAAACTATAACCTATACTCATGAAACTCCATAGAAGCCATCTATTATGCTGGTGTAGATATCAGTGTCATCCTGGGGTATAGGTCGATGTGAATGTCTACCTCTCTATGAGGAGGTATTTTGGAAACATGATCAGGGAAGGCATCAGCATACTGGTCCACCACTATGTGACAACTTGGACTACTCATGTCAACTGATTCGAGGGTGAGGCTATCCAAATAATGTGTAATTGGATGAACCCTCCTCCGAGATAGTCAATCCTATGCTACAAATGTTTCCTCTTTATCAGTGAACGTAAACCTCTTCCCATCCATACAGACACAACACACTTTTTGCCTTAAAAAGTCGATATGAGCCTGGACTGTGGATAGTTATTTCATACTCAAGATGATGTCGTATGACCTCAATTATATTACTAGGAGAACCCAGTTGATTCTCTCACCTCCAACAGTGAGATCACACTGCCTGCACCAGTGTGTATTCATCGAATCTTCTCCTGTACGAGTCATTATTCACAAGGATCTAGCCAACAGCTCTATCAGAATATCTGAGCTCCGAACAAGTGCAGTGGAAATGAAAGTGTGACTGGCACCTATGTCTGTATGTATTGTATCTAGGGTAGAATTGCCACAGATAATGCCTCTAATAATCTATGGAGCACTGTGGTCGTAGGCCTCTACTACCAGTAGAAATTCTCATCCCTTTCCACCCACTTCCGATGGTCGGGTTGGACCACCTGGGGGTGGTGGTGGTGGAACCTCATACCATTTTCCACCACCTAATGCAAGACTTTCTACTACACCACGTCATCCACCCTGCCTACCACCTCACTCGAACCTCATCCACTACCTCAGTTCTTCCTCAACCGTCTGTCGATCATCGGTATGGAGGGTTGGTAAGTCGCAAGCCATGTGCCATACCCGCTGCACGTGAAGCACAATCTTCTTCCCTAGTAACCCCCTCTACCTCACGAGCTCCACACCTCAGACCCTACATCATGGGGTAACCATTTAGATTTTCTGGTCCTCTTAGACCACTATAACATCTACATACTTCCTACTGTAGATGACTCAGTAGCCTATCATCAAGTGGTGGCTCTCATCGGTAGTGCCTGCTCAGCTAAGAAGCTCGCCACCTATAATGCTCAGTCGAGAACTCCAGCAAACATCGGTATATTGAGAAATATCATCGACACTCTGATATCACACCAAAGACCATGCTCAAAGGTCCATGCCCTAATGAATGTGTCCTTCACCATGTTAGTGGAGTATCACGAGAGGTCAATGAATCTCATCGAGTACTGAACCACTAATAAGTACCCCTGATATAAGTACAACAGGTTCTGAATAGGCATAGAGTGTAGTGTAACTTGGATGAACTCTGCCCCGAAGTGGCTCTCAATGTATTCCCAAGTGATGGTGGCCTCGTTATGTAACTAGAGCATTAGGCTCCATTTTCTTCCTGGCGTGCCCTAGAAAAGACTAGCAACTAAGATCACTATATGCTATGTTGGTGTCCAAACTAGGTGGAAAAATCGTTCCACAGCCTCCATCCAATACTCAGATGCCTTGGGATCTATCTATCCTTGAAATCTCAGAGGCCTATACTATTGGAACTCGTGTAATGCACTCAGTCGACGTGCACCATATGCTTGAGGGATTGGTGGAATCTACTTCCCTCTGAGTGGTGGTTGTGCTGGTACAACAGCTGAAGGTGCCGACACAGTAAGAGGGCCCTACACTGAAGCCTCATCGCTCGGTGGTCCGTCATCGTGAACTCTCTCAGGAATCCTGGATGGCTATCTATGCAGTGAAATTCTATAAAGAAATAGGTGCACCATGATCAAGAAGTTATACCCAGTGATATGACTCCAAAGAGATCAAAGTAAAAAAATTTCCAAAACAAACGCAATTAGTTTTTTTGTGCACCGAGTCATAAATCAGAATTCAGGGTTCTGGGGTATAGATACGTCGTTTGCTGCACCAACACTGGACTCTTTAAACTGAAAACCATAATCATAACACTTAACACTATTGCTCCATTAAAAATATTAGATTCATAGTTCTTCGGTAGAATAGACTCCTCTAATACCACTTTGCCTCGAACCATCCCCCAGGGATAGTTCCATGACTACCAGATGCCCACATTCCATAAGACATGGGTTGGTGACTAGAACCTGAAAGGTGTATCCCTAATACGGGAAGGCATTAATTTTAAACTTGTACAAAGACTCATCCTGAGAACACAACAAGATGCAACCGATAATAAAATCAGAAGTTGTAATTATTTTTACTGAGGGGGGGAGAATAAAATCCCAACTGAAAACATAACACAATGAATTAATACAAAAACTATCTCTTTTGGTCCTCCACCAAGGATCCTACCTGAAGGTTAGATACAGTTTGCCTACACTACTCTCCACATTGACCAGTCACCTCCATGTATTGCCTGGTCCTGGCTCCTACAGTCTCTGCTGAAGTGCTAGTCATCTGTATAATACACTGTAAGGTGCGAGCGAAGCCCGTGTAGGGGAGATTATAACAATTCTCATAAGGGACCCTGAGATTCCTGAAGGTCTCTCAGAATTCCCCAATGAAAAAACACAATCATGATCTCAATCACAACGCACAAAGAAATAGTCACAGCTCAAACCAGGTATAACAATCGTATAGTGGTATAGATGATTATTCTTCATGCTAGATCATATTACTATGTCAATAGGCACAACTACCAACCCACATAAGATCAATAGGTACTAACCCCCATAAGACCCACAAAGTTTTGATAGGTGTTGATTCACACAGAATCGATGGGTGCTGATTTACAATGAATTTCTGGGTGCTGATACACATAGAAGCACTGGGTGCTGATTCAAGAAGAATTGTTGGGTGATGATTCAAACAGAATCACTAAGTGAGAATTCACACATAATTGATGGGTTTTGATTCAATTAGAATCACTGGGTTTTGATTCCCATAGAATCCATGGGTGCTGATTCGAATAGAATTTCTCTTTATTCTTCACGTACCAGCCTATCACAGGATTCCCCGCTCAAAGTAATCTTATTATTGAGAGAAATTGCTCCTCAAGACACTATTCAGATTCCAACTAGAAAAAAGTCCCTCGAATATGTTACCCAATGATCTGTCATGTCATAAGGGTTCCAACACAACATACGAAACGTCAATCAGATGCCCGGTCTGTAGGTTATTGGAATTTTATTGCAGAGGGCCCAGTTGGATTCGAGGTTGATCCAACCCGGACGTACTCCAACTTCTTCCAAAACACTCATAGAGTATCTCAAAAGAACTATCTCACTACAAGTATTCTCGCATTGTAGACGGTTTATCAAACGAATGTCCATCTTGAAGATACAATCATCTAAGCGTAACTGGGCCTGAATGTGTCCGAGTCCGGTCTGACCCAGTAGAACTGTCCCAACCCGACATGGCCTTGGCCGACCTGACCTGGCCTGGGTTTGACCCGGCCCAGCTTAGGTTGGTTGGGCCATAGACCAGCCTGGTTGAAATGGATGATGGATCGGCCCTTCCATCCGGTTGGGCACGGCCCGCCGGGTGATGCGGCCCGATGCGCTGTCGCGACTCACCAGCCAGGTAGCCACCCAACATCCCAAACGGCTCAAGAAGAGTCATTTGGATCTTCAATTAGAGTCACCACCTGGATCAACCACGTGTTCAGTTGGACCCATGGGGCACGAGTCTCCCCTCCTCTGTGACGTCAATGTCGCATCCCCTTTCACTATAACGCGCGACGACTTGTCGCCTTGCCATCAAGGTCGACCGAGTGTCAGCCAACTCATAAGGTTTGTTGAGGACCCCAGTGGGGCCTCCATATTTCAGGGCCAAAAACCACCCACCTCAACTGTAACACCCCAAGCATCCACGGTACACTTCTCTTTGAATAATACAGTTGCGTGTGTTGTACGCAACTTCGAGTTCTAACACAAACCACAACCAATCAAACTAGCTGTTATGAATAGTAATACCCACTTTTTGAAATGTTATAAATTTTATATTTCAAAATGGACTTCATTTTGGGATTCATAATTTCTAAATTAGCTTAATGTGAATTTTTGGTACTTTTCTGATAACTTTCATATTTTGATGAATAGTGAAAATTACTAAATTTTAATTAAAAACAACTTTTTTAATCGAAATAATTAGTAGTGATAAATTATGAATTTGATTAGTTTTAAAGAATATTTATAATATATTTTTACCATTTAATACAATGTTAGTCCTTGTACATAATTTCACATTTAAACCAGACATAAGCAAGTGTCAATCTTTTGATAGTTATTATTTCTTAAAAACACGCTTTTTATTTTGACAACGGGAATTAATTTTAAATTAATTTAGACCACTTTTGTGATTTGATTTTGGAAAAATGGATTCCATATTTATAATCAGGAGGTTCAAATTGTGTAAATAGTTAACTTTTATTTTTAGACATTTTGAAAAATTACTTCGGTAAATATTTTTTTTTACCACGGTTAAAGGTTTAATCCGGTAAATAAGGGTAAAAAATAATATTATAATAATAATAAATTACCATAAAACGTGTCCTAACATTTTTTGTTGATACATGTCAGAACATGGGCATCTTTGGGTCAATTTTGGGACCCCATGGATTCAATTGTAGGTGATAAGGACAGTTTATATTAATTAAGTTAAAGTAAATACAAAAATGACATAAGAATATATCTTTTAGAAAAACAATTTTTACATAGGGTTATATATGTTATATTTTCGACTATAAATATTACTTATAAAGATAAAAAAATTCCTACATAATGGTATTTTTATATATAATTTCTAGACATTGAATAATTATATTTATTTATGACACAATAATGATGCAGTATTTTCCTTATTAATGAATGAATCAAATAATTAGTATTATAAATTTTAAAATAAATAAAATTTGAAAGTTTTGATGCCATACACGAATTTTATTGGTTAAAATGAAATTTTAGGATTGCTTAAATTAATTTGGTTCGAATTAATAATGTTTTTAAGGCTTTAACAAAAATGAATTATTAAATATTGTCAAAATTGACATAAATGAGTTTTTAAAACAAATATTATATTATTAATTGATATTCTATTCCTAAAAATCTAAGGTTCTTAAAATGAATTATATCATGATATTTTTATCATTAGTGGACCACATGGGGGTAGCATGGATGTATATAAAATGTTTATTAACTATATAATATAAAAATTAAAGTGACATGGTAAATGTCAAACTAATTAACTAAGAGTTAAAACTAAAATATAAGTTTAATATAATGACCAAAACCTGTCTAAAATCTATTGGTTGAAAGTATTTAGACCCATACCAATCTTAGACTTTGAATAAACCACTTTAGAGCCATTAAAAACCGAATGTAAATTTATTATATAATAATAATTTAAGTTTTTTCTAAAGAGCCCCTCCTCCCCCTTATAAAAGGATATCACTTCTAACCAATTCTTCACACCTTAAAAGCCTTTTGGATAGGCCATCCCCTGCCCAAATATTCTCTCAACTTCCCTAAATTAAACCTAGAGGCCTTTTTTTGATCATAAAGTCAACCTAAGGATCCCTTTTGATCAAATCAAAAGGAAGAACCCGAAGAATAGGTAATGTTTTCACCACCGTCTTTCAAGTTCCTTTCATATTCCACTTCCTTTTTATTTGTTGTTTCCATTCTTAAATAATAAATACAGTATCTTATATATAATATGATGTTATTATAATTATGTTACAACCAAATTCATTATTCTATCCACCCTTTGAATGACATGTCACCATACATGTGTATGTACAGCTTGCCATCTCCACGCCGTGGTTTAATTGTTATTCAATACATTATTATTTGGATGGATATAATAATGATGTGTATTTTATGTAAATAATAAATAGAACATGGTAAGGATTCTATATATATGATATAAAATCCAAATTATATATTATTTTAATATCAAAAGAATGATATTTTCGCTCGTGCGTATGTACTGATTACCGTCTCCACGACGCGATGAGATTAATTTCCAAGTTCACCATTCATCATTGATTATAAAAATATATATTACTGATAAGTATGTAATATATGACATAATAATTCTACTGAATATATATATATATATAATTATTTATGAACTTACATATATCTTATTCACTTACTTCCGTTCAATACTATATGAAAACAGAAACAACGTTTATGCATATGTAAGGACTACCGCCTCCATAAACGATGTTTTCCATTTCATATATATGTCTGTTATACATATTTATATTCTAGATGTATATGATATATAAATAATTTTTTATATTCTGGAAGTATTTAAATCGTGTTCTAAGTGATACAATCAAGAGTAAAAAGATAAAACACGTACGATAAAGAAATAGATTATTATGCGAAATATTAATATAACATAGAAATTATTATTGAATGGGTAGTGTAAAGTAATAAATGAATAATGTATGATATAATAAATATTAATATGTTTCTGTTATAATTTAATAACATACTATAGTCTTCATACAGGTGGTTAAACATACCCTCGACTAATGGAAAGTGCAAGGTAAGGGGTTTTCATCTCACTCCTTATTCTCGTGAGATTCATTCCATATTTCCACTATTACCTTTTATGTGGTGTATATACTACCCATAATTGTATTCTTTTTGTAATAAACTTTCATTTATGTATATTTACATATTCATTTTATGATAATTTCTTCATGGGGTGTATGTTTCATAAGTTACCAAATTGGTAAGGGTTAATTTCACAATCTCATTATTATCCGAGGTTGTTTTGAGTAAGTATCTACAGGGACATATTTACTACCCATGTCCATGTTTCATAAAATAGTTTTCAATGGTATTATTTTTAAGGTACTTTTTATGAAAACATCATTTTAAATGTTTTAAATATTTATTCTTCTAAATCATTCTCATTAATGAACATGTTTTCAAAATGGTTTTTAAGGATTTATTTATATGGACATGAATGTTTTAAAAATGTTATTTCCTTTAAAAAATTTCAAAGTGGTATGGGACACTTTGATTCAAAAATGTCTATAAATGTCTTCTTTTCTAAATTGTGTAACTCATATATGTTTTCATGAAAAAGCGATATTTCTCTCAAAGAGTTTTACAAATAATTTTCATCTATGTCAACATCCTTTGATGGATCTTAAACTTGTTGGAAGTTAATTTATTATGATAAAAATCTTATATATTGTATTGAAAGATTTGTGATATGTTTGACTATAGTTGTGTTATTTTTATACCATTCATGGTTTATGGTTAAAGTATTGACATTTCGTATGCTAGTTTTAATACGAATGATTACGTTATGTTTTAACCTTTTGGTATGAGGAATGTATTGGACATAGTAAGCGACGGGTGGAGCCCACTATAACTCCTCGATGCATCGGTAGGTCTCATGAGACAACTAGATGTGGAATTGGTCGAGGCCCTTTTCCAATTTGATTTATGGTTTTGGTCGAGGCCTTAATCATTATTAGATGTCTTGGATGAGGCATGGACAAAATGTTTCAGAATGTCCGACGTTATACATTACATCATTATGGAAATAATATTGATGGTTCATGTGGTCATTTGACTAGTAGAATACCAATGATCATGTTTTATTATGGAATTATCTACTCAGCTCATATTCTTGCCATAAAAGTATTAATTTTTATTATTGGTAAAGGCATGTGGTTTCATTTATTTACCATTATTAATACTTATGTCATTTTCCTCTGTATTACTTACCCTTACTGAGAGTTTGAGTTCACCCCTCTCTATGTTTTATTTTTCCCAGGATTCAAAGAAGTGTATTGTGATTGATATTCAGGGTTAAGCCATGGGAATAATGACGTTCATAAAGGATTATTTAGGTTTTTTTATGTATTAAAGTGTAATGTAACATTCATGTATGTAATCAATTTTCCAAGACTGCTAAACCGATGGGTCCTTCGGGACTTGATTCCTTGTAATCATGCCAATGTATTAAAATAATGCACCGACTCTGGGTAATAGGGGTCATGGAATTACAGTTGGTATCATAGGATGTTTAGTACAAACATTGAAACAAGATTTAGATAAACTCATATTAGAGCACATATCCCTAAGATAGACTTCAAGGATTAGTATTGAAGAAATTCTTAGAATTTTGGTATTTTAGAGATTTTGTGAGTTTTCCAAGCAATAAATCTCTGTCTGGATACAAGCAGGTAGAGGTGTCTCTAGCACAGATGTACCTATGGGTAAAACCTGAAAACACCACATTGATCTAGACTCAAATGAAAACGGGTGCACAACAACGGGCCGTACTGCACTCTTGGCTACGAAACTTTCGGGGGATATGCTTAGGACAATTCTCATTTTCTTTATAAACCACTATGAAGGGTTTATGAGTATGTACCTCCTCAAAGAATATATTTTTGTGATTATGGATTATATCCATAAACTATTCCATTTATGTTAGGTATGATTGGAATTGTGAGTTACGATTCCTAAACTGACCTAGTGTAAGCCATTGTTTAGAAATGGCGCCCAATAGAAGGAATGAGAACTCCCGCAATACGTGTGATCCAAAGAGTAATAAGGGTCATATAATTAATGGTATTAAGCCAACATTTAGAAATGAAATAGTCTCCCACATATTATCAATAGTATCATAAGATCAGTAATGAATTCCTTGAATCCTATGGCTTTGAAGGGAAGCAAGAGAGGAAAAGGATGGAAGAAAGAAATATGGATAAAGGGGATAAGGGAAACACAGATTTTCCAATATGTGAAAAATTTGAAATGAATCACCTTGGTAAATTCTTGAAGGGAATGAGATTTTGTTGTAAGTGTGGAGAAAAATGACACCATGTATGTCATTGAAAGGGTAAGAAAAAGTTTTCAAATGTAAAATGCTTCATCGGCAAGGCGTTGAGACACTACGTGAATCAATATCCCATTATTAAGAGTATACCAAAAGTGATGTTATTGGATAATAATCATGTTATGATACTACATAAGATGAAGAAGAAATACTATTCATTTTATGTTGTTATTATAGAATTATTTCATTTGAGTGTTGTATCAACAATATACTTGTTACATGAATTATGGAGAAAAATAAGGATTGTACTGCAGTACTATTTTATTGAGTATTTGAGATTATATGATTCTAATAAATGTGACATAATTGTAAGCTAAACTTTTTGGAAAAATACATTGTTGAAGGAAATGTAATCCGTAATATGGTCCTGATAATGAGGTAGTGATTTTTGAATAAGAGATGGTTTATTTCGATAAATTATATTGGATATTCTTGACTACCTTGGAACTGCTTAATGATTTGTATATTCCATCATTGTTGGAGTTTACAACATTTTTGTATAGAAGGATTATATTTAGTATTCTATAAGGAATAAGGGAGCATGAATGTAATCAATAAGGTTTTATGGTAATTTAAGATGTTGTCGTATTTTAAAAGAATACATGATGAAGGTGTCCACATGTGATTACATGGAAAAATGGATCCTCGTTGTTTTTAAATTACTTATATATTTTGGACTGAGAGTTTGGATATAAGTATTTCAGATAATTCTAAAGGTTGGAATGGATTAAGTTTGAAAGGTTATTTTTGAATTTTTATAAAAGAACAGCTTGCTAACCGTGTGACAGCCCATCGCGTTGGACAAAGCTATGGGAATCGAACCCACAACAAAAGTGTGATTGGGATATGTTGCCTACCACTGGACTAAGTGAAGTTCTTTGATGGTATAATGTAGTTTCTTTTTTAATAAAGGGTCTGATATGTGAATTATAAATTCATTATATTTGGAACCATATACGATTAATTATGAGTTGTAGTGAAAGATGAGTTTGTGGTAGAAATTTTTTAATGGATAAAGCTATAATTATAGAGGAAGTATATCATATTATGATATTATCCAATTTCATATATAAATTACTCAACATTAATAAAAGGAACTTAGAACAAAAACGTTTTCCTAGATGGTACCTTAGATCATCACAAATTTATGGATTTGTGATTGTTGGCCTTTTCATAGCCATGTTCTCTATCACTCTCTATTAGATATTGATTGTTATATTTATCTTCCATATCCATGTTTTCCTACATGGAACCCTAGTATGTTTTATTTTTGGTAACCTTCATACTTACCACACTTTATTTTAAATAGAGGTCTCATTAATCCATTTTTCGATGTGAGTTTTCAACTAAATTATTTTGAAATGTCAACCCCAAGTTTCCAATACCGAGAATAAATTGCGAGGATGCAATTTATTGAAGGAGGGGAGAATTTAACTCTCCAAGATTCCACGGTACGCTTCTCTTTGAATAATACAGAATCGTGTGTTGTACGCAACTTCGAGTTCTAACACACACTATAACCAATCAAACTAGCCATTATGAATAGTAATACCCAATTTTTGAAATTTTATAAATATTATATTTCAAAATGGACTTCATTTTTGGTTTCGGAATATCGAAATTATTATAGGGTTAATTTTTTTTACCATTCTGATAACTTTCATATTTTTATGAATAGTGAAAATTAATAAATTTTAATTAAAAACAACTTTTCAAATCCAAATAATTAATAGTGATAAATTATGAATTTGAGTAGTTTTAAAGCATATTTAGAATATAATTTTACCATTTAATAAAATTTTGGTCATTGGACATAATTTCACATTTAAACCAGACATAAACAATTGTCAATCATTTGATAGTTATTATTTCTTAAAAACACGCTTTTTGTTTTGACTGCGGGAATTAATTTTAAATTAATTTATGCCACTTCTGTGTTATTATTTTGGAAAAATGGATTCCATATTTTGAATCAGGAGGTCCAAATTGTGTAAATAGGTAACTTTTATTTTTAGACATTTTGAATAATTACTTCGGTAAATATTTTATTTACGATGGTTAAAGGGTAAATTCAGTAAATAAGGGTAAAAAATAACATTATAATAATACTAAATTACCCTAAAATGTGTCTTAACCATATTGGATTATACATGTTCGACCATGGAAATATTTGGGTGGATTTTGGGACCCCATGTATCCACTTGTAGGTGATAAGGACACTTTATATTAATTATGTTAAAGTAAATACAAAAATGACATAAGCATATATCTTTTAGAAAAAAAATATTTACATAGGGTTATATATGTTATATTTTAGACTATAAATATTAATTATAATGATAAAAATATTTACTACATAATGGTATTTTATTTATAATTTTTTTACATTCAATAATAAAATTTATTTACGACCCAATAATGATGCAGTATTTTCCTTATTAATGAATGAATCATATAATTATTATTATAAATGTTAAAATAAATATAATTTGAAAGTTTTGATGCAATCCAGGTATTTTATTGGATAATATGAAATGTTAGGATTTCTTAAATTAATTTTTTTTTGAATTAATAAAGTTGTTAAGACTTTAACAAAAATCCAATTATTAAATATTGTAAAAATTGACATAAATGGGTTTTTAAAATAAAATATTATATTAATAATTTATATTCTATTCCTAAAAATCTAAGGTTTGGCCAAAAAATTATATCATGATTTTTGAATCCTTAATTTACCACTTGGGGGTCTCTTGGATGTATATAGTATGTTTATTAACTATATAATATAAAAATACAATGTATAATGGTAAATGTCAAACTAATTAACTAAGAGTTAAAACTAAACTATCAGGTAAATATAATGACCCAAACCTATCTAAAATCTATTGGTTTAATAGATTTAGACCCACCACAACCTTATAATTTTAATAATCCACTTTATAGCGATTAGAAACCGAATATGAATTTATTATAAAATAATACTTTATGTTTTTTCTAAAGAGCCCCTCCTCCCCCTTATAAAATGACACCACTTATAACTAATTCTTCACATCTTGAAAGTATTTTGGTTTGGCCAACCCCTGCCCAAATATTCTCTCCAATTCCCTGAATTCAACTTATAGGCCTTATTTTGATCAGAAAGCCACCCTATGGAGCCCTTTTGATCAAATCAAAAAGAAAGAACCTGAAGAAGAGGTAATGTTTTCACCACCCTCTTTCAAGTTCCTTTCTTCTTCCACTTCCTCTTACTTTGTTGTTTCCATTTAAAAATATAAAATCCTGTATCTACTATATACTATGATGTTATTATAATTATGGTACAACCAAATTCATTATTCTATCCACCCTTTGAATGACATGTCACCATACGTGCGTACATACATCTTACTGTCTCCATGTCGTGGTGTAATTATTATTCAATACATTATTATTTGGATGGATATAATAATGATGTGTATTTGATGTAAATAATAAATATAACTTGATAATTATTCTGTATATATTATATACCATCCATATTTTATATTATTTTAATATCAAAATAATGATATTTTCACTCGTGCGTACGTACGGATTACCGTCTCCACGACACGATGATATTCATTTCCAAGTTCACCATTCATCGTCTATTATAAAAATATATATCACTAATAATTATGTAATATATGACATAATAATTCTATTGGAGATATATATATTTATATATATAAGTATTTATGTACTTATATATATCTTATTCACTTAGTCCCGTTAAATACTAACTGAAAACAGAAACCGCGTTTATGCGTACGTACGGACAACCGTCTCCATAAACTGTGTTTTCCATTTCATATATATGTCTATTATACATATTTCTATTCTAAATATATATGATATATAAATCATGTTTTATATTCCGGAAGTATTTAAATCATGATCTATGTGATACAATGTAGAGACCCGAAGCTTGACGTACATAGATATTACATTACTTTTGCGGAATACATAATACATAACAAAAACAGACACACAAGGACCGTAATAGTTTAGTGACTTTAGAGACTTGGAACGTAATATTCTAATCATTGTGAAAGATCTTCGACATCTCCCATAAAGATCTTCCATGCTTTGTTTCCTTACCTAAAACCTTTCTTTTAATCCTGGGGGAAAATAAAACGTAAAAAGGGTGAGCTCAAATGCTCAGTAAGGGTAAGCATGGATAAAATAAAACATACCTTATACATTTGAACTTAAAAACATGAACATAATGTTTAAACATCAAAATCTTTAGCAACGACATAAAACATGGAAGTACATAAGGCATAGATCATAATGGAACATAAATCATAATAAAATAGCATGGGAATAAAACATGTAATTGTGGAATCCATTAAGCACATGTAATGATTTCCATAGTAGCCAAGGCATTGCTTCCAAGACCATCTTAGTGGACAATGTCTCTTTCTGAATCGAGTTCACTCCACGTTCCAGTCCTGTAATACTGAACTGGATTTACTTACCATTCCAGCCATGTCTATCTCATGAGATATAAATCTTTACCCAATGCATTGGAGGGAGATATAGTTCTCAGCCATCTCATAATGAAATCATTCTTTCGTGTGCCAAAAAATCATAAATCATACATCATAGCATAACCCCATAAATAAAATGGGTTTCATAACCATCATCCCATCATCACATAATCCATATAAAAGAAATGGATATTGTTTCATAATAAGAAAAGTGAAACCATGTAAATCATAGAGACATGATACTTGAAAAATATACATATGAAATAATGTCATCTTAGATGAAAAATGGTTTTGATAAAACACTTGAAATGTATTCTTGAAGAAAATATCCTTTCTTCTTCAAAATCAATTTCTTTTCACAAAACGTCATGAAATTTTAAAAGAAAAATATTTTTTTTAAATAGTCATGAAATCTTTGGGAGGAAGATTCATGAAAATAAGGCTTTATTAAACCATAAAAATACTTTCATGTTGTATAAGTTAAAAAAAATGCTCCTCGTACTTTTGTCAGAAAAGTCAAAAAGTACCTCGTAACGTAAACAAAAGAAAGATTCCTTACATACCATGTAGTAAAAGTCAAAATGGGTAAAAATTAAATTAAACATACATAAAAACACTTTTAGAAAACATGGACATGGATGATAACAATAACCCCAGAAAATACTTACGAATAAGCAATCTCGGATAAAAATGAGATTTGCAAAATTATCCCTTACCTTAGGTCTGATATGCTTCCTACATATCCGAACCTCCTGTATAATGATTTAAATAATGTCATTGACTTATTACAGAATCATATTCATTGTTATTATATCATATATGGTTCACTTATGACTTTATATTACCTGTTCTTTTGTAAATTCCATGTTAAAGAGCGTTTTGGGTAAAATCGTTTCATTTTTCGTCCGTGTTTTGACTTGTAATTATTCATACGATTAATTAGATCAGGATTACTTAATTCCAGAATATAAAACATGATTTATATATAATATATATTCATAATATTCATTTATATAATAGATCTATAAATGGAAAGAAATACACCGTTCATGGAGACGGTAGGCCGTACGTACGCATGAACGTTGTTTTCGTTTCCTCATTGAATTGAATGGAATTAATTGGATGACATACATATATATATACACAAATCCAGTATCATTATTATGTCAAATATATCATTATTACTTATTATATATACTTTATAATCATTTATGAATGGTTAATCATTGAAAATGAATCTCATCGCGTCGTGGAGACGGTATTCCGTACGTATGCACGAGCGATGATATCGTTCTCATGATCGTCGAATTTTATTAGAGTGTTTGTATACTAATACAGAATCAATATAACTTTACAATAATTATATATAGTTATTATTTACACCATTATACCCATCCAAGTAATGTGGTGGTGGAAAATAGATTACACCACGGCGTGGAGACGGTATTCCGTACATACGCACGTGCGGTGATTTCGTTTTCCGTAGGATGGATAGATGGTGAAATAGGGTTGTTTAATACTTATAATTACATATCATAATATGAGTGATACTGATGTTATTACTTCATAATGAAACAACCTAATAAGAAGAAGTGGAAGAAGAAATAAAGTTGAAAGAATCGGTAAAGGACACTACCTCTTCTTTGAAGCTCCTCTTTGAGACCTCCTCTTAGGGAACTAAAATTGGTCTTTGAAGAAAACCAGGACCTCTGGGATGTTTCTAGGGAATTTGAAAAGAGAAATTGTTAGGGTTTGGCCGATCTTGAAGGCTCAAAGTGGTGTGAGGAATAGAGGGAGGAGGAGCCCTTTTATAAGGGAGGAGAGGGGCACCTTTGGAATAACTAAAAATGTTCTTTTATTATAAAGTCATATTCAGTTTTTAATAATTCCAAATTTATTTATTTCGAAGCTAAGATGGGGATGGGTCTAAATCCTCTCATCCAATACAATTTAGACAAGTTCAGATCATTATATTAACCTTAACGTTTATTTTTAACTCTTAGTTAATTAGATTGAATTTACCATGTCACTTTGTATTTTTATATTATATTGTTAATAAACATACCATATACATCCAAGCGACCCACAAGTTGTCCATTAATGAAACACCTATCATAATATAAGTATCTTGTCCAATCCTTAGATTTTTAGGAATATAATAACAATTAATAATATAATATTTGTTTTGAAAACTATTTTATGTCAATTTTGACACTATTTGGTAATTGATTTTTGTGAAAATCCTAACAGAATGATTAGTTCGAAAAAAGTTAATTAAATATATACTAACATGTCATATTAACATATAAACTTATTTTAATTCATAAAAAGTCCCAAATTACATTTATTTGGGTATTTATAACATCAATTATGTCAATATTTCATTAATAAGATAGTTACTGCATCATCATTATGTCATAAATAAATTAACTTATTTTAAGTCTAAAAATTACAAATAAAATAAAATTATGTATTAAATCTTATTAGCTTTCTAATTAATATTTATAGTCGAATTTATCTTATGTATTACCCTATATTAAAAATGATTTAGTTATTAAACTTTGATTTTAACTATTTTAACCCTTCTTTAAATAAATTAATAATAAATGTCCTAATCTAATCCATGTGGGCCTAAATGGTCATATGTTATTCTTAAGGTTGTTTTTGTCCGAATTAAACTTATCCAATAGAATTAGAACATGTGTTAGGGTAATAATAATATCATTTTTACCCTTAATTACCCTATTTACTTTTAACCGTGGTAAAAAAAGTAAAAACTTACTATTCACCAAAAATTATTTTCATCACATTGAACCACATTTTAGTCCTTGATATTAAATGTGTCTCTCAGATTTTCAATATTCCACTCACATAAGTGGTAAAATTAAGTTTTATGAAAAATTCGGTTTTTTAACTACCACTTAGTGGTTTCACTATTCATCAAAAAATCAAAGTTTCCAAAAAAATACCAAATATTAGGCCTAAGATATATTTGATATTATGAATTCAAAAAAATTTCTATTTTACCAAATTCAAAACATATCAGTTGCATTAATTAATTTAAAAATGAATTCCCGTCGTCAAAACAAATAGCGTGTTTTTAAGAGATAATAACTATCAAAAGATTGACACTTGTTTATGTCTGGTTTAAATGTGAAATTACATCCAACAACCAACATTGTATTAAATAGTAATAATATATTCTAAATATACTTTAAAACCACTCAAATTAATAATTTATCACTATTAATTATTTCTATTAAAAAAGTAGTTTTTAATTAATATTTAGTAATTTTCACTATTCATCAGAATATGAAAGTTATCCGAAAAGTAACAAAATTTCACCCTAAGATAATTTCGATATTCCGAATCAAAAAATGAATTCCATTTTTAAAAGATAAAATTTATAAAATTTAAAAAAGTAGGTATTACTATTAATAACGTATAGTTCATAATATTATTATTATAATATCTCGTTTAGTGAAACTCGGTATTGCGTACTTTACACTCTATCAAGGAAGGTCTTTATTGCGTGTAATGTAAGCCAAGTCAGGGCTGCGTGTAGTGAAAGCTCTGTTTGGTGTTTCGTATAACATAATCAAAACTTATTTCATTTATACATTAAACAAAATCTATACATAATGTTTCGTAGAATAGTTTCTACAAAACAAACTTGAAATTGTGTGTAACGCGAGCCAAGGATAGTGTTGCGTATACTGCAAGCAAATATGGTGTTGCGTATATCACAAGCTAATTAATGTGTAGCATACAACAAAAGACATTAAAAAGAAAAATTTTCATAAAATCTTGGGGTGTTACATTCTACCCCCCTTAAAATGAATTTCGCCCTCAAAATTCGTCGGGGTTATAAATGGTTTATTACACGAGAGTTTCTTTCATAGAAACCCACATCGTAAAAAAAATACTAAAACTTCATTTAAAAAAAGAACGTTAGAAACATAACGGATACCCAAATAACTCATCACTGGGTTTCCACATAGAAGAACATAGGTGAAAATATTGATATGGAGGAGAAATCTAACCATCATGTTCTGATGGAGAGTGGTAGAGAACATGGCTATAAAAAAGACATCAATCAAAATGCCATAAATTTGTGATGATCTAAAGTACCATCTGAATCATCGGATATAAGACCACTAGGACAACATTTTTGGTTTTCAATATCATTTCCCTAAATTTGAAAATTTTGAATTAGAAGAAATAATTGCTTGATTTTGGTACAATCTCACTATTGTTCGTGCTTTGACCAATTTCTACTTCATCTCTTAAAGAAATGAAGTTGAATTTGTTATTCATGAAGTGTTAACAGATCATGTAACAGAATGATGGGTCATTCCATTTGTTTCAAACAAAAGGTTAGAAAAAGTTATCAAATATACATAAGTCCATCTATGGTGAGGTTAATCGTATACGATTCAAAAAATGAACTTATACTTCATCTATCATGCCGCTTAATAAAATAAAACTAGTTTCTACTAACCAGGGACTTCCTGTAGGCCATTGGTATGCGATAAAGGCCAGTTGCACTTCAGTTGGGGGTTCGATTCCCACAGCCTTGTCTGACGCGATGGGTTGTCGCCTATCCTGCAGGTTGTCCTTTTTCTAAAACGACATTACTATAACATCCCATTAATAATATCGAACTAACATATGTCTAACATAATCTATTCCAATATTTAGGCTTATCTAAAATACTTCGGTCAAAGATCATAGTATAAAGAAAATGATTACTTGAAATGTCACATAACAATCACGTGAATGCCATCATTTATCCCCTGTATATCATAAGATATATCTTGTCGGTCAAATTACAAACTTGTGAATACCTTAATCATGTATTCTCTTGAAGAATGAATACCCATTGGACCTTACTGAAAACATGAATGTTGTTATATTTTAACACTTTCCACACACCAAAATCCCAAAAAATTTATATACTCAAACCATAATATCACTTAGTCCTTGTATCAGTCATGAGCTCATGATTAATATCATATTATTTTCTTATTATCCCTTCATTATGCGCATTTCATCTTCTTTCTAAAAATATTTCAATCACCTTTTCATAGTTACCAGTACTATATAATTATTGAAAACCAATACATAAATATTCAAAAATTCCACAATACCATAAATGAGATTCCATGATACTATTTTGAAATCCCATTACATAAACACTTAATCATTACACAACATTATTTTCATACTCAACATCACAAATAGTGAACGCATGAGACTTCCCTTTATCCTTTGACTTAAGAGGTTGCTCACGTTGATCATCATTAACCCGTGGATTAGGGCATTTATTAGCATAATGCCCAATTTCCTTGAACATGAATCATTGAAGTGCTGGTGGAGAGTTCTCTATAGTCTTTTCTCTATTCACATCATTAGCAACCTTTTTCCCATTACTTCGAAACTCAACTGCTCGATGACCTTTTTTCACACTTAAAACATTTTCTAGTACCTTTTAGGAAATCTCCACCATGCTTCTTTCCACACTGTGAGCATAAATAAACATTCATCTTCTTTTCACCATTGTTCTGAGATTTCTCTGTGAACTACATCTTTTGTTTCTTGTCAAAACCGTGAGATGGATATGTTACACCAACTTCCAGTTCTACCTTGATAGCACAACGCACAATTTCTTCATAGCTACTGAAGTCTCTTATACCTAATGCCCTTCGAAGACTTGGTTTTACGCCACTGAAAAATCGATCAACTTTACTTTCAAGTTGGATGATAAAGCCAGATGCATACCTTGCAAGTCTTGTAAAATTCACTTCGTATATACCAACAGATTCATCATCCTTCTGCTTAAGCTCAAGAAACTCCTTTTCCATATTTTTTCGAAGAATACGAGGGAAGTACTTACTGAAAAACAAGTTCTTGAACTCATCCCATTCCATAGACTCAATTTCATCTCTTGGCCTCGTATTATTGATAAGATTCCACCATTGATCAGCTTCACCTTCCAAACGATATACTGCTAAGATGACTTTATCATGTTCAGAACATTGAAGAACAGAAAATATCTTTTCAATGGTACTGATCCATTTTTCAGCAACAAGTGGATCAGATGACCCACTGAAAGATGGTGGACGTTGCCTCATGAAGGAATCAATAGAATATTGTTCCCTTCCCAGCTCATTTGGAAGTCCAGAATGATTCATAGCTTGTGTAAGTATAGAAATAAGATTTTGCACTCCATCTCCCATAACAATTGTTTGTTCAGGAGGACAATCATTGCATTGTCCATTGCATTGATCAACACGGTTCCTTCGGGTTCCATCCATCATCTAAAAACCAAAAAGAATAGTGTGAGAGGCAAAAATCATGCTAGGGAAAACAACATAATAAAGGGGGAGTACCTTAAATATCTAACATGTTAGGTTTAATTCCAAGATTGTTACCGTAATTATAGGACTATAACCTATACTTATACATAACTTTAGGTACATCCCTAGACATACCTTAGAAATATCTCTAGGGATCTCACTAAAGTTCTTGCATGCTAGTTTCCAAAGTTTGGATAAACCTTTCCTCTGATACCAACTATAGATACCTGAATCTTGATGTACATAGATATTACATTACTTTTGCGGAATATATAATACATAACAAAAACATACACACAAGGACCGTAATAGTTTAGTGTCTTTGGAAACTTGGAATGTAATCTTCTAATCATGGTCAAAGATCTTCAACATCTCCCATAAATATCTTCCACTTTTTGTTTCCTTACCTAAAACCTTTCTTTTAATCCTCGGGGAAAATAAAACATAAAAAGGGTGAGCTAAAATGCTTAGTAAAGGTAAGCATGGATAAAATAAAACATACCATATACATTTGAACTTAAAAACATGAACATAATGTTTAAACATCAAAATCTTGAGCAAAGACATAAAACATGGAAGTAAAGAAGGCATAGATCATAATGGAACATAATTCATGATAAAATAGCATGGGAATAAAACATGTAATTGTGGAATCCATTAAGCACATGTAATGATTTCCATAGTATCCAAGGCATTGCTTCCAAGACCATCTTAGTGGACAAAGTCCCTTTCTGAATCGAGTTCACTCCTCATTCCAGTCCTGTAATACTGAACAGGATTAACTTACCATTCCAGCCGTGTCTATCTCAGGAGATATAAATCTTTACCCAATGCATTGGAGGGAGATATAGGTCCCACCCATCTCATAATTAAATCATTCTTTCGTGTGCCACACAATCATAAATCATACATCATAGCATAACCCAATAAATAAATTGGGTTTAAAAAGCATCATCCCATCATCACATAATCCATATAAAAGAAATGGATATCATTTCATAATAAGAAAATTGAAAACATGTAAATCATAGAGACATGATACTTGAAACATACACATATGAAATAATGTCATCTTAGCTGAAAAATGGTTTTGATAAAACACTTGAAATGAATTCTTGAAGAAAATATTCTTTCTTCTTAAAAATCAATTTCTTTTCACAAAACGTCATGAAATTTTAAAATAAAAAGATTTTGTTTAAAATAGTCATGAAATATTTTGGAGGAAGCTTCATGAAAAGAAGGCTTTATTAAACCGTAAAAATCCTTTCATGCCGTATAAGTTAAAAAAATGTTCTCCTTGTACTTTTTTCGGAAAAGTCAAAAAGTACCTCGTAACGTAAACAGAAGAAAGATTCCTTACATACCATGTAGTAAAAGTCAAAATGGGTAAAAAGGAAATTAAACATACATAAAAAAACTTTTAGAAAACATGGGCATGGATTATAACAATAACCCCAGTAAATACTTACGAATAAGCAATCTCGGATAAAAATGAGATTTGCAAAATTATCCCTTACCTTAGGTTTGATATGCTTCGTACGTATCCAAACCTCCTATATAATGATTTAAATAATTTCATTGACTTATTACAGAATCATATTCATTGTTATGATATCATATATCATTCACTTATGACTTTATATTACCCGTTCTTTTGTAAATACCATGTTAAAGAGCATTTTTGGTAAAATCGTTTCATTTGTCATCCGTGTTTTAACTTGTAATTATTCATATGATTATTTATATCATGATTACTTAATTCAAGAATATAAAACATGATTTATATATAATATATATTCATAATATACATTTATATAATAGATCGATAAATGGAAAGAAATACACCGTTCATGGAGACGGTAGGTCGTACGTACGCATGAACGTTGTTTTCGTTTCCTCATTGAATTGAATGGAATTAATTGGATGACATACATATATATATACATAAATCCAGTATCATTATTATGTCATATATTTCATGATTACTTATTATATATACTTTATAATCATTTATGAATGGTTAATCATTGAGAATGAGTCACATCGCGTCGTGGAGACGGTATTCCGTACTTAATCACGAGCGATGATATCGTTCCCATGATCATGGAATTTTATTGGAGTGTATGTATACTATTACAGAATCAATATCACTTTACAATAATCATATACAGTTATTATTTACACCATTATACTCATCCAAGTAAGGTGGTGGTGGAAAATAGATTACACCACGGCGTGGAGACGGTATTCCGTACGTACGCACGCACGGTGATTTCATTTTTCGTAGGATGGATAGATGGTGAAATAGGGTTTTTCATACTTATAATAACATATCAGTATATGAGTGATATTTATTTTATTACTTCATAATGAAACAACCTAATAATAATAAGTGGAAGAAGAAATAAAGTTGAAAGAATCGGTAACGGACATTACCTCTTCTTTGAAGCGCCTCATTGAGACCTCCTCTTAGGGCACTAAAATTGGTCTTTGAAGAATACCAGGACCTCTAGGAAGTTTCTAGTGAAGTGGAGAAGAGAAATTGGCTGGGTTTGTCCAATATTGAAGGCACAAAGTTGTGTGAGGAAGAGAGGGAGGAGGTGCCCTTTTATAAGGGAGGAGAAGGGCACCTTTGGAATAACTAAAAATATTATTTTATTATAATGTCATATTCGGTTTTTAATAGCTCCAAATTGATTTATTTAGAAGCTAAGGTGTTGATGGGTCGAAATCCTCTCATCCAATAGAATTTAGAAAAGTTCATGTCATTATATCAACATTAACTTTTAGTTTTAACTCTTCGTTAATTAGAATGACATTTACCATGTCACATTGTATTTTTATATTATATAGTAAATAAACTTACCATATAAATCCAAGCGACCCCCAATTGTTCTATTAATGATACACCTATCATGATATAAGTATCTTGGCCGAACCTTAGATTTTTAGGAATATAATAACAATTAATAATATAATATTTGTTTCGAAAACTATTTTATGTCAATTTTGACACTATTTGGTAATTGATTTTTGTGAAAATCATAACAGAATGATTAGTTCGAAAAAAGTTAATTAAATCAATAATAACATGTAAGATTAACATATAAAATTATTTTAATTCATAAAAAGTCTCAAATTACATTTATTTGGGTATTAATAACATCAATAGTGTCAATATTTCATTAATAAGATAATTACTGCATCATCATTGTGTCATAAATAAATTAAATTATTTTAAGTCTAAAAATTACAAATAAAATACCATTATGTAGTAAATCTTTTTATATTTCTAATGAATATTTATAGTTGAATTTATATTATGTATAACCCTATATTAAAAATGATTTAGTTATTAAACTTTGATTTTAACTATTTTAACCCTTCTTTAAATAAATTAATAATAAATGTCCTAATCTAATCCAACTGGTCCTAAATGGTCATATTTTATTTATAAGGTTGTTTTTGGCCTAATTACACTTATCCAATAGAATTAGGACATGTGTTAGGGTAATAATAATATAATTTCTACCCTTAATTACCCTATTTACTTTTAACCGTGGTAAAAAAAGTAAAAAGTTACTATTCACCAAAAATATGTTTTCATATCATTGAACCACATTTTAGTCCTTGATATTAACTGTGACTCTTGGATTTTCGAAATTTCACTCACAGAAACGGTAAAATTAAGTTTTATGAAAAATTCAGTTTTTTAACTACCACTTAGTGGTTTCACTATTCATCAAAAAAATAAAAGTTTCCAGAAAAATACCAAAAACTAGGCCTAATCTGTATTTGATATTATTAATTCAAAAATGATGCCTATTTTACTAAATTCAAAACATATCAGTTTCATTAATTAATTTAAAAATTAATTCCTGTCGTCAAAACAAATAGCGTGTTTTTAAGAGATAATAACTATCAAAAGATTGACACTTGTTTATGTCTGGTTTAAAAGTGAAATTACATCCG
Source organism: Viscum album (assembly GCA_963277665.1). Lineage (NCBI taxonomy): Eukaryota > Viridiplantae > Streptophyta > Magnoliopsida > Santalales > Viscaceae > Viscum > Viscum album. The sequence goes on from OY728141.1 coordinate 1,076,665,583, forward strand.
ATGACCAAAATTGTATTAAATGGTAAAAATTTATTATAAATATACATTAAAACCACTCAAATTAATAATTTATCACTATTAATTATTTCGATTAAAAAAGTTGTTTTTAATTGAAATTTAGTAATTTTCCCTATTCATCAGAATATGAAAGTTATCCGAAAAGTAACAAAATTTTACCCTAAGCTAATTTTGATATTCTGAATCCAAAAATGAAGTTCATTTTGAAATATAAAATTTATAAAATTTAAAAAATTGGGTATTACTATTCATAATGGCTAGTTCATAATAATATTATAATAATATCTCGTTTAGTGAAACTCGGTATTGCGTACTTTACATGCTATCGAGGAAGGTCTTTATTGCGTATAATGCAAGCCAACTCAGGGCTGAGTGTAGTGAAAGATCTGTTTATTGTTGTGTAAAACATAATCAAAACTTATTTCATTTATAAATTAAACAAACTCTATACATAATGTTGCGTAGAATAGTTTCTACAAAACGAACTTGAAATTGTGTGTAACGCGTGCCAAGAATAGTGTTGTGTATACTGCAAAAAAATACGGTGTTGCGTATATCACAAGATAATTTTTGTGTAGCGTACAACAAAAGACATTAAAAATAATATTTTTCATAAAATCTCGGGGTATTACATACAATCAAGATTAACAAGTTAAAACACGTACGATAAAGAAACCGATTATTACCCGAAATATTAATATAACATGGAAATTTTTATTAAATGGGTAGTGTAAATTCATAAATGAATAAAGTATGATATCATAAATAATAATATGGTTCTTTTTTAATTTAATAACATACTATAGTCGTCATACAAGAGGTTAAACGTACCCTCGACTAAAGAAAAGTGCAATGTAAGGGGTTTTCATCTCACTCCTTATTCCCGTGAGATTCATGCCATATTTACACTATTACCTTTTGTGTGGTGTATGTACTGCCCATAATTGTATTCTTTGTGTAATAAACTTTCATTTATGTGTATTTACATATTCATTGTATGAAACTTTTTTCATGGGGCGTATGTTTCGTAAGTTACCAAATTGGTAAGGGTTAATTTCACAATCTCATTATTATCCGAGGTTATTTTGTGTAAGTATCTACTGGGAAATATTTACTATACATGTCCATGTTTCATAAAAGTTTTTTCAAAGGGATTATTTTTAAGGGACTTTTTACGAAAACATCATTTTAAATGTTTTAAATATTTATTCTTCTATATCATTCTCATTAATGTCCATGTTTTCAAAATGGTTTTTAAGGATTTATTTTTATGGACTTGAATGTTTTAAAAATGTTATTTCCTTTCAAAAGATTCAAAGTGATATGGGAAAAATTGATTCAAAAATGTCTTTAAATGTATTCCTTTCTAAATTGTGTAACTTATAAATGTTTTCATGGAAAGGGATATTTCTCTTAAAGAGTTTTACAAATCATTTTCATCTATGTGAAACATTGTTTGATGGATTTTATACTTGTTTGAAGTTGATATATTATGATACTAATCTTCTATATTGTATTGATGGTTTTGTGATATGTTTTAATATGGATGTGTTATTTTTATACCCTTCATGGTTTATGGTTAAAGTATTGACATTTCGGAAGCTAGTTTTAATACAAATGTTTATGTGATGTTTCAACCATTTCATATGGGGAATGTATTGGACATAGTAAGCAAGGGGTGGAGGCCACTATAGATCCTCGATGCATCAGTAGATCTCGTGAGACAACTAGACATGGAATTGGTCGAGGCCCTTTCCCAATTTGATTTATGTTTTTGGCTGAGGCCTTTATCATTTTTAGACATCTTGGACGAGGCCTTGATAAAATGTTTCAGAATGTCTGGCATTATCGTTCCCTCGTTATGGAAATAATATTTATGGTTCATGTTGTCATTCGACTAGTAGAATACCCATGATTATGTTTTATTATGACATTATTTACTCAACTCATATGGTTTCCATAAAATTATTCATGTTTATTATTGGTAAATGAATGTGGTTTCAATTATTTACCAAGCATAATATTAATGTCATCTTCCACTGTATTACATACCCTTACTGAGCATTTGAGCTCACCCCTTTCTATGTTTTATTTTTCCTATGATTCCATGAAGTGTATTGTGATTGATGTAAAGGGTTAAGCCATGGGAATAATGTCATTCATAATTGATTATTTATATTGTTTTATATGTCTTAAAGTGTAATGTAACATTCATTATGTAATCTATTTTCCAAGACTGCTAAACCGACCGGTCCTTCGGGACTTGATTCCTTGTAGTCATGCCAATGTATTTAAATAATGCTCCGACTCTGGGTAACTGGGGTTGGGGCGTTACATAGACCTATGTTGATGGTTCTGGTCGTCGGTGCCACCGCATCGGTTTTTCACCATCAATCCTTCTGCAGGCCAGCAGGCGAGTATTGGTGGCCCGTCCTTCCTTATAAACGCACCTATGGCCCTCTCAGGATGTCGTCGTCACTGCGTGCCTCCCGGTTTCCACTTTCTATCAAGTTGGAAATCGTCCTATGAATAACACATTTTATGTAGCCTCTGGCATTCATTGATTCCAGTTTGTTGCCACCTGATCATCCGTCTCCAACAGTGGAAGTGGTTGCATCACTTAAACAATGGTTCCTCGCTTGATGAAGCCATGTCAAAAACACTACCCCAAGACCCATTTAAATTGACGGGAGAAAGGGTGAGTAACTCACTGAGGTATTAATGAGGTTCATTAATTGAAGTAATTAAGGTTCCACCATAATTACAGGAGGGTAAGTTATGCAACCAAAGTGTAATCGATCATTTGATATCCCATATTTAAAAGTATGACCACTAATGTGGCCCCTACCACTACCGCTCAATAAGTGGTAGGAAAAAATAAAATAAAATAACAATTTATAAGTTATTCTATTATTTTTTTAAAGGTCTCAAAAACTAACTTTTTCACACGACCAACTACAGTCGAAGTTATGCCTCCCTTATGCGAATCTCGGCACTACGGATTCAACAGTACCCTCAAATTTTTAATATGAGCACCAGTTCAATAGATAGAAAATGTTTCATGTGTGATTACTGAACATACCCTTTTTTCATTCTAGACACACCAGTCATTGGAATCATGTGCCTTTGATTTTTGTAGACTCATAATAATAACAAATAATTTTAAAAAAAGACATTGAATTTTCCTGGTCTTAACAGACAATTCCACAATCATTTTCATTATCACTATCAAAGGAATATCCCCATTTTCAAGGGATCTGAACAGAGATATAAATTTGACATACATCATTCTCCCCTAACAATGCATCCTCTAAAGAAAGAATATGCCATCATCCTATTAGTTGGGAGCGACTATTATGATCAATCAGGGCAAAACATTATGGGTGATCCATAGTGTCATGAACATCATTAACTATTCCCTCATTGTTTCATCTTCAATCAATGCATACTGAATTGTGGCAGTGTCCTTCATTGTCTCAAGCTACATATCCTCACAATGAGGCTTCTTGAAAAAATGATAAACATCACCCACAACCTGGTTAAACTAAATCCATCAACCAAATTCCCTTGTCCAGAGACTCCATTACTTTATTGTGGTTCATTCCCAAAGACTAGATATGAATCACATTGTTCATGGTCTAATTTCACAATGTATAGCACCACATACCAATTGACAAGGTGAATATTTTTCACAATTTGTGTAGTTGGGTGTCTATGTGTATCCTCAACAATAACCACCTGCTCAACTGAAGACACATACTTACTAGAAACAAAAGAAGAGTAATGGATCACAGTGACACATTCATGATCTTTCTTCTTATTGGTCCTATCACCCATGTTTGTCCTCAACCATTTGAAAATGTTCACAACCCAAGGCTCTGAAACTGGTGCATGAGCCTCCTTCAATATTTCATCATTATGATACCCCATAGAAGGATTCATAGGCACCACTATCGATCCATCATGGACAATAGAATTCACCTTCCTCATCTCATGTATCTTCAAGCCACAAGATCCCCCAAAACAAACTGATGTACGATACCCGAGGAAAAATAGTAAGAACAGATGCTCATCCACCACTCAAAGTGACTCACCTTCCTCCATCGGAACTCCTGACCATTAGTAACCCATATATATTTTTCTAGTGTTTTGGAGATATCAAAATCTCTACAAACTGAAGGATATATGGGGTGGAAAAATGCTTCAATTCAGGTATCAGAGCACAATTAGTGACCAACAAGATTACCCAGAAGATAAAAAAATGGATGCAATTTGGATAGGTAAGTGAAGTACCAGGAAACATTCAACGATTGTGGTGGTCAGAGAGTCGCAATGCCGATGAAAATTGAATCCCCGTCATAAAAGGTAGAATAATGACACAAGGCATCATTATGGAGCCTTATAACAAGAAATAATGAGATCATCCATAAAACTAAACTGAATCAAGACATGCCTTTTATCAATACTTCCAACAACCACACAATTCTAGAGACCCCGAGACTCAAAAATAAATCATTCAAACTCATAAATCAAGGGGAAATTATTCTAGAATCGATCCAAAAGAGTTAGGTTATAAATATTCATGGCATTGTTGAAATTATATGACAATGGAGAGAGGTGAGGTGATCTTTGATAATGATATGTGACATGGAAAAATTGGGATTTACAGAAATTGGTGAACAAATTCTTGTTTTGAAAAAGGTATGAAAGTAAGATTTTGCATCTTAGAGGAAGGTAAAAGGAAAAAAACTACCCCCTACAATAGGGATTAGGGTTCCATGATCTCATGTATTAGTACCTATATTTAATTTCTTAATATCATTAATTGTAGGGATTGTTTATATTTAAATATCCAAAATATAATATATAACTTCTATATTCATTTTTTCAAATTTTGATTCATTCTTTTTAAATTCATAATATATATAATGTTAATTTTTAACCATGATTAACTATTAAAAAAATTAAAATTAAACTTTTAATAATTATATGAATATGGTACTTTTTAACAATTTTTAGAACAATGTAGAGGGAATGTTTTTTCACTTATACAAGAAGAAGAAAAAAATTCCCTCCATGATGATGCCTCATATATTTTAATTTTAATTTAAAATTTTACAAAGATATTTTCAAATAAAATTATTTCTTTATTAAATGTGAAATTTTTAGATTTTATGAAATGATTTTCCCCTATCAAATGGTTATTTTCCAAAAGAATTTTTTCCAATTACAACTGTATGGAAACTCTATTCATCAAAAAACAAGAAAAATTATTCTATTTATTGTCCATAAAACATATTTTATAATTTTATAATCCTTGTTATTTCCCCTGAGGTTTTATGATCAGTTTCACTGGGGATGTACTCTTTTGATACCATTCTCCATATTAATCTAGATGGTTTATAGTTATGTTTATATATTCATGAAAATATTAAAAAAATTGTATTCATATTTCAATAATAATTTTTATGTTGGTTATGTTTCACCTCTTCTATATAATGAATATATTGGACTTACTAAGTGAAAGGTGAGGATCAATATAGCTCGTTGAGTGTTCTGTAGTTCTCATAAGACAAACTATCTTGGTTTTTGTCTAAGGCCTTAACCATTTGTGTAGATATTAGGGCACATAGACTTTATGGAATTTTAAAACATCCGGTATGGGGGATCTATGATGTGTTTTAGATTTCCAAAATTTTCTATTTTATAATTATGAAATCATTTATTGATGTTCATGTGGTTATTCTTATAGATACAAAATATGTGTAAAAGTTTTGATATCATTTTATTATTTATATTGACTATTTTACCATTCATTATTTCCAAAATATTATAATCTAGTTACTATTTAAATGATATGTGTTTCATTTAGTTAACATTCCATATTATTTATCGATATATATTCAAGACCGATTCGATAAAATCCATACCATTACTGAACATCTAAGATCACCACTTTCTAATGTTTCATTTTCCCTAGCATCCCAAGATGTGTTTTTTGATTGATACGTAGGCATATAATATGGGGAATAATGGTGTACTCAATGAAAAAAAAAATTTAATTTTTTTTAAATGTATTTTGAATTTCAATTATGTATCATGTTTAAAAATACGACTAAACTATTCATTATTTTGGGATATGATTACATTCATGTAGTCACAATGTTATAATGTTAAAATAAGCTATAGGATAATTGTGTGAGGTTTTTTTCAACCATTGCTTCAATTATGCACTCTAATGTTTACCAGGTACTGATTTTACAGTTTATCCATGATGTACCTCTTGGACCTAACCCCATTGTGGTAACCTCTATAATATGGGGAGGCGCACATACTGTTTTGTAGAATCCTGGAACAGACATAGTGGTTCAAGTTGAGGTGTTAAAAATTGGCATCAAAGAACCATGGTATGTTACTTGTTTATCTTCATTCCTTGATTAGGGATAGATTATGTTAGAGATGGTAAGGTTGGGATAATGGTATGGGAATCATGTTAGTTTTCGTCGAGTATTGCATATTGGTCCTATGAGTTATCATGGAAATATGAATTTATGGTTTCGATGTTTTTTTGTTTCAAGTACCCTAAATAGTATTTTTGACTAGTGATAAAAATGGTTTTAGTTTATAGATTTATGTTTTTTTTATCATTCATGCATCCTGTTTTGGTATGTTGGATAATATTACATAGGCCAATTTTTTCATTAGATAGAGCACATATTATTATAATCCTATTAAAAATATGAAATTTAATTTTCATTCATTTTTTATTTAATTATTTTATTTGGGTTTAGTAATTATAATCTTTAGTGTATATATATTTGGATGTGACTACCTTTAAGGTACCTAGGGCCTTGTTAAGTTGTATTTCATCGTGGATTATGCCTTATTATATGGGAAACATCTTCTGTTGAACATTTTTTATATACCCTTGTGTGTCTTAATGTGATCTCTTATTGTTCTTCATTGTTAAAAGTGAAATTTTCCTATAAACTAGTATTTAATTTGTGTAAATGTCGTCTTGTAGAAATTTTGTTCCACTTTTTATGTGGGAGGGTGTTGTCGATCATGCCTTCGTGGATTTAATACTAGAAAAATAATTATAATATATCTATATAGGACTCTTCTAGCCAATAATTTTTCTAGGTTAGGGATCCTACATGGGAGGGACCAAATTGTTGACTAGTATAATGATAAACATCTCTAGTATCCCCAATCCTTACCAGGAGGTAAAGGCCCCCATGAGGTAGAGGAATTGATAATATTAAATGAGAGGATATAAAATATGATGGAGACCCCATAGGATCGTAATGATAATATGGTCACCTTAATTATTTAGTGTGATGTTGGAAAATGGTAGGATTTTATGGTTATGAATAGTAGACATGACCATATGAAATGTGATGCCTTTAATGATCTATTATTTGATAATTTCATCCCTGATTCCTTGCAACTAAACCATTCCCAAATCTTCATAGATCTCTAGAATGGGTTAATGTTTGTGTCTATCTATTCATCAAAGTTTATCATACAGATTCTCCATGATCCTATACAAGATGATAACAAGGTTATGAATGAATGAATGTTTAGGATATATATTCATCAATAAATAATGAAATAGGTTAGGAACATTGATTTGAAAACCAATAATAAAATAATTCATATGTCTCTAGTGATATATAAGGGTGTTGAGGAAGATAGAGTCATTGGAATTATTCTATACACTTGTAGATCGATATGTACCTTCTCCGATACAGTTCTAGTTTCTTATTCATGTAACAAGAAATGGATCTTTTTAGATTACTATTTGGGAAATAGTTGACTGTGAATATTGGGAATGCTTCTGTCAACTCCTTCTATGGGATATAACAATGCTATGATGTATGACTATAATCCAAAGGCCATTATCCTAAGAACTATTATGTTTCTCTCAAGACCTAGAACCTATATGGAATGACCAATCATATAAATAACTCCTATTATAAAGTGTCACATATTCATACAAAATATTTAGTATATTGTGTGGGTTATTGTCTCCAATTTCTAGTCAGAACATATAAGGATTCATGAATTAGGTGACTCATGATCCTCTATGGAATCAAAAAGTGGTTATTGTAAAAATTTGTGCATCTATTCATTCATTCACTGATAGTGGATAGAGACTATAAATTGTTTGTGTTTTGTTCCATATATCTTATAAAGTATTTGTTTTTTTAATATCAGTGTATCTCCTTAGTACACATCTAGTCGATAAATTGTTTAGATGTAATTATATGTTCTGCTCTCTTCTATGTAGTTATATATTGATACACCCCATGTAATGAGTGTGGAAGTTCTGTATATCTATTAAAATTGTATGATGGAATTTATTAGCATTGAGAATTTGTGGAACTTCATGATTCTAGAATTCCTAGTTTTAATGTGATCCTTAGAATCTACTGGTTGACAACCTACCAGGATAACATAGATTGTTATTGGATATGAGTAATGTTTTATTCAAACAAATTGTTATTTTTTTGTTAAACATTGATTGGTTTGTCACAGTGGGTACATTTGTATTAGATCCTCATTCGAGAGAATAATTTTTAGTTCAAGGGGATGGAATGTTTATTTTAGTGGATCATATAGTGACTCCCTTATTTTTTTAATCTCATGGTAGAAAAATACCAAGAATAAATTTTAGTTTATTTCATATGATTATCTCCAAATAGGGGAGTTGAGTCTGAGTTTTACATTGTTCCCAATGTACACCCTATTTCAGTTATACCATATCTCATGGATTTAACTGAGTTAAAAGAAACCAATAATAATACTTTATTATATTGAATTTAAAAGGCTTCATAAGATTGAGAACCTACCATTTTTGTGATTGAATGTTTGTCATTAAAAAAAAGGTTGGTAGTATTTTACATTGTGTATACTATCGAATATTTAACAAGATCACAATTAAAGATGTACCCATTACTGAGAATTGATATCTTATTTATCCATTAATGAGATCCTAGTTGATCTCAAAGATTGATCACTATTTATAGTCTCCCTCATCAATAATATGTAGAGGAATAAATAATGAAGACTTCATTTATGAGAAGATACCAAATGTATCAATATCTAATTATTCTTTTTGAAATAAGGAATGCTCAAGAAGTGTACACAACAATCATGAAAAATATATTTCACTGATAAATTGACTCTTTCATTATTATGTTCAATGATGTCATCTCAATATATTCAATGAAATTGGAATCACCTGTTAGAAATATTGATATCAACAAGATTATTTTTTTGAACATTGACTTTATGCAAAGTTATTGATTTATAACTTTTGGATATAGGAGGAGCATTTTTTTTGGGTGTGTGGTTTCTCAGGCATGAATAATTTCTGTTTCTGAAAAGTTTGAAGTTTATATTTCCTGGTACCAACCAAGGATCATGTTTTAGATCCAATGTTTCCTTGGTTGTGTAGGTGTAATGAGTTTTTAATTCTTACATTTCTCTTCTAATGGTGCATATTTCCATTCTTATAATGAAACGAGTCATGTTTTAATTAATATGATCATGTGAATAGTGATGGACCCCAAAACCCCCTGAGAGGAGAGGGGTGAATCAGTGTGTCATCTTTTTGTTTTTAATGTTTCGGATATTATTCCCACATTGGTAGGAACTTGTAAAATCTGTCAAAAATTGAAAGTAGGGAGTTAAAACAACAATTTTACTTGGATCACCGAAAAGGGTTGCATCCAAGGAGAATAAGACGACAGTGTTTCAGTGGTACCACCATCCACTAATCTTCACAAGTTTATGGATTACAAATTTTGGTCCCAAAAACTCTGTTCTAGACACACTTCCTTTACAAAGGTTCAGGGAACATAGATTACATCCCTCATATCACTTCCGTCAACTGCCCCTAGATCACTGCCTTGAGAGAAGTCAAACTCAGTTTATCAACTTGAAGGTCTCTTCATTAGATTTGAATTGAATTATTTGTCTCTGTTTATCATGAGACACTGCTTACATTGATGTCCAGAATTGATACACCTGAAAGCACTGGACCACTTAACCGGATAATTAGAAGTATGTCAGAAGCATAACACTACACTTATGTGCAATACCCCCAACTAGTGCGCAAGATTTGGGAATTGTCATGAAAGATGACTTTCACGCAATACATACATTCCATAAAACCCTTATCTTTTTCGCACCTTCAAAGAAGGGTTCACTTGGTCTTTTTAGTCTAAAGTAACATCATTCATGCAATATTTACTCACTTCAAATCTTTCTCACGAATATATTTCTTGTGACTGAGCAACCATATTTTCGATGGAAAATTCATGGGTCTTCCTTGGGGGTAGCCCCATATTTATAGGCCCTTGATGACCCTAGTGAAATGCCCTGACATATTTTTTCAGTGCATGAAAGATTCTTCATAAGTGTGAAAACCACCTTCTGACATCACATTGGGTGCACAACCCTTTCGCACAACATCATATTCAACACACTACATGACTTTTCCATTTTTTGACATTATGAACATGAAACATGTATTTCACGCAAGTTTCAAAAAAATCTTCAATATTGCATGAAAAAACCAGTATTTCATGAATTCTTCAAATCATTCACGCACCTCCCTTTTCCAAAAACTCGTTTCTCCATTTTTCGATTTTCAGCCCCAAAAATTTGTCAAACACTGGAGAATGGAACTACCATCAATACTGATTTTGGATCAAACTGTATGACACCTTCCATGTAATATCAATGATATTACATGAATGTTTTGATAATAATAAACCCAATACATGGTCAACCCAAAGTAGATTGACAACAAACTCAAACCGAACTCCTTTTTCAGCAAAGAACAACCTTGGTTCCAACAAATAGGACTTCCTGAAGTTTAACAAGAGGATTATGTTGGAAAGAATTATGATTTTTCATAATACAAGAGATATTTTTATGGTGTCTTGCAGTACATAGGTCATTTTAATGAAATATCCTCTAATGTAGGGTGATAATGTCTTTTTGTATGGCTTTTTTTAGTAGTGATCCAATGATAATAACTAAAAAAATAATGAATTAGAGTTTTTATATGAGGTTTATAATTTAAATATTAGTTAAACTACCTCTTTAGTCAATGATATTAAATATATACAGACTATAAGAGTATATTGTTTTTTCCAACTAGTATACGCTAAATCTTGATCAGAGGTGTTGGATGGAATAATTATAGAAATTTAGCATTGAGATGTGGTATACTCCCATCAATGAAAATATCATATCTAAATCCCTTAGCATGAAGAAACCTGATGATTGGGAGTTTATTTTGGATTATGGATGGAATATTATGTATTTTCTGGAAAACATTTATGTGGGTACAAATGACGACTGTAGGGAAGTGGCTTGTGCTCCCATGATGATCACATCATGATTGGTAGAAAGAGTGAAGGATTGACATGAATTGATCTAGAGTGTATCATGATGAAAAATAGGTTCTCTGTATATGGTTCCATTCAGAGATATAACTTACAAATATGTGGTATATTTTTTCATGGTAGATAAATGGTTCCCACTTCTACGAGAGAATAACTGATGATAGCCTCTGATGGTCCAAAGTGGGTAGTGCACCCAAGATCAACCAAAATTTATAACAATATTAGATTATATTTCTTGTGGATAAGAATTAAAATAGACATTTCAAGTTTTATAATGTGTTTTATAACTTTTTTAAGGATCAAGTATAAGCATCAGAGACATAGAGGAATACCCCATCCACTGCTAGTACCAGTGTGGATTTGGATAAGGTGACCATAGACATAATGAGTTATTTTCCTGGGATATAGAGAGGTTAAGAGAAAATTTAGGTTATAGTAGATTGGTTGACCCAGGTGCCTCATTTCATATAGATCTGGTAAACAGACTCAGGAAATGTATTAGGAACACTATAGGTTTAGGAAATCATGTGGCTACGCTAAGTTCCTTTCATCATTTTAATTGAAGATATTATTAGTTCACATTATAATATTGATAGTTCATACAAAATAAGATGGAGAATCTCTTGAATATGAGTACAACATAAAATTAATAGTCTGATAGTTATTCATTGAGAACAATCCTAGTAGTAGAGTATATACATAGAGAATGTGTTGTGGATTTCATAGGATCTTGGAATGATAAATTTGATTTGATATATTTCACTTATATAAATGTATTCTAGTATTTTATTCATATGAATACTACTGTGTCTCTCAATAGAATACAATTTAATTCACCACTATGTTTTCATGAGTCAGTTGAATAGTAACACATTGGTTATAGACTAGATTAGGAGACCTCATAGAATGTGAAATTGATTAGGGTGGAGCTAGTTATAGGATAGAGGAGACAGAGATCACTTGTTTATATAAGGATATGACCCCTGTATTTTATTGTGGGAGATGAAGTTTCTTAGTGTGTATCACCGAAGGTATGGTATATTAAATTATGGACAATAGGGATATTAGGACCATGATATGATGGTTCATTTGAGATCACTGAACACATCGATACTATGTCATATCGGTTTGATATTCCACCACAATGTCAAGGTATGAAAAATGTGGTCTTAATGTCTCGAAATTATATGTAATAGCCTAATCATCAACATGAGATCTACTACAAGGATGTTTATATGAATCCATATAAATTATGATTAGAGGGAATCATTTAGAATGTGGACCAAAGAGACAAGGTGTTATGGGGGAATACCATTCTTCTTGTTTAGGTTCTGTGGTAGAAATTACATATCCAGGAAGATACATGTTTGTGAGTGATCAACATTAATGCATTGTGGCCCATTTATAAGGACCTATCATTAAGAATCCCAAAAAATGATTCTTTAGATAAGATTTCATTTTTTTATTCCTGTAGAACATTTAAATATGGTGTTCTAGAGTGTTATGAAATATCCATTACTTAAATAAATATTATATGATAGTGTAAAATTTTACATAAAAACCATTTTTCCTAAAAATTAAAAACATTTAATAATAACATGTTTAATTTTTATTAAAATATCTCATTTTTTCATTACCTATTCCTTTCCTCAACTCATCCTTAAACCTTGTGGAAATAATTTTGAATGTGGAATGATAAAAATTTTCCCAGTAAGGTAAATTTAAAAATATTGAAATAAAGATACTAGATAATCCATAAATGCACATGAAAAACTTTATTTTTCCAAAATATACATTTACATATTGATAATGATTTTATTACCTAAGAAATCAACTTATTATTTCAAGGTTTTTCATTAATAATTTCATAAGAAATCATAAAGGAATAATTAAAATCACAAAGGTTGGTTTTAATCATGAAAAACATAGGAAAACATAATCATAAAAAGTTATACATTTCACCCAAAAGAAGTAGTATATAATTTCCTTAAAACACAATCTCAAATACATACCATTTAAATTCATAATATTTCTAAAAAATCCAATTGAATGTATAGTTAAATCTGGTAGGTAATAAGGAAGGTAATTTTTACATTAATCATGAAAATTGAATATCCTTCATTGTATATTATAATAATATCTTATGAGAAACCAAAATTTTGCACTATTTTTTCTTTACCCAATGCATTGAAGATATATATTATGCTCACTCATCCATGGTTTATATTAGAACCACTTTTCCTAGGGTTATAATTGAACCACCCATCCATTATTTATAATGGAACCACACATAATTGGTTTATAATGGGACCACCCATCATCCAAATCATTGACCAATTAACATAGATAAATCACTACACATGGATTATTTAATTTTATATCATCATACTTATAAAATATATTATTTTCCCCAATAAAAAAAATTTTCTAGATATTGAAATTTCTATTTAGATTATAATTTTTTTAAAATTTCAAAAAAAAGGGAAATGATGGATTTTATTTGATTAAAACAAGGAATCTTATAAAATATTCCAATAATCAAATAATGATTATGGTGGTTGTAAAAGACATTGATTCCATATATTTTAAAAAACAAATTCCTTTTAAATTTTTATAAATAATGTAAATCATTTAGTAACAAGTACATAAAAATATTCCATATGGAGAGGTTGAAAAAATATATAAAAAGATTCACAAACATTAGTTCATTAAAATATGTATACACCCATAAAATAATTTTTATAATATTTTCATCGAAGAATAAAATATTTAAAATTAATATTTAAAATATTTAATATGATGGTTTTAAGGTGATGTGTCCCTTACCTCTAGTCTGACCCGTAACATATGTTCCACTTCATCATAAATAATAAAATTTTCATAATTATATACTTTATTATGAACCATTATTAGGTTTATTTTTCATTTTATTTAATTTATAACAAAGTTATATATAATTTTCTCATTCAATTATGATCACCTTGGATGTTTGGACAATATTTATTTCATATATCCAAAACGAATTCATTATGATTACTATGTTCAATGTGGTGATTAATCTATCATATAAATATTATAATGAAATCATAATAAAAAACATTATAATTCAATTAAACTTTTAAATCTATATATTAAAAATAGTTATGGAAATTTAACAATGATAGAATCATGGGGATTACTGGTCATGAATATGGATTAGTAAAATTTTAATTTCTCATGGATCTTGTTGGAAATTAGAAAAGTAATCTTTTATATTTCCATAATTAGAGTAATATCATATATATCATATTATATTTTTATAAAAAATATTATATCATCCATCTGATGTGGTGATGAAAAAATGAATAACATAACATCATGTAAGTGGAATTCCACAAGTTTTTATGGATGACTTAATCATATTTCAAAGGGATTAATCGATAAAAATAGATTTCATATAATCTTTTTTGAATGATAAATAATTTTTAATATCCTATTTATAAATTAAACCAAACATTATAAACAATCCTGAGAGGATGTGATAGGACACGAATAACCTTGGTTCGAGAGAAGGGAGTTGACAAAACACTTCAACGATGGTTTTGTTTCCCATTTTATGGAAGAACAGATAGATATATGTAATTAAATAAACCTAATTGTATATAAATATATTGAATCTAATTTATTTATTTCCTCAAGTTTTATTAATATTTAATGGAGTAAGATGAACAAATAAAAAGAAAATTATTGGTTATGAACTATACCATCACTTCAGACATTTGGTTTACAAAATAATATTTTTATAGGTTTATTTTATAATCATTACAAGGCCTATAAAACATGGATTTTTATGAATGGATGTTATTTGATTAGGTCTTGTCTAATATTGAGTGATTAAGGGGTGTGACAATGAGTGAAGAGGATGTGCCATTTATAAATCAGGAGAGGAGAACTCTTATAATTACTTAATGTAATAATTTAATATAAATTTATTTTGAAGAATAATTTGATGAATGTTAAAATAATTATATTATAGTATGGATATTAATCCTTGCAATAAAATAAAATAAAATAAATGTAAATTTTTTTATTATATTTGTACCCTTATATCGTTATTTTATCCTGTGTTTTCCCTTTTTGAGAGTTACTATAGTATTATGGGTTTTTACATTTTTGGGGTCAAGATGGATTACATAAATGGTAAACTATGCCAGAAATGTTTCATGGTGTATATTTTTAACCATATCTCTTCCAATTGACTAAATATACATCTTTTTGGTATTTTAAAACATCTAATAAAATATTATTGGTTATAAAATATCATTAAATTCATTTCTAAACTATTTATTTAATTAGACTTTGATAAAAACATGAAAAAAATTATTTTATGATAATCCATAAAAACATAAATAATATGATATTTTTACCTTTAAATTATTTTGGAATCTATATTATTAATGTTTTATAGTATAATTTTATACGTCTTTCACAAGCATTGTGTTATTGTTTTGTAAGAATAAATCTTATTATTTCATCACTGATAATTAAAAAAATTAAAATGAAAATAAAATTAATTTATAATTCAATTAAACATTTATAACAAAAAATATCATATTTTTATCCTAATTTAATATATTTAGATATATTAAATCAAGAGAGTGACAATTGTGAATTTTATTTGCTTAAAATTGTAACATCCCGACCTGGGAACCTCTGAACCGGTGGCCCGAGCTGGGTAGTTACATGACATCAAGCCTACCTTCATGTACCCTAGAAGTTTATGACTAGCATTGAGGGTCCAATAGGTCATCTGGTGAGACTATACCCACAGTAAAAAAGTAATCTGCAACAAATAATAGTTGAAATTACTGAAACATAAGATAACAATCCATAACATGCATAATAACCAAATACCAAAACTGGGTATAATCATTAACAACAATAAATATACCTTTCCTTGATACAATTTCAAGTTAACAAAACCCAAAATAAAAAGAATAGTAGAATCCCAAAAATGGTCTGTACTCCAAGTCTAGAGCCTCACCCAATCATGTCCCATGTCCAACTCATCTCTTTAGCATGGTTCCCTTGCCCTTGTCCTAACCTGCAAGCAGGAAATCTTTTTGGGTACCCAACGAATGCCCGAGAAGGTTTTGAGTTAACTGAGTAGGCCACCAATAATAGTGTCTACAAAATATCTAACAGGGAAGATATTGTATGAAAATGATAAATAAAATAATGTTAAGGTAAACAGGTCAATATGCTATATTTATTTCTGTTCATGAATTTTAACATACCGATAAACCCATGTTTATTAATAAGACATTTTATATATCATGTCACCATTTTCATGTGTTCAATAGATTAGACATGATCAACATTTTCAACATGTGAGAATTAAACAATTCATATCACTCTTGGAATCCTATCATCACAATTCCCAATATCCTCACCTTGATGCCTTAGCCCGAGTGGAATGAAACCGTTAGGGGAATTGAACTCATCCCCTTACCTAACCGATGCTCTTAGGGGAGGTTCTAAAACATCGGTCCCACTCATCCCAAGTGCGTAGAACCTCACGTTAGTACCTTACTCAACCAATCCATGTGCACATGCTTATTTATCATTCACCACAAATCACCATATCACAATAACATATCAAACATCATTTACAACATCACAATAATCTCAATAAATAGAAAAATAACATTATTGCATCAATCCATTTACACATTCATCAATTATATTACTTAACCCTTTGTCCCTATTTCCAATGTCCCATTCCTTTCCCATTAAGCATATTCAAGTAATATGCTAATTCTCTAGAATATTCCCATTAATCGATATAACCCTTATCATGCTAGCCAAACAACCCCATAGGCCATTACCCAACATAAGTGTTTATAAAAAACCAATTCTACATCCTATAATCATATTAACATATTCATCACGACTCTATGTTCTTGCACAATTGTATACACATACATAGCTAGTTCTATGTCCGGGGAATATCAGCACGCCCCCCAGGTGGCCCTAATTTGGTCGATTAATCATCATTGCATCCCTTGGGGGTTAAGAGGGGTTCAATTAGCCATATAGGAACCACTATATCACATCATGTCAAAGGCACCATGATCTTTTCAAACGAGAGAATGATCAAAAACCCTACATGCACAAATATACACAAAACCTATGGGATATAATTTCTAGACCACCTACCACGAATCTGATGGTGAACACACTCCCAAATGAAGCCTTAGATCTCGATTAAACCATCCATTGTATAATTACACTAAAACTAACCAAAAAGGTTGGGTTTGAGAGCTTAGGATTGAGTGGGGAATGAAATAGAAACCCTAAAACCAAAAGAAAAGAAAGATGGAGTTTAACCTTACCTGGATCTTCAATCCATGAATGACGGCGCTCTAAATGGATTAGAATCGAAGGAGATTGATCCTTTGGGGAACTTGGACCCTTTGGTTTGTTCCTAGGGTTTCATGGGAGAAGGAGGAGGAAAATCCCAAGTTGGTTATAAAATCCCAGAGTGGCATTTTTGTAAATTTTTAATGGCTTCTGGGCCACACATTTTACACGCATGGTTTGCCAAACCGTGTGAAATCTGTACAGATGCTTCTATCCCAAATACACACCCTCGAATGTCCTGACCACATGGTTTTCCAAACCCAGCACAAATCCTTTGGAGGATATTGTTCAGAAAATCTTACTCTTTCACGGTTCACCTGGGCTACCCATGTTGTTTGCACAAACTATGCAAAAACCGTGTAGCTTTCCCAGAAAACTCATTTTCCCCTTTTTTTTGTGTACAAAATCCCCAAAACAACCCCAAGATACCTCATAGAATTTTTAAAGAACATAATTAACTCAAATAATGGGAAAAAATAAATCTTAGGTAAGTCATACCATACGGAGAAATTTGGTATGTTACAACCTCTCCAACTTATAACAGCTCATCCTTGTGCTTCTCTTTCCGAGCATCATTAAGTTTTTAAAGGAAAAAGATAAGGCCAATGGTGCTGCATATCAGAATCTCACTCCCATGTTTCCTCCTGAATGTTTCTATGTTTCCATCGAACATGAAACAAGGGCAAAATCTTACCTTGGAAAATATTCATGCCATGATCTACAATACGAACCATGTGCTCCACCAAGGACACATCATTATCAATCTCGAAGTCCTCTGAATTTACCACATGATATGGGTTCGGTTGATACTCTCTGAGTTGTGAAACATGGAAAGAATCATGAATCCCACTATACTATTGTGGGAGAGATAATGAGAATCCATTGTTCTGATCCTTTCTATAATCACAAATGGCCCCACATATCTATGTGCTTACTTGCCCTGCTTCCGAATTCGAAGGCGACCCAACCATGGTGATACCCAAAGAAACACACTATCTCCCATCACGAACTCTAGAGGTCTATGACGCTGATCTTCATAGGACTTATATCTAATCTGAGATATTTCCATGTTCTTTTGAATCAAACGAACCTTCTATGATGTCTAGTGAAAAAGACTAGGCCCCAATAACTCAGACTCTCCAGCCTCCAACCAACACAATGGTGATCTACACGGTTCTCCCATAAAGTTCCTCAAAAGGTACCATCTAAAATTTAGCCCAAAAACTGTTTTTATAAGAAATTTCAATAGGTTACAAGTTCTTTTCCCACGAACCACTGAAATACATGACACATGATCTCAACATGTCTTATAATACCTGAAATGTATCCTCCAACTACCCATCAGTTTGTGGGTGTTAAGCCGAACTCAAAAACAATTGGGTACCATGTTCCTTGTCTAGTACTTCCCAGAAATGAGAGGAGAAAGGCGGATCACGATCAAAAACTATGGTTCTTCGAACACCATAAAAACGTACTATTTCTCAAACATACAACTCCCCAATTGGTCAGATGTATCGGTTTCCTAAATTGGACAGAAATGGGACACTTTGGTCAGCATATCTACTACCACCCAAAGGGAATCATTCTTATGAGGAGTCATCGGAAGACCCACTATGATATCCATCGTGATGTCATTCCATTTTCTCTCTGTAATAGGCAATGACATCAAAAACCCACAAGGGCATTAATATTCAGCCTTCACCATCTGATAGGTAAGGCATCATGCAACAAAACTCGCCACTTCCATCTTAATTCTCAGCCACCAGAACTGCTTATGCATATCACGATAATCTTATTCAAGCTCAGATGTACTACCCACTTTGATGTGTGGAACTCGCGGATCAACTCCTCGCATACATTTTCCAGTACCACAACATGACCATGAACCTAAAAAACTTTATTATCACCTAAGGTCCAACCAAAAGATGACTCTCCACCTTTTAGACATTTCATCATAGCCATGAACTTTGGATCTACCAACTGTCTTTCTTTAACATTCCCCAAAAGTGCTGACTCAACTTCTATAAATGTAAGGGTCATCTGCCTGTGCCCATCCTATACCTCCAAATTCATCTTGGCAAACAAGGACATCATCACCCACTTTTAACTAGATTCTTGAAGAACTTGATTCTGAGTCTTTCATCTTAGAGCATCAGTGACACTATTACCTTTTTGGGGTGTGTAAACTAATTCAAAATAAAAATAATACAAGTACTTGACCCGGTGTTATTATCAAATATTGAAATCCCACTAAGAGAAGATGTATTTGAGGGTTTTATGGTCAGTAAAAACTATAAAGGGTTCTCCCAAAAAGTAATATCTCTAACACTTTAAGGCATGATCCACAACATCTAGTTTTAGGTCATGAGTAGGAAAATTTCATTCATGTTTCCTCAATTGCCTCATCCCATAAGCCACAACCCGATCATCTTACATCAACACTACCCCAAGTCCAACATCAAACGCATGATAGAATAAGGTGTACCTCTTACCTAGTTTGGGTAAGATAAAAATCAATGTGGTGGTCAATTGCTTCTTTATGTCCAAGGAAACATTATCACAAGCCTCTGACCAATCGAACTTAACCCCCTTCTTAGTTAGACCTATGAGAAGCACTTCCCACGAGAGAAATCTCTAATTAACCTTCAGTAATAATTGGAAAAACCTAGAAAACACCAAATATCTTATCATTCTTGGGATTCCCCCAAAACACCATGACCTACACATTTTTTTGATCCACAGACATGCCTGACTCAGAAATGATATGTCCCAAAAAGTGATCCTCATAAATCCTATAATGAGATTTTGATATAATAGTGTAGAGCCTAATCTCTATTAGTGTACTGAAGGTGATGTCAAGGTGTTTGGCATGGTCAACCTAAGTTATGGAGTACAACAAGATGTCATCAATGAAACCAACTACAAACTGATCCATATACAGGGGTAATATCCAGTTCATCAAGGCCATAACCACAGCTGGTGCATTGGTCAAACCAAATGTCACGACCCATCCCTTGGGGCCCATATTGTGACAATCCCAAGACTTCCTTCCATAGGCCAGGCGCTAAAGACTAGCATCGAAGGTGTAAATACCTAAACTGGGAAGACATTTCCTTTATAATCTGAAACACACACAACATAGTACACAACGGGAAGCAAAACACTAAGTATAACTGAATAAAAAATTGGGTGCTAGAAGTAAAGGGGACTAGAAATACAAGCCCAAATGGAAAGTATAATACAAATAAAATGCACGTACAGATGAAGAAAAAGAAGTAAGCAACCACAGGGTCATCCTCCGGGGTTCCTCCCTGAAGGGTAGCTATATATGGCCTCTTTAGCACTCCACGTCTATACATCCGCTCTGACAACCGTCACACCGAGTGGTCCACCTCTGGGTACCGTCCAATCCTGCTACTCTCTGCCTCAGTCAGCACTGTCTGTTGTCTAAAACCAACACAACGGGGTGCGGGCATAGCCCATGCAGAAGTGAGTATAATGATACACAGTATGGACCTAGAGACCCTCAAGGTCTCAAAATATCCAACAAGGATAACCACAAATCATAAAATCAATTGATAACCATTACTTAGTTACATGCCCATACAAATACATAAGTTAGTTAGTAACCCATCTCCATCATGAGAAAAACACATAAGTCATTGACTCTGCTCAAAACCAAGATTTGTTTCTAGTGTGGTAACATGTAAAACTTCCAGTCAAACAGTCAGAACCTTGGCTACTGGGTTATTTCTCATCTATAGAGTATTGTGGGCATTCCGCGTCACACAGAGGCACTTCCCACTATCCTATAATGTTGTGGTACTCCTCCTATCGAGTATCATGGGTCTATCTTGTCACACAGAGGTGCTCCCCCCGGTGGGTCAGACGCGTCACACAGAGGTTCTCCCCCTCGTATCTTGCTGAGATACTCCTCCTGTCGAGTACTGTGGGTCTACCGCGTCACACAAAGGCGCTCCCCACTATGGGTATTCCGCGTCACACAGAGGCGCTTCCCACTGGGTAAGTCAAAACACTCCGATTTGAAAGTTCAGCATTCGTCAGGTCTCACCCAGCCACTAGGTCTCCGTACTCCGCTCGATGGACTCTGGGAGGATCCGCTCCATGAGCTACTGGTTGATACTCCCACTATCACGAAGTCCCATGTAGAAGTATCTCAACGTTATGTCTCATTATAGGGGTATCAACGCAATAGACAGAGCATCAATCAGGCGCTCAGTCTGTGAGTTTTTAGCATTTCTAATCAAGGGGCCCAATTGGTTTTTAGGTTCAAATCAAACTGACTATATCTCAACATTGTCAAAACCTCAATATGGGTATGCCAATATAACATTATCACTCTAAGATTTCGGTTGCCACAGATGGTCCGTCGATCGGAGAGTCGTAGCCCATGATATTGGCGAAAGGGTGTAAACTGGCCATAGCAGGTCTGGGTCTGGTCCAACCCGGTCTTTGGGTCCAATCTGGTCTGTGGGTATAACCTGATTCGTGGGTCCGACCTGGTCTACGGGTCCATCCTGGCCCAAGGGGTCGGCCCGGCCTGAGAGGGCAGCCTGGACCAAGGGGGTGTCCTAGCCCGAGGGTGGCCCGACCCGGCTTGCTGGCGGCC
Source organism: Viscum album (assembly GCA_963277665.1). Taxonomy (NCBI): domain Eukaryota; kingdom Viridiplantae; phylum Streptophyta; class Magnoliopsida; order Santalales; family Viscaceae; genus Viscum; species Viscum album. Next base: position 1,076,688,056 of record OY728141.1, read on the forward strand.
CGCGTGGCCCGGCCGACTGGCGGCCCGCGTGGCCCAGCCGGATGGAAGCCCCCGTGGCCCGGATGGCTGGCGGCATGCATGTCCTGGTTGGTGTCCCACATGGCTTGGCTGGCCACATGTTTGTGGGGTGGGGGGAGTCGTGTCGAACAGAACCGGTGCTATGTGTCTGTTCGGAAGACGCGATACCAGGGGGGTCCCGCTTTGTCCGGTTGGCCGAGCGGCCAGCCGGTTGTGCACCTCCAGCAGCCTGCCCAATTTCGGCCGCTCCTGGATCCTCCGCTGCGGCGCAACAGCATCGCTCCCCTTTGTCTAACCGCTGTGACCCTCTGGACCGCGACCCTACCTCTTTTGCAGCGTGACGGCTCCATGGACCTCCGGCGACCCGGTGGCCCTTCCACCGCCGGTTCCCTTCACGGCCAACCCGTCGCTGGCTTTCGTTGCTCCGCCATGGTCCACTCTTCTGGTAGAACCATTGCACCACCACCGTCGTCAACAAGTGATTATAAAATAAAGGGGTAGGGTCCGGCCATGTTCGTGCGGTCCGATCCCTCCTCATTAAGGTGATATCATTCGACAGTTCACCTTCCATAATTCGAACAAAGAAGAACATGTACAAAAAACAACTCAAATCCCATACCTCGTATTTTTTGATCATCGAAAAAGTCATGGAAAGGCGGAAGTCAATACTTCGTTCACCACGTTCGTCGCGCACTCTCAATCTCAAGCTCGTGCATCGCAAAGTGTTTGGAGGTGACAAAGTCGATGATGACATTCTTCATGTTCTTAGTTGGAGAGTTATTCTCCTCCCCAAGCTCCACCAAAAGATTATGCCAACCCCAAAAATACAAAAATATGACACCTTATTAAATTGTTGTCATAAAGGATTCAAATGGGGAATTAATTAAGGGGGCTCCACTTAATTAATTCTTATGTGTAGGCACAATTTAATTAAGGGAGTTCAATGTTTTCATGGGTGGTGGCTCCATAAATGGGGATTCTAAGGGTTTCATCCTCGGGTGGTCCCCACCTCACTAATTGACAATAGGTGTTTAAACCTCAGGTGGGCCCCACCACCATAACCTCTCATGGGAGTTTATGGTGTGGTGGCCCCCACACCTAACCTCATCTTGGTGGTTTTAACCACCACAAATAAAAATAAACATAACACATTATTTCTATTTAACTCATAAAAACTCTAAAAACTAACATTCAATCTCGACCAACTGCCATCGAGGTGAATGTCTTCTTAAGTGAATACAAGTGCTGCGAGTTCAACGGTTCCCTTAGATTTCAATTCTGAGCACTAGTTGAAAAGTTATAAAATCTCACATGCACGTTTAGTGAACATACCCGAACATAACATCAGTAATTGATTCCTGGCACACCGGGCATTGGAATCAAGAGCTGTAAATTTTCGCGGACTCGCAAAAATTCCATGAATTTATGAAAAAAAACTCACTGAATATCCAGGTCTTTACATTCTCCCCACCTTGGGGATTTACGCCCCCGTAATCTACAACTCGAATTAAGGGAACATATGGGGATACTGAGCACGCATATGAGCCTCCTGCTCCCATGTAATCTCCTGGAGGTTCCCATTATGCCAGCGAATGTGCACCATAGGTATCGACTGTTCAAGATGGACATGCTTCTGTCGATCCTCGATCTTCATTTGAACCTTCGTGAAAGTCACCCCGTGATCGATTTCCAGGTCTCCATGGTCAATGATGTTGGACAGGTCATGAACGTATCTCCTTAACTGAGATATGTGGGAAGACTTCGTGTACCCGATAAAACTAAGGTGGTAGAGTTAAGCAGTAAGCCACCTCGCCTACTTTGCTCAGGACCTGGAAAGGTCTGATGAATTGCAGAGAAAACATGCTAGCCCTGCCAAATCTCTGTATACCTCATCGAGGTGAGACCCGTAGGAAGACATGGTCGCTATCTTCGAACTCCAGATGTCTTTGTCTTCTATCAGCATATGAATTCTGCCTACTCTGTGCAGTCTTCATCCACTCCTGGATGATCTGCACCTTCTTGGTGGTAGCCTGTACCATCTCTGGTCCCACTAGAGTTGACTCCCATGTTTCTTTCCAACATAGTGGTGATCTTCAAGGTCGACCATACAAGTCCTCAAAAGGTGTCATACCAATGGTGGAGTGGTAGCTGTTGTTGTAGGAAAACTCAACCAACAGTAAGTGATCCTCCCAGGTGTGACCAAAGTCGAGGACATAGGCTCAGAGTATTTCCATGAGGGTCTGAATGGACTGCTCAGTCTGACCATCTGTCTGAGGATGGAAGGTGGTGCTCAAGCGAAGATTCTTCACAAAATCCACATTCAACCCCATCCAAATCCGAGAGGTAAACCGTGCATCATGGTTGGAGACAATAGAAGAAGGTACTCCATGTAAACACACATTCTCTTGCACATAGAGGAATCCAAAGATCTGTACTGAGCCCTGCTCTCTGATCAGTAAAAAGTGGACCGACTTGGTGAGTGGTTCAACAATCACCCATATAGAATCATGACTCATGGATGTATGTGGATGACCCATCATGAAGTCCATGTATATCCCATCCCACTTCCACTCTAAGACCTCTAAGGGCTGAACCAAGCCTTCTGGTACCTGGTACTCTGCATTCACTTGCTGAAAAGTGAGACATCGTGAGATAGACTCTGCTAATGCCTTCATCATTCCTGGCCACCAGTGCTGTTGTCGATGGTCCTGGTACTTCTTCAACACTATTGGATGTATCGCTAAAGGGGAAGTGTGGAACTCCTTCAACACATCCTTTTATAGTGCAACTGGTAATAAGGAACATCCTATGAAGAGGATGACATGCTCCCCACCTTCATAAAATCTATCAGGTGCATGACCTATGGATATTTGAGCACATCACATCTCATAGTCAGCGTTCCCACAATGCACCTCCCTAACTCACTAAAAAAGTGGAGGTGTGACTGTAAGATACTATATAAAGGCTACTCCATCTCTATCCATGAATGTTATTTGTAAGGCAGCCAGCTGCTCTGTTGCATCTCCCAGCAGCTGTATACCTGATCTCTTATTGAGTGAATCCTCAACAATGTTCCCCTTCCCAAGAGTATAGACTATCTCGAATTCATAGTATTGGAGGAACTCAAGACAATGTCGATGTATCAGGTTCAGGTCCTTCTGAGAGATAATATACCTGAGACTCTTGTGGTCAGAGTAGACTGTGAAACATTCTCCCATCAAATAGTGCATCCACATCTTCATGGTGAAGACCATTGATGCTAACACCAGGTCATGGGTAGCATAGTTCTACTCATGTTGTCTCAGCTATCGAGAACCATACACAATCACAGCTCACTCCTACATTAGGACATACCGGAGTCTGGTCCTTGATGCATCACAGTAAACTGCATACCTTATGCCTTCCTCTGGATGCCTCAAGATGGGGGCACTAGTCAGCCTTTTCTTCTACTCTTGAAAGCTCTGATGGCATCTCTCCAACCACACGAAGGGTTTCCCCTTCTTCGTCAAAGCTGATAGTGGTGATTCTATTCTGGAGAAGTATGGGACAAACCTCTGGTAATATCCATCCAAGCCCAGGAAACTTCGTACCTCCATCACACTCCTCAGTGCTCCCAAGAAAGTACCACCTCAATCTTTGCTGGATCTACTACAACTCCAGCCTCCATTATGACATGTCCCAATAAGTTAATCTATCGAATCCGAAACTAGAACTTCGGGAGCTTACCATAAATCTGGTGCTCTTGGAGTGTGTCCAGTACTACCGACAAATGGTAGGAATGCTCCTCCTCAGTAGTCGAGTTGATCAAAATGTCATCGATGAAGACGATGACAAAGCGATCGAGGTAAGGTACAAAGATCATGTTCATCAGACTCATGAACACTACTAGAGTATTGGATACGCTGAAAAGGATAACCAAGAACATGTAATGGTTGTACGGACATCTGAAGGCCATCTTCTACAAACCCTTGTCTCGAACTCTGAGCTGGTTATAGCCTGATCTGAGGTCTATCTTCAAGAACCATCGGGCTCCCTTTATCTAATCAAAGAGATCATCAATCCTTGGGAGTTGGTACTTGATCATCATGGTCACCTGGTCCAGGTGATGGTAGTCTACACAAACCTCAAGATCCCATCTGGCTTCTTGGAAAACGGAATTAGGGATGCCCATAGAGAAACACTGGGATGGATGAATCCCTTCTCCTACAAGTCCTCCAGCTGTACCCACATCACACGAAGCTCTACGAGAGCCATCCGATATGCTTGAGTAGATATATATATCTTCCCAGGGTACAGGTCAATGTAGAAGTCCACATGTCTGTGAGGAGGTAGTCCTAGAACATCGTTAGGGAAAACATCCTCATATTGGTCCACCACTATAGGATAAGTCAGACACTCCACATCAACTGCACCAAGGGTAAGGCAAGCCAACTGGTGAGTGATCGGCTGCACCCTCTTCCGAGTAAGTATGTCATGTGCTGCAAAGGTTCCCTTCTCACCGGTGAAGGTAAACCTGGTCCCATCCGTGCGGACACACCGCACATTGCGCCTAATAAAATAAATCTGAGCATGGATTGTTGATAACCAGTCCATACCCATGATGATTTCATAAGGCCTTGACGCTGCTACGAGGAGATCCCAGCCGAAGCTTTCGCCTCCTAGAGTAAGCTCACACTGCCGGTACTAGTGATTAATCATCGAGTCTGCTCCCATAAGAGTCTATAGTTGTATAGATCGAGCGAACGTCTCTGTCGGAATCTCCTACCTCTGAATGAGGGTAGTGTCTATGAAAGAGTGACTGGAACCTTTGTGTATAAGAACTGAATCTAAGGTGGGGAAGTCATAGATAGTACCTCCAATGATCTCCAGAGCACTGTGGTCATATGCCTCAGCTTCCTGAAGCTGAGATCTCCCATGTCCACCTACTCCCTGTGGTCAGGGTGGACCTCCTGGTGGTGGTGGTGGCGGTAGCACCTCGTAACGTCGTCCACCACCAGCTGCTCGATCTGGTCCTCTACTACATCTGCATGCGCCCTGCAGACCACCTCGATAGAACTTCTACCTCTGGCTGGGAGGTCCCTCAACTATCTTATGATCATCTGAATGGTGGGTCAGATAGTAACGATCCATGTGACCCTGCCCACCGCATGAGTAACGTTGTTAGCTCTTGGAATATATGTCACTACCCCGAGTGCCCCACAAAATAGATCATGAGTCCAATGGTCGTCCACCAGTGGGTCTAGTCCTCTTGAACCTTTGCGTCATCTGTCTACTGCCATCTACAGAAGACTCCGCTGCATGTCGACTAGTAGTGGGTCTCGCTGCCAGAAACTTGTCAGCAAGGAAACTCTCCACTAGGAGGGCTCTCTATAACACCCTCGCCTGCTTCGGGATGCTGAGGGTGATCATCGAGTCTCTGATCTCTCGCATAAGCCCCTGCTCGAAGGTCTATGCCCTGATGAATTGGTCCCATACTATAACTGTGGAGTAGCACGAGAGGTCGGTGAACCTCACTGAGTACTATCCTACTTCATGCCACCCTGATGCAGATGAAGTATCTCTTCTATCCACACTGCACGATGTGTGGCTGGTACAAACTCTTCCTGTAACAGGCTCTCAAAGTATTCCCATAGAAGTGTCGCCTCATCATGCACATGGAGCTTCAGGCTCCACCATCTGCTTGTAGCTACCTAAAGGAGACTCTCAGAAAGGATCACCATGAGGTCTTCAGGTGTCCCTACCAGCATGAAGACTCTCACTACAGCGTCCAACCTATCCTCACTCGCCTTTGGGTTCGTCTCTTCCCGGAAGAAGGGTGGACTCTGGTGCTGGAACTCATGCAACGTCCTCAAGAGGTGTGTATCATCTTCTACTAGGGCTGGTGGCATCGGTGGCCCAACGGGAAGTGGTACTACTGGTGCCTCTGCTGGTAAAGGTCCATGTACTGAGGCCTCATCGCTCGATGGGTTGTTAGAGTGTATGACCCTCAGGGCTCTGCGGGGAGGCATCTTGAAAAAAACAGATGCGACACAATCAAAAGATTATACCTAGTGAGCTGAAAAACTTTTAAAGACATGAACACTATTAGTGTTTTCGTGCACTATGTTAGAAATCAGTAGTCAGGGTCCTGGTGTATGGATATGTCGGCCACCAGCACCAACATTGTATTCCCTGAACTAAAAAACCACAAATAGTACCCTTAACACTATTGCTTCATAGAAAAGAATTATCAGATTTCTATGTTCAGTGGTAGAACTGAGTCCTCTGATACCCATTTATCACGACACGTCCCCCGAAGACCGTATCATGACTACCTCAAGCCCGCCTTCCATAGGCTAGGGGCTGGAGACTAGCACCAAAGGCGTAAATCTCAAAACTGGGAAGGCATTGGATTTATAATCTAAAACACACACAATATAGTACACAATTGGAGCAAAAAATTAAGTATAAGTGAATACAAAAGAGAGTGCTGGAAGTAAAGGGGCTAAGAATACAAGCCCAGCTGGAAATTACAATACAACTGAAATGAAAGTATAACTGAATAAAAATATGTATGCAGCTATTGGGCCATCCTCCAGGGTTCCTACTTGAAGGGTATGTACAGATGGCCACTTCAGCACTCAACGTCTTTCCATCCAATCTGAGCACAGTCATGCCGAGTGGTCCACCTTCGGGTACCATCCAGTCCTGCTACTCTCTTCCTTAGTTAGCTCTGTTCGTCAACTACAACCAACACAATGGGGTACGGGAATAGCCTGTGCAGGGGTGAGTATAACGATACTCAGTAGGGACCCCGAGACCCTCAAGCTCTCACAAAATCCAACAAGGATACCCACAAAGAATGAAATTAATAGATAACCCTTACAAAGTTATATACCCATACATATAACTAAGTTATTTAGTAACCCATCTCAATCAGGAGGAAGACACATAAGTCATTGACACTTCTCAAAACTAGGATTTTATTCTAGGGTGTTAACTTGTAAAACTCTAAGTCAAACTGTCGAAACCTCGGATGATGTTGTACTTCTCCTATATAGAGTATTGTGGGATTCCCATGTCACACAGATGTGCTTCCTATTGTCCTGAACTACTGTGTTACACCTCCTGTCGAGTACCGTGGGTCTACCGCATCACACGGAGGTACTCCACACTGTGGGTCTGCCACGTCACATAGAGACACTCCCCCTCGTAGCCTACTGAGGTACTCCTCTTGTTGAGTATTGTGGGTCTACTGTGTGACACCGAGGTGCTCCCCACCTTGGTTCTACCGTGTCACACAGAGGTGATTCCTACTGGTCTAGTTTAAACACTCCTAGTCGAAAGGTCATCAATCATCAGGTCTCAGCCAGCCACTAGGTCTCTGTACACTGCTCGCTCTTCTCTAGGAGGATCAGCTCCATGAGCTACTGGTCCATACTCCAACTTTCACGAAGTCCCATGTAGAAGTTTCTCAAAGGTCCTCCTTGATATAGGGGTCTCAACGCAAAAGACAGTGCGTCAATCGGACGTCTGGTCTTTGAGTTATTGGCAATTCCATTCAAAGGGCCTGGTTGGTTTTTATGTTAAAACCAACCAAACATTATCTCAAATGTCTATAAACATCATGTGTGTTATTCCAATAGAACCGTATAACTTTATGATTTCTGTAGCAGCAGACGGTTCATCGATCGGACACTCGTAGAGCAAGATATGGGTGAAAAGGTGTAAACTGGCCATAGCGGGTCCACGTCCGGTCCGACCTAGTTCGCGGGTCCGACATGGTCCGCTAGTCTGACCCAGCCCGAGGGGTCGTCCTGGCCCGAGAGGGCAACCTGTCCTGAGGGAGCGGCCTAGCCCGGTTGGATGGTGGCCCATGTGGTTCAGTTGGCTTGCGGCCCACGTGGCCCGTGTGGCCCGGTTGGCTGGCCTGCGTGGCCTGGTGGCCATTCATGGGGGGGGGTGTCGCACCCCCACACATGTCAAATGGAACCGGCGCTAAGCACCGGTTTGGAAGCCGCGGGACCCGGGGGGTCCCGCCTTCTCCAGTTGGCCGAGCAGCAAGCCGGTTCCGCACCTCCGCCGACCGGTTCGACGCGGCTGCTCCTAGCTAATCCGTCGCGGCACGAAGACTCCACGGTTCTACTCCCCCGCATGGCGCATCGGCACCGCGCCCCTTCATCCGAAAGGTGTGGGCCTCCTGGTCATGGCCCTTCCACCTGCGCGGCGTGACAGTGTCGTGCCCCTCCGGCGACCCAGCGGCCCTTGCGTTGTCGGTTCCCTTCGCGGTCGGCTCGTCATTGGCCATCATTGCTCTGCGGTGGTCCACTCTTCTAGTGGAACCATTGCATCGCCTCCCTCATCAACAAGTGAGGAGAAATCAAAGCGTGAGGGTCAGACCATGTTGGTGTGGTCCAAGCCCTCCTCATTAATTTGATATCATTCGGCAGTTCACATTCCATAATTTTAATGATGAAGAACGGGTACAAAAACAACTTAAATCCCCTACCTTATATTTGTTGATCGTTGACGAAGTCACGGAAAGGCAGACGTTGATTCGTCATTCGTCACGTTCGTCACGCACTCCCAATAACAAACTCGTGTGTCAGAAAGTGTTTGGAGGTGACGAACTCGAAGATGGTGTTCTTCGCATTCTTTGATGGTGAGTTCTTCTCCTCCCCAAGCTCCATCAAACGATTATTCCAACCCCCAAAATAATAAAATATGACATCTTATTAAATCGTTGGCATACAGAATTTAAATGAGAAATTAATTAGGGGGGGCTCCACTTAATTAATTCTTGTGTGTGGGAACAATTTAATTAAGGGAGTTCAAAGGATTCATTAGTGGTGGCTCCATAAATGGGGAGTCCAAGGGTTTCATCCTCGGGTGGTCCCCACCTCACTAATTGACATGAGGTGTTTAAACCTCAGGTGGGCACCACCACCATAACCTCTCATGGGAGGTAATTTTGTGGTGGCCCCAACCCATAACCTCCTCTTGGAGGTTTTAACCACCACAAATAAAAATAATGTTAACACATTATTTTTCTTTAACTCTTAAAAAACCTAAAAACTAACTTTCATTCTTGACCAACTGCCGTCGAGGTGAAAGAATTATTAAACGAATATCGGTGCTGCGAGCTCAACAGTTCCCTCATATCTCAATTTCGAGAACCAGTTCCAACGTTATAAAATCTCACTCACACATTTACGAAATATACCCGAACAAAACTTCAGAAACTGATTCTGGGCACACCTGGCCTTGGAATCAAGCATCGTAAATTTTCACGAACTCATAAAAACCCATGAATTTAAGAAAAACATTTCCACGGAATTTCTGGCACTTCACACCAAATTTTAATACCTTGAATTCATTCTACGCATAACTTCTTCAGAATTTTATCCAGAGTGTGTAAAATGGTGTCACCCTCAACTGATGGTATCCCGATCTCAAATTGATCTTGGAAAACACTGAGTCACCATTGAGCTGATCAAACAAGCGATAAATTATAGGAATAGGGTATCAGTTCTTAATTGTCATCTGGTTCAGCATCCTATAATAGAAACATAGGCTCATTGATCCATCAACCTTCTTAGATAACAACACAGGAGATCCCCAAGGTGATGTACTGGGATATATAAACCCCTTACGCTCCAATTCCTCTAATTGAACCTTCATTTTATGGAGATTTACCGGCACCATTCGGTAAGGTGGAATATAAAATTGCTCTAATCAAGGAAATAATTCGATTGTAAACTCAACATGTATCTCGTTTGGTAACCCAAATAATTTCCCTGGAAATATATTTTGAAACTAGTCTACAACAAAGGGGATGACTGGTGGTCATTTATCCCCATCATCTATCATAAGGCATGCCACTTGGGTTGTGATCTCAAACATATGATGGTGTAGCGGCCCTACATGACTGTATCGAGTATCTCAATCACTATGAATAACATGTGTGCTCCCATCGAGATATATGAATGCTACCCAACATTGATAATAGTCAATATGGGATTGATATAACACCAACAAATCGATTCCCAAGATTTGGTCATAACATGACATATTTTAGACAAACAGATCCCACATAAAATGATTCCCACCAACCTCTATAGCACAACCCTTACACTGCCTGATGTCCTCAAGTCACATCCCTAGTAGAGTATCAAGCGACATTACCCCACATGTAGTCTCTACAGTTAATCACAACAAAACTACAAAATGATCATAAATAATGGAATTTATAGAACCTATATCTAATTAAGCACTATGAAATGTGGAAGCTATAAGAATCGTATGTCGAACAGTAGATGATCCATCATCAGCACCTTCAGGTGTAGCCCGAACTGCATGAAGGTGACCTACCCCTTTACCTTGGGCTTCATCCTGAGTACTCTACACTACACTAATATATTGGTAAGAATGATCTCTCCCTAGAGTTCCATGTCCACTGTCCCTACTAGTACAGCCCATGGATCTCCAACTATCTACCTGATATGGGTTAACCAACCCCCTCCCTACACTCAACATCTTCTTATGACCTCCATCATTACCTGACTACCACGAGTTCCTACAGAATCTATACACATGGCCTAGCATGCCATACGCTCGGCACTCAACTAGTGGGTGGGGACACTGTTCACCCTTGTTCCCAGACCCGCCACACTGAAAACAGATGACTTGGTCACTAACCTAAGAAGATGACCCCTTCTACTGAATACTATGTGTGATTCCCCATTGCTGGATATTTCCAAAGTGGTTCTTCCTACTATCAAAAGTTGCACCACTTGCTCGCACAACTGGTGCCACATGTTTACTTCATGAAGCTTCCTTCAGGTTTCCTTCTGAGAGAAGGTCCCCATCCACCACGTCAACAAACATTTTTAAACTAATGGTATTCACTTAAGATCTAATCTCGTGTCTCATCCCATCTTAGAAGTGTTTTCCTACATCTGCCTCATCTCCCATCAATGTCGTAACGAATAGTCTCAAATCGGTGAAGCATCTAACACAGTCCAACACCGACATTGTCACCTAATTCAACCTCGTAAAATCAGCAACCTTATCCAACCTCAAGTATTCTGGATAGATTTTTTCAAGAAACATATCCTGAAATTCATTACATATCTTCCACTCAACCTGCTCGGTCTGAACCATAATGTCCCACCAACATTTTTCTTTCCCCCTCTGCATATAGGCTGATAACATGACTCGCTTCTTGAGAGTAGTCTCTAGATGGTCGATAATAGTTGGTATGTACTGAATCTAGAACTCTGATGCTTTTGGCCCTCCCACTCGGGTAAAGTTTGGAGGGTGATGCTGTTGAAATTCATTGGTCATCTCAAACATGCTCAGTGCATCCATCCCTTGGTCTCATTCCATCATCTGCATAAAACAAGCAATATTCTCATGTATCTTCTCTTCCATATCTCCTTGGAGAACCATGTTTTCATACCCCACTACTGGAGAATCATTCTCGGCAACATCCTTAAATCTCCCAACAGGTGCACGTCTTTGAGGTGTCATTTCATTACAATGACAAACACGAGATTTATAACCAAACCATAAAACTTTTGTGACATGGAATGGATATAGATGGGGTTTTCACTTGTAATATCCAAATTTTTTCACATACGCTACCCAAAAGAGCCCACTCGCAACCGGGTCACTACCCTCGACCATCTCCCTATATCTATGGCCATCGCGATATCTAATTATCAAGGTTTCAAGCCATATCTTTTACTCCCATTAGAACCATTTTCATATTCCAATTTACCCTTACAACGAATTATTTCACTTTTACTTCATTATCAAAAATAATTTTCTAATTACTACATGATATTTTCACATTTCCTATTAACACATTCATACCATCTTATTAGGCATAATTCATTACTTTTAAAAGATCATATGAATCCTAAAATTTATATCCTACACACTCATCCCATCTGTGTGTCTATCACGATGAAAGTCACTTTCCTACATAGTTTCCCAGAATGATGCATGAATGCACAATCTCATACCTTTCTGGCCATAAAAAAATATCACAAAACCATCAAATCTCACATCAAGTTCATCAACCAATGGTAAAATATCATCAAATGTAATAACACCCAATAATAACCATAATCCCCTCCTAGGGTGACAAGTATTTTCCCACATACATGGGTTAGCTACTCACGAGAACAATCTTATTACCAAGGCCTGACACATTTCTAATCTCTTATCTACCATCTTCAAATAGTAATAAAGAGAAGATAACTCATTTGATACCACTTTGTAATGTCCCCATCCCGGGAGCCACTAAACCGGTTCCCCGAGAAAGGTAGTTACATGACCTCATGCGCGCCTCCCCATATGATAGATGTTGCCGACTAGTAGCGAGGGTCAAATAGGTCATGTGGGGAGACTATACACTCAATACCAAAGTAATCCACAAAAGATAATAATTTAATTAGAAGAAACATAATAGAATAATCTATAACATACGTAATAACCAAATCCCAAAACTGGGTACAATCATTAACAACAACAAATATTCTATTCCATGTTACAGTTTCAAGTGAAAAAACCCAAAATAAAGAAAATAGTTGAATCCTCAAAATGTTCTGGATTCCAAGTCCAGACCCTCACCCAAACATGTCCCATGTCCAACTCATCTTTCTAGTATAGGGCCCTTGCCCTTGTCCTAACCTTCAAGTAGGAAATCTGCTCAGGTACCCAACAGGGCCCAAGAAGGGTGTGAGTATAAAATAGTAAGACACCACCAACGGTGTCTACAAAATTGACAGTAAGGCAGATAATGCATGTAAATGATAAATAAAGGAATATTAAGGTAAATAGTTAAATAGGCTATCTTTATTTATGTTCCTTAATGTTAAACTACCAATTAAACCATGTTTATTACTAAGAAATTTAATTTTTCATGACAAAATATTCATGTGTTCAGTATATTTGGCATGATCAATATTTTAAACAGGAGAGATTTAAACATGTCCTATATCTCTTGGCATCATATCACCACAATTCCAAATATCCTCACCTCGAAGTCTCATTTCGTGTGGAATGAAACTATTTGGGGAATAGAACAATGTCCCTTCCCTAACCTGTTCATTTAGGGGAGGATGTAGAACCTTGGTCCAACTTGACCCGTGGGCGTAGAATCTTAAGTCAATACTCTACTCAGTGAAGCCATGTGCACAAGCATATTTATAATTTACCACAAATCACAATATCACAACAACATAGATAACATCATTTACAAAATCAATGTAATATAAATAAATGGGAAAATAACATTTTTACTTCAATACAATAACACATTCATATTTTATATCAGTTAACCCATTATCCCCTTTTCTCATTCCCCATGCCTATCTCGCTAATCATATTCTAGTAAAAATCTAATTCCCTAGCATTTCCTCATTAATTCATTTAACCCTTTTTCATGCCATCCAAATAACCCTTCAGGTCATTACCAAACCCAAGTGCTTACAAAATACTAATTTCACATCCTTCAAGCATATTAACATATTCATCACAACTCTATGTTCTCTCACAAAAACCTACACTTACTTAGTTATCTCTAAGTCCGAGGAATATCGGAACGCCCCTCGGGTGGCCCTAATTTGGTCGAGTCCCCCTTATTATATACCATGGGGATTAATAGGGGTTCAATTAGACATTTAGAAATCACTACATCACATCATGTCAAAGGAAACAAGAACCATTCAAAAGAGGTAAATAACAAAAACCCTACATATACAAATCTACAAAAAATCGAAGGGATATAATTTATAGACCACCTACCTTGAATCCGTTGGAGAACGCACTACCAAACAAATACTTAGATCGTGATTCAATAAAAACATAATGCTTTTCCCTAAAATCACCAAAAATTTAGGGTTTGAGATATTCATAAGGATGGGTGAAAGAAATAGAAACCCTAAACCAAAAAGAAGAGAAATAGGGAGATTATCTTTACTTGGATCTTCAATTCGCAATTTACAGTGCCCCAAATGACTTATAATTGATGGGGATTGATCCTTGGGAGCTCTTGGTCCCTTTGGTTTGTTCCTAGTGTTGCAAGGGAGGAGGGGAAGTTAAATCACGGGAGGGTCATAAAATCCAAATGTGGCATTTTTGTAAATTTTTAGATGTTTCTGGGCTACACAGTTAACCTGTAAGGATTTCCAAACCATGCAGAAACCATGTGGATTCATCTATCCCAAAAAATTCCCCTTTCCCAACTTGATCACATGGTTTTATAGATGGTGTGAAAGTCGTGTAGAGGCTGTTGTCCGAAAATTATTACTTCTGGACGGTTTACCTGGGCTGCTCGCACCGTTTGCACTAACAGTTCACAGACTATGTAGCTAGCACCAAAAACTCATTTTCCCTACTTTTCCATGTACTATACCATCAGAAAAACCCCCATCCACCCCAAGGACTTTGTAATACACTTAATTAACTAAAATAATGGGTCATAACTGAAACGTATGTAAGAGATACCTTATGGGGAAATCCGAGAACTTACAAAAATTAAAAAAATACATTTATCAATGGACGATGGAATAAAAATTAAATATATTAGAATTTAGAAATAATATATTTTAAAATTTCTCCCATAATATTAAATTAACGCATGTTTTGGGTTGAATTAGACACCTTATTTCACGGTTTTAACCATGAGATATCCATTTTAACCATTTTGAGGTGAAAAATATATACCATGGGTTATATTATTAATGAACAAAAATAAAAGGCAACACTTTTCTAAATATAGGACACCAAATTCCATGTATTTTATTAATTCATTATGATTTAATTTCTAGTAGTGGAATCAATTAATTTAATAATATAATGAAAAACGCAATAAATTTTTTTTTTTTTGAAAAAATGTGTTTTATGCCCAAAAATAAACTTATGTCAATCTCAAGTACAGTGATTATTTAAATGTGTCTAATTATATAAAATATAATTAATATATACTCTGTTATAATGAGAAAAAAATATAATAATAATTGTAATTTTTAATGAAATGATAATTTCTCCACAAATGAGGATATTCAATTATTTACTAAAAAATCATTCATTTCAAACAAAACTACAAAAATACACCCAAAGATATTTTTGATATTATTATTTCAAAAATAAAAAACATTTTTCAAATATAAATTATTATATTTGGAAATAAATACTTTAAATATAATGATTTACTATATTTAATAATATTTAGAATGATTAAAACCAATTTTTATTTTGAAATTAAAATTAATTAATATTATTACAGTGAATATGTTTCTCTAAAATATAATTAATGAATATTAATAACACATAAAAATGATTTTTTATTTTATTACATCGGTTGTTAAATTATATCCCCTTATGAAAATGACATCCTGGTAATTTTAGTTAATGGCCCGGACCTCTCTGGTCCATTACTTTGTGAAAATGTGGTGTTGGAGGGGTTCTGGGAGGTCAAGGTGACTTATCCCCAACACTTTGCCAAATTTCCAGTTCTGTGAACAGTGTTTCCAGTTTTATGAACAGTATTGGTAGGTGAACAGTGTTTCTATCAGTGAGTTTCAGTGAACAGTGTTTCTATCGGTGAGGTTCTATCGGTGGACTTCCATCGGTAGGCTTGAACAGTGTTTCCAGAACGGTAACCTTCTAATGGTGACCATCTATCGGTAGGCTTGAACAGTGTTTCCAGAACGGTAACCTTCTAACGGTGACCTTCTATCAGTAGGCTTGAATAGTGTTTCTAGAACGGTAACCTTCTAACGGTGACCTTCTATGGGTATGCTTGAATAGTGTTTCCAAAATGGTAACCTTCTAACGGTGACCTTCTATCGGTAGGCTTGAACAGTTTTTCTAGAACAGTAACCTTCTAATGGTGACCTTCTATCGGTAGGCTTGAACAGTGTTTCCAGAACGGTAACCTTTTAACAGTGACCTTCTATCGGTAGGCTTGAACAGTGTTTCCAGAACGGTGAGGTCTAATGGTGACCTTTTCTTTCCTTTTCCAAATTTTGAGTACGTGAACAGTGTTTCCAAATTCCTACAGTTTTGCCCCATTTGACGTTTCCTTTGTTGTAAAATACATTTGAAGCCTTGTTTTAAGGACTCTTAAGGCCGATTCAAATGCCATAAATCCTATATTAATTATTCCTAAGGCCGGGATGTATTTACTTGGTCAAACCGTGTGGGTTAATGTGATCCGTTTTTAATGGATAATTAACCGGATCTTAAACTGTCGCCCCATTAAATCTTCAAAAAGGGATGAGATATCATTATCCCTTGTTCTTTCCCTTTTTTCTCATCTAATAGATGATAGAACCTTTCAATCATTCCCTTAGGAGTTTCACAATCAATCTTTACTCCTAGGATTGGTTCTGCTCTGTTTTGGATGTAACTGAGCTGTGTCGGTCAATCTTCCCAATAAGGTATATTTTATCATCGTTATTTTGGGGATCATCTTCTCTTATTTATCCCTTCCATATTATACCATGTAATTTCCAAGATTCTAATGGGTTTTTCTTGGGGTTGGTTGGTACTGTCGTACTGTGGCATCCTATGGTGGATTCAGTTGTCGTGAGAGGAGGATTTTGACCCGTTGTGTTGATAAAGGGCGTCAAGAACTCTTCCAGGTAGGGGATTCATGGCTTCTCTAATTGTATATGTGAAATCGTAGAATTATCATGATTTAGTCATTTGGATCACAATGAAATTGACCTAATTAAATACTTGAACCGGATTAAAAGAAATGGTTGATCGCATGTTATTGCTTCATACCGTGATAACGGTTTGCCTCATGTTTTGCTAGATAGAGTGATATCTATGATTTCTATGATTAGTTGTTCGTTATTGATGGAAATTGATAATGAACGTAAATCCAGAATTAATTGTTAATTAATTGGCTAAAGATAAAGAGTCATGTAAATGAATCTGGTTGTTGTCGTTGTTGAAGTTATTCTAATTTGAGGTTAATCAAATTAAGGAAGTAAGCATGGTTATTTAATTTTGATAGCTTACTGATTAGGTATCTCATAATTGGAACCTACAAATAACAAATCCGCTAATTCAATATGGATTAAAGAACAGATTGTGTGGGAATTTCTAAAAGGGTTCTGAGTTACCCTCTTGTTTGTTAAAGGGTCAAGAGCCCATGGTTGTGATTGTTGTTTTCCTACTGATTGTGCTGTGATGTGAGCCTGGATGGTTTTTGTGATATGTGGAGGCATGGAGACCTTGTGGTTGTGGCAGCAGATGACACCTAGAGTGGCGAGATGAATTAGTTTATGCATGTGGGTGTCGGGGAGGACACCAGGGGTGATGGAATGGGATGGATGTGGTTGTTGGATGCTTGTGGATTCTTTGAATGTTTATCTGCTTTGATTTTCCCCACTACTCAAGGCAGCCGGTCCTGCTACCCTTCATCCGAAGGAGGTGAAGACGCGTGGGGTATGCCACGTTATTTTCGTGTTTAGCCTCTCGAGGGAGAATGGGTCTATGATCTTTCTATAGGTGTCAAAGACTTGACGGGTAGTATATCTACTCACCGTGTTGAGCCTCCTTTGTGTTTAGAAGCATAAGATGATTTTCTAGAATGCCTGGAAATATGGAAAAGTAATTTTGTAATGAATGTTTGATTAAATGGTGAAAATCCAGAGGGATGAAGATACTAGAATTTAAAGGTGATGTGAATCTTAAAAGGAGAAGTTTATTTTGAATGTAATGCCAATTCAGTTTAATGTGGAATTGTTCATGGTTAATTAATGTTTAAAGAATTAATTAATGTACATTGGAGCTGATAAAATGAGAATGGAGTAATCTAATAAAGCTCTTCAAATGTTTGTGTACTTATAGGATACCTGGTCTTAGAAGTAGCAGCCTGGAGTCTGAGAGACGTTAACTGCAGTTGTATCTAAGACTAGGTAATGCCCATAGTGTGGATTTGAGTTATATATATATTCTATTTTTTGTTTCTATACGCTACTCCACCCTATCGGTAAGGGCAACTGACACCTCGGGGATTCTAATCCCTGGGGGGTCTTTTCCCCAACATTCTGATGGGAGGTCGAATGGCTGACTACCCCCTTTTGGCCCCGCTCTCTTCTCTTGGCAGATACATGTGCCAACAGGCACAACTGTTAGTTTCCCCATATATGTGTGTAGAGGATTGTAATGTATTGTGGTTATTTCACACACATATATTCTGGATATAGTATCCTATGGACTACTATAGGTGTAATGTGTATAGGTTGTCATGGCTTGAGGATCCCTACTCGGTGTATGAGCTATAATGGATTGAGGTATAATACTCAATGTATGATACACGTTATGCAGGATGTGGTGGCTCCCAGAACTTACCTGGTTACTATTGGTTGTGAGGATGGTGTGGTGCTTCGCCCAGGTGTCTGTGGGCAATCCTTTATGGTGCACGAGGTGCAAATTGTGGAGCTTAGCCTAGGTGTTTGTGGGCAAGCCTTTGGAGAGAGAAGCACAGGACGTATGTCGTTGAGGCAAAGCAGCAAACCAGTGGGGAATTAGTAGCGTGGTACCCTTGATATTCTTTACTATATGCTATATTCTTGTATGCATTACTTGGTGAGAGTATTCATGGTGAGGTTGGGAACTTAGTATACCTGTTTAGGTGACGAGTCAGTTTCACTTGTTTTCACTGGGCTTTAGCATGCTTTCTTTACTTTTGCACGAGAGGCTTGGAGAGGATCCTACTGAGTATACTGTTATACTCACCCTATGTATATATAAACTGTTTTTCAGGTCACTTGGAGCAGGTTGGAGATCAAGCTGGTTACTACTAGCTTGTGGTTGGAGGAGGAGCTGTTCGGGCTTGTGGTCGCTGCCGTTTTACTTTCTTTTGGGTACTTTTAGTTTTCCCTTTCAGTAGTATTACTTTTTCTTGACATTTAATATATTTACTTGGGTTTCTTTTATATTTTAGTTCTGAGATGGAGTTGATTGGTGTCTATCTTATCTCTCTTTTCCGCATGAGTTCTCTTAGAGGGTAATGCCTCCCATTTGTGTGTTTACTATACCCTCGGTGCTAGTCGCCAACCCGGGGCCTAATAGAGGCGGGACTCAGGAGTCATTATCTTACTTCTCGCATTACCGGCCTAGGAGGGGTACACTTTCTGGGGAGGGGGTCGTGACATTTTATTTATTACTTATACAAGTGTGGATATTTATTCCTCAAATCATTTTCAGATTCCCATGTTTCATCATAAATCAAAATGATTACACCAAAACTATATCTTGGAGAATCAAATTATTCCACACCACTTCTTCCCTATGATTAAGAATATGATAACATCATCCCTCATGATAAATT
Organism: Viscum album; assembly: GCA_963277665.1. Lineage (NCBI taxonomy): Eukaryota > Viridiplantae > Streptophyta > Magnoliopsida > Santalales > Viscaceae > Viscum > Viscum album. The sequence goes on from OY728141.1 coordinate 1,076,707,416, forward strand.
TATTCTTCCAACTATACTACATTAGAGCTCAGAACTTGAGATGCATCTCAAATAGATTTTTGAAATACTGAAACACGACTAAAAAAATATATTATGACCTGTATTTTATTTCATAATCTTTTCATTACATGGTACGACAATAAAAAATAAAATGGATCTATTTATTTTTAATGTCTTTGAAATACAGACATAAATGATGGAAAACATTTAATGTTCTTCAAATCAAATTGAAAATATTACTCATAGCTTTGTCTTGAGTTACTTTTAGTTCTACTCATATCATACGGATATAAATCAACCCAAGAAACGTGTGAGCATAATTCCAAGTAAGGTAAAAAACAATGGAGATACATAGAATATGAAAATAAGGCATATTGATATGGAATGTTCATATAAACATTTAGAATATAATTATAGAAAAAAACATGAATCTATATATAGAAATGTGTCTACTACATAAAAATGATACATTCATAAGCATATGACCAGGTTCTATGAACAAGGGATCATAAATCATAATTACCAAGGCTGTTCACAACTGTATTATAAAACATTTCATATCTTGATATTAATTTAATACCCAATGAATTATAGTGCTATCTAGGTGCATCATTCATATGTATTAATTCATACGAGACACTTTGGTAATAGTAAATAATTTCATCAATTACTCATGGATAGTAATTAATGGGTTCAATATTATCACATTGAGTAATAAGTGCATAAAAACATAAAAAATACATAAATATTAACCCAAAATGAGAATATGAGTTTTATACTTGTAAATAAATGAATAAATTTATTATATTTACATCGGGGAGAATTCTAATGGGAAATAGAGAGGTTTGTGTATTCATCATTTTAGAATATTTTTTGAAAAGGGGAAAACTCATGAAATGATTTTGACATCATAACTGTATTCAATATTGATTAAAGGGAGGGCATAATTTTAAGGAAATTCGGTCTCACATTGAATTTTTTTTATGTAGTGGGATGAACACATCTCCATTAAATAAAATAATCTTTGACATTGGTATGACTTAGAAAAGATGAGTACTTTAATAAAAAAAGTTGAAGATGGAAATTAAACTACCATGAATATTTTCCTACTAAAAATTGAGGTTGGAACCATGAATACATTAGGTAAACATGTAGGGGCTCATTACAAGAAAAAATGACCATAAATGTTTCTCTTAAATACTTTTAGTGGAGAGTAATGGCTATTGGGAGTAATTTATACCTAAGAAGTGGTGGCTTATAAATGATTATATATTGGTTATTTTATCATATATGACAATAACATATTGGTAAATTGAATTATTAGAAATTTCATGGAAAATTAATAATTTTTGAGTTTGTTTGTAAAATAATGGGCTTCCAAAATAGAACCATACCTTCCATCTATACCAATACATGCACTGAATCCAAAAACTATATTTTATTTAAAAATAATATTTTTTTGTTATAAAAGAAGACATAAAAATTGAAATGGAAATAATAATTTATAAATTAATTTTTATACATAAAAAATTATAGATAAATATGTTTAATAAATTTTATAATAATGTTGATATAATAATGGTGACATAATAACGATATCATAAAATCTCAGTGCTCAAAAAGAAATAGTTTTCAATTTTTCACCAACAATTCTATATTATCAGATAAAGAACAAATAATAATCCTAAGAAAAATTTTACATTATGTGTCTAAAAATTAAATTTACTTCCTCAATATTATTTTCCATGTATGAGATTTTAAATTTTAAATAAATCTATATTTTCATGCAGATTCTCAATTTAATAAAAAAATAAACAATATAACAGTTAAAAAAAGTCTATATATCATCATTAAAATAAATTTACATTCATAAATAATTTTATAAAAATATTTCAAGATATTGATTTTTATTTACAACTTCTACATAAGACAAATTTTAATAAAATATATTTCCAGTTTTTGAAATTAATAAAATTTTTATTATATCATTATATAGTCTTGTTGATCATTTAAATGCCTCTATGTAACTAACAATAACAATGAAAAACTATTTTATTGACTAATTAACAAAGTATTTATCAACCATATTAGCTGAATAACATAAAGGCCTATGATAATATTTCCTAATAAATACACCATCATTCTTACTCATCAACATTTACATTGAATCAAATCAAGGTGCAATATTGTTTCCAAAATGAATATTTTATTATTAACTGTCTATTAATCTGTTATAGTGATGTTTGAGGTTCAATGATTCTAGGGGATAAAAATAGACAATATTTTTATATTTGAATTTATTTACCCACCAATTATCTTCCCATTATAATATTTGGTATGATATTGTGTGTTTGTTTATATTGAACGTCACATTCATAATTAATGAATTAATGGGTCGCTACTTTCTATTATGTTATCTATTTCTATTTTGTAGTCATAGTTCTACTAGTTCATGTAAGGACATATTTTATAATGTTTATAAAAAATTTAAACCAAGTTCATTGTTCATTTATTTTAAAACCTGATAAAAATTTATTGGGTGGGTAGTGATCCCATAATGAGAAGAATAATATTTTTTTGTTCGTTACTTTATTCCCATTAAAAAAATTCCCTCAAAATTTAATTTCTTATAATAATTTTAGAATAAGATTGGGTAATTCTATTTCATCTATTCCATAAGTTTCCAAGTATACTCATTTGACTATTTATTTTTCCACAACTCATTCCCAAGCCATGTTATTCTCTCCCTTAACAATTATTACCTTATGTCAAATTTCTAGATCAGATCCTCTTCATATGATATGTTAGATTCCAAATTTCCACCATTAGTATCAACTACATGTGATTGGTCAGACATAAGAATTATCAATAGGGAATTATGGAATATCTCACAGTCTTTGGAATGACCTGGAGGTAGTGCTACCCAATTGTCAACCGCTCCAACATGATCCAACACCTTAAAAATGTATTATATATTTATGATTCATTTTCCCCTTCATGAGAAATCTTACAAATCCTTTCTACAGTGATATCAAAAGAAATACGTGATCCCCAACATGAAACAATAGGTACTTCATTCATTTTGTGGAATAATATTTTAATTGACCATGAGAAGACTTAATGTGTCTCTTAATCAATTGATTTTTTTTAGATTCCATCATAATGTTTTACCCCAATATTTTCACCTCCCAAAATTCATCCAAATAATGTAATAGTATAAAAAAATTTCCATTGAGAGATTTAAATTTTTCCATTTAATATACTCAGTGGAAATTTTCCTTATATGAGAACTCAAATGGTGGGAGATGTTGAACCCAACATCATTGAAATCATGTGATCAGTCCTGTAACATATCATCCAATGTTTTAATAGTCCAATTATACATTCCATTAATTTGAGTATTTTAGGTTGTCCTTAGGTTTTCAACTGTATTAATAACCTTTTTAAATTTTCCCTATAATTTAGATGTAAATCATGGATCTCAATCAGAAGGAAACGACAATGACCCTCCATAGAGGGCCACTATATCTTGTATATATAGGCGAGCTAGCTCCTCCTGGGAGACATCCTATATTATGTATGTGAAATTGGAATAATTTTTATTTCTATATATCCTTACACATATAGAATTTTTACCCTTGTTTTATTTGTAAATCCAGTGATAATGCCTATAGTGGTGTTATAACACTTTCATAAATGCATGGGAAGTGGTTGTAATACAACTTTAGTAATTTTTCAATGATTCTTTACATTTCAAAAACAATAAACAACTTTTAGTGTGAACAAAAATCTCTCTTTTTATATCATCCCACTAATAATGATCATGAATACCACATTTTAGTGCTTTTATTGTGTATAGATAAAGTAAAAATATGATATTAATCAATAAACTCCTTTATCATCAAAATAGATATGACACATATCATTGTACCATGTTTTAGTACACCTTATTGATCATTATTAAATTTAATAAACCACCAATTTCTCATAATTTCAATCTTATTTTTTCATTAAATGATCATCTTCATGGGATTTATTAATCTTGTATTGTAATTTTGGTTGAGATATCTTTTGAGATAGGATTGATGATGAACCTTCCCTTATGAATCCCATTTTCAAATATACAATTTCTATGATCAATGAATCTTATACAATCATTATCATTTCATGAAGACCTGAATCATTCCAAATAAATGCATATGTGACTTCATTTTTTATTCCAGTTGATTATTAATTAATCAATAATTATCATTAAGATATATGTCATCCCAGATCCGGATTCCACTCTACCGGTGCCCTGTACCTGGTTGGACACATGGAATCATGGGAATTTCCCAAAACACCAAAGGTTTTTGACTAGCAGTGAGGGGATAGGGTGTGATAGTGGGTACACTATTCCTTCATTGATATAGTGTAACATTGAGGAATAAATAATAATACAGTAGAATAAGAATTAAATAGAATACAAATGACATAAAAAACAAAATAATGATATTAGATGTAACCAATCGTTATTCAATAAAAAAGATTATGTGACATGTTATGTTCAATTAAAACAGCCAAAACATGTACACATTAGTAATCCAAAATATATGTTACCAAATCACCAAAGAAACAAAGGATGCTGAGAATAATTGCATGTCTTGGCTCAGTCCCATGCTATGTTGCTCCTAAATATAATATCAAGAACCCGTAGAAGGGGTCATTCCCTGATCAACAACTTCAATCATAAAATATGTTCAGGACCAAAATCATTAACTAAACAGGGTGTTAGAATAAATCTCAATAGTAAACCTCTTAATATATGTTCCAATTGAATTAGTGAATATATATAATTGGTAGAGTAAAATTGTGAATGTAGAAAATTGGATGCTACTCAAATGTAAATTGTTCAGAAATTAAGCACAATAAATGTATGATATGATTATCTATGGAAAAATACAAATGAAGACTGAATCTAATATTTTTTTTCATATAAGTCACTTCAATTATAATTACATTTTATTATTAAATTCCATTGGATTATATTAGTCTTGAGGTCCGACATTGTCTTGAAAACCCCACCCATATAAAGGTAACAGTCAACTCGTGACATAGAACATTTTGTAAAAGATCATGACCATGGAATCCCTAATTGGATCATAGGGTTGCTCAAAAATTAGAATAAGCATCTAGAGCCCAAGCACCACATCCATGGATCATTCACGACTTTCACATAATTAACATCTTGAGTCTATCCATTTTCTTTGAACTGAGATAGTGGTTCACCCAAGATATATAATGTGCAAGTAGTCAGACGATCTCGACCTTGTCTTTTAACTGAGACGGTGGCTCGCCCATTGATAATTTCCCCTTTTTATCATTTGATCAATTTACACATTCAATAATAGAAGAAACACATGTGAATTAAAATATCACATGGATTTAAATAAAATAACTCAGGTGGGAACAATTCACATAATAACCAAAACATGCATCATATACTATTAATTACAATTAATATATACATGTATGCCGCATGGGAAATCATTATCAAAATAAATTAATTTTTAACAACCCATAAAGGGAATTAATGAAATACCTCATAGGAATTACCATCCAAATGACCATCCAAGGAAGACACACCCACGAGGTGTCCAGTAATCAAGGTGATCAAAACCAAAAAAAAATATTTCAAACATCCAACCAATTGACTATTCAACGACAGGCAATAATAGAAGAAAAAAATCAATCACAAAATACCCTAAATGTTAGAACGTGACACGCCCGCATAAATATTCGACTTGAAAACTAGTTTAATTAACAAGGCCACCTACCTCATGTTCATATGACACACCTCATCTAGTGTTGCTCTCAAGTCAACATAAATCATGGTAAGACTATAAAAAATGAGAAAATTAATCAACCCTCTGTAACATGGTCACGGAAAAAATTAGGAAGAAAGTCTCAAAAGGAATCGAGCACTCAATGAGAGGATTATAATGGATTTTAAATTGTTTGAATTAGGTGTTAGACGATGAAATTGAAGACAAATTCCTATTCCAATTGCATGGGACTGCTGCTCGTTGAAGGAGGGATCAGTTGAATCCATATGAAAAAAAATGGCATGATTTCCCGATTTAACAAAAAAAAAGTACATAGAGTTTACTATAAACTGCTCACCATGTCTATAAAAATCCTAGACATGTCATTACATAGTAATGTACATGGATTATATTGTCTTAAACCATCACTACACATCATATTTTTGGAAATACACGGCATGTAACTTATAGTGACGTTGTGTAACAGGCCTATAACCATCCTTTTATGTCTTCTTCCTAAATTTTAATTAGTAAAATCAAAAAAGGAATGATCCATACCTTAATGGAATAACAATATTCATAAAAATATCCCCACCTAAATCAATTCTTCCAAAAATTACCTTTCCAAAGGTGGTGAATAAAAATTAGGGAATAACTTCAGATATTGTGATTGTACATCATCCTCTCTCTCTCAGGTCTTGTCCTACACTCGCACATGCTTCCATATCACCCATACTAAAGGAACATATAAACCAAAAATATCATTCATGCTATGATCCAAATTACTAATGGGATGCTCATTAAAGGACACATCTTCTGATAACTCCACTTCCTCGTGTTGAAAGGTGTGAGATTGGTCTGAAAAGTAACATCATAACTGAGAAATGTGTAAGACAATGTGCACAAACTTATACCTCTAAGGTAATTGCAATCGATATACAATCATCTTGTCCCACTCCATAATCTCAAACAAAAATATGTATCTCAACGAAATCTTACACTATCTCCTAATTCTATTGTGTCCTAACCTCGGTGTGACATGTATGAAAACATAATCCCCGACCTTGAACTCCAATGGATGTATATGATGATCAGCATATGATTTTTGACAAGACATTGCAGAATCCATCCAATTCAGAGTCAACTAAACCAACTCAGTTGTCTCCTGGACAAGATAAGGTCTCAACATAGCTACCTCTCCGGACTCCAACCAATACAAGGGCAATCAGTATGGCTTATTGTACAAAGAATCATTTGGCACCATATGAATAATAGACTAGAATTTGTTATTATAGGTGAACTCAAAAATGGGTATGATCATCTTCACTCTCATGGTGCACAACTGGATGTCATAATGGAGACATCAATCTACAAGGTCAATCACACACCTTTGTTCATGGTCATCGAGGTTCGCATTTCAATAGCACATGAAATAAATAAGAGAACACAACCCTAGTGTTTACCAAAAGAAGAGTACACTTCATGTAGAAACCAAACATGTTCTGTACCCTAAAGCTCCAAACCGGGTGTGTACTTCCACCATCTTAGGAATGTAACCATCCCTAGTACTTAGCGTGTTAAACTCATACACGGTGTGTACACAAGTCTCCCCTCTTGTACATGAACTCCCACATAGCTTGATTCACACGAGTTCTGCCTGAGTAAGACTACATGGTGTGTACCAAAAGTACCCAGTCGTGTACTTGTGAAACCCACCATCCCATTTTCCTTCTAACATGGCCAGACACATGGTCAGTTACCAAATTTAATGTATTACAAGTACACAGTGTATAACCAAGAAAAGAAAACATTCTCCCTGAACTGGAAGTACACATGGCATGATATGAAAACCTACATGATTTGTAAACTGGTTTTTTTAGGACAAAAACATTAAATCACCCATAAAAAAACATTTTGTATAGAAAACTTAAACATTGGTATGCAGAATTTTGATTTGTGAGGGCCCATACACCCTAAAAAATCAATCGTTGGCACCAAAGCATGAAAAATCACAATTTAATTCTTAACAATGGCTAAAACATGATCCAAAAAATTCTGATACAAGAGGGCCCATAAACATCAGGGATCAGAGATTGGAATTCATCCAATTTGAACCATAACATGTATCAATACACCTCTCAAAACATTTGTCATATTGATCATAGTACCTATCAAAACACCATGAATATCTTGCATGGAATCTATCACAATAGTATGTAGAAAGTATTGGTCCTAAATGGCATAGAAATAATGCATGTCATGTGTTTTTTAACAAATTCTTATCTGATATATGAGGTGGTATACCCTCATATCATCATGATTCAAAAAAATAAATCCAAAATAATATCAATAATAACAGCACAAAACAAGTATGTCACCCAAAGGAGAAATCTATTCAACTGTAATAATTCAAAATCCAAAAAATCACAAGTCAAATCAATGAAATTTGGTATTTCCCTAAATGTTGGGTAGCTACTCTTTGGAATAGTTTATTACCAAACTCCATTTCATTCTTATCCATGTCAAATGTCACCAAATAGTAAGGCAAGACAGAAAATAACCCCCTCTGATGACACTTTGTATCATCCTAGATCCGGATTCCACTCAACTGGTGCCCCATACCTAGTTGGTCACATGACCTCAAGTTCATTTCCCCAAATGGAAGAGGTTACCAAATATCAGAAAAGGTCTAATGTGTGATAGTGGGGAAACTATTCCCACATTGGTCAAGATTAACATAGTAGAATAAATAATAATACTATAACAGAAGCAACAAAAATCATAAAACCAAAGTAAAAAGTAGGAGACAGATATTAGAAGTAACCAAACATCATTCCATACAAAATATAATGCAACATGTTATGTTATATGAGAAAAATAAAATATTGATACTCTATAGTAATCAAATATATAAATTCCTAGAGCACCAAATAAACAAAGAATTCAAAGAAGTTTCACAGGCTTTGGCTCTGTCCCATTCCCTCCTTCTCCTAAAGAGCATATTAGGAACCATCAGAAGGGTGCTTTCCTTGATCAATACCTACAATCATATAATCTATTGAGGCTCAAAATAATGAACCAAATATGTTGTGAGACTACGTCCCAGTAGGAAACCACCAAAGATTCATGTCGATCAATTAGTGAATATAATTAATAGGCAATAAACAACATTTAATTCAATAAGTTGGATGATAATAAAAGTAAATATATCTAGAAGTAATCACTATAGATGTCTTTGGGGACAATCTGTGAAAATATATAATTGAAGACTAAATCCATGGTTGGGCATTAGCTTGGAAGAGGCATCATATATCATTCCATTTCATTGTACAACTCTATTGGATTTCATATGTCTTGAGTTCCAACCTTGGATCTACAACCCCGACCATATAAAGGTAATAGTCAAATCATAACTTATAAAATTTTCTAAAAGTGACAGACCTCGGCATCCATAATTGGATCCTAGTTTTCCTCTGCTCTTATAATAAGCCTCGTGAGCCTGACCACCACATCAATGGCTCACTCAGTACTTTCACGTCATTAACTTGTTGTGTGTATCCATTTTTTTAAACCGAGACAATGGTTAACCCTTGATATATAAGGTGAAAGTAGTCACATGAGCATAACCATTCCTTTTCTCCATGAGGTTGGCTCACCCATAGCTAATTTCCCCTATTTTTCATTCGATCCAATTTCACATTCCATAATAGAAGGAATAAATGTGACTTAAACTATCAATTATCTTTAATGAAAACATCATGTATATTAGATAGGCAATTAGTAACATAATCAATTCATTTTTTGATAACCCGCAAAGGTAATTCACGAAGTTCCTCATAGGCATTCTCGGCCAAAAGGCTATCCAAGGGAAACAAACCCTCAAGGTGGCCCTTAATGGATGTGATAAATATATATATATAGTTTCAAACATCTACCTAGTTACCTAATCAAGAATAAGAAATAATAATAGTCAAAAATCCATCAAGAGACACCCTAAAAGTGATTATGTGACACTTTGACATATATATTCAACTCAAACAATAGCTAAAGGCACAAGAACACCTATCTCATTTTAGTACGACTCTCATCATCCAGTGTCCGCTTTCAAATTGACCCAAATCAGAGTAGATCTAAAAATATGATTAAAATGATCAACCATTAATAACTAAGATTTTAGAAGAAATCATGATTAAATTATTAAAAGGAATCATTCACTCATTGAGTGGATTCCAATAGATCTGATGATGTTTGAATCAGGTGTCAGATGATGAAATTGGAGATAGATTCCCATTCAGATTTCCTGAGCATGTTGTTCATTGAAGGAGGGATCAGTTCTATCTATCTGACAAAAAATAATCTACAACCCAATTTCAAAAAAATACATGATTATTACCAAAATCTACACATTGTGTCTATAATAATCCTGGCAAGGTCATTACATGGTCATTTACTAGGATTATACGGCGTGTGACCCTTATTACAAAGTGTTTTTATTTGAAATACACGATGTGTAACTCCCAGTCATGCAATGAAACAAGCCTTAAGCAAGCATGTGATCTTTTTTTCATTGATTTTATTAAGTATTAATTGAAAATGAAAGATTATTACTTCAAGGGATGAAATGTTTTCTTTAAAGAAACACAAACTGTCTCATTTGTCTCATGTTTAATTCCTTCTCTATTAATATATTCTTCAATCATTAGTGGTCTATGTGTATATCACACTTTTCGCAATTAATATAGTCTCTATATATCATTAGAGAAAAAATGAATTCATCAAACTCAAAATCATGGGTAGTATAATTCTATTCATGAGTAATTAACTATAGAGATTCCAAAGAAATACATTTTTCACTTTTCATGAGTACACATTGAAGTTCCTATATCAACACATCACTAATAATGAAAAATAATTCCATGTTAGAGGGTAAAGATAAAACATGTACACAAATGGACCACTTTTTTATTTCATCGAAGCTATATTGATAATACTTTTCTAGATAAACTTATCTCTCTTTTGAGTTATTATTGTTAGTGGATTATAAATCAATGAAATGTTTTCAAAAAGTTAATGTTGTGTCCTAACAAAATATAGAAATTGTGATTATTGGTTACAATCATAGGCTGTAGACACTCCTCATAGGCATTTTTCTATTTTGGATCCACAAAATTCATTCATTGATCTGGATGTGTCCCATGATTTTAACTTTTTCTAAATAGAATTATCATTTTATTTGATTTTTGAAGAAAAATCTACTTCATAACATATCTTAATAAGTCTCGTAGATTATATTAATTCACCTCCCAAATTTGGGAATAAATCAACATATAAACAATAAATACTATAATTAAATTATCAAGGCAGTCCTTAGTGACTCTATTCCGGAAATCCATAAATATATCTAGAGAAATAATCAAGTCAATGGGAATCACAACAAACTCATATTAATTATATGTTGTTTAGAATTAAATATTTCAGATATTTTATTTATTCAACCTTAATTAATGATACACATATCGAAGATCAAACTTGTAAAATAAATGAGCTCCATGATACTGGTAAAATAAATCATCAACCCTAGGATGATGAAATTTTTTCTTCACTTTTTTAAAATTAAGTTCTCTATTGTCAATGAAATTATACATTTATACTTCATTATTATATCCAAATAGAACTGGTTCTCCTCAAAAATACATTCTTGTTGGAACCTAACCCTCATATTAAATATCCTAAATTTTCTTCTTAAATTACACTAAAACAATGTAGGATATTATATATGGGTTCATCATTATTACCTTGGATATTGGTATTTGTTAAAATGAGGACTCTAGAAATCATTATCTGGGAGGTACCAATAACTCTTTAGGAAATACCTTAAACTATTCTAGAATAACAGGAATATATCCTATCTGATGGCTTTATATTTCTTCTTTATCCTCCCTAATAAATCCATAAAGAATGAAATAGAAGGTGGTTCTTCTAAAGTCTTGGGATGGGGAATCTATACCTTGAATAGGATCATTAGTTTTCATCTTAAGACTATTAAAATTTCTTTACATCTACACATGATCTTGAAATTATAGTTTGACAACCAATCCATCCCAAGTATTATTCCAAACACCATTTTAAGAATGAAAAATATGCATTCAATGAGATTTTACTAACACAATTTATTTGGGGAATGACTATATATCATTATTACATAAATAGTTTCTCTATTCTTTTTAATAGAAAACTATACCACATGAAATTTAGGTTTTATCTAAACATTCATTTAAAACATAAAGGAATAAAAAAGAATGTGTAGAACCAGAATCAAACAATTTACTCTCTATCATTTAGTATACAATGATTGAACCTCATAGAATGTCATTTGGAGCATTGAATTATGCCATCATAATTTTAAAAAAATGGAATTTCTCCCTTATCCTCTATTGGTGTTGATTATGGTTCCCTGCAACTATCTTCTAATATTGAAATTTCATAGAGAAAATTCCATTTTCCCTACACATGAATCATCATATAACATGTTTTTCTTGAAAAATAATTCATTTTTTATGGAATTTAGACGTTTTTCCTTTAAATACCCTTGATAGTTTTGAGTTATATGTTAATCTCTTCAACAGATGTAGTAATTTAGACTTCCTTGAGATTATTATCCAAATTCATTTCTTGTATTAGATTCACATTGGATGTTTTAATTTCCTATTACTTAGATTCTTCCATTTTTTCCATATTTATCATCTATTCATTCTATCCAAGAGTCTGTTAGGAAACTCTAAATTCCATTTTAACTTAAATATCCCATAACACCATCTCTTTATAACTCTCAAATTCATATATTTATAAATATTTCTATATATGGGGTCTTAGTGTATGACAGAATTTATCTATATTCTTATCAAAATTGATGGAAAATATTGAAGCATTAATTGGAAGGATTTTAATGTTCATCTTATAATTCCCCACCCTATAATCTTTTTTTCAACTCAATTAATTCCCTATCAATTTTTTTATAAAATATGTAAGGAAAAAACATAAGGAAAATTTAATTTTCAAAGTACTATCATCCCATAGTATCCAACTCATACCATATCTTCATGTTCTTGATTAGTAACCATCACTGATCAACTTATCCCTATAAGATATATTTTGTTAATATAAACATCTCCTTCTCGGAATAATTTAGTAAAAAAATTTATATTATTGATACATTATTCCATAAATATAGGATAATAGGATCCACTAAAAAATATTTTCATTGGTGCGTGATTGATTCAACTGCAAGTTGTTCTTTCTTTAGTGATGTAATAAACTCCACCTAGATTTGGTTGTTTTTTATGACATGAGTTAACTGATTCATCATCATCATGATGTTTTTAACTCTATATTACTCTATATATGGAAGAAATCCATCACATTATCTATAACATATTTTTTTTCATGAGTACTTTTATTTCATGTCATTTTATTCTAAAAGGGGAAACCTAAGTGAGAAATTTTTTATTATTTATATTCTTATAATAAAAATATAAAATGATTGATTAATTATAAAATCTCCAAATATAATTCATATAGGGTGATATACATCAATATTAATAAATTTATTATATTATCCTTCTATCCTTAATAATGTTTTGTACGAGAATGTGATTAACCAAGTCATCTACATCAAGAATGCCAAAACAGTCATGCAGTAAGGACCATTTTAGTGCAGCAGTTCCAAATTTGAGTCTAGCTAAATTATGGTCATTACACCTAGGTACAAAAGTTCTAGAGCTATATCCACTTATAGTATCCGATAAGGAATATATTTTTTTGAAACCACTTAATATTTACTTCACCAAAATACCACGATTTTTTCCTTTATTAAGAATTAACCATAGGGATTTTATTATAGTTTTGTAATCCTAATTTCCACATATATTAAAATAATATTTTGATACTAACTATAGAGAACACATGTTTTATTTCATAATCATTTCATTCTATGGTATACAATTTAACTATACATAATATATTTTGAGGTTTAGTTTCTCGGATATAGGAATAGAATACATGAAAAAAACAATCATCAAACCCACTTGAAATAATTTATCATAGGCTCTTCCTATGTTACTTTTACTGCTTCTCATATTCATGATGCATATTTCAAAGAAATATGTAAGAATAAATCCCAGTAATGGAAAAAGGAGATGCATAGAATATAAAATAGGGGAATATCAATAAGTTATGATGATATAAACTTGAGGAAAATTAGAATACCAAGAAAATAAATCATAACATAAAAATGTTTCTATGAAACAAAAATGAGATGTTCATCAACAAAACCCCATGTTTTATCACCGAGGTTTCATAAAACCTAATTAACAAGATTATTCATCATGGAATTATAAAACATTTCATCCCTATTGATTTATTCTTTATCCAATTAATTGGATAGATATCTTGGAACACCCTATTTATTTATTAATTCATGAGAGAAACATTGATAAAAAAATCATTTCATCAATAACACAAGATGAAAATAAAGATGGTTCATATGAATCATTGAGTACTTAACAACTTAAAGAGTTGAAAATTATATCATTTTTAACCAATGAAAGGTACTCGGAGATCAATACATTTAAATACCTGAATGAATATATTATAATTAAATCTAGTTTAATTCCAATGGGTAACTAATATTTTTGGGTTTCAAAAAATAATAACATTTCATTAAAAAGTGAATAATTCATGAAATGATATCAAAAACATAATGATATAAAACATTGATTAATGTGATAGAATAATTAGAGGTAACATAGGTCACCAATTAAGAAAAAATATTTTTCATAAGTATCGGGACAAAAACAATTTCATCAAATACATAAAGATTTTACATTTAGAAGACTCAAAAAATATGTGTACCTAACTGAAAAAAAAGAATAAGAGATTTCCCTTACCAAGAATATTTGATCCCAAAAACATGAAGCTAGAACCATGATACTATAAGGGAACATTGGAAGAACTATTTGGGACATAAAATTACTATTATTTCATGGATAAAAAATTTGGTGTGTATAAGAACGAATAATGGGTGTTATTTATACATGAGGAGGGTGGGTTTTAAAGGATTAAATATTGGTTATTTTATCAAATGAGCAAAAATATTCTAGTTAAATTTTATTCCAACTGATTTTATTGATAATTAATGAGTGGGAGAGTGTGGTTGGATATTCATGTCCTTAAAAAATTGATCCGTACCATCCATACAACCCAATAAATGTAACGAATCCAAATATGAATTTTAATTCACAAATCCAATTTTTGTTTAAAAAATAAAGTATAAATTGATTTAATAAATATAACTAGAAAATTTTAATGAGAAAGAAAATTCACAAAATTTTTAATAATGCTGATATAATAATTATGTCATAAAATCATAGTTCTAATAAAGTGAAAATTTTAACCTTTTCACTAAAAATTCTTCATTCTCATAAAAATTCAAAACAAAACACCATAAGATAAATTTGATGTGACGATTCCAAAAGTCAATTTTTTTCCAGAAAAATAATTCTCTACGTATGATATTTTAAATTTTAAATAAATAATTATTTTAATAAAAATTACCAATTTAAATGAAAAATAATCATTCTAACCATTATATAAAAGGCATTCGGTTTCATTAAAATAAATTTACATTTAAAAAAATATTAGGAGATAATTCAAGAAAATATTTTTTATTTATATCCTCCATATAAATAAATTATAATATTATATTTTTATATTATATTAATATAATTCCATTTTTAATATATCATTAAATATTTTTAGGAATCAATTGAATGAATCTATGTAAATAATAATAATAAGGAATAATATTTTTTCCTGACTAATGGTAATAATATTTTTCAACCATAGTAGTTAAAAATCATAGTATATTTTGATCTTATTTCCCTATAAATAAACCATCATTCCTACCATTAATCATTCAATTTTATTTGAATAATGGTTCAATATCATTTCCAAAATGAATATTGTAATCCTATCTCTTTGATCCTCTATTATAGTGATGTTCATGGGTGAAATCACTATAGGGTATTAAAGTGGACCAAAATTATATATTTCACATTTTTTCACCCATTTTTCTTCCGATTTTATTACAGGGTATGGTATTGTGTGTCATTTGAGATTGAATGTAACCTTATTACTTTATTAATTAAAGTGTTGTTGGTATCCAGTATGAGTTATCATTCAATTTTTTGTCCCTAGTTGCATTAGATCATATTATAAAATTATGATCAATGCTCTTATAATATTTACAACTCTTTCTATATAATTATATAGTAAAAGAATTAAGAAATTAATTGGGATTCAAGAGATACATTAATAAAATAATAACATTTTCTCATACATCATATAACTATGATAAACTTTGAGGAAATGTCACTTTATAGGAAACTTATCCAAACTTATCATGTATTTAATATATTTGAAAGAAAAATGGAGATATAAAAAACATTATAAAAACATGATACGCTTTGACAATTAGGTAATTTAATAAAAACATGATCTCCTACCTCAAAAAATGATCTTTCCTCCTGATGTCTGTATAACTTTTTCGCATTCTCTAAGTAGACCTAATATGTTGTTATATAACCTTCACCCTCTCAACCATTTCATCTACCAATTGTAATACAAAAACATTACTTTTGGTCAAAATAATAATTTATTCACATTATAACACCATTTTTAAAATGATCAAATTGTTCTTTAAATGTTCATACATTACTAATGTTTGTATATGCCATGGTTGTAGACTGTGTTTATTGAAAACCATTTAATAGGAAATATAATTAGAATTTAATTAAATAAAATATTTCATGATTTGTAATAAATTTATTCCTTATAATATTTATGATAATATACTTCATTGGATACATATTTATAATTTCTATAATTTTAAATATAACTAGACCATAAGGAAAAGTTCAACCAAGAATACTTATCAAAAATCATTGGAAGGATGTATATATTATTTCCAGTTGGGAAATTTTAAATTATATCAACAAAATAATTTAATTACATATGATGATAAAGGATCATTATATTAAAAGAACAATTGTTTTCTATATGATGAACTGATTTCATTCTATCAGATGAAAAAAAATATTATACCAGATGGTATTAAAAATCACTGTTATTCTAATTACAAAGAGATCATAGAATGAGATCACTCTAAACCATTAAAAATGAGAATGAGTTTATTGGATGTTGTGGAAACCAAAATTAACAATAGAAAAACATTACTAATGGGGATTTTATTATATATAGAATAAGAATTCATGGAGGATGGATCTTATTCATCGTATGTTAAATATAGAAACATTGAAGAGTTTGAGATATATTTTTTATGAGTGAATGATTCATTATAACTTTTATTGATATTTTACTTAAGACTTCTGATTTTAAGGTTTTTTGTAAATACCTAATACTATCAATTTGGTTTGAAATTATAATCTGTATAATCTTGACTGATCTAGGGATTCTAGGGTTTTGAAAGATAAATATTTTGATCTTTCTAATTAAGGTTTCCAATATATAGGGTAAAATTGTTTCTTCCAATCAATGAATCAAGGGATTAAAAATTTTAGGAAGAAGGAACATTATAGATTCGTTAAATTCATAGATATCTAATTCTAGTGTTATTTAATTTATTTAAATATAATAAAATAGTTTTGATATTACTTCTATAATTTTTCTATAAGTTTTATTATGAACATTATAATATTTTGATGTAACTTTTTTCTACCATTTTAATTGATTTTTTAATGTTTTTAATGAATGTTTTCATACTATTCATTATAAAAACTTCCTAAAATATAATTTCATAAAGTATAGATAAAAATTATTTTCTGATTACTCTATTATAAAATGAAAAATTGTTCATTCTAAAAAAACATTTAATGTGGATAGGTAAATTTTTTGTTTTATTAAACTATAGTTAACCCCATATTGTTGTCATATATATACTCTAATGACACTATATTTTTTCAGTGATGGTTCTACTATTATATTTATAAATTTTCATTTGTTATAAACCACTAGATTTTATATCAATGATTTTTTTTGTATGTTATAAATTATTTCAAAAAATATTTTGTAGAAATTATTATTTTTCATCCTCAAAAAGGAAACGATGTCCATGGAGACATTAGAGAAATAAAATCTTAGTAGAATACCAATTTTATATGGTATTGAAAATTAATATTACTGATGTAATATGATTACATTTTTTATCAACACATTATTTGAGAGATTTATTATACTGATTGTAAACTATTATATTCTAGACAAAATGTCTTCTACATTTACCAATGATTAAAATTCAAAATGTCAACTAAATTAGAGAGTGAAATTTTCTTTTTTATTTCCTCTAAAGTGTAATATATATAACCATATATCATTATGTGATACTAAAAATAGTATTGTGATGAAATTAAATGTTAAAAACCTTGGAAAAACTGATTTTAATTGAAATGGTATAGCAATTAAAAGATCTGATTATCAATATATTAATTTTTTACCCAGTGAATATTTTTCTAAAATTAATCACAGCTCATGAAAATTGTTTTTTTGGACAATATATTATAGAAAAATTATTTATAGATGAAATTTTTGTTGAGAAAATTATTGATGTTAGCTAATTCAATGGGAATCTTAGAGGGAAACTATTGATAATACTATAAATCTAAATAAGACTAATGAAGTTGATCTGATTTGAACTCTCATGTTGTGAAATAGTAGAAAAAAGTTATACTAGAATGAAATTAAATGTATTGCTGCTTCTTTTTTCAATACTTTTATAGTAGAAAAGACATTCAAATTAGGGATTAATGTTCCATAATTTTATAAAATTAAAAATGTAAAATTTTAGAGTGAAATTAGTTTTTCATAGAATAGTGAAATAAACAATATAGTATTTCTAGAATAATTAAATGTATTGTTTGGATGAATGATTTCAAATATAAGTAAATTAAATTATTAAGATGGTGGTAAAGAAAATAAATACACATTTGAAATGATTTTTTACGTATGAAGGAAATTTTTTCGTACCCTACCATATTATCCATTATTGAAGAAGAAATAAAATAAAGATTGAAACTCTAAACAGAAATATACATATAAAGTAAATAATAGTTTCAAATCCACAGTCACATATTGTGCTAGTGGAGGAGTCTATTCAAATGAAAATTGTACATATTTTAGAATTTTTAATCAGAATATTATCGAATTATATACTAAAATCCAAAAGGATAATAAATTATTCAAGGCTAAGGTAGATACCAAATATTTAATCAATATTACCTTAAAGGTTAATTATCTTGATTGTATGATGAATGTAGTTCTACATCTTTGAATGTTGAAAAACCAGCTTCATTTAATGAAGAAGATAATTTACTATTCTCTATATATAGTTCTAGATTTTAAATTTATTATAATGAATAAATAATGTTTCAAAAAACTATAAATCAATAGAGATATTACATTCAAAATAATGATATATATTTTTACAAATTCCATTATATTATAAATTGATAAAATAAATTTTAAATAAAATGTAATTAATCCTCATATATTGACAATAAATATTATGTATTGGGAAAAAAATTTAAATTTCAGAGTCGGGAAAAATTGATATCGAATTTTAATTTTATGAAGGATAATTTTGATAACATGTATAGCACAGTGAGATCTCATAGAAATAAATGGTAAAGAGTTTTACAAACTCTAAAACCCATTTTCAAAATGATATTTTCTTTCAAAAAACTAATCTTTTTTGTATTATATGTCATAGTGATATACATTAGATGAATAAATGATCTTTAATAAATGTTTCTCAATTTTGATTTTATAAATTTTATATTTTAATTGAATTAGAATATATAAAACCTAGGAATATTGGATAGATGTGGATCCCTAATGTATTATTTTCTAATAATAATAGACTTAATTCTATTTGGTACCAAAATCCTAACATTTTATTTTCATGAAAACAATAAGAGTAAAAAATATCTTATTTGGCACATTGATAATGGGTTTTAGCGAAGCATAATTGAAAAAAAAATTCAATAACATTATTATAAACATGGATTTTGGAAAATTCACATTCAAAGATAATTCTCATAGGGACATATATTGTATTGGTAATAATATTTTTCTCGGAATATTATTCACTTAAAATGTCTTCAATAACATAATAACAATCTTATTAAAATATTTTAGTTAATTTTATAAAGTATAATTTGTGAGTTTTAGTAATAAAAAATGTATTGTTCAATTTTGATGAGATAAATCGATTATTTATTATTATTGGCATGAGATTTCATACACACTAAATATAGAAGACCATAGATGATAATATCTACCATAACTTTTTGAACTAGAATATCATTATTGGTTATTGTATAAAAGTTTAAGACACTTTAACATTGAAACATAAAAATAAATTTCTATGAATGGACTAGTTATAGACTTATTAGATATATGGTTTAATTATTCTAAATATTTTGATATGTTTCAATTAGGAATGAATTTTATGTATTGTTTTAAAACTACTAGTGATTTTTTAACATTTTATGGTTACAGTTATTTCACAAATATTTAAATTTTCCAACAAAAATAGGATTTATTGGTTGAAAAAACTATGTATATGTTTCAATTGATGACTATAATATATATACAAGAGACAATTTTGAATCAAAAAAGCCCAATTTCTTTTTATATTTAATTTGTTTATCACATGTTAAAAACCTGAAATTATATTTTTGGCAACTATTTTTAGTGATCATCATGGATAAATTGTAAATTACATATTTGAATTTTTTTAGAGAAAATGGTATAATATATTATTTTTCATCACCTATAACACCATAATAAAAACAAGGTTTTTATTATGTTCATATGAATTTTTTTCAATATATTTTTGGGTGGATGTCTTCTCAAATTTCAATGGATAAATTTCTTTTGTACATAATGTGATTATGGTTTTTATTTTAAATTTTATAGATTTTTGTATACTGTATAAATTTTTAATTGTATTTTTTTCATATAATTTCAGGTAAAAATTTTACCTCAATAATATTTTTCAAAAATCACAATATTTTGGAATTTAAGAGAAACTAAAATAACTAAACTTTTGTGGACAAGGATAAAATTAGAATAGTTGTGGAGTTAAAGTTGGTTATTAACTTCATAAAAATTCAAAAGGTAGTGGGTTTTAAAATAAAAGGGGATTAATTATTTTATATTTTGTAAACATTATTTTTTATCTTTAGAATATTTTTTTATTATTTTAAAAGGGAAAAATTATTGAGTTAAATGAATTGTTCATGCAATTTATAACCTCATTTTTAAAAAAAAAATCCATTTTAAAAGATTATTCTTTACAAGTATTTACACTTCTGATTTTTGTAAAATGATTTATTATAATGGTGTTTTAGTAGATATTAAGTCACTTAATTATTTGGTGGAATCATTCTGTAATAGAGTATAAATGTATTTTTCAAAGTTGGAAAATTAAAAATTTCATTAGAATTTTTTCAATAAAATCAAATAATTAGAATTTTAAATAAGTCCATCAGATGATATTCTACTAATACTAATAGAAAAAAAAATATCAGATAGAGGAAGATATTCATTCATGATAACCATTTATAAAATCCATTAAATAGAGTATTTAATTCCACTAGAGAAACAATGTTTATCCCATTTGATGAATAATGTTCATTCAATCATATGAAAAATGTTTATTCATTAAGATTAAAAAAATTAATTCCACAATATTGAATTCAAAATAATTATTATCGTGATTCAAAATAGACCACCAGATGAGTGTTTTTTGAACCTTTTAAGAGAATAATGGGATCTTCTTATTCTTTTGCATCCAACTCCATAGATTGTAGAATCTGGATTTTAAAAATCAACTAATAAATAAAATAAACATTCGAGGAGGTGGGGACATTTTTTACCCTAAAAAATTAAGCTATATTGAAGAGTTAGTATAATCATGTAATGATTGAAAGATTCATTATAACTTTTAGTGTGATTTTTAAAAATAATTTTGATTTTGATCTTAGTTATAAACCCATTTAGATTGTTTTTTTTTCAATTATATATGTCTAATAATGTGTGATTGAGTTATTCCATGATTTATAGAGATAAATATTTTAATCGAACTAATAGAGGGTTCCCAAGGCTAAGTATATAGACATTGTTTAGTGAATAAAGACCATTATAAAATCTAAACCATTATTGAATTGTTAAATCCATGGATAACCAATATAATTGTTATTGACATCCTATACAATGATGGTATAAGTGTCGGTATTCTTTTTTTAATGTTTTAATAAGTATTATTATGAAATATGTAACATTTTTATATAATCTAGTTGTCCATGTTAGTTGAATTTTTTGAAATTTTATGTGTTGTTTTATATAATTTGTTATTATATTTTCCTCAACTCTATGTTAATAATGTATTTTTACAAAATTCTATCCAATTAAAATCTTATAAATCATAAAAAGGATTTTCTAAAATACCATTATAAATTGGTTAATTAAATTCTATTCGTTATTTTGTAAACTATGATTCACACCCTTTTTACATTCATATGTTTAATCTTACGATCCTATATATTCGTTTCATATAAGCTGTTGTCGGACACATGTATCAATATAATGCCTCAAAATGTACCATATATATACTGGAATGAAAACTTCTATTTTAAGATAACTCAACATAAGTCAGTTATTGATCAAAAATTTCATTATAATGAATTGAATAAGAAAAAAGAATATATTACAAGGATAGAAAATATTTCTCTAACTACCCATTTGATCACAGTTGAATGGTTATATAAAAATTTAATTAAGTACTCAAAGGTGAAAAAATAAATTTTCAAAAATTAGACATCAATATTGGTTAATGATAACTTATAATTGAAAGATATAATAAATATAATCGAATTATCACTATAACCAAAATTTGGGAAATTTTATTGGAATAAATCTCATCACGAATGAAATTTTTTTTTATTGATTTACTCAATTAATAAAAAACAATCCAAATATCATTACTACAGAATGATATATTTGGAAACCCCACCAAATCAATCTGTATATATATTCTATCATTTCCACGTTCACAATGTCAATGGCTAAAGCCTTATCTTCTAAATTTTTCCTTATTCATTAAACTATTGAAAATTAAAACATTTCAGTGTAAAATCGTAAATATCATTCTTCATTACATAACTATAGATATATTATTGAATGTATCTATAAATTTTTAATATCCAACATAAAATGAAAATAGATAACTATGGTCCCGACTCAATATTTTTTATTCAAATAGGTGTCACATGAAACACACAACATTTATTCTAATCACAAGACTCCTTATTTTTCTATTTTATATTTAAGAAATAAATCATTCTAAATCAATTATATTTTTTCATGTAACTAACATTTTTTTCAGAACATTTGTAATTATATATACGAATGATGATTGTATTTACACCCAATAAAAAAATATAGTGAGTTCCATCATGACCAATTTATATACCAACATTTGTAAAATAATAAATTATACGACAATGATTTAGATATAGTACATTTATTGATTCATTATATTTCTAACACAATTCATGTGGTATAAGTTTTTCTGTAGCATAAATGATAATGAATTATGCAATTGAAATAATTTTTAAATTCATTCCATCTATGTTGTTTCCATATTTACTCTTATTTAATGAATATATACATCAATAATTTATAGTTAGTATATATTTCAATATTAACATTATAAAAAATATCTCACCAAAATTTTTGTGAAAAAATTATAGCTTCCAGTTCTAGTTCATGTGTAGTATAATATTTATCATGAAGTTTCAGTTAAAATCAAGAATAATAAAATACAAAATCATTATATATCAAAATAGAACCAAGTCTCATTAATAGAGAATAAATTTAAACGAACAATTCCCCAATTATGGATGGATGATCTAAATCTAGGAAAGTCACTAATATTTTTTTTGTTCATTGAATCAATCATCACACTCTTTGGTCTGAGTGAATTTTACTCTTTTTTTAGTTAAAAATCAAGTTGGAAATATAATTAGAAAAAAATTCAGAAATACTGCGATAATATATTAATATCTAAATAAAAAAATGAATCTATTTACAATTTTTTGGTCATTACCATTCATTAACAACATTGCATTTAGATGGTAAATTTTTATCCCTTCTTCAGAAACAATTTTCTGGAAAAAATAAAAAGGTTACAACAAAAATTCACAATTACTAAATATTTAATATAGTTTTTTTATTATAAGGTTTTAAAAATAATTCTTATGTGTCTTTAAGGTAATTTTTCATCACAAAAAATTAAAATACTATTAATATGGAAAAAATTATTAATTTTTCAAATAAATTTTTATGACCAGATGTTGAGAATTTTCATCCTTATGTAAAGTAGTTGGACATATTAAAGTCAAGAGTGTTACATTTTATAATTTTCATATAATAAAATAATATATATTTAATTATTAAATAAAAGTTATATTAAAATATCAGATATTATAATTTGTGATGTATATAGTCAAATTTCTCCATTACAACGAAATTTAGTTATGTTTTGGGAAGATTTTGAGATGTTAATTTGTAGTTTTAATATATATTCACTTATTTTAACCTTACCAAGATGAGAATTTTTACCACTATTTATTTTCATATTGATAAAATGGACCTAATTACAAAATTTGGATCCCTTGATTACAAATATGGAATCAATTTTTCATTATTTAGTTTCTATAAGTTGAATAAAATAATTAATGTTCAAAACAAAAAATGAAACATAATTTGTTTTCAGAAAAAATATTTTCTTAAGACCAAAAAAAACTCCCAAAATCATTTATAATAATGATTCAAATATAATTAATTAGATTACATATAGTTAAATGTGTATTATTTTTATTATATATAAAATTCAAATAATAATTTCAATTTTTACAGGAGATGATAATTTTACAAACTATATTTTTTAATATTTATTAAAAAAATTATAAAAAAAATCACCCTAATATAATTTTTACATTTTTATTTTTAGAATTATGTTTATTTAATAATATTTATTTCTATAATATGGAATTTAATACATTAAATTAACCCATATAATATTCGTAAAATAAATTAGTATCAAATAAACAATTTTTTTCTATAAAATTATGTCATAGTGTTATTGTGAATATGAATCTACAAAATATAATTAATGATTATTAATATATCCTTTAAATTATTTATTCTGAAATAATCTTGTATGTCACATTATTTGTTTGAAATTACATTTGGGGATACTTCCCTCGAATGATATGTTATAAAAGGGTGAGAATTTTTTCACCCTTTAGTTAATGTATAATGCTATTCTTCTTGTACATATATTTTTGAAAATGATTTAATGTGATTTGAGGCTATATATAGGTGTTTGGTTTTTTTTAAAATAGGAAGTGACCAATATAGTGGCCATGTTGTAGTGTAAAATAGATACAATTGCTCCACTAGGTCACTGGTTGTCTCCACCTCCCACATGATTGGGTCGTTAGGATCTACAACATGGATACAAATCCCACTACCTATTCCATGGGGTTTATAGGTGGAATAAATAATTCTTATTAACACATGTTAGCTAGTAGAGTCCACTATCCATCCAGTTGGTTTCTTGGGAAGAACATGTTCTACCTAGAATCTACTGGCCAATTAGTAGCATCATTGGGGGACAAATAATGATAACCGAGTTATTGCATTTTTTATTGAAATATAAAACCTATCACATTATAATTTAATTTTTGTTATCCTTTCAAAATTACATTGGTAGGATCATTATTCAAAAAATTTAGGTCTATATCCTCTCCCTCAGACTCTTCTGTTCAGCACCCAAGAAACAGTTTGATCACGTACTTCCAATCTAGTACATTCAGTGATGATCCTAATCAATTATATCCTCTTCAAAATGGTGAAACCGAATTATATTCGAGATTTATTGATGAGATATAATGTTTTTATCATGATATAATGATTGTATTTTTTATAATTGAAATAATTGGATACTCAGTTCCAAGAATTATAATCTATACATCATTTTTATATAGTCCATTGTCTACAACAGACCATCAAGGGTAATATTGTCATTTTCCTCCCTTTGGGGTGTGGTTTCTCTTCAATATTGAACCTATAATTCTATTCATTTTGATATTATCAATGGTTCCTATGATCCATCATGGTGTAACTGAAATTGGACAACACCCCTTTTAATCATGTAGTCATTGAAACTATGGTAAGTGATCCATGTCATTAGTGAAAATTTATATAAGTTCATTATATTATATTTTATTTATTATTTATATCCATTTGAGATCTATTATTTTTTTTATCAAATTTGGTGTGTGTGTCCATTTAATAGTTACAATGCTGTTTTTTGAATGTGGCTTTCTAATGATTGTGACTTCTTCATGACATGATGTGTTGCTTGATCTTTTATCTTTTATCCTGTATTGGTTGTGTTGTTCTTATATCTTATATACTTGACTGATTAATTTAATAAGAATATTTTATTCCAATATTTGGTATGAGTAAGACTTTGTTTAACACACGGTGAGGATATCCCATAAAATGGGATGTGTCAACCATTATTTATAGGATATACCATTGCAGGGGGGATGCATCAGGTGAATTATTGATATTCCTTCTTTCATGGAGATAATGAAAGAAGAGTTTTCCTCTAAGGACATGACAAATATGTTATTATTGTTCGATATATTTTTTTCTTATCTAACCACTACATAAAATCATGGAATGAACATGTAGATATTATTAAATTATGATATAAACCATTAATAGTATCATAAAGGGTCTTATACTCAAATAGTTCATTGTAATTTTGGTGCTCCTATATATTTTATAACTAGAGATCTAGTGAAGGGGAAGGTATCGTGGTGGGTGGTTGATTATGTTTCTTAATAGGATACATGAATTTTAGGATAAAACCCAACAATTTTATCTATTATTTATTTATATTAGACCCTATACTTCATACTTTAATCACCACTAATTGTAAATTTTTATTACTTTTTTCATTGATTTTATTGAAAAAAAATTGTTACATGGGTCATTACTTATCGTGTATACTACTTCTCTAATTATTTTTTATTATTCCTTGTATTTTGATTGAATTTTAATTACTTACACTATGTACTAAAATTTATACCAATTAAAAAGGGAATTGTATCCCCATAATGACACTCTTGGCCATGACCTCTGGTTGGAAGCCTCATACATACAAGGATTTATGCATGAGGTTACATGGAATCCAATATCGGACTGAGTGGCTCAGTACAAGGTCTGACATAAAGTTTTATAATTATATGCACAATATTATGATATAATATTGTGGAATAAAAATTAGCAAATACATCAACATTAATAGATTTCCATCACCACATTCACTATATAGTAGGCATCTATTTACCAATCAATTACCATCATATAATTGTAATAATCCTCACACATACCCTTGGGATTGGGATAATACCTCTTTTGTACAACTTCAGAATGGTATATATCCTAAAATTTACCATTTGGGTTGGGATAAATCCTCTTTTATACTCTTTTGTTCTCATGAGACGAAAACATAAACCAATATATTTGAGGGTGATACAGTGCCTCACCCTACATTATCCATACATTTATGTTCCACATTAAACCATTCATACTCTAAACATAAATAACTCACAAAAAATTAATGAATTTAAAAAATGACCAAAAAACTAAACATAACATAAAATTATAATACAATAGAATATAAAAAATATCATTTTTTAGAAGTAATGATACTATAAAATAATATAGACTATGATAAAAAATCACTTCATGAGATACTAACAATGGATGAATAATATATGTGTAAATACCAACAATTGTATAAAACTTTTCAGTAATTATTATTTAATAGATGAGTAAATTATATGAAAAACAATTTTATGAATGGAAAGGGAATAATTTTGAAAAATAATTTATAATTTCTTGCAAATAAATTACAATGGATTTGATGACAAAGCTTTTGATTTGTAAATGAATGAATCTATTTTTTAGAAAAATTGAAATAACATTAAATAAAAAAAAGATTATTTAAAGAGTATTAAACATTACTATTGAAAAGAGGTACTGATAATTATGAAAATCATAGAAAATAATACATATTATACTTATTAAAAAACTGGGAACCTTATAAAGATGTAAAAAATTTATGGAATAAAATATCCCTTATTATGAATGTGATTTTTTCATTTCAATGTTAGGCATTTGGTTTGGGAAATTTTTTGTCAAAAAATTTATTTTATGATGACAATTAACTTAACCTAATAAAAAAGTAAATATAATATATATTATTGTTATTCCATGATTAAATATAACATTAATAATATATTTTGGTGAGAAATACTAAGACCCAATGAATAAAAAATTTAGTTGTCAAACCAATGAAGGAATTTGAAATGAAAGTATCCAAGAATATTTAGATGAATACTATAGGATTTACAATAAAATATAATGAAATGGATTATATATTCATATATAAATGAAACTAGATAGTTAAACCACCACATAAAATAATTCATGGGTTACAATATCAATCATGTCTTATGGAGTTCAAAATGTGATAATGAAAACATTACCATTACACTTGATTTCCATGAAAGTGATTTAAACTAAAATATAATAAGAATAAATTTATAAATTACTCGATTTTTATCAATATTAATACCTATAGATATTCATATAAATTCATTATATACATTTATATCAGTTATTTTCAAATATTTTCCCCCATTGGATCTTCATAATTTTACCTGTTTTTACTAGTATAATAGGAGTGGTGTCAGTATTAATTATTCTACCAATGTTCATCATTACAAAATCATTGATGATACTACAATATATGAATTATAATTTTTAATTATTTCATATTTTATTATATGAGTGCATCATTATTTATCATTTATTTTGAAAATAGTAATTAGAATTTTCTATTCATAAAGAATAAAATGTGTTATCATAATTTGTGATTATAAAAAAAGCGATGCCATTATTGAACCAACATTTTTTATTTTATTATATTATATATTAAATAAAATCATATTTGATGATAGTGGATTTTCATGAACCACTATTCAATTAAATTATTATTACCTAGTAGTTTAACATAGTTGTACAACCTTGGGTTGATCTCTCAAAGAGGCTGCTTACATAGAGAATATTTTCTACAATCACTTTTTTGGACCTAAATAATATAAATATAAATTAAATAATATAAATGGTGAATGTATAGAATTAATTATATATATAGAATAGATACTGAAATATTAATACACAAAAGCAAAACTAAACTAATAAAATACATAATGAAGTTAGTGGAAGAGAATTGTTGTTCATGATGTTTCATGGTCATGTTATCATTTTTATTCTAAATATATTACACATTCTATTATTCAACATAGATATATATACCATTAAATATAAACCCTCTAATTTGGATGGAATTATAATTCACTTATTCCTCTTCATGTATGATTATTCTCTTATACATAAATAACTAATCAATTATACTCTCTTCGAATGAGTTATATATCAAAGAGAATGAGAATGATAAAATTATGAGGAAGTAAACCATAATAGAGAAAGTGTGCAGACTTCTCAAAAAAATTTATTTGAACAACCATTGATATATTTGAATAAAATATGATAAGTAATGAATGTACGATATACTCAAATACAAACCCATAAAACTAAAACAACATTGATGTTCATCTCCCCACAATCATGGAGATCAAGGAAGCATGATGAGAGAATCATTAAAATTAAATGAATAGAAATTCATATAAGATCAAGAAATGTGCACTAATATATATTGAAAATGAATATTAATATTAAAATAGAAAAAATACACCTTTCACCCCAGGAAATTTATATCCTTCATAATGGGAGATGTGATATAAATTTATAATGAAAACAAGGAAGAATTAAATCACTAAAATTTGAACTCCAAAAGATTTCACCTGTATGACCCAATAAATGGGATAATTTTTAATGTTATATTATTTAATGTAGTTTAATTCGTTCTTACTAGTTCACCTTATAAAATTAATGTTCATGGGCCACTAGATGAAGTAGTTATTTCTAATTTTACACAGACATTAATTATATATGTGTGACATTAATTCAGCCTTAAATTATTTTATTATGAATTCAGCCTAGAAGAACAAAATGAATAAAAATATTTCAAAGAACATAAAAAACTTAATTTCATAATGCTAATCATTTTTTAAAATGTAATTTTCGATATATAAAAAAGTAAAACAATAAAATTCAAAAATTTGGTCATTTCTTCCAATTAAGCTCAAATTACATAAAAACAAAAAATTGTTACAATTTCCAATAAAATGAAACTATGAATTGATGATAAACAACTAATTACTTTAGAAACTTTATGAAAATTTAATCTTCATAACTCCCCTATACATAAATATTTCACTCTCTGGAAAGCATCATATATCCATATCAAAATCCACACAAAAATTGAAAATATTAAAACATCAATGATCATATCCAAATCAGAATTACATCATGTATCCTATATAAAATAATTTATTTTTAATATTGATTCCATTAATTTATTTTAATTTGTCATCATAAATTCTTCAATGGACTAATCACACTCTATTACACATTAAATTTTATACCACTTTCACTCAAGAGAACTTGAATTTGGAGTGGTGATCATACTTGGAAATTGCATATATCACCATAGGCTTGTGACAATTATCATTTATCCACAGTTTGAGGTGAGAATAAATTTTCCATGATGATTCCTTTTAATAGTTTAATTGAACAGCATAAGTTTTGTCAGAAAATTATTGAAATGTATTTGGATGAATATAGGAGGTCGGACTCCTAGTACAATGCATGAGTAATCAAGGGAGAACACATGATGAACCTCAATCCGTTCCACCTAAAAATTTGAAACACAACTGAACCCCATATATTATAACATGGTTAATTATTCAATTAGTGATCATAAAAAATTAAAAAATCCATATTCTCAATGTTTTTTTTAAATTTTTTTTATTTATATATCTATAAAGGCAATAATTTATTTATTATTATTATTTTCATGAATGATGAGAAAAAAATTGATCCAATGAAGGAATGAAAATTCATGATATTTGTAACAGCCCAAGATTTTATAAAAAAAAATATTCTTTTTAATTTTATTAAAGTCTTGTGTTGTACGCTACACCAAAAGGAGCTTGCACAACACACATCCTTGACTTGCCTTGCATTACACGCAATCGCGACCTTCCTCGATAGCGTGTGTAGTACGCAATACCGAGTTTCACTAAACAACGATATGCTATAAAAATATTATTAAAACTAGCCGTTATGAATAGTAATAACCACTTTTTGAAATCCAGTAAATCTTATTTTTCAAAATGAACTTTATTTTTGGATTCGGAGTATCGAATTTAGCCTAAGGTGAAATTTTGGTACTTTTCGGATAACTTTCATATTCTGATGAATAGTGAAAATTATTAATTATAATTAAAAAACAACTTTTTTAATCGAAATAATTAATAGTGATAAATTATTAATTTGAGTGGTTTTAAAGTATATTTAGAATATATTTTTACAATTTAATACAATGTTGGTCATTGGTTGTAATTTCACATTTAAACCAGACATAATCAAGTGTCAATCTTTTGATATATATTGTTTCCTAAAAACACGCTATTTGTTTTAACAGCGGGATTTAATTATAAAATTAATTAATGCAACTTTTATGTTATGAATTTGGTAAAATAGACTTCATTTTTGAATTCGGAATATGAAATATAGCTTGGGATGAAATTTTGGCATTGTTCTGAAAAACATCAATTTTTGATGAATAGTGAAACTACTAAGTGGTAGGTTAAAAACTGAATTTTGCATAAAACTTAATTTTACCGCTTCTGTGAATGGAATTTCGAAAATCCGAGAGACACGGTTAATATCAAGGACTAAAATGTGGTTCAATGAGATGAAAATAATTTTTTGGTGAATAGTAACTTTTTACCTTTTTTACCACGGTTAATAGTAAATAGGGTAACTAAGGGTAAATATGATATTAATATTACCCTAACACATGTCCTAATTCTATTGGACAAGTGTAATTCGACCAAAAACAAACTTAGGAATAAAATATGACCATTTAGGCCCACTTGGATTAGATTAGGACATTTATTATTAATTTATTTAAAGAAGGGTTAAAATAGTTAAAATCAAAGTTTAATAAGTAAATCATTTTTAATATGGGGTTATACATAAGATAAATTCGATTGTAAATATTCATTAGAAAGCTAAAAAGATTTCCTACATGATGGTATTTTATTTGTAATTTTTAGACAT
Source organism: Viscum album (assembly GCA_963277665.1). NCBI lineage: Eukaryota > Viridiplantae > Streptophyta > Magnoliopsida > Santalales > Viscaceae > Viscum > Viscum album. The sequence goes on from OY728141.1 coordinate 1,076,739,755, forward strand.
CAAATAATTTAATTTATTTATGACACAACGATGATGCAGTAATTACCTTTTTAATGAAATATTGACATAATTAATGTTATAAGCACCAAAATAAATGTAATTTAAGATTTTTTATGAATTACACTAATTTTATAGGTTACTATGATATATTAATGTTGATTTAATCAACTTGGTTCGAACATTTAATTCTGTTATGACTTTCACAAAAATCATATATCAAATAGTGTCAAAATTGACACAAAATAGTTTTTAAATCAAATATTATATTACTAATTGTTATTTTATTCCTAAAAATCTAAGGTTCGGCCAAATGACTTAGATAAGGATATATATATTAATAATAAACAATTTGGGGTTCGTTTGGCATGTTATAGTAAGTGTATTAACCATATAGTGAAAGAAAACAAAAAGACACGGTAAAAGTTAAATTATTTAACTTAGAGTTAAATCTAATTGATAAGGTTTAAAATAATATCCAAACATGTATAAATTTGATTGGCTGATGAGATTACAACCCTATCTCATCTAATCTTCGAATATGAGTCATTTTTGGAGGTTTTTAAGTGGGGTTAGATTTATTATAAATTAATATTTTTAAGAATTCCTAAGGTGCCCCTCTCCTCCCCTATAAAAGGACACCTCCTCCCCTTCCTCCTCACACCAATTTGAGCACTCAAGCTCGGCCAACCCCTGCCAAAATCTCTTCTCCACTTCCCTAGCAACATCCTAGAGGTTCTGGTCTTCCTCAAAGACCAACTCAAGTGCCCTAAGAGGAGGTCTCAAAGAGTCACTTCAAAGAAGAGGTAATTACCGTTACCAATTCTTTCATCTTTATTTCTTCTTCCACTTCTTCTTCTTAGGTTGTTTCATTATGAAGTAATAACATCAGTATCACTCATATACTGATATGTTATTATAAGTATGAAACAACCCTATTTCACCATCTATCCATCCTACGGAAAAAGAAATAACCGCGCGTGCGTACGTACGGAATACCGTCTCCACGCCGTGGTGTAATCTATTTTCCACCACCACCTTACATGGATGGGTATAATGGTGTAAAGAATAACTATACATAGTTATTACAACATCATATTGATTCTGATATATTGTATAATCCACTTCAACTCAGTTCAATATTTATGGAAATGATATCATCGCTCGTGCGTACGTACGGACTACCGTCTCCACGACGCGATGAGATTCATTCTCCATGTTAACCATTTAAGAATGATTATAATGTATATATAAGAAATAATAATGAAAAATATGACATTATAAAGATACTGGATTTATGTATACATATGTATGTCATCTACTTACTTCCATTTCAAGACAATAAGGAAAGTAAAACAGCGTTCATGCGTACGTACGGACTACCGTCTCCATGAACGGTGTTTTTCATTTATCTACCTATTATATATATATATATACTGAATATATATGATATATAAATCATATTTTATATTCTGGAAGTAAGTAAATCATGATATAAGTAATAATGATGTCAAGAACAACAAGTCAAACCACCTACGATAAATGAAACGATTTTACCCAAAACGCTTCTTTAACATGGAATTTACAAAAGAACGGGTAATATAATGTCATAAGTGAACCATATATGATATCATAACAATGAATATGATTCTGTAATAAGTCAATAACATGATTTAAATCATTATACAGGAGGTTCGGACACTTACAAAGAAAGTCGGACCTAAGGTAAGGGAAATATCACAATCTCATTTTTATCCGAGATTGTTTATTCGTAAGTATTTACTGGGGTGTATTTTATCATCCACATCCATGTTCCTTCAATATGTAATATTGTTTCCATCCACTTACAATAGTTTAAATCCAATTTTACTCTTCGGTGAGTTTTTAGTAAAGAATATGAAAGGAATCTTTTGTCTCTTTTTCATACGAGGTACTTTTTGACTTTTCCGACAAAAGTACGAAGAATGTTTTTTTTAACTTAAACGGCATGAATGGATTTTTACGGTTTTATAAAGCCTTATTTTCATGAAGCTTACTCCAAAAGATTTCATGACTATTTTTAATAAAATCTCTTTCTTTTAAAATTGCATGATGTTTTGTGAAAAGAAATTGATTTTGAAGAAGAAAGGATATTTTCCTCAAGAATTCATTTCAAGTGTTTTATCAAAATTATTTTCCATCTAAGATAATGAAGGGTTCTGTTTCTATCCATATTTTTACATTGATTTGACTATGTTGTGATGGGATTATGTTTATGAATTCCTTTATCTTATATGAATGGTTTTATGATGTCATGTTGTTTTAAGAATCCCATTTTTAATACATGGGTTATGAAATGATGTATGATTTATGATTTTGTGGCACACATAAGAAAGGATTCATTAAGAGAAGGGTGGTACCTATATCTCCCTCCAATGCATTGGGTAAAGATTTTATATCTCATGAGATAGACATGGCTGGAATGGTAGGTTATACCGGTTCAGTGAAACAGGACTGAAACGAGGATTACTCGATTCAGAAAGGGACTTTGTCCACTAAGATAGTCTTGGCAATGAGTCTTGACTAACAAGAAATGATTCTCTATGATTATGTGTGTATGCCACAATGAGTAATGTTTTAAGTTATGGTTTCATTTTTACTACTATGATTTATCCCATGTTATGAAATTATGCTCTCTTTTGCAGGTTAAGATTTCCAAAAATGTTATGTTCTTATGAAAATTATGTGATTGATATTTCTTTTGTTTACCCTTACTGAGCATTTGAGCTCACCCTTTTATGTTTTCTTTTCCCCAGGATATAAAGAAAGGTTTTAGGTATAAAAAAAAGGAAGATCTTTATGGGAGATGTTGAAGATCTTTCACCACGATTAGAAGATTTTATTCCGAGTTTCCAAAGACACTAAACTATTACGATCCTTGTGTGTGTGTTTTTGTTATGTACTAAGTATTCCGCAAAAGTAATGTAATGTTCATGTAGGTTAGGCTTTGGGTCTCTACAGTTGGTATCAGAGGAAAGGTTTAGTCAACCTTTGGAAACTAGGATGTGAGAACGTTAGTGAGATCCCTAGAGATATTTCTAAGGTATGTCTAGGGATGTCCCTAAGGATAAGTATATGTATAGGATATATTCCTAGAACCAGGAAAGCTCAGCCAGGGACTGTCCCTGACCATTTATTAAAGAAAAGAAAAAAGTACAGTAAAAGCAGGTTTAGGAGAACCAGAAACCTTACAACCAAACAACTGATCCCCCAAGCACAAACAACATCCGAAATTCAAAAATCAAAAACCACGAACCCTGATCCTTCCTCGAGCCGCGCGAAACCTCGAGAAGCGTTTCATGTGACAGCCATTACACACCCAGCGAGAAATCTGGAACCACGCACATCTCCACCACGTGCATCCACCACTGCAGGTTGCCGACGAGACCATCAAGCATCATCGCCGGAAAAACCATCACAACATCACAACAACGCCAAATTGGCGACCAAAGCTACTGAACCCGCTGCTGCTGAACACCAAAATCAAAAATCTCAGCTTCCCTTGCTCCAAAATCAACTCCAAAGCCTCAGATCCATGGCAAAACCCGCTTCCAGAGATCAAGACCACCATCCTCAAAACTTATTCACTACTTCCCCATCACCCGAAGATGCACAGAAAACACCGCAGGAAACCGAAAACAGCCTTGCACAAAGCCCAAATCCACCAACAAACGGCATCGATTCGAATCGAAACAGCATCCAAATCAACCATAACAGAAAATGCGTCCCTAGATCGGGGCACTAAGCGAACTAAAACCAAAATCAGAAGCAAAAAAAGGAAGAACAAAAAAACCATCACCAGCGCCCTTGTAGAAAAACCCGTCACGATCCAAACCCAAACCCCGTCGCCGCCTGCCTGGTCGCCCGCGAAGAACCCGACACCTCCCAACGCACATCCGGAGACGAAGCAGCACCCTCAGGCCGCGTCCATGAAGCCGCACGAAACCACCGCGGCAAGAAGCCGCCGTCACGAGCTCGCCGAGAACGAGGAGGGGAGCCGAGCCGAGCTGGAACGATGGAAGGAGGCGGCGGCGACGAGGGGAAACCCTAGAGCTTCAGCGCCCTTTACGGGCTCATCCAGTCTTATCTATGCTCATCTATGAAATCTCCTCCCAGTATACGAAATAAGATATCTATTCCTAGAACTACGGTAAAGATCTTAGAATTTAACCTAATATGTTAGATATTGAGGGTGCTCCCCCTTTATTATGTTGTTTTCCCTAGCATGATTTTTGCCTCTCACACTATTCTTTTGGGGTTTTAGACGATGGCTGGAACCCGAAGGAACCGTGTTAATGCAGAATGTGATGGGCAATGCAATGATTGTCCCCCTGAGCAACCAAATGATATAGGAGCTGGAATGCAAAATCTTGTAGCCATGCTCACACAACTTTCTCAAGCTATGAATCATGCAGGACTTCCAAACGAACAAAGGAAGGAGCAACATTCTGTTGAATCCTTCATGAGGCAGCGTCCACCTTCTTTCAGTGGGTCTACTGATCCATTAGTTGCTGAACAATGGATTAGTACTACTGAAAAGATATTTTCAGTTCTTCAATGTTCTGATCATGATAAAGTCATCTTAGCAGTATATCGTTTGGAAGGTGAATCTGATCAATGGTGGAATCTTATCAAGAATACGAGGCCAAGAGATGAAATTGAGTCCATGGAATGGGACGAGTTCAAGAACTTGTTTTTCAGTAAGTACTTCCCTCGTATTCTTCGAACAAAGATGGAGAAAGAATTTCTTGAACTGAAGCAAAGGGACGATGAATCTGTTGGTACCTATGAAGCAAATTTTACAAGACTTGCAAGGTATGCTTCTGGAATTATCATCCAACCTGAAAGTAAAGTTGATCGATTTTTCAGTGGCTTAAAACCAAGTCTTCGAAGTGCATTAGCTATAAGAGACTTCAGTAGCTATGAAGAAATTGTGTGTTGTGCTATCAAGGTAGAAATGGAAGTTGGTGTTACATATCCATCTCATGGTTTTGACAAGAAACGAAAGATGGAGTTCAAGGAGAGATCTCAGAATAATGGTGAAAAGAAGATGAATGTTTCCTTATGCACAAAGTGTGGAAAGAAGCATGGTGGAGATTGTCTTAAAGGGACTAGAAAATGTTTTAAGTGTGGAAAAGAAGGTCATCGAGCAGCTGAGTGTCGAAGTAATGGAAAAAGGGTTTCTAATGATGTGAATAAAGCAAACACTGCAGAGAACGCACCGCCAACACTTCAATGCTTCAAGTGCAAGGAAATGGGGCATTATGCTAATAATTGCCCTAATCCAAGGGTTAGTGATGATCGACATGAGCAACCGCTTAAGGCAAAGGACAAAGGGAAGTCACATGCGATCACTATTGGCAATGTTGAATATGACAACGATGTGGTGGAATGATTATGTTTTTATGTAATGGGATTCCAAAATAATGTTGTATCATAGAATATTGGAATACTTATGTATTGCTCTAATGTGGTATTCAAAGTGATTGAGATATTATGCAAGGAAAACGAGAAAATGAAATGTTTAACAGTATTCATGAGCTCATGATTGATATAAGGACTAAGTGATATCATGGTTTGAGTATATAGAATTTTGAGGATTTCGGTATGTGAAAAGTGTTAACTTTTAACTGCATTCAAGTTTTCACTAAGGTTCAATGGGTATTCAAGAGAGTACAAGATTAAGGCCTTTGAATGTTTGGAATGTGACCACCAAGATATATCTTATGATATATGGGGATCAATGACAGTATTAAATCTCTGGTAATCGTTGTTACTATATTATGAGAGTGGACTGCAGTATTATGTATAAGCCTAAAGATTAGACTGGATTATGTTGGACATAAGTTAGTATTGTTTAAGGATATAAGTTTTTTCGATATTATGGGATGTTATAGTAATATAGTTTTAGAAAAAGGACAACCTGCAGGACGGGCGACAGCCCATCGCTTCGGACAAGGCTGTGGGAATCGAACCCACAACCGAAGTGCGACTGGCCTTTATCGCCTACCACTAACCTACAGGAAGTCCCTGTTTAGTAGAAACTAGTTTTATTATATTAAGGAGTATGATATATGAAGTATAAGTCCATTTTAGGAACCATATATGATTAATCTCACTATAGATCGATTTATGAATATAATTTTTGCTAACCTTTTGTTTGAGACAGATGGAATGACCCGTCGTTCTATCACATGATCTGCTAACACTTCACGAATAACAAATTCAACTTCATTTATTTAAGAGATGAAGTGGAAATTGTTCAAGGCACGAACAACAGTGATATTGTATCAAAATAAAGTAAGTATTTATTCTAATTCAAATTTTCAACTTTAGGGAAATGATCTTGAAAACCAAAAATGTTGTCCTAGTGATCTTATACCTGATGAATTAGATGGTACCTTAGATCGTCACAAATCTATGGATTTGTGATTACTGGCTTTTCCATAGCCATGTTCTCTACCACTCTCCATCAGAACATGATGGTTAGATTTCTCTTCCATATCCATATTTTCACCTATGTGGAAACCCAATGATTAGTTTATTTGGGTAACCGTTACGTTTCATACTTTTTTAAAGATTGGTTTTGATATTCCTTTTTACGATGTGGGTTTCTATTAAAGAAACTTTCGAATAGTAAACCATTTATAACCCCGACGAATTTCGAGGGCGAAATTCATTTTAAGGGGGTAGAATGTAACAGCCCAAGATTTTATAAAAAAAAATATTCTTTTTAATTTTATTAAAGTCTTGTGTTGTACGCTACACCAAAAGGAGCTTGCACAACACACATCCTTGACTTGCCTTGCATTACACGCAATCGCGACCTTCCTCGATAGCGTGTGTAGTACGCAATACCGAGTTTCACTAAACAACGATATGCTATAAAAATATTATTAAAACTAGCCGTTATGAATAGTAATAACCACTTTTTGAAATCCAGTAAATCTTATTTTTCAAAATGAACTTTATTTTTGGATTCGGAGTATCGAATTTAGCCTAAGGTGAAATTTTGGTACTTTTCGGATAACTTTCATATTCTGATGAATAGTGAAAATTATTAATTATAATTAAAAAACAACTTTTTTAATCGAAATAATTAATAGTGATAAATTATTAATTTGAGTGGTTTTAAAGTATATTTAGAATATATTTTTACAATTTAATACAATGTTGGTCATTGGTTGTAATTTCACATTTAAACCAGACATAATCAAGTGTCAATCTTTTGATATATATTGTTTCCTAAAAACACGCTATTTGTTTTAACAGCGGGATTTAATTATAAAATTAATTAATGCAACTTTTATGTTATGAATTTGGTAAAATAGACTTCATTTTTGAATTCGGAATATGAAATATAGCTTGGGATGAAATTTTGGCATTGTTCTGAAAAACATCAATTTTTGATGAATAGTGAAACTACTAAGTGGTAGGTTAAAAACTGAATTTTGCATAAAACTTAATTTTACCGCTTCTGTGAATGGAATTTCGAAAATCCGAGAGACACGGTTAATATCAAGGACTAAAATGTGGTTCAATGAGATGAAAATAATTTTTTGGTGAATAGTAACTTTTTACCTTTTTTACCACGGTTAATAGTAAATAGGGTAACTAAGGGTAAATATGATATTAATATTACCCTAACACATGTCCTAATTCTATTGGACAAGTGTAATTCGACCAAAAACAAACATAGGAATAAAATATGACCATTTAGGCCCACTTGGATTAGATTAGGACATTTATTATTAATTTATTTAAAGAAGGGTTAAAATAGTTAAAATCAAAGTTTAATAAGTAAATCATTTTTAATATGGGGTTATACATAAGATAAATTCAATTGTAAATATTCATTAGAAAGCTAAAAAGATTTCCTACATGATGGTATTTTATTTGTAATTTTTAGACATCAAATAATTTAATTTATTTATGACACAACGATGATGCAGTAATTATCTTTTTAATGAAATATTGACATAATTAATGTTATAAGCACCAAAATAAATGTAATTTAAGATTTTTTATGAATTCCACTAATTTTATAGGTTACTATGATATATTAATGTTGATTTAATCAACTTGGTTCGAACATTTAATTCTGTTATGACTTTCACAAAAATCATATATCAAATAGTGTCAAAATTGACACAAAATAGTTTTTAAATCAAATATTATATTACTAATTGTTATTTTATTCCTAAAAATCTAAGGTTCGGCCAAATGACTTAGATAAGGATATATATATTAATAATAAACAATTTGGGGTTCTTTTGGCATGTTATAGTAAGTGTATTAACCATATAGTGAAAGAAAACAAAAAGACACGGTAAAAGTTAAATTATTTAACTTAGAGTTAAATCTAATTGATAAGGTTTAAAATAATATCCAAACATGTCTAAATTTGATTGGCTGATGAGATTACAACCCTATCTCATCTAATCTTCGAATATGAGTCATTTTTGGAGGTTTTTAAGTGGGGTTAGATTTATTATAAATTAATATTTTTAAGAATTCCTAAGGTGCCCCTCTCCTCCCCTATAAAAGGACACCTCCTCCCCTTCCTCCTCACACCAATTTGAGCACTCAAGCTCGGCCAACCCCTGCCAAAATCTCTTCTCCACTTCCCTAGCAACATCCTAGAGGTTCTGGTCTTCCTCAAAGACCAACTCAAGTGCCCTAAGAGGAGGTCTCAAAGAGGCACTTCAAAGAAGAGGTAATTACCGTTACCAATTCTTTCATCTTTATTTCTTCTTCCACTTCTTCTTCTTAGGTTGTTTCATTATGAAGTAATAACATCAGTATCACTCATATACTGATATGTTATTATAAGTATGAAACAACCCTATTTCACCATCTATCCATCCTACGGAAAAAGAAATAACCGCGCGTGCGTACGTACGGAATACCGTCTCCACGCCGTGGTGTAATCTATTTTCCACCACCACCTTACATGGATGGGTATAATGGTGTAAAGAATAACTATACATAGTTATTACAACATCATATTGATTCTGATATATTGTATAATCCACTTCAACTCAGTTCAATATTTATGGAAATGATATCATCGCTCGTGCGTACGTACGGACTACCGTCTCCACGACGCGATGAGATTCATTCTCCATGTTAACCATTTAAGAATGATTATAATGTATATATAAGAAATAATAATGAAAAATATGACATTATAAAGATACTGGATTTATGTATACATATGTATGTCATCTACTTACTTCCATTTCAAGACAATAAGGAAAGTAAAACAGCGTTCATGCGTACGTACGGACTACCGTCTCCATGAACGGTGTTTTTCATTTATCTACCTATTATATATATATATATACTGAATATATATGATATATAAATCATATTTTATATTCTGGAAGTAAGTAAATCATGATATAAGTAATAATGATGTCAAGAACAACAATTCAAACCACCTACGATAAATGAAACGATTTTACCCAAAACGCTTCTTTAACATGGAATTTACAAAAGAACGGGTAATATAATGTCATAAGTGAACCATATATGATATCATAACAATGAATATGATTCTGTAATAAGTCAATAACATGATTTAAATCATTATACAGGAGGTTCGGACACTTACAAAGAAAGTCGGACCTAAGGTAAGGGAAATATCACAATCTCATTTTTATCCGAGATTGTTTATTCGTAAGTATTTACTGGGGTGTATTTTATCATCCACATCCATGTTCCTTCAATATGTAATATTGTTTCCATCCACTTACAATAGTTTAAATCCAATTTTACTCTTCGGTGAGTTTTTAGTAAAGAATATGAAAGGAATCTTTTGTCTCTTTTTCATACGAGGTACTTTTTGACTTTTCCGACAAAAGTACGAAGAATGTTTTTTTTAACTTAAACGGCATGAATGGATTTTTACGGTTTTATAAAGCCTTATTTTCATGAAGCTTACTCCAAAAGATTTCATGACTATTTTTAATAAAATCTCTTTCTTTTAAAATTGCATGATGTTTTGTGAAAAGAAATTGATTTTGAAGAAGAAAGGATATTTTCCTCAAGAATTCATTTCAAGTGTTTTATCAAAATTATTTTCCATCTAAGATAATGAAGGGTTCTGTTTCTATCCATATTTTTACATTGATTTGACTATGTTGTGATGGGATTATGTTTATGAATTCCTTTATCTTATATGAATGGTTTTATGATGTCATGTTGTTTTAAGAATCCCATTTTTAATACATGGGTTATGAAATGATGTATGATTTATGATTTTGTGGCACACATAAGAAAGGATTCATTAAGAGAAGGGTGGGACCTATATCTCCCTCCAATGCATTGGGTAAAGATTTTATATCTCATGAGATAGACATGGCTGGAATGGTAGGTTATACCGGTTCAGTGAAACAGGACTGAAACGAGGATTACTCGATTCAGAAAGGGACTTTGTCCACTAAGATAGTCTTGGCAATGAGTCTTGACTAACAAGAAATGATTCTCTATGATTATGTGTGTATGCCACAATGAGTAATGTTTTAAGTTATGGTTTCATTTTTACTACTATGATTTATCCCATGTTATGAAATTATGCTCTCTTTTGCAGGTTAAGATTTCCAAAAATGTTATGTTCTTATGAAAATTATGTGATTGATATTTCTTTTGTTTACCCTTACTGAGCATTTGAGCTCACCCTTTTATGTTTTCTTTTCCCCAGGATATAAAGAAAGGTTTTAGGTATAAAAAAAAGGAAGATCTTTATGGGAGATGTTGAAGATCTTTCACCACGATTAGAAGATTTTATTCCGAGTTTCCAAAGACACTAAACTATTACGATCCTTGTGTGTGTGTTTTTGTTATGTACTAAGTATTCCGCAAAAGTAATGTAATGTTCATGTACGTTAGGCTTTGGGTCTCTACAATATTGGTTTCGGATAGGGACATGGTTCAACAAAATATTCAAATTGATAAATTCAAGAGCATCCCCATATTTCCATTTTTTTATTTTTTACATTTTTTTGAAGGAAATATGAATGAAATAAATAAATCATAAGGAAATAATGAATGAAGAAAAAATTTCAATATCAACTAACCAAATTTTTGACACACACATATCACCATAAAAAACTGAGCAATATTCCAATGATGGAACATGAATGGACCTTCCCATATACTCAAACATGAAATATCCACGCTAAAATACCAAGAGTGCGGCTAGGTTGGGAAAAATCAACATGTACTATAGATTTAAACAATAATAAAACTCATGGAATATAATGGAATATTGTGGATATAAATAAAGGCTAGTTCTTCGGTAAATATGAGTCTATAAAAATAATTACCTAAATCAGATGAAAAATAGCCCAGGAAGTCAATGTATCAAAAATATAAAAATCACATTTTCTTGTTCACACAATAAAATCATGCTTCTCTCAATACAGTGTTGTTATTATGTAAAATATTTAAAAATTCATCAAAATACAACAAAGTACAAGAAAATATATTTTGATTTAGTCTATCATGGTAATGGGTATGAGAAATTAGTCAAAATCATAAAAAGACCTAAAAATAAAATTCAAGTATAAATGATTTTCCATTAACAGTAATTAAAAATACAGTTCATAATAAATCATGTCAACTCTCTAAAAATAAATGTAATTGTGAATAAATATATTAGTATTCATTGAATATTAAGGGAACTAATATATAAAAACAAAATTAAATTCTCAAAAAAATACAACTGAGCATGTTCACCCTCCCCACCTACATAGAATTTTCCACCTCTCTTTTTAGATCAATAAAATATATATATATATGTGACTAAAAACTAAATATGTGAAACGATAAAACATGAAATTATTTTTGAGGTGGAACACATGAGTAAATTTCTTATATACTACCTATAAACATAGAAATAGTGAAATAAAGATTAGAATATGTAAAAAAAATAAAAAAAAGTTTAAGGGAAAAGAGTATAGAACATGGTTTGGACCCTAATATGGGTTTTAGGTTTTTGTTTCCACTTACACACAAAATTATTTTTATTATCACCTTTTTAAATCTAACTAATATAAAACTAAATTAAATAATATAAATTGGGGTTTTTTGAATGAATGAAACATATATATATATATATAATAGATATATAAATATGAAAATATATAACCCAAATTATTTTAAGAAAATTCAAAAATATGTAAATGGGTGAAAACTACAGTTCTTGGGGTTTTATATTGATCTTATCAGTATTATTCACAATATATTCCACATTATTTTATTTATGTTAGATATTTATAAAATTCAATATAAACTCCCTTATTTTGTTGGTATTACTCTACCTTGAGACCTCATCATGTAGGAATAATCCATTCCACCTCATTAACTAATACAAACTCCAACATTTAATTTAATTAGATATCAAAGAGAAGGAAAATGATTAAATGAGTAGGATGAAAAAATATTAGATAATTTAGGAAAAATACTTATCACAATTATTTTAACCATTATTGAACTCTTATAATAAAATATAAAAAATACATGTAATCACAATAAACTCATATACCATAACTTTCCCCCTAGAACAATATTTTGAGATAACTCTCCAAACATGAGGAGATTAAAATAATCGTGAACGCGGAAACAAAATAAAATAAAAATATATATATTCATATGAGAAGAAAAAAAATACATTGATATATGTTGAAAATAAAAAATTACTATGGTGAAAGAAAAACTCCACCTTTTCCCTCTAAAAATACCTATACTTTTTAATGAGAGAGGAGATACAAATTTAAATAGAAATGGGAGAAGAATTATCACTCAAAAAATTGACCTTTGAAATATTTTGTTTGGATGAACAATTAAATGGAATAACTTGGAAGTGTTATATTCTACAAAATTCTTCAATTTTTTATTATTATTTCACTCTAATGATTTTAGATTTATTTTCCACCATATGATGGATTTATAATTTTTTTACTCTATAAATATAATTATTTCAAATTTACTCATCATATTCATAGACTCTAACTTCCCATGAAATTATGACATTTAAAGTGGAAAAATATTTTGTTCCCATAGTTAATGAAGTTGTTCCCACACTCTGTATTTATCTACTTGCCTAAATGCAACTTAATTTAAGTATTCCTTTTTGAGATATAAGTCCATATTCAAATGTGTCTCTGTAATAGTATATTTTTGGAGGTTTGTATTGTTAACAAATTTTCAGCTGAAAAAATTATTTATTTATATTTGGGTCCAGAAGAATAAAACGGAACATAAGATTTTACAATTCTAAAAAACGAATTGAACATTTTTATTAATTTTATAAAATGTTATTTATGAAATTTGGAAATAAATTTAAATAGTTAAATTCCAAAATAGCTCTAATTTTTTAATTAAGAACAAATTAATTCAAAAACATAAAAATATGAAAATTTATAATAATATTACACTATAGTAGAACTATAAATAGTTTATTACAGTATAAAATGTATGTAAATAATAGCTTCACCAATATTTTCATATTCATTAATGATGTAAACTCATATTATTATATATGTAGGTGGTTAAGCTAACCCAAACATGAAAATGTCTTGATTAATGGCGTATGAAATGATTGTTCTTTTTTAATATAATTTTAACAGAAGGATAATGGTAATATATAGTTTTAATTAGTGTGAGATATTAGAATTATAATAATTTAGAAGAATAATTAATGGTTTTAAAAATAACATAAAATTAATAAATTATTTTATTCTTTTTTAACATTTTTTGATTGTAAATTTACTTAAGATTATTTATCATTTAAATCATTAATTATATTTTTAATTATTATTACCAAAACATAATTAGATTAATTAATGCAATATCTATCATTTTAGAAAGTTCTGATGACCTTCCATGTAAATATCCCATCCCTAGTAGCCCGAACTAGCTTCCTAACTTTATTAAATTGGTGTAAGATACAAATAACACAACCAATGGACTAATTAAATTTTTTTATTATTAAACTAAATACATAATTTAATCTTATATTATAATTTTACTTATAAAATAAAACATAATGAATAATTTGAGAACACTATTATTCTTTTAGCTTAACCTTGTATATCTGACATAATAAACTTTATGGAATACTTTAGGGAAATAAAAAATAGTTAAGGTATTAGAATATATGATCAATGAGGGTAATAATAAATAAGAGGATATCCTAAATAAATTGAAATGATAAGTAAATTTCAATCCCATAAATCATAATCTTCAATACAATGTGAAATGAATAAAGACTAATCAAATAATTTTATCTAAATAATCAAATGAGAATGAAACATAACCATAGATATTTTATTAGTATAATAATATCATGGATTATCAATAAATAATCTCATAATTAGGTAATGCATAATGAGGTACATCATAATCGTACCATCATGGCTTCAGCCAGGTTACCATATATAATCGGGTGAGAAAATAGTTTATACCTAAACAATGTTGTATGATGAGACCTAACAATGCATCAATGGTCTATTGTAGGCCCTTCTCATCACATAATAAGTCTAATATATTATGCATATAAATGGGGTCAAACATAATCAAAATATAAATTCATTTTAAAACTAGAATATGGGATAACATTCCTAAAATAATAAACATAATCATAAACCATCCAGTGTAATATGATGAATGGTATAAAAATAGGACGTCCACAGTCAAAATGATCATAGAAATTCAATAAGATATATTATATGTTATCATATGATATTAACCTCAACTAATCATAAGATCCATCAAATAGTTTTTACATAGATTAAAATCCTACAATAAAATCACAGATAAATTATTTATATAAATATTGCATTAATTTGAAATAACTTATTTATATGATTTGAAATTATAAAATAAATTGTTTTTATAAAAAAAATTATTACATTTAAATTTATTCCTCAATGAATTATGTCATCATGACATAATGAAAAAAAAACTCATGTTGTATAAATTATACAGAATATTTCTTTTCAATATTGAAAAAACCATTTAAAAAATAATTTTTAAAAGAAATTGTGAGAATTAACCAAATGAATAGATTATGAGTTTCATATGTAAATCCACAAATAAACTTAAAATACTAAATAATATTGTTAAAATTAATTTCAAACATTATTGTATCATGAAATAATAATGGGAGTAAAATTTTAACAAACATATTAGAAACATGGTTAAGAATTCCCTTATAGCTTTGTTATCGGTCGAATAGTATTCCCCATAAATTAATGACCAGTAAATGAAAAAATGATTTCCAATAATAAAAAGATATTAATTATATGATATTTTAAAGGTCATTATGTACAACACACACAATAAATGAGTGTTGGAGAAGGAATATATCTTACAGAAGTAAATGTGAGACAAGAATCCCTCACCTTATGTATGAAATCATTCTAAACAAGTAATTAATGTCTTGGATAATAAAATTAGATTAATTAATTAAATAATTAATAGACTCTAAAAATAATATTTAATTTTTTATAAAATTATTAACATCATTAATGGACATTTTGAGGTGTTATAATGTTTCATTTTTATGTTTTGGGAGAATTTATTTTCATTGTTTTAGGATCAGTTACCTTCATTAAAAACATTGTAAATAATCTCTGATGTGAATAAATTCTCTATAAGGGAAATTATTTAGTGTCAAAAAAATTACATAAGTTTAAATCGTCTCTTCTATTTTTTGATTAAATGTTATGAGGATGATTCATTTGATAAAATGTTGATGAAATATTTTTAATTTATTTTGGTGGTTTTTAAATCCATCGCAGTCATTTTTTATTTTGTAATCTTATGTATATATACTAGTACTAGAACATTATATAACTTATAATATGGATATTTTAATATTATTTTATCATAGTAAAGGTATTAGGACCATCCTTGAAGGCAGTAACAGAAAAATTGAAACTCGTTTTCCATGAAGGTGGTGAATCGATACATCTTGGACTATGTTTTCATTTTTTTTAATGGAACTGCCAATCCCTTGACATCCCCCTTTTCCTCATTCAAAACATGACATTTATTTTTTCCCTTTCCTATAACATTCCTCATAAAAATTTTCAATCACTCTAACGGTATCCCTCATTAAATCCTGATTTATTACAATCCAAAAATGCACAACATATTTGTGTTGATCCAATCATTTCATGTATAATTATTATATCTTATTTGATGGATATTCAAGAAATAAAAATATCTTCCATTCTACAAATATATTTGTATAGTGTCATTCAATACATGGAAACTTAAAAAACTAGTACATAAAATATCTACATTGTCTCTCACTATGTTTTTGACATATTTCACCTCTTCTACATATATCATTTATAAAACAATTTTTCACATCCAAGGGATAAAAATAAATAAAAATGGGTGAGTTCAAATTCCTAGTAAGGATAAACAAGGGAGATATAAGGATTATTTTTGAATAACATGCGAATAAATGTATGGGACCAATGGATTATCATTTGAAAACCATGCCCAATGATTCACATATCATAATCCAAAGTCATTGAATAATCATTAGTATTCAATAAGGCATGAATCATAATGGTATCAAAGTACAAGATATATTAGAGAATAGAATTATCATAATATAATCTCATATAAGAGGATAATAATTTGATTCATATTCATTATCATTGAAATAATATTCCATGGATACCCACTAAAATATTCTTCACATGTTATCCATGGACTAACCACCAATGTACTTACATAAATCGTGGGATAACCACTTATGTACCCTTATTTTGGGCATGGTCTAATCAATAATGTACCTATTTGAACTCAAAAAACATAAACCTTTACAAAATTAAATGAATTGGTACGGAAAAATATCCCATCATATAATTATAATTTATTATTATGTATACAGAAAGTCATTAATAACACTTTTAATTTCATTAAATCATAAACCATGGAAAATGATAATGTTTACAAAAATATTTTATCATCATAACCAACAAAAAAATATTGAAACACTAAATTTTGAATCATATAAATATATACACAATTAATAATAAGTAACATAAAAAAATTTATCTAAAATTAAAAACAAATTTAAAAGAACACTAGAATATTTCATGGGTACAATACACTTTTATTTTCAATTCAGTTATTCTAAATATAAAAATATAGAAAATTTTAATGAATTTTATTTCTTTTTAACCAAATATGTGAATTATTAAATATTTATTTTAATTAATATTTAATAATGGTGGAGGGAAAATTCATTTGTGTGGTGTGTTTTAAAACGATGATTTCATTCACACCATTGCAAAAAAAAATCATTTGGAAAATGATAAGAATATTAATATTAAAAAAAATATTTAAAGTTAATTGTGGTAAAAAAATGAATTTATAAAATCATATTAAAATATTAAAACCATTCATGGAATCATTTTATACAAAATATTGACATGGAAGATGAAGAATCCAAACCAATGTGGGAAATAAAAATATTTTTCATTAAAACATTCATTAGGTTTCATGATTACTTAAGAAGTTTAAAAATAAAGGAAAACATGCCATATATATATATCTATATAGGATAATAAAATATATATGATTTTTTTATATATAGATTAGATAATTTAATCATTAAAAATTTATGTATAAATAATCCCTGTAAAAATAATAATATAACATAAAATGGTTACCATGTTGGAAAATTTTTAATCAAAACATAACTAAACGAAATAACATAAAATGAAACATTATAATCCATAAATTTAAAGATATTTATGACATATAATTTTTAGATTTAGTTATATACACCACCTAAATTAATCATGTTTATAATATGGCACATGTCAAATAGAAATAAAAAAGTGAGATGAGAGACCCTCACCTCAAGTATAACATTCCTTATAAGATCAACACACTCCAATATAATAAATCAATTTTTTTATAATTTTATACTGAGTCCATATTCATACATATAATAGCATTAATGGTTTTATTATAACATATAAACCCCAAGATAATAATAATTACTTATTAAAATCCTAATATTCGATTGTTAACTCTTTCTTTGTTCTTTGAAGTCTTCGTTAATCAGTTATCATACTTGTAAATTTATCATGGTTCCATTAATTATATAATTTTAATCATTGTATAATTATAAAATATATTCATTTTATAAATATTATTAACCATCTAGAAAATATAGAGATATATTAATGAATTACTTCGTTCATGTTGATGATAGTATGTACGTTTGAATGAACATTGTATTCATTTCTACAGAAAGAAAGATAAATAATGTTTTATAATTATTGAATTATAATTATATCACAAAATATCATATATACATAGTAGATATTTTTATTATATCAATAAATGTATCTATATTTTTGGAAAATTAATCATATCTCAATGTGGAGGCAGTAGTCCACACAAAGGCTTTTGGGATTCATCCATTTTCCTTTTGATTGAAAGAAGGTTGAAAATAGTTGTGCGAACATAATAATAACACCTAAGTATATTTATGATACTATATTATACATTTTATTATTTACACATTAGGTTTATATAATGTTGATAGAAAATAAAAATTAATATAATATGATTATAGTTATACATCCTCTTTGAGAAACGTCCATTCTCAAACCCGATAAGCCAAAAAATGATGGTATTATTATAAAAATAATACCTATAAGATATAGTATTTTATGCTTGTAATTTATTTTTATTGGTATTATACATAATTAAATACATGGGTGTGTGGAGAATATGGGAAATGGGGTTCTCTTTTATAAGTGTAGATGGGGAGACACTTCGAATTAATTAAAAGAATTAAATAATATAATTTATTATTCGTGTGAAAATGTCAACAAATTTCCATGAATCATAAAGTAGTATAATATAGGTTCTAAATACATTTTATGTTATAGAATGATACAGATTTACATTTCAATAATACAATTATCTCTTAGTTTAACCATCAGTAAACTAATTTTAACCTTAATTATGATAACAAATATATAATGTGTTTATTATAAATTATGATGAAGAATGAAAGTTGAATCATTAAAAAAATTATTTTTATGATTCCTAATATGGAATCAGTTTTATAAAATTCAATATTTATAATTTCTATAAAATAATTCTAAAATAATCACATGAAACACCAAAAAAAGTTATTTTCATAAAAATGCAATTTATGAAAAGAAATGAATTTACATTATTACGATAATAAAAAAAATTTAATGTTAGAATATCTAAGTGACTATATAATATATAAATATAATTAACACATGTAATAAATTATTATATATTGAATTAATTATGTTATAATTCTTAATATATATAAAAACAATTCTCTAAAAAATATATTTTACATTAAATAATTTTATTTCCTTTCATAACGATTACAAAACTAATGTATAAATTATTATTAATTTATTATAATTTATTATCAATTTATTTTATAAAAAAATTCAACTGTGTTCAATACTTGTTTTTAGATAAAATTTAAAAGAGGTTGAAAAATAAATTTCTACGTAAAAGAAGCCTTTTGATCATTAAAAATTTTACGATCATTTTTTAAAAATTAATAAATAAATTTTAATGTTAGGAAAAATATATATTTATTTATTACATAATGTGGTTAATCATACTCTTAACATATAATTCAATAGATTTATTATAATGATATAATACATCACAGTTAACTAATACATGGGTGTGTGTGTACAGAATTTTATAAAATACTTAATGTTTATTTCAAAGGAAATACATAAAATAATATCGGGGTGTTTTATTCTACCCCAAATATAATTTACTTCACCCTTAAAATTCAATCGCATTGATACAAAATATAAGGATATATCTGCTTCATAACACCATCAGTTTCTCGTGTAGTATCTTCAAATTTCTTATTCATCTAATGAAATTTAATAAGGTGAGTACTCTTGTTCTCTATCACTTTATCTCTATGATTCATTATTTATACCAATTGACCTTCTTAGTAATGATAATGATTCACTGTACAATATAAAAGATAAAATCATGTGAAATACCATGTATTTATTTCTTCAAGACATATACATGGAACACATTGTGAAAATGATATACATTCGATTGAATCTCCAATCGATAATCTTTTATCCCTACTCGATGAATAATATCGAAGGGACCAGTCTACCCAGGGATAAGAATTATATTATTTATAAATCTCGTGACATTCTTCCATAGTTATATTCATATGTATAACTTCCCAAATACATTGAATTATAGATTTAGCTAATAATTTCCAATATAAATCTAATATCATATATAGGATATATTGATATGTGGTTGAATAGATCTAACCTTATATTGCATTTACATATCTATATTATCTCCCAATATCCTTATGTACCTAAAATCAACCCAATATATTGGAATTCTACATATTCTTCCATAGATGGATTTTTAAGGATCCATATAAATTATCGAGTGAATGTAATGTTTTTAAAAGAAATACAAAATTGGAAGGTATTGATTTTAACGACCTTGGAAATATAGAGAATATGACCCACGAATATCCAATATAATTATAATGGATTTATTTTACTATCAGAAAATTTAAGGATAATAGGAATTACTAAAACATTACTCCATAACGATATAATGTTAGTACCTTTCTTGAACATCAAGGTAATCTTTGTATCTCGACTAGGTACAACAGAATGTGAGAAAACATGAAACCATACCACTTTTTTAATTAATATTCTAGAAAACTAGGCAATATAAAATGATTCTCAAATAGATATTATGTTTTATTTCTACATAATTCGATCATCTACAACCAATGTAGAATTATAGCCTTTAGATAGGATGGGGGTACAATAATTTTAACACACATAGAAAATAAAGAATATGACCTTTTCATATTTATTAATATTTTTTAGTTAAAAATTATTTTTATGTTTAAGGGGATGCTATATTCAATGGCATATCTGACACGCAACAATGGGTTTCTCCAAAGTCTTATGTTGCACACAATGCTGAGTCATACTAAAAATAATTATATATTATTATTTTAAATGGTAGTTAACGCCTGACCATTCTAATGGAGGGAATGAACAGAACTAACTACAATAAGATTACACATGTTTGTTAAAATTTTTTACATTAATTCAATAAATGTTTGAGGCTTAAAATTTGAATGAATCTAATTTTATTCATAAATACTCTAATATTTTTTCAAAGGTTGATTTACCACATTTTGATGGAAACCCCTCTTTAAGTATAGTTTTTATCAATTTTATATGTTCTATTTGAACAAATAAAATTCTTCTTTAGAATTGGGACATCAAAATTTACTTTGGGTAAATTTTATGTATTTTTATGATAAAATTCATTTATTAATGAATTGTGAAAAAATAATTTATTTTAATTCAAAACTTGCCTTTAATATAATTTATTTATATGGATATAATATCTTTTTAATTGGTTTTAAAGAGTAATTAGATTATATTTTTACCATTTAATCCAATTTAAGTCATTTTATGTAACATCCCCAAATGATAAAGGGTTAAATGACTAAATAATATGCCTCATGTTAACAAGGTGCACCTTCCTTTTCGGGAGCCTGTCTGATTAGAACTCCACAGTTAAGCGTGCTTGGCCTGGAGTAGTGATCAGGCTGGGTGACCTTCTGGTAAGTTTCCTAGGGTGTGTGTGAGTGAGGACAAAGCACACTGGAAAGGACATGTGTTGGCATGTGGGGAAAATCATTAGTCAGATGACCCGTTCAGGCATGTGGGTGGACCCTGGGGTGGGCCCCACGTGTCTGCGGGGCAACTGGAGGTACCTGGTAGGCTAGGACCCGACGGCCATGTTAAGGCGGGGTGTATCTGCTGTCATAGGGACCCAGTTGTCACATTTGGTATTAGAGGAGGAACCCAGCCTTAAGTGCGCGGTGCACTGCCTGGGTTGAGATGTAGGGCCCGCAACGAGGGTGTTGTGCTCTAAAGGGGGGTGATTATAACATCCCCAAATGATAAAGGGTTAAATGACTAAATAATATGACTCATGTCAACAAGGTGCACCTTTTTTTTGGAGCCTGTCTGATTAGAACTCCACAATTAAGCGTGCTTGGCCTGGAGTAGTGATCAGGATGGGTGACCTTCTGGGAAGTTTCCCAGGGTGTGTGTGAGTGAGGACAAAGCACACTAGGAAAGACATGTATTGGTATATGGGGACAATAATTAGTCAGATGACCCGTTCAGACATGTGGGTGGACCCTGGGGTGGGCCCCACGTGTCTGTGGGGCAACTAGAGGTACCTGGTAGGCTAGGACCTGACGGTGTGTGTGAGTGAGGATAAAGCACACTAGAAAAGACATGTGTTGGCCTGTGGGGACAATCATTAGTCAGATGACCCGTTCAGGCATGTGGGTGGACCCTGGGGTGGGCCCCACGTGTCTGTGGGGCAACTGGAGGTACCTGGTAGGCTAGAACCCGACGGCCATGTTAAGGCGGGGTGTCTGTGCTGTCACCAGGACCCAGTTGTCACATTGTAAGTAATTTCACTTTGAAATTGGACATAAACAAGTGTCTATGTTTGGATAGTTATTATTTCTTAACAACACGCTTTTTAGTTTTGACAATTAGAATTAATTTTAATTTAATTAATAAAACTTCTATATTTTTATTTCGTGAAATAATAATAATTTTTGAAATCATAATATCAAATATATCATAGGATGAATTTTTTGTATTTTTCTGAAAAACTGTAATTTTTTAGGAAAATTGAAAACACGTGTCTGTGGGGCAATTGGAGGTACCTGGTAGGCTAGGACCCGACGGCCATGTTAAGGCGGAGTGTATGTGCTGTCACCGGGACCCAGTTGTCACATTGTAAGTAATTTCACTTTGAAATTGGACATAAACAAGTGTCTATGTTTGGATAGTTATTATTTATTAACAACACGCTTTTTTGTTTTGACAATTAGAATTAATTTTAATTTAATTAATAAAACTTCTATATTTTTATTTCGTGAAATAATATTAATTTTTGAAATCATAATATCAAATATATCATAGGATGAATTTTTTGTATTTTTCTGAAAAACTGTAATTTTTGAGGAAAATTGAAAACACTGAGAATTAGTTAAAAAAACAGAATTTTTCATTTTAATAAAATTTTACCACTTCTATGAATTGAATTTCGAAAATCTGACGTACATTGTTGCTATCAGTAAGTAAAATTCGGTTCAAAAATATGAATTTTTTTGGTAAATATTAACTTTTGACATTTATTTACCGTGGTTAAAGTTAAAAATAATATTATAATAATATTAAATTACCCTAAAATGTGTCATAATCCTATTAATTGTGAAGTGCCCAGATCAGTGTGAATCACTGAGAGGGGGAGGGGGTGAATCAGTGATCCCTTAAAACTTTTTACTAATTGATTCTTAATCAATTAAACCTCTATGGCTGGTTAAAGCCTCGATCCACTCTTCTTGTATCTCTCAACCTTTCCCGAATGATGCAGTAATGAAAAGGCACAGGACACAAGGATTTACAAGGTTCGGCACCAAAGGCCTACATCCTTGCCATGCTCTCTCAGCATGGATTCTCCCATTATAATCTGTTAGTATTACAATGGTCGATACAGCTTCCCACCGTATCTCTCCTGAGTCCCACAGGAGGGTCTTTATACTGCGTCCCACAGTGTTACCAGAGTCCCACTGGCCTGCTCCAGAATCCCACTGAAGACTTCTTCTCCCTGAGTCCCACAGGGTCTTCTCTTGGCTCCTCGAGTCACACGAGTAGCTCTTCTTCACTTTAAGTTCTTCAAGTATCCTCAGCAGCCTGGGATAAAGGCTGTTGGCCTTGCTCTGTACCTCTGATCACTTGTGATGATCAGGATCTTCTCAATCTACTGAAAACTCAGACAATCAATCTCTTTAACTTCAGTCTGGCTCAGTCTCAGTTCACTTCAACATCATGCACTGAGTGCATGGCAACTCTTCAAGATCTTCAAGTCTTGGACTCCTCAGATGCACACCACTGATTTAGCACTGTTCACGTGTGCACGTGCATGCATGCATGCATGCACTTCTCCTTTCCTCTTCTTGGTGCAGTAGACCCACAAAGGGTGTAATCAATTATAGCACACACCTTCTCACTTGAACATCACACTTTGTTCAATGTGTTTACACACTTAAATGTGTGTTATACTTTGTGTGAGTCTTCTTCTTCTTCTAAGTGTGTTCACTCCACTTAGATCACACACATAGGTTCGACCTTCTTTGTTACTTGTTAATGTACACATAAATTGTTCTTTGTTTTGCACACACTTGACTTTGGCCTCTTCCCTCTTCTTGTTGCACACCCTTAACCCGTAGGTTGTTCTTCAATTTTGCACACACAAAATGTGTCTTCACTTGGTGCACACACAAGATCACAACCCTCGGCCTCTTCAAATGCACACACTTAAAGTGTGTTCTTCTTTGTTCAAATGCACAAGGTTATGGCCTTTCCTTCCCTTCTTGCACACACACCCGAAGTGTTCTTTAATTTTTGCACAAGCTACTGCCCGTAGGGTGTATTTGCACTTTGCACACACAATCTTGGCTATGACCTCTTCTTTCTTTGACACACACTAACTTAGGTTTAGTTGTGGTCTTCTTGTTCACTTAGCACACACACAAGGCACAATGTCCTCGGGTCTTCCTCTTTGCACACACAAAACCGTAGGATCCTCTTACTCCATTTGCACACACACTGCCCACGGTGGTTCTTCAAATTTTGCACACACACACTGTGTGTAGAACACAACCCGAACTCCCTGTCTCAAATGAAGGCGCGCAAGGGGTGCGGCCATGTTCTTTCCTTCACAGCCGTGACTGTCCCACTGACCGTGGGTCGCGCAAGCCACAGGTGCAAAGCACCGCGGGCGCGCAAGTGCAAACCGCGCAGGGTATAACACCGCGGGTGCGCAAGCGTGTCAATGACACCTTGGCCGCACTAGTGCAAACCGTGCAGGAGGCACGGTGCACAGAGGGGGCGCGCAAGTTGGCGCTGCCCTTCCTCCTCTTCTTGTCGCGCAAAGAGGTTGCGCGCAAGGAACTTCAGCCGCACAAAACTTTGCGCGGCGGATTCTTCTTCGCGAGGCAGAGACACACGCGGGACGACAGGTCTTCAACAAAACTTCAGCAAACTTCACAGAGGGCTCGGCCTCATTTTTATAGGCAGAGGCTGCCTCAGATTATCCGCGTGTTTCCAACTTAAATTCCCGAAGATTTCGGATCTTTGAAATCTTTAAGATCTTTGTGTTTCTATTCGGTGCACGCGGGTTCCTTCTTTATTTTTATTTCTCCTCGTGCATGCGATTCATAACGCATGCACAGCCTTCGGTTTTGGCCATCCCATGCAAAACACGAATACCCCGATGCCTCGACAACTCCGTTTGCCTTGGCCTCATTCGAAATTCTCCATACATTGCATGCATGTATATTTTTAAGCATGGTTCGGTTCGTTATGGCCAGACGAGCATGAGGGTGGCTTTACTTCGATCAGCGGTGGCCGGGAGCTCGAAATCCATCTTCGGGAGGCCTCTGGTTCGAAGGAGGTACGCGGGAGGCTTCGGCTCGAGCTCGAGGAGGGAGACGAGCTCTCGGCCGTCGGATCAGGCGTTTGAGATACATCGGGCGGCCTGGATTAGATCGCGGCGCCGCGGATCAGATGTGCGGCGCAGATCAAGCGCGCGATGAGACGGACGGCGGAGATTTGCTCCCGGGATTTTTTGCGCGTCCCACATCGAATCCTCGCCCGGTTTCTCCGCGGCTTATAACCCTGGCGCTTCCTCAACACGCCAGTTGAACTTCTCCCCTCCCGGTGCCGCCCCGCACCGGGTTCTCTCTGCGGGCGCGCTCTGCGCCCACTATGCTCCCTGCGGGCGCGCTCCTAGCGCCCACTATACCTCCTGCGGGCGCGCCACTGGCGCCCACTATGCACACTGCGCTCCTCCGGGCGTGCCCCAGCCGCCTCTGTGGTGTCTGCGGGTGCGCCCCTGCCGCCCTGAGCTCGCCCCACGGGTTCCCCCTTGGGCGTGGCGCCTTAGGCCCACATGAGCCTTGGGGTTGAACCCACAAGGTGCTCACGGGCTGGCCATATTTTTTGGCCATATTTTTTGGCAAAGGAAAGTGTTAAACACTTTGTTAAAAAACAAAGTATCCCCATATGTAAAATGCCAAATTCCAAGCCACTTCTCCCTTCTTCTAAGACATTCTTCCTCTTCTTTATTTCTTCTTCTTCATTAGAATTCATCATACTTCTTCAACATATAATCATTATTTAAGAATGGAATTCTTGAAGGTTCTTCCATCAACCGATGCTCCTGAATCAAAGATTTCTCTCAATGTGCTTCATTGATCCAATTAGAGATCAATTGGATCACTTCCAATTCACATGCACTAAGAGTTAGTACATGGACTTCATTAATGCACATCATCCACTTAGTAGTTGTGGATGGAACTCCTTTCAACTCCTCATGCATTGTCACTACAATGCATGGTCTTCAAACAATGTTGTGACATTGTATCATCATGATACAAGTTCTATGAACTTAAAGAACAGCTCAACAATCGTCAGATATTCATAGAGAATGTTTCAACCACAATTTCCAATACCACTTAGTGAATCTCCTAAGTGACATGCATCTTAGTACCATGGCCATTCTCCCTTCCTCACCAACACCATCACAACCTTTGTCAGTCACATCTTGACATTCCCTGACTTCCATTCACTCCAAGACAACTTCATGCCTCATTGACAACAAATGCAACACAATGCACTTCAATCTCCCCCTTTGTATTTGTTGTCAATACACTCCTTTAGCACATATGAATGGGTCAATATGTGTGCCAATATTTTCTCCCCCTTATTGGCAATCAAATGCAAAGGTGTGGTGTGGTATTCTTTCACAAATCTCTTCCTCCCTTTGAAAAGTATTTTCTTGAAAAACACTGAGAGAGGGATGATGTCACATGTTCTTCTTTAGCAAAGAACCTTTAGTAAATCAGCTCTAAGTCTACTTGGGCTAACCCGGTGTAGAAAACAAGAGTGATGTAACCAAGGTACTCAATGCTGTCCAACATTCACTATACATGTGAGATCATGCTTCAGGGGTTTGAAATTTTTCAGATATAACAATGAATTGCTAAATCCTGCACATACTTCACAAAACACATTAGAATGTTCAGTGCTAAGATAAAGCTCCCCCTTTCATCCATTTGTCTTCAATCCATACTCCCCCTTAATTGACAAGATACCCTCAATTAAGAAACAAGGGATGAAAGTATGATTGGAATACCTTCACTTTTCTCAAGATGGAATTAAATATCAGAATCCCATCTTCTCCAGATTGGCTCCCCCTCAAGGGGTGCACTTCATTCTGTCCAAACCATCCTTCAGTTGAGAATGATCATCATCTTCAATTCCCTGCAATGTCAGCACATGTAAATACCAATAGTATAAGGGAATAAGATGGAACCTCCTTGGTTCATCAATGTGAACAACAAGGTTGAGAAGATTCTCTCAACCGAGATGTCCCATTTTCACCAGTCTTCACACTTGCACATTTGATCTTCATTGATGATTGTGCTGGTGTGGTTCTCAAAACATCTTCATGTGAAATCTTCTTCTTCCCTCTTGCTTTAGCAATTGCCAGAGCTTCATCTTCAACTCTTTGTAGTTCTCTGGAAAGTTGCAACTGATGTGGCCATATGACAAGTAAATCATTTGGAAGAGTGGCCTCAGTTCTGGATATTCCACATGGTTCTTTTGATGCTGTTAAGCTACCTTTCTTAGGCAACTTATTTTCAATCAATCCCTTCTTCTTCTGGATTGATTGTCTTTTGGAGTTCAGTCTGCTTCTATTTAGTTTCATGGCTTCTTTACAAAGGTCCATGATGTGTCCTTTCTTTCCACAGAAGAAGCATTTCTTGGTGGTCCTTCCAGATGCATCACCCTTCTTGGACTCAGACTCCAAGGACTTCTCTTCCTTTTTCAACATCTTCTTGGAAGCTTTTTCAGCTTTCTTCTTCTTGCTTCCCAAGGATTCCTTTTTAGCCAGGTTCAGTGATCTTCTCTTCTTTTCATATTTGGATATAGTTGGAGATTGACATGTATCATTTTGACCACTTTTGCAACCATCCCAGATGTTGTCAAGTAATCCAAATCTGTTAGCAGTAAACAGATGTCTCTGGACCTGTGGATGCTGCTTCTTTTCTTCTGGCTTGCTCCCCCTAGGCATGGGCTTCCTTTGTGCTTTGACATTTAGTGGATTGTACCAACAATCCATTGCACAGTGCCCATACTTATTACAACACCAACATTGACCCACAAATCTTGACTTCTTCAGTCCTTCTGATTTTAGGGTACTTTTCTTGACCTGTTGTGCTGTTTCAGGAGAGCTCTGCTTCTTTACTGTCTTCATCCATATTTGTTTGGAATTATTCTTCCATCCTGCACTTTTTGTGGAAACACAATTAGAAGCATCAGTACAAGATGGTATGGATGGTACCTTCTTTCTAGAAGTTGTTGCACTTTCACTAGAGGATGTCTTGCTTTTAGAATCATCCTTCTCAAAGCTCATTTGAGTAGCAACATTTCTTCTTTCAGTTGACTGGGAGGCTTTGGCTTTAGGTGATTGCTGATTTGTCAATATCACCTCTAGTTCTAAGCATTTCATGTTAAGGGAGTTCTTCTCATCCTCAACAGTTCTTAGCCTTCCTTCCCAATTCTCCACCAGTTGTTTCATCTGGTCTTCATGCACCTTCTTTAATTCTTGCAATGAATTGTTCAGCTCCTTCACCAATTTTACTTTGTCTTCAAGTTGAGCATCTTTAACAACCATTGATACTCTATGTCTCTTCTCCAGTGCATGGTAAACATCTTTGATTATAACTTTAAAGATTTCTTTCTCAGAAAGGCTTCTTTGCAATTCTTCAGCAGTGTCTTCATATCTTTCATTGCAAAGGGAAACTGTTTCATCTTTGGCATTCACCAGCCTTCTGAGAGTGTTGGTTATGCCAACCCTTTTAGCCAATTGATCTTCCATTGCATTGGCTTCTTCTTCTAACTGTGATTTTTCTTCATGAAGATCATGGATGCCTGTAGCTATACACTTTGCCACTTCCATGGGAACTGTCTTCTGAAGATATTTGAGTGCACTCTGAAGATCATTCATTATTTCAACTTCATCACAGCTAGGACAGGCTTTCTTCATCTTCTTGGCCTGTTTCTTCTTTCTATTTTTCTGAGTCTTGGCAGATATCTCCATTTGAGGCTGGTTGCTCATTTCCTCAAATCTGCACTTCATAAAGACTCTCTTGGATCTTTTAGAGGTAACCTCCCTCTGATACCAATTGAAGTGCCCAGATCAGTGTGAATCACTGAGAGGGGGAGGGGGTGAATCAGTGATCCCTTAAAACTTTTTACTAATTGATTCTTAATCAATTAAACCTCTATGGCTGGTTAAAGCCTCGATCCACTCTTCTTGTATCTCTCAACCTTTCCCGAATGATGCAGTAATGAAAAGGCACAGGACACAAGGATTTACAAGGTTCGGCACCAAAGGCCTACATCCTTGCCATGCGCTCTCAGCATGGATTCTCCCATTATAATCTGTTAGTATTACAATGGTCGATACAGCTTCCCATCGTATCTCTCCTGAGTCCCACAGGAGGGTCTTTATACTGCGTCCCACAGTGTTACCAGAGTCCCACTGGCCTGCTCCAGAATCCCACTGAAGACTTCTTCTCCCTGAGTCCCACAGGGTCTTCTCTTGGCTCCTCGAGTCACACGAGTATCTCTTCTTCACTTTAAGTTCTTCAAGTATCCTCAGAAGCCTGGGATAAAGGCTGCTGGCCTTGCTCTGTACCTCTGATCACTTGTGATGATCAGGATCTTCTCAATCTACTGAAAACTCAGACAATCAATCTCTTTAACTTCAGTCTGGCTCAGTCTCAGTTCACTTCAACATCATGCACTGAGTGCATGGCAACTCTTCAAGATCTTCAAGTCTTGGACTCCTCAGATGCACACCACTGATTTAGCACTGTTCACGTGTGCACGTGCATGCATGCATGCATGCACTTCTCCTTTCCTCTTCTTGGTGCAGTAGACCCACAAAGGGTGTAATCAATTATAGCACACACCTTCTCACTTGAACTTCACACTTTGTTCAATGTGTTTACACACTTAAATGTGTGTTATACTTTGTGTGAGTCTTCTTCTTCTTCTAAGTGTGTTCACTCCACTTAGAGCACACACATAGGTTCGACCTTCTTTGTTACTTGTTCATGTACACATAAATTGTTCTTTGTTTTGCACACACTTGACTTTGGCCTCTTCCCTCTTCTTGTTGCACACCCTTAACCCGTAGGTTGTTCTTCAATTTTGCACACACAAAATGTGTCTTCACTTGGTGCACACACAAGATCACAACCCTCGGCCTCTTCAAATGCACACACTTAAAGTGTGTTCTTCTTTGTTCAAATGCACAAGGCTATGGCCTTTCCTTCCCTTCTTGCACACACACCCGAAGTGTTCTTTAATTTTTGCACAAGCTACTGCCCGTAGGGTGTATTTGCACTTTGCACACACAATCTTGGCTATGACCTCTTCTTTCTTTGACACACACTAACTTAGGTTTAGTTGTGGTCTTCTTGTTCACTTAGCACACACACAAGGCACAATGTCCTTGGGTCTTCCTCTTTGCACACACAAAACCGTAGGATCCTCGTACTCCATTTGCACACACACTGCCCACGGTGGTTCTTCAAATTTTGCACACACACACTGTGTGTAGAACACAACCCGAACTCCCTGTCTCAAATGAAGGCGCGCAAGGGGTGCGGCCCTGTTCTTCCCTTCACAGTCGTGACTGTCCCACTGACCGTGGGTCGCGCAAGCCACAGGTACAAAGCACCGCGGGCGCGCAAGTGCAAACCGCGCAGGGTATAACACCGCGGGTGCGCAAGCGTGTAAAGGACACCTTGGACGCACTAGTGCAAACCGTGCAGGAGGCACGGTGCACAGAGGGGGCGCGCAAGTTGGTGCTGCCCTTCCTCCTCTTCTTGTCGCGCAAAGAGGTTGCGCGCAAGGAACTTCAGCCGCACAAAACTTTGCGCGGCGGCTTCTTCTTCGCGAGGCAGAGACACACGCGGGACGACAGGTCTTCAACAAAACTTCAACAAACTTCACAGAGGGCTCGGCCTCATTTTTATAGGCAGAGGCTGCCTCGGATTATCCGCGTGTTTCCAACTTAAATTCCCGAAGATTTCGGATCTTTGAAATCTTTAAGATCTTTGTGTTTCTATTCGGTGCACGCGGGTTCCTTCTTTATTTTTATTTCTCCTCGTGCATGCGATTCATAACGCATGCACAGCCTTCGGTTTTGGCCATCCCATGCAAAACACGAATACCCCGATGCCTCGGCAACTCTGTTTGCCTCGGCCTCATTCGAAATTCTCCATACATTGCATGCATGTATATTTTTAAGCATGGTTCGGTTCGTTATGGCCAGACGAGCATGAGGGTGGCTTTACTTCGATCAGCGGTGGCCGGGAGCTCGAAATCCATCTTCGGGAGGCCTCTGGTTCGAAGGAGGTACGCGGGAGGCTTCGGCTCGAGCTCGAGGAGGGAGACGAGCTCTCGGCCGTCGGATCAGGCGTTTGAGATACATCGGGCGGCCTGGATTAGATCGCGGCGCCGCGGATCAGATGTGCGGCGCAGATCAAGCGCGCGATGAGACGGACGGCGGAGATTTGCTCCCGGGATTTTTTGCGCGTCCCACATCGAATCCTCGCCCGGTTTCTCCACGGCTTATAACCCTGGCGCTGCCTCAACACGCCAGTTGAACTTCTCCCCTCCCGGTGCCGCCCCGCACCGCGTTCTCTCTGCGGGCGCGCTCTGCGCCCACTATGCTCCCTGCGGGCGCGCTCCTAGCGCCCACTATGCCTCCTGCGGGCGCGCCACTGGCGCCCACTATGCACACTGCGCTCCTCCGGGCGTGCCCCAGCCGCCTCTGTGGTGTCTGCTGGTGCGCCCCTGCCGCCCTGAGCTCGCCCCACGGGTTCCCCCTTGGGCGTGGCGCCTTAGGCCCACATGAGCCTTGGGGTTGAACCCACAAGGTGCTCACGGGCTGGCCATATTTTTTGGCAAAGGAAAGTGTTAAACACTTTGTTAAAAAACAAAGTATCCCCATATGTAAAATGCCAAATTCCAAGCCACTTCTCCCTTCTTCTAAGCCATTCTTCCTCTTCTTTATTTCTTCTTCTTCATTAGAATTCATCATACTTCTTCAGCATATAATCATTATTTAAGAATGGAATTCTTGAAGGTTCTTCCATCAACCGATGCTCCTGAATCAAAGATTTCTCTCAATGTGCTTCATTGATCCAATTAGAGATCAATTGGATCACTTCCAATTCACATGCACTAAGAGTTAGTACATGGACTTCATTAATGCACATCATCCACTTAGTAGTTGTGGATGGAACTCCTTTCAACTCCTCATGCATTGTCACTACAATGCATGGTCTTCAAACAATGTTGTGACATTGTATCATCATGATACAAGTTCTATGAACTTAAAGAACAGCTCAACAATCGTCAGATATTCATAGAGAATGTTTCAACCACAATTTCCAATACCACTTAGTGAATCTCCTAAGTGACATGCATATTAGTACCATGGCCATTCTCCCTTCCTCACCAACACCATCACAACCTTTGTCATTCACATCTTGACATTCCCTGACTTCCATTCACTCCAAGACAACTTCATGCCTCATTGACAACAAATGCAACACAATGCACTTCAAATTGATACATTTCAGACCATGGACATCTTTGATCTGAATTTGGGACCCCAGGGAGCCTCTTGAGAGTGATAATGACACTTTATATTAATTTATTTAATATAAAGACAAAAATAACATAAACATATATGTTTTATTAAATCAATTTTTACACGAGGTTATATAAGATTTCTCTTAGACTATAAATATTCATTTAAAATCTAAAAATATTTCATACATCATGGTATTTTTTATAATTTTTAATCATCATAAAAATTAAATTATTTATGACACAATAATGATTAAGTGTTTACCTCATTAATGAATGATTTAAATAAATAAGATTGTAAAAATTAAAATAATATCCCAAACCTATGCAATTTTTATTGGATGAATTGTTATCGAATAAGAGTCATCTTATATTCATCTTTAATAATTTTCGAACCTTTAGAATCCAACAATCATTATATAATAAAAAAATATTTTCAAACATTCCTAAAGAGTCTATCCTCCCCCTTATAAATATCCCTCACTTCAAACAAATTACACACACCTCTCAAGCCCCATGGATCATCCAACCACTTCTTAAATAATATCTCAAGATCTCTCTCTTCCTCCTAGAAGTCTTTCTATAGGCATAATGCACTTCAAGAAATCCATTTGGTTCAAACCAAAAAGAGTTACCCAATTTAAAGGTAACATGTTCTCTTATGTTATTTTATTTTATTTTACTTCATCACCCCCCCTAAAATCCTTTATACCATTATTTTATTAAAAAATAGTATCCTCAAAATACTAGGTTTTTGTTATGATAAGGATTTGAACTACGCTTACACACACCTCCATCTAAGGGGTAATGAACATAGTGCTTCTGTGGACAACGAACTATTGCCTCACGAAACAATGATTGTTCAATCTTCTCCTACCACCTCTTATGGTGGACATTAATATGGAATTGTATTTATATGGGATATATATTATATTTATATTGTTCATATTCTTCATTATTTTTCATTTATATAATATCTTTATTGTTTACATAGTGGGTAAATACGATAAATTTTTTTGAGGATGTGCGGACTACCGCCCCCTCAAAGTGATTTGACTCTATTATACCATAAATGGGATGTATAAAAGATGTATTTAGTGAAATTATATATTATATTATAATTATAATTATAATATTACTATGTATCATTATGTTTTCATCATATTAAAATATGAAATAGAAATGAAAGTAGCGTTCATGTGTACGTACGACTTATCGTCTCCATGAATTGTGCATTTCATTTATTATCTCCAAATGTTATTTAATGTTATAAATATATATATATTGGATATATATAATATATATAATATCTAAATCATGAATACCATTATGAAGATAATGTAATTTTGACCACATGAAAAACATGTAATTAAAAGAATGTCATTTTTGACTCGAGAACCAAATATTGACAAAACGACCATTATTAACTTAAATGATTGCATAATATGTATAAAATGGTAATAACTGATATAAAATTAATAATAAAATTGAAAATGTTTTTAAAAAATTAGAAAGTAACTTTCTTTTATTATTCAGGAGATTAAATAACGAACGGGTTAAGTCGGATAAGAGGTAAGGGGTTTCTTATCTCACTTTTAATTCTGTGAGATTTCCATTGTTCACCACTTATTTCATGCATGTGGTGTTTTTTTTACTTCAATTTTATATATATTATAATGATTCTATTTATTTTCATAGTATTATGGGATTAATTTTGTGGTTATTAACTTTTTTTCAAATGACTCGGTTGATTTCAACGTGGTAAGGGGTTTTCATCTTACTTATTATTCTCGTGAGAATCATGCTATGTCTCCCACTATTTTCTTTTGTGTGGTATATGTACTACCCATGATTGTATTATTTGTGTAATATAATATAATTTATGTGTATTTGAATCTTCATTGTATAAACATTCTTTCATGGGGTGTATGTTTCCTATGTTAAAAAATCAGTAAGAGAACCTTTCTTCGGCCTCTTTTTAAAAGACTTATTTTGGTTATGTGTTTTAATTTACATCATATTATATTCAGATATGTTATTTTATATACTTATTACAATAAATTTTATTTCAAAGTGATGTGGTATCCTTTTTTCTATCATAAACTCATATGCTGAATTTTAAAGTGATGTTGTTAGGCTGTCGAATTTCTATAAGGGAACTTCTTAACCTAGTTTCAATTCATTGTGTTAAACATCTAATTGTTGATTATGTCATGATATGAATATATTTTAATTAACTATGATTGTGTTACATTTAATATCAAATCTTATTGAGTGTATTAATATTAGTCACACGTTATTATTTAATTGATTTATCCTTAATCGATGGATATTGTCTTTATAATGGATTTCATCTCAATTTACATTCCATTGAGACTTCAATGTTGTTATGAATCAATTCACAATTATATGATGTATATAATATACTTTGGAATATTTTATCATTAATACCTTTATTCTCATGACATTATAATGTTTTGATTAATTGATATTCATTAATTATTTGTATTCTAGCATCTCTCATTTGGTTAAGAACTCCTTAACTAAAATATTATTTTAAATATTTTTTCTTCTAAATCATTCTAATTAATTCCCATGTTTTAAAAATGGTTTTAATAATTTATTTATTTTGACATTAATGTTTAAAAAATTTAATTACATTAAAAACTTCAAAGTGGTATGTGGCATTTTTGTTCAAAAATCTCTTAATTAAATGCTATAAATTGTTTGGAAATATTTTTTAAGGCACATATTATGTCAATATCATGACATGATATATTGTGATTTCAATGTGGAAATGTTATCGTTTTATTATGATTTTTTATATGTTATTAATATGTTATGGTTTTGGGCATTGTTTACATATACGGGTGGATCCGTGATAAACCTAAGGTAGGTGAGCCTGAGATAGCTCTCCAATGCATTGGGTAACATGATAGAGGTAAATGTTAATGTTTCTTCTAAGATATTTAGGAAATATGTTGTGATGGGTTTTCCAAAAGTAACTCCCTATATAGCTGTGAAAGCTACAATGTAAGTATGTTATGGATGGATCAATTTACCTTTATGATTTATGATTTCTTTGTGTTATTAATAAATCTTATTATTTCATGAGGTATGATATGATTGAAAAGTAATGTTTCAAGAATTTTTATTTATTTATGGGATAATGTTTTATTTTCTTATTTTATAACCCTTACTGAGATTTTTATGCTCATCCCATGTTTTGAATTTTTTTCACAGGATATAAAGATGAATAGGGTCAAGGATGAGATCAAGGAAAAGAAAAGCTGTCAAAAACATGAAACTAGTCATGTTACTTTTTTTAAGAGTTTTTATTTTTTGAAAAAATGGAAATTGTGTAGATGTGTCTAATTTGAAATTTTTGAAATGTAATGTAAAAGTTTTTTCCAAATTATCTAAAACTCTAAACCTCAAAAGAAACTCAATGTGAATTCTTGACTTAACTCAATATAATGTAATGTTTAAGGTTGGGTCACTATAGTTGGTATCAAAGGTCTGTTTAAATAACATTAGAGGTTAGTGTGTTATTTAATCATAAGTGACATAACCACCATGGTTAGTATATTAAAATGAGTCAAAGTTATTTTAGAGGTGATAAATGGTTATTATACTTTTGGGTGAAAAATGAATGGTATTAGAAAATCATTGAGGATAAAATATGTTATGGTTATTTTTTAGGAATTGGTTTCTTTTTTTGGAATGTTATGAAATTATATAATTTTTGAAAAAGGAAATCACATAGACCATGTGATAACCCATCACGTCAGACAAAGATACAAGAATTGAACCCACAACCAAAGTGAAATTGAGATTTTTTTTCTTACCACTGGACTACATGAAGTCCCTGGTTAGTATGATGAATTTTTTTAGTTAAATGATTTTATAGATAAAGAATTAGTTGATTTGGGATATTATGTTTTATCAAATGGACATCCTTAGTATATATAAATGATTTGGTGAATAAGTGATAAAGGTTATTTTGGAATACATTCTCTCTTTTGGGACCATTATATGCTTAAGGAAAATAGAATGCTTTGGGATTTAATTTTTGGAGTAATGGTTGAAATATTATTTTGGAAGAATATATGTTTTTATTGCGGACATAAGGTGATTTTGTTTATTTATGGAAATGATTAACCTATCATAGAGAATATGTGATTAGGTTAATTACACTTCAGTATGAGACTTTAAGACTAGTCAATGTTTTTATTAAATGTTATGATTTACTATAGAAGACTAAGTGATTAAATCCTTATGAGAATAGGGTTTCAATATTAGTTTGAATTGTTTTGAAAAAAATTAATGATAATTGTATATTGAATGGAATTTTTTGATCTTTGGGTACATTTTGTTGAATTTTCAAGATTATGAGTAGTATTTATTTTTATAAAGGATTATGATTTTGGGGATTATATGATCTTGTACTAACAAATTTTGGTTTTGGATGATGTCTAAAGATATGAGAAATATATTGTTCATATTTTATAGATAATGTGATACTCTAGATGTTGATTCTAGCACATCAGGTGTGACCAAGACATCTTGAATACTTACCATTTTGAAAAAAAGATGAGTTTGTAGTAGAATTTTATTAAAGGATGACACTCTACATGACAAGTAAGTATATTTATCTATATTCTTAGTCTTGTTATTAATAAAATTATTCATCTCTTTGAAAAGGATATTGAATAAAAAATGTTATATTCTCTCTTTTATCATTAGACATTTACCCAACCACAAATTTATGGTATTCTGGTGGTTAACTTTCTATGGTCAAGTTCTCTATCACTATCTTTTAATATATGAGAGTTAGTTTCTCTTCTATATCCATGTTTTCATACATGGAATCCTATTATGGGTTATCTCAGGTGACCTTTTTAATTCTCTTTCTTTCTTTTAATATGATAGTTTTATTGACAGTTTTTTCGATGTGGGACTTTTAATGAACTTTCCAAGCCCAATTTTAAAACTGCAAGGATACAATTTACAAAAGGGGGGAATTATGTAACATCCCCAGAAAATAAATAATTACAAAATTTCATATCTATTAATATTTTTGAATTAAATATTAATTTTATGTTAAAGGGGATTCTATATTCAATGGCGTACCTAACACGCAGCAATGGGTTTTTCCAAAGTCTTATGTTGCACACAATGTTGAGTCATACTAAATAATAATAATATATTGTTATTTTAAATGATAGATAACGCATAGTTGTTTTAATTTAAGGAATTAACAAAACTAACTACAATATGATTATAAATGTTTTTTAAATGTTTTTACATTTATCTAATTTTAAGCATAAATACTCTAATATTCTTTAAATGGTCGATTTACCGCCTTTTGATGGGAAACCATCTTTAAATAATGGTTTGGTCAATTTTATATGTTATATAAGATGAAATTAAATAATTATTTAGAATCAGGACATCAAAATTTACTTCGGGTAATGTTTTTGTATTTTTCTGATAAAATTCATTTTTTAATGAATAGTGAAATATAATGTATTTTAATTCAAAAATGCTTTTTAATCTAATTTATTTATATGGTTATATTATTTTTTTCAATAGTTTTAAAGATTAATTACATTATATTTTTACCATTTAATCCAGTTTTAGTTATATTATGCAATTTCACATTGAAATTGGATATAAACAATTGTCAATATTTTGATAGTTATTATTTCTGAAAAAACACATTTTATTGTTTTCACAACATGGATTAATTTAAAATTAATTAATTCCCCTTCTATGTTTTGATTTTGGTAAAATTGATATCTTTTTTGAATTCAAAATATAAAATATAGATTAGGATTAATTTTTGTAATATTTCTTGAAAAACATTAATTTTTGATGAATATTGAAAACACTGAGTAGTAGTTAAAAAACCAAATTTTTCATTTAAATGAAAATTTACTAATTCTGTGAATTTAATTTAAAAAATATAACATTAATTGTTTTTATCAGTAAGTAAAATGTGTTTCAATAAGTTGAAAATAATTTTTAGTGAATAGTAACTTTTAACTTTTACTTACCATGGTTAAAAGTAAATAGGGTAGTTCAAGGTAAATATAATATTATAATAATATTAAATTACCCTAACATATTTTCTAATCATATTGATTGATAAATTTCTAATCAAGGGAATTATTGGGTTGATTTAAGGACCCCATAAAGCCAGTTAAGAGTGATAATGACTCTTTATATTTATTAATTTAAAGTAATGGCCATAATGTCATAAACATATATCTTTTAGTAAATATATTTTTAAATGTGGTTGTATAATTTATCACTCCGACTATAAATATTAATTTGAATGATAATAATATTTTCTACATCATGGTATTTTTTTATAATTTTTATACATCATATAAATAAAATTATTTATAACAGTATAATGATTCATTGTTTACCCAATTAAAGAATGATTTAAAGAAATAAGATTATAATAATAAAACCAATATCCAAAACCTATCCAATTCTTATTGGATGGTTTTATTTCAAACAAGATTAAACTTATCTTAGAATTTAATAAGTTTTGGACCTTTAGAAATTGAAAATCATTACATAATAAAATAATATTTTCAAACTTTCTTAAAGAGACCCACCTCATCCTTATAAAAATCCCTCATCTCAATCCCATTACTCACACCTCTAAAACCCCATGGCTCATCCAAAATATGACCAAATAATCTGTCAATATCCCTCTTTTCCACCTAGAATCCTTACATTAGATATAAGACACTTTAAGAAATCTTTTTGGTTCAATCCAATGGGAGTTACCCAATTTAAAGGTAACGTCTTCTCTTTAGTTCTTTCCTTTTATTTTAGTTCTATAACCATGCAAACTATTTTATAACTTTATTTTATAAAAACACCATTATCCTAAATATACTATGTTTTTTATGAGAAATATTTCAACTACACTTACACACACTTCAATCTATTGGGTAAAGAACATAATGTTTCTGTGGACAACCAACTACTGCCTCACGAAATGATGATTTTCAATCATCTCCTACCACCTTTTATGGTGGCAATTAAGATGAAAATGTTTTTATATGTGATATTTATTATATTCATATTGTTTCTAGGATTTTTTATTTTTCATTTATAGAATACCTTTATGGTTCCCATAGTGGGTAAAAACGATAATTTAATTTGAGGAATTGCGGACTACCGCTCACTCAAAGTGATATGACTCATTAATGCCATACATGGAACGTATAAAAGATGGAATTGATGAAATTATATATGATATCATATGGGAAATATAATTTACCTATTTATTATTAAGTTTTCACCAATTAAAATACCAAATTGAAATGAAAGTAACATTCATGCGTATGTACAACATAGCGTCTCCATGAACGATTCATTTCATTTCTTATCAAAAAATGTTATGTAATACTATAAATATATATACTGGATATATGTGATATATATTATATCTAAATCATTAATATAATTATGAAGATAATGGAATTGTGACCACATGAAAAACATGTAATTATGAGAAGTTCATTTTTGACTCAAGTACGAAATATCGACACAACGACCATTATTAACTTAAATGATTTCATATTGTTTATAACATTATAATAAGTGATATAAAAGGAATAATAAACTTTAAAAATATTCTTAATAAATTAAAAATTAACTTTAGTTTATTTTTTAGGAGATTCAAGAACGAATGGTTCATGTCAGACATGATGTATGGGGTTTCTTATCTCACTTTTAATTCTATGAGATTTCTATTGTTCGCCACTTATTTCATAGATGTGGTGTATTTTATACTTCCATTTTATATATATTATAATTAATATCTTTATATTCATGGTATTATATGAATCATTTGGTTTTTATTAACTCTTGTTCGTCTAACTAGATTTATCACAACATGGTAATGGGTTTTCATCTCACTTTTTATTCCTGTGAGATTCATGCAATATCTTCCACTATTACCTTTTGTGTGGAATATGTACTTCCCATGATTTTATTCATTCTGTAATATAATTTAATTTATAAGTATTTACATATTCATTTTATGATCCTTATTTCATGGAGTGTACTTAAGTTACCAAACCGGTAAGGGAACCTTTCACCCTCATATTTTTTAAAGACTTATTTTTGTTATGTCTTTTAATTTAAATCTTCTTATGATGGGATGTGTTCTTATATATCCTTATTGATTTTAATATTATGTCCATGTGACGAGATACCCTTTTTTCTCTCATCAACTCATTTTCTGAATTTTAAAGTGATGTTGTTAGGCTGTCGAATTTCTGTAAGGGAACTTTTTAACCCAATTTCAATTATTTGGGATGAACTTCTACTTGTTGATTATGTCGTGCTATGAATATGTGTGAATGAACTATAATTTTTTTACACTAAATATCCAATAATATTGAGTATAATTATTATTTTCACACATAATTCTGTAATTGAATTGTCCTTAATCTATGGATACCGTCTTAATAAGGGATTTCGCCTCAATTTACAATCCATTGTGACTTCATTATTATTAAGCACCAATTAACATTTATATGGTGTATATAATGTCCTTTCTCATATTATATCATAAATACCTTTATTATCATGATATTATAAAGTTTTAATTAATTTTTATTCCTTATTTATTTAAATTCAAGCATCTCTCATTTGGTTAAGAACTCCTTAACTAAAATAATGTTTTAAAGGTTTATTCTTCAAAATCATTGTCATTATTTTCCATGTTATAAAAATTGTTTTAATAATTTATTTATATTGAAATAAATGTTTTAAAATGTTAATTCCATTAAAAGGTTTAAACACGTATGGGATACATTGATTCAAAAATCTCTTTATAAAATTTTTTAAATGTTTTTGAAAATGGTTTGATAAAGCACTGATTATGTCAATATCTTAACCAAATATATTGTTATTGCAATGTGGAAATGTTATTTTTTCATTATGATTGTTTTATGTTTTATGAATATTTTATGGTTTTTGGGCATTGTTTATGTATATGGGTGGTTCTGTGAGAATCCTAGGGTGGGTGAGCCTGAGATAGCTCTCCAATTAATTGAGTAATGTGAAGGAGGTTAACATTAATGTTTATCCTATGAGATTTAGGGAATATATTATCATGGGTATTCCAAATGTTACTCTCTATGTAGTTATGAAAGATACAATGTAACTACGTTTTTTATGCCACATGTTACCTTTATGATTTACGATTTTCTTGTTTTATTCTTAAATCAAATGATTTCATGAGTTATGTGATGATTGAAAAATAATATTTCATGGATTTGTATTTATTAATGAGTTATTGTTTTCCTTCCTTATTTTATAACCCTTACAGAGCATTTTATGTTGAACCGATGTTTTGAAATGTTTATCATAGGACTTAAAGATTAATAGGGTCAACGATGGGATAAAGGAAAATTCATGTTGTTTAAAACATGGAACTAGACATGTAACTTTTTTAAGAGTTTTTATTTTATGAAAGAAAATGGATACTAAGTATAAGAATCTACATTGTAATTTTTGAAATGTAATGTAATTTTTATGGCCCAATTATCAATAACTATAAACCTGAAAATCATCAATATGAATTCTTTACATAACTTGAGATTATGTAATGTTTATATTGGGTCCTTATAATGATGACATTCATGGTGTTATTTTCCCTTTTCATTTTGGTGTTGGTAAGAGTTGTAACATCCCCATAAAATCCTGCTAATTTACATTACTTATTAATATACTAGGAATCAATATACAAAAAATGTGATATATCCCATCATGTTTTCCCACCATAAATACTCTTTAATTTATCTATATATCATCATACTTCAGTGATTAATAGTGAATTATGAGTTTTGTGCTTCATCCAATAACCCCTTCATCATTTCATGTATTGACATGGAACACGCTTAATTCCAGATCATTATCATTACATCATAATCGAGGTATAGCTCTATAACATTTATCTTCTTTTCTTTGTTCTAAAACATCTTTCAATTCATTATTAATATTCACATTTATAGATGGTTAAAAACTATTCTAAGAATGATATGATCTCTTCCCTTTCCCCGTGGTTTAATGATACATGTTATGAAAATCCATGAATATTTATATCATTTTATCCTAATAATTGAATAATTGGTATGGTCTTTCCATCTCAATGTATCATCTATAGTGTTCATTATCCATGAGTGGTGATATATTTAGTAGTCATAATCATTAATCATATCCAAATATCTTCTTTGTATCATATTCGTCTATTTATGGTTGAATATGTACGTAAATTGTTTTTATCAGCATACATTTCACAAACTTATATATAAATTTAATTCCTTATTATCATTAATATAATGATCACATTTCTAACTACTAGTCTTGATCCATGTAAATTTATTATTAAACCTTCAATTGGCATGAGGCATAATCTATCACAATATCATTTTGCATTAGAACACAAGAAAACACTTTATCAATGCATCACTTTAGATCAAAACCCTTTCTATTCCACATGGTAGTGTTATTATAGATATGTCAAACAACAATATTTTCTGATCGATGAAATATTACTCTCATTCAACTTTCTAAAGGAAAATAAATCCCTTCCGGGATAACATGGTGAGTTGATTATGTAGTCTTGAGAAACACTTCCAAAGGAGTTAATAAGATACTAAAAATCCAAGAAAATAATGCATTACTATCATAGTGGTTGTTCTAGGAAAAATTTGTGTACCAGTTTTTTTATGGATCCACATTTATACCCCCATTTATGATTATATTACCAAAAATGAAACATTCTACAGTGAAAATTAAGAGATTATAATATTTTCATATAACTTATCCTTTACTAAGATCTGTTGTATTATCCTCAAGTGATCTTTATGATATTAATTTCCCATAGATTGTATAAGAATATAATCTATTAATACTATCACAAATTGATCAAGGTAATATGGAAATACACTATTCACTAAATCCATGAAAATAGTAGGGGAATTAGTACAAAAAAATCGTATCACTATGAAATCATAGTGTTATACATCGTATTGAAGGTAGAATTGGGTATGTTGTGACACCCCTAGGATCACTAAGTTCTCATTTAAATTTTATTGTATTCCAATGCGCTTTTTTTTAGAATATGAGTTTTTTTTCATATATATATATAGGCTTAATGTGAATGATTATAAGGAAACCATGTGACCTCCCTTCATAAGGATTCTTCCCAGTTCATTTTTTGAAATTTTCATGGATTTTCACCAAAGGTTTTACATGGTAAAGTCAAAATTGTTCATCCCCTATTAGATATTGTGTGGGGTCCATGTTGTATCTGATGTGTTGTGCATGAATATCAAAATATTTGGTAATCCTTGAAAAAATCATGCAGTTGTCTCAATAGTTTTTTATATAACTATTTTCATGGATTCCACACAGATTGAAAAACAATGAAAGTCACCAATGGAG
This sequence comes from Viscum album, assembly GCA_963277665.1. Classification (NCBI taxonomy): domain Eukaryota; kingdom Viridiplantae; phylum Streptophyta; class Magnoliopsida; order Santalales; family Viscaceae; genus Viscum; species Viscum album. Next base: position 1,076,784,178 of record OY728141.1, read on the forward strand.
TTCATGTGAGGATTGATGTGGTACTGGAGTGAGGTTCATGGTTTAGGGAACCAAGCATCCTATCAAAATTAACAGTTAAACCATGGGTTTTTTGTAGGTAATTGAGCCCACATGGCTTGCACATAGATTTCTTAGCTTTCTATCTAAATCATTAATGTTTTCCACATGTTTACAAACCATGTATTTATATTAAGACAGATACAATGAAAAATATTTATTCATGGGATAATATTTATCCCCCTTGAATATAACATAATTTTAATGGTTTACATAATGTAATAATTGTATGCCCTATATTGGATCATGATATTTATCTTTCAGAAGATATGTTTCATGTAATATGTTCATGATTTTCTATATCCCAAAAAATAGTTTTCAACCCATTTTTTATAAATGGACCAAAAACACCTCCAAATATTTCCAAATCATGTAATACCCTCATAATCCCATTTAAAACATTTACACATAGAATTTGTTAATTAAAAACCATACATACATAGGTTTGAGGTTCCTTTCCCCAAAAATAGCTCTGTATCTTCAAAAAAGTCTCATCCACCAAGGCATAAAGAAAAATGATTTCATAACTAAATAAATTTAATGAAGAAACCCAAAGTGAGGCATACCTCGAAAAATATGTTCACATAAAACCTCAAAAATATATAATAACCCATCCCTGAGCTACTCCAAGCATCACTGTGGGTTCTCAAAAAACATGTCTAGGAAATAGGATCTCATATCAAACACCCTATCCCATTTATAATCTTGAGAATGCTCATGATTCCTCTCCACATAAACTAGAGGTATAGTCATTATACATAGGTACATCTCACTATGTTAAACAATTTGTGTCAGATTCTCCTCAAAGAGTGCATCTGCACTAAGCTCAATGTCCTCAATATCGACTAGATGAGAAGGTACTTGATATTATCTCTAATGTTTAGACAGGTGAAACACATTGTACATGGTAAATCATCTTTATGGAAGGGATAATGACTATTTCACTAGACTGGGCCTACCAACTATCACAAACAGCCTTTAAAACCTAGGCACTACCTTTCCCTTGTTTTCTGATATCGTATAGACCCATCCATGGAGACACCACATGGAAAACATGATGACCAATATTGAACTAATAAATCCAGATATGATGGTTGGTGTAGGATTTCATCCTACTCTATGATGTCAATAACCACCTCTTTATAAACTAAACATACTAATATGTCTCCTTCCTAAGAAGAGTCCTAATAAGTGCTTACTCACCTTTCTCAATGAAAAAAATAGGCAATCAGAATGAAAATCCATAAAAATCCAGGAAAGGATCCATCTTGATAAAATCAAATATTTTATTATATGATCCTCCCAAGAAACATAAAAATTCAAAACATAGGCTCAAAACATATCCTTTAAAACCTAAATCGGTCGATCATATTGACCATCTGTTTGAGGCTATTAGTCTGTACTCATAATAACATGTTGTACCGCAGACTTCTTATGACCCTATCAGAATTCATATGTAAAAATATGATCTCCATCTATAATGATACTCCTTTGAATTCTATGTAGCCAAAATACATCACACAAAAACAAATACTACCCAAATAATCAATTGTGATGGTCTCTATGATAAGCATGAAGTAGGATACCGTCTTCATTCCATCCAGAATCCCCCATTCTGCATAATTATTACGGGTTTTCTGGGAAAAACTTTTCACAAATTCCATAGTAATATCTTCCCATTTTTACTTAGGAGTTTGAAAAGAATGAAAAATCCCATCTGGACACTAATACTCGGATTTCCCCACATGATAAATGAAACATCAATCCAAAATCATACTACCTGCTTCTTCATTCTGGACCACTAATACTCTCTACATATATAATAATAAATATTTGTTTAATGAAAATGTTCTGGCCATCTAGAAGCCTAAAACTCCTTCATCAATGCCTCATGAAGGCCTTTAGAAAGAAATAATCAACCATAAAAACGAATAGAATTTTTTATGTCAATCGTCCTTCCAGATGGTGTATCCCCATAATATATGTTGCATCATAAAACTAAGACCTTGTAATCAGGTAACTAATCATTCTTGATTGTGTCTAAAAATAAGAGTATTACAAATGTCGAAGTTAGAGCTGCTCATCCTTGAGACTCTATAACATCTTGAAGAATGACAACAAAGAGTGAAATCATCTTCTACAAATAACAGAAATCTCATACTACCTCTATATACATTTTTCATCTCAATGCATCAGTAATGATGTTGCACCTACCCGGTGTAAAGGGCAACTTGAAGTCGAAATACTTTAGATACATAACCCACCTCTTATGTTGATCGTTCAGGTCTCCCTAAGAAAAGATATACATTAGGCTATACTAGTCCTTATATACCAAAAACCTATAACCCATTAAAAAATTCATCTAGTATCTCAGGTTATGTACAACTGATGCTAACTCCAAAGCATGAGAAAGCTAATTCCTCCCAGGCGGTCTCAGCTATCTTGATCCATATGCAACCACTCAATCCACATATTTTAAAACTACTCTGATTCATAATATGGATGAATCAAAGTAAAATTTATATTATTTACCAAGTACAGGTGAATTTAGGATAGTTAATGATGTTATCCTGTCTTTACAATCATGAAAATCTCTATCAAAACAATATGACTATACATAAAATCACTCTCGTTTTGGTTATCCATGACATCGGTACTTCCAAATAGGAGAAGTCCTATATAAATCACTATTAACATCTGAATAAATACAGAAAAATAAAAATTATAAACACATTCATAGTATTATCTCAAGAAAACATGGTTGTAAATTTCTCTAGGACATCATACACTCCAAACTATAAGATGACCTGACCCAAGAAGTGAAATTCATCTATTCAAAACCAAAATTTGGTTATCTGATCATAAAGTAGATGATATCACAATTTACTCATGATAATGAAAATATTTATAACATGACTGTATGTTGATAGGGGTTACATTAATATTTTTTCAAAAAAACCACCACAAAATGGTCCAATAAAAGATGAAGGATCATATTCATGAAATACATGAACTCCACTAGTGAATTTATCAAACCAAATGACAACATTTTGAACACATACAAGCCATACATGCTCATAAAATAGGTTTGAGGTATGTATAATCATCTCACCCTCAATTTTTTGTATCTATATCTCAAATCAATCATGGAGAAAATCATATAACCTCTTTTCCCATCAATGATATAATCTATGTGCGGAAGAGGATATCAATTCGTGACTGTATTCTGGTTTAATATTCAATCATCCCAATATAAGAACAAATTACCATCCACCTTATGGGTGAAGTGAACAATAGTACCCCATGGACATGTACTGGGTCATGTGAAATCTATATTATCCTCATGAAACAACTGAACTTTCAAGTCTTGAAGCTCTAATGGTGACATTCTATAAGAAAGGATATAAACTGGATCTTCTTCCACCACCAACTCGATCATAAAATCGATCTCTCACTTAGGTGGTAGACATAGAACTTATTAGAAAAAAATCTAGAAAATGGACTAAAATTATAGGAAAATAATATTTTATCATTCCACCATAATCTAGAAAAATTCTAGATATTTGATCCATGAGTCAATATAAACTACACTAAATTGGTCCTATAAGACTAGCCAATATATCCCGCTCTCCTTGGTGAGAAATAATTCATCATTCTAGAAATAGAAATCCAACTCTCCTCCTAAAATATTAGATACATTCTCGGTATAGAACAAGTAAATCCTTACCATGAATCGAAATAAAACATGTAATTTCTTGAAAATATGGTTCACAAAAGAAACAGTAACCACCAGCATATAAAGAATATTTCTTGAAATATTTAATAATCTCTAACCACACACCTAGTTATGTATCGATGGTCAAAACACAATCCCAATATTCCTCATCTAATCCCATACTATTTAAAAAAATTGATGATAAAAAGGAATGTGATTCTCTCGTATCAAACAAAACATAAGAATTGGTAGATTACAAAAGAATCATACCTCTAATTTTATCGGGTACTGTATCAAAAATAGAAGGTGTAATCTTGATAACACATTGCTGAAGAAACCCTCTTCCCTTGGATCCAACCTAAATCCTCGATGATATTCCATCTACCTAGTACTGCAGCCCCTGGACTGGGGTTCTACAACCAATACCTTGACCAAATATCAAGTGGAAATCCAGCTAATAGCATGTGGAGTAGTAAATGATTCATTCACAATATATATAGTGCTTTCCTTGATCTCATTACATTTCTCTACAACTACATTCCCCTAAAACCATCTGTTTCTAGCTTATTCTGCTGTAACAATGGCATTCCAAAGAGTGGTATGGACACTAAGTCAATTTTGGGGGCCATAAATTCACACTAATAATAAAATAATGGAACATGATCATGATGATTCCAAATATGGAATCCATTTCATAAAAATCAATTTTAAAAATTTTTATAAATTAATTCTGAAATAATCATAGGAAGCACAACAACAAAAATTTATAAATAATCAATTTAAGAAAAAAAGTAATTTCACTACATTATGAGAATAATAAAAAAAATATTAATGTTAGAAGCCTAGAGTTATTATATAATATATAATTATAATAAACACAATTAATAAATAATTATTTATTTAATTTATTATGTTAAAAAAACATGACAAATATAAAAACAATTCTCTAAAAAATCATTTTTTACATTAGATGATTTTATCTTCATTATTAACCATTATAAAACTAATGTATCAATTATTATTAATTTATTACTATATATTATCTATTTATTTTAAATAATTATATTTCTATAGTGTTCAATAATTTTTTTTAGATAAAATTCATAAGAGGTAGAGAAATAAAATTCTATGTAAAAGAGGTCTTTTGATCAAAAATTAATTTCATTAAAAATTTACTGTTCATTTATTACACATTAATAAATACAATATAATTTTGGGAAAAATATAAATTTATTTAATTCATAATGTGGTTAATCCTACTCTTAAAATTTAATTTAATGGCTTGGTTATAATGCTATAATATATCGCAGTTTATATATACCCTGGACTGTGTGTATAGAATGCTATATAGTACATCATGTTTATTTCAAAGGCTATACATAAAAAAATATTGGGGTGTTGTATTCTACCACACATAGAATTTAATTCACCCATAAAATTACATCAAATTGATTCAAAATAAAAGTAATTATATCCTTCATCACACCATCAGGTTCCCATGTAGCATCCTTAAATTTCTGAATCATCTAATTATTTTTTTAGGCGAGTACTCTTGTTCTGTATCAATTTATATTTATAATCAATTATTTATAACAATTGATCTTCATAGTAATGATAATGATCCACTATATAATAAAAAAGTTAAAATCATGTGAAATATATTTTATTTATTTCCTCAAGTCATATATATGGAACACATTATAAACATTATATAGTTTCAATTGAAGCTCCAATCGATAATCTATCATCCCTACTCGATGAATAATATCGAAGGGACTGGTTTACTGAGGGATAAAAATTAGCTTCTTTACAAATATCATGACATTCTTCCATAGTTATATAAATAAGTATAACTTCCTGAAAATAATGAATTATAGATTTAACTAATGATTTCCAGTATAAATCAAATATCAACTTTGAGATATCATGATGTGTTATTGAATGGATATGACCTTATATTGCATCTCCTTATCTAGATAAGCTCTCAATATCGTTACTTATCTAAAATAAACCCAACCTATTGGAATACTATATATTCATCCAAATATGGATTTATAAGGATCCATATAAATTATCGTGTGAATGTAATTTTTTAAAAGAATTAAAAAAGTGGGAGGTGTTGATCTTAACCACCTTTGAAATATGTATAATAGGATCCAAGAATATCCTATATAGTCTTAATGGATCTATTTTACTAACAAAAAATTTAAGGATAAAAGGAATTACTAAAACATTACTCCTTATCGAGATAATTATAGTACCTTTCTATAACATTAAGGTAAACATTGTATATCAACTAGGTACAACATAATGTGAGAAAAAATGAAACCATAAAACTTTTTTATAGTATATTCTATAAAACTAAAAAATATAGAACGATTATCAAATAGTGATGATGTTTTCCATATTCATAATTCGATTGTCTACAACCCATGTAGCATTTTGGATTTTAGATGGGTTGGCGGTAGAATGATGACATCCACTGTGTTATTTTCCCATCTTCATTTTAGTGTTGGTAATAGTGGTAACATCTATTTATAATTCTATCTAATTTCCATTACTTATTAACTTATCAAGAATAAATATACACACAAGTTGATATATCTCATTATGTTTTCCCACCATAAATACTCTTTAATTTCTCTATATATAATCATAATTCTGTGATGAATAGAGAATATTGAGTTTTGAGCTTCATCCAATAAACCCTTTTTCATGTCATGTATTAACAAGTAACACGCTTGATTCCAGATCATTATCATTACATCAATATCATCGTATAACTCAATAACATTTATCAGCTTATTTTATAGCTCTAAAACTTCTTTATATTCCTCATTAATATTCATATTGATGGATAGTTAAAAACTCTTCTATGAATGATATTATCTCTTCCCTTTCCTCATGGTTTAATGATACATATTAAGAAAATACATGAATATTTTATATCATTTTATCCACATCATGGAAAAAATATAATGGTCTTTTAAAATCAATGAATCATCTAATTTTTCCACCATCCATGAGTGGTAATTTTTTGAGAAATCATAATCACTATTCATCTTCAACTATCTTTTATGGAGCATATTTTTCTCTTCATGGTTGAATATGCACATATAATATTTTTATCAACATATATTTCCAAATATTATCTATAAAGATAATTCTTTCATATCATTAATGTAATGAGAACAATTATTATTATTGGTATTGAGCCATGTAATTTTATTAATTAACCTTAAATTGGAATGAGTCATAATCTATCACAATATCATTATGAATAAGAACACACAAAACCCTTCTATAGTGCATCACATTAGATTAAAACCCTTTCTATGCTACATAGTAGTGTCAGTATAAATATGTTATCCAAAAATATTTTCAGATCCTTTAAATATTACTCTCATTCAATTATCTAAAGGATAATTAATCCCTTGTGGGCTAACATAGTGAGTAGATTAGATAGTCTTGAGAAACTCTTCAATAGGAGTCAATAATATCACGAAAATCCGAGAAAACTATGCATCACAGTCATAGTGGATGTTCTAGAAAAATGGTAAATACAATTTTTCTTGGATATATCCTCATTAATACCCTCATTTATGATTATATAACTCAAAATTAAACATTATGTTGTGAAAATTATTAGATTATAATATTTTCATATAATATCTCCTTTACTCAGATCTTTGGAACTACCATCAAGTGATCTTCATGATCATACTTTATCTTAGATTTTATAAGAATATAATCAATAAATACAATAAAAAATTGATCAATGTAATATATAAATACTTAATTCATTAATTCCATGAAAATAGATGGGGAATTAGTTCAAAAATATTGTATCACTATGAAATCATAGTTTCCAAACACCGTTTGAAAAGGTAGCATTGGGTATGATGTGACACCCCTAAAGTCACTATGTTTTCCATGTAATGCTATTTAATTTTCATGAATTTTTTTTTCTTAAAATGTGAATTTTATAGGATTTCCATATATATATGGTTAATGTAAATGATTAAAGGGAAACCATGTGACCTCCCTTTTTAACGATCCTCCCCAGTTCGTTTTTTGAATATTTCATGGATTGTCAGCAAAGGTTGTGCATGGTAAAGCCCAAAATGTTCATCACATTATTGATATTGTGTGGGTAAATGAGGTGTTGTGCATGAATTTCAAAATATTTGGTAAACCTCGAGAAAATCATGTTGTTTTCCTTATAGTTTTTGATAGAACTATTTTTATGGATTCCAGAGAGTTTGAAAAACTATGAAAGGACCCATAAGAGTTCATGTGAGGTTTGGGATGGTACTATAGTGAGGTTCATGGTTTAGGGATCTATTCTTCCTCTCAAAATAAACTCTGAAAACTTGGGGTTTTTAGGTAATTGGGGCCCACATGGTCTGCACATAGTTTTCTTAACCATACATCTAAATAATTCACTTTTTCTACATGTTTACAAATCATTTATTTATAGTAAGACAGATACGTTGAAAAATTAATTTATTAGGTTAATATTTATCACACTCAATTTTACAAAATGTGAATGGTTGACAAGATGTGTAATAATTTTATTCGCTATAATAGATAATAAGATTTATATAGAGAAATATTCGTTTTGTGTAATGTGTTCATCACATTTAATATCCCAATAAATAGTTTTCATCCCATTTTTTATAATAGGACGCAAACCTACTCTATATATTTCCAAATCATTTTAGACCATCATAATACCATTTAAAACATTTATATTCTGACTCTATGAATTAAAAAAAACATACTTCCCAAGGCATGAAGTCCTTTTCCCAAATAAAGGCTCTTCATCTACAAAAAATACTCTTTCACCAAGTCATAAAGAAAAATGATTTCCCAACAAAATAAATTTAATGAAAAAACCCCAACAGGGACATACCTAAAAAATATGTGAACATAAAACCTCACCAATATATAACATCTCATCCCTGAGCTACTCTAAGCATCACTGTGGGGTCTTAAAAACATATCAAGCCATTATGATCTCATATCAGACTCTTTATCCCAAGTATAATCTAGAGTATTCCCATTATGCCGCTCCACTTGAACCAGATTTATAGTCCTTATGAAAAGATACATCTTACTATGGTAAACAATTTGTGTAAGATTCTCCTCAAAGTGTGCATTAGCACTAAGCTCGACGGCCTCAATGTCGACTACATGATAAGGTACTGGATATTATCTCTGAATTTGAGACATGTGAAACACATTGTCCATGGTACATCATCTATATGGAAGGGATAATCACTATTTCACAAGACTGGCCCTATCAACTCTCACAAATAGCTTGAGAAACATAGGCACTAAATTTCCCTTGTTTCCTGATATGACATTGACGCAACCAATGATACACTACATAGATAACATTATGAACCAAATTCAACTAAAAAATCCATATATGATGGTCGGTGTGGGATTGTATATTACTCTATGAAGTCAATAACCACCTCTTTATCAACTGTATATACTTAGATGTCTTCTTCATAAGACTAGGCCTAATAAGTGCATACCCATCTTTCTAAAACCAACAAATTGAAAATTATAATGACCTTCCATAAAAATCCTTTAAAGGAACCATCTTGATAAAATCTAGTATTTTATAATATGATGCTCCCAAGAATCATGAAAATACAAAACATACTCTCATAACATATCCTTTAAATCAAAATTTCTAGATCATATAGACCATCAACCTAAGAATGATAGTCTGCAGACAAAATAACATTTTTTCCCATATACATCTTAACACCCTATTAGAATTGTTATGTGAAATAATGATCTCTATTTAAAATTATACTCCTTTGAATTTCATGTATCCAAACTACATCGCACACATAAAGAATACCCAAATAATCAATTGTGAAGGTCTCCATGATAGGCATGACGTATGATACCATATTCATTCTACCCAATATCACCCATTCAACATTATTATTACGGGTTTTCTAGGGAAATATTTTCATGAATTCCATAGTGAAATCATTCCATTTCAACACAGGAGTTCGAAAAGGATGGAAAACCCCATATGGCCTCTAATGATAGACTTTCCCCAAATGATAGTTTAAACATCTATCCCAAGTCATACTACCTTTTTCTTCATTCTTGACCACTAATACTGTCTATATATATAACAATGAATTTTTTTCTATTGAAAATGTTCTTCTGATCTAGTAGTGTAAAACTCTATCATTAGATCTTCATGCATGTCTGTAGAATACAATAATCAACCACAAAAATGAATAGTTTTTTTATTTCAATAGAACTTACTAATGGTGTATCCCCATAATATAAGATGTCTCTTAAAACTAAGACTTCATTATCAGGTAACTACACATTCTTGATTTGGACTAAAAGAAAGGGTATTACAAATGTCAAAGTCTGAGCTGCTCATCCATGTGACTTCATAACATCTAGATGATTTTCACCAAAGAGTGACATCATCTTATAGTAATAACAAAAATTTCATACTACCTTTATATACATTTTTCTTTTCAATGCATTAGTAATGATGTTGCACCTACCCGGTGTATAAGGAAAATTGATGTCGAAAGACTTCAGATACTCAAAACACCTTTTATGTTGAATGTTCATGTAACAATGAGAAAAGATATACATGACTCTCTTCTGGTCCTTAAATACCACAAACCTATAACCAATTAAATATTTCTTTTAGTATCTCAGTTTTTGTACAACTTATGCTAACTCCAAAACAGGAGAAAGCTAATTCCTCTCAGGAAGTCTCAACAATCATGATCTATAAGCAACCACTCAATACACATATATTTGAACTACTATGAGTCCATTTATGGATGAATCATAGTACATTGTATATGATTTACCATGTGCATGTGAATTGAGGATAGTTGATGATGATATCCTACATTTACAATCATGAAAATATCTGTCACAAGAATATGAAAAAACATACTTCACTCCAATTTTGGTTACCCTAAACATCGGTGCTTCTAGATGGGATAATTCCTAGATAAATCACAATTAATATTTTTATAAACCCAGAAACATATAAATCCTGAATACATTCATAGTATAATACCAAAAAACCAGGGCTCGAATTTTCTCTAGGTCTTCTAACACTTCAAACACTAAAATGTAATGACCCAAGAATTGAACATCATCAATTCAAAAACTACATTTGGTTATCTGAGAATAATGTAGATAATATCACAATATACGTATGATGATGAAAATATGTATGACATGATTGTATTTTGATAGGGTTTACACTCAGTGTTTTTCAAAAAAAACACCACAAATTGGCCCAAGAAAGGATGAAGGATCCTATTCATGAAGGCCATGAACTCCCCTAGTAAATTTATCGAACCAAACGACAACATTGTGAACTCATACTAGACATACCTGTTCATTAAATAGGTTTGATGAATGTTTAATCATCTCACACTCAATTATTATATCTATATCTCAAATCGATCATTGAGAAAATCATATAACCTCTTATCTAATCAAATAAATCAATGATTTATGGAAGAGAATATGAGTTCTTGAATATATTCTAGTTCAATATTCGATAATCCTAATATAATCACAAAGTACCAACCACTTTCTTAGAAAAATGAACATGAAAACCCCATGGACATGTACTAGGTCTTGTGGAATCCATATCTTCCTTTCCATACAACCGAAAACTCATCTTTAGAATCTCTAATGGTGTCATTTTATAAGGAAGGATATAAACTGGATCTTTATCTAGCACCAACTCGATCATAAAATTGATCTCTTAGTTAGGTGGTATGACATAGAACATATCAGAAAAAAATCTAGAAAATGGACTACCATTGGAGGAAAATAATATTTCTTCATTCCACCATTATCAAGAAAAATACTAGCTATTTGAGCCATGAGACAATCCAACCTACAATAAATTGTTCCTATTGGACTAGACTAAATATCTATCCCACCTTCGTGAAAAATAATTCCTCGTTAAACAAATATAAATCCAATTATCCTCTTGAAATAGTTGATATGATCTTAGTATTGAACAATTAAATCCATACCATGAATCAAATTGAAACATGTCATTTCATGAAAATACAGTTCACAAAAGAATCGGTAACCACCAATCTTTGAATAACATTGCTTAAAATATTTGATATTCTCTAAAAAAACTACTAGTGGTGTATCAATGGTCAAAAAACAATCCCATGAATCTCCATCAAATACCATACTATTTACAAAATGTGATGATAAAAAGAAATGTGATGCTATCATATCAAATGAAACACAATAATGGGTATATGATAAAATAATTGAAACTATGATGGTATAAGGTATTGTATTAACAATAGATGGAGTAATCCTAAAAATACATTTCTGACCAAACCCTCTTCCCTTCGATACATCCTATCTCCCTGATGATATTCCATCTACCTCGTACTGTCGTTCCTAGATTGGGGTCCCACAACACCTGCCTTGACAAAATATCATGTGGAAATACAGCTAACAATATACTGAAGAGTATATGATTTCTTAACAATATATGGTTCATGTCTTGATCTCATTACATTTCTCTACAACTACATTTCTGTAATAAACATTTTTTGGTGGCATATTCATCTACAATAATGACATTCCAAAGGGTTGTATGGACATTAAGGCCGTTTGGGGGCCATACATTCACAATAATAACACTATAATTGAACATGATCCTAAAATAAATACCCACTTATCTAACTAATCTATCTTCATTATCATTGGAATAATATTTCATAGAAACAAATATTTGCATTAAAAGAATACTTCCATGTTTTCCATGCTGATAAAAACTAGTTTCTACTCAGATCCTCACTCAGACACCCTTCCATGATGAGTTTCTAATTCATCATGACCAAAAAAATTATCAAACAAAACAAGTTCACTTGAAACATGAGGTTATAATGAATAAAATCCTACAAATATCTTTCTATAGAGTTTTCATCAACAACCAAAGGTGGTGAAAATCAATGTAAGTGAGTGAAACATTATGTGTAGTCCATCACTGAAATTCCCCCCTATGTGAGGTGTATGAACTCAAAATCCTAATCATACCTCAAGGTCATATGATATAAATTTATCAACAAATTATTCTCAAACTCTTTATAATATATGTCATCCATGTTCCCATTTTTCTCCATAAAATACCTCCAATGTTTGGAATGTACATGATACATATATGAAGTGAGCTTCACCCTCTTATCTTTAGGTGTATCTTGATGATAGATGATCATTTACATTGATTCAATCTATAACTAATCTACCTATGTGATTCCCTCATGATTGAATATAAGTGTAAGATGGTGTTGGAAATATCTCTTTAGATCAGACATTGAAGGAACTGTGAAAAGAGTGTCTCTTTCCATGGATTGCATTACCCTCAAGAAGATATACTAATGTTGAACATCCATATGATCCTCAAAAGATACATGAAGATTCAATTTAACTCTATTTGGACGATGAGTATTTTGAATCCCATGAATATTATCTCAATGATGGGGAGGAATAAATTTCTCTACTAGAAAAATACAAACATTACATCACTAGCTACAACATTAATGTCTATCTCAATAGTTGAAAAAAAGAGAACTAATACTCCAGGTCTCTCTAAACAAGGAATAAAATTGTTCTATCATGAAATAAAATTTAATATAATTCAATTTAGTGTATATATTATGTATCTAATATCATATTTCAATCATTAAAGAATATATGATAAGCAATAAAAATATCTCCATCGGAAAAAAAGCATGTATATATATAAACCTATAGGACTATAATGATACATTAATACGCATATTATGTCATAATATGCCACAATTATAAATATCAAGAACTAATAACATCAGAAAATAATAACATCAGACAACATGTAAATCACCTTGGTTGAAATAACTTCATTTGGAATAAGAAAACGGTATAAACAACAATCCATCATTGGGAACTCAAATTTTCGCCTATACTTGGGATGGATACTCACATGAAAAAGATCATTACCATGTCCCTGAAAATCCTAGTATCCCATATACCATTCCAAAATAGTAAATAAATAAAAAAGAATCATGATGTTCTCAGTTACAACTTTATAACATCCCCCAATCTGACACCCTTATTTGGGATAAATTTGTTGGTTTTGGGGCCTCAAGAGCACATCCTTGTATGATAGAGGTTTATGACTAGCATTAGTGGTGTTATAAGAATATTAAGGAGACTATAGAACCTATTTAGATATTTAAAACACATTATAATAATTATATAATATTAAATATTAGTGAAGCGTAAATATATGATACAATACATTAAAGTGAAAAAACTAAACAATAAATGCAAAATGAACAATCCAATAAATAATATTGGAATAATGTAATATTATAATGAAATGTAACTAAAGTTAATACTATAATTAATACTAATAAGTGACTAATTGACTCAAATTAATACTCAATTATCCCTAGCCCCGATAACCATGTCATTTCCATCTCCAAACTTTAGCCCATCCAGAAATAAAAAATCAACAGTATGGTCTTGGGCCCTTGTCAAATCATGAAACCTTATAATCTTTTTGGGAACAAAATGGTGTCCCAAATATGGTTTCAATATAACTCATTAGTTCGATTCCATCCAGTCTAAACATAACCAGTTTGGTAATAAGTGCATGCAATAATGTAACAATCTAGTTTATTACTTAATTAAACAATTAAATTAATTCCAAACCAACCATCATTGGAACCGTGTTAGCATAACTCTAAGAATTTCTCATGACCATTACATCCCTAACCATAAATCCATTGTAAATCATAACCTTTTTTGGCTCTATGATGGAATGTCTCTGAGCATGTCTCATAAAAATGCTAACCATTACCATATATCCATGGTATAAATCACACAAATTTGGTTTAAGCCTGCTATATGGTCATTTTAGTAATAAATGATGGCCGGTCTCGATGTATAATAATTATAACATGTATCAGGTCCAAGCCTGGTATATAAAAATTTCAGCCCATTTCACTAGGCATAGCATACAATATCAGCACTACAATATTAATCACTAACCATAGCTCATTGTATAAAATTTATAACATGAATCAGTTGGCATAGCCCACTATATAATAATTAAAACATGAATAAATAGGCATAATGTACTATATAAGACTTAAATCATGAATCATTGAGAATACTATCAATGATTTCAAAACATCACAATATAACCCACAATGGTTAATTATTAAAATTATCATTTTTCTTTCAATTACACATTTTTTTTAATTTTTTTATAAGCCAATATCATGTAATTAAATTTAATTATTTAGCCAATTGAAGGTTATTCTATATGAATAAATTACCCAATAATCTTTTCATGATAATCATATATTAATCCATTAGAAAATTAATTTATAATTAATTGTTCCCTCACATTAATGGTATCCATAATCTAGTTCATAAACAATCAGATACAAATAGATTCCAAATAATAATCAAATTAATTAATTAATCAATTTAGGACTATTTCATTGCGGCGTAATCACAGTATTTTATAAACTTTTAAATTAAAAAGGCCATATGGTTATGGATTATACACTCTATATAAAACAAACTATGAATAAAATACCAAAAAAATTGTAATGCTAATTGGAAAAAATGTTTTGAAGATTATGATATGTAACTTAGGTCAAATCAGATCAAGATTAACATCAAACCCAAAGTATTTCAAAATATTCCACCACCATAATTGATAACAATTGAAGATTAACAAAAAAACAAGATAGAGACCTACCAGTCACAGATCACCCAAAAAGGATGTCCTTAAATAATGACGGAACTCCAAAATCTCTAGGAGAATAGCTATATGTCAAGATAAAAATGATTTACCTAATGAATGAGAATTATATCATACATGAAAAAGTTTGAAACTGATAATCATGATATTACATAGTGTGTAACCCTTTTACATTACATTATTTATTTTTAGGGGGATTTAATGAAAAACTGTCTCATTTGGTTAATAATTATCCCGATCAACATTTACATTATGTAATAATTTTACATGATGTTTAACCATTTTATAACTTGTATCGGTTCATAGAATTTAATTGGTGTAAGTAATAGGTCGTGTAATATGTACACGATGTTTTATAGACCTATAGATAGTTCTATACACAATTTCTAATGAAGGACATAAACCACCACCAATTCCATCAAATTCATGTAAAACATGGTAATGCCATTATGAATATATAAATATATACTCTATTAATTCAGGAAAACATAAATCGCTAGTGTAGAGACCCTAAACTTGACGTACATGAACACTACATTACTTTTGCGAAATACTTAGTACATAACAAAAACACACACACAAGGATCGTAATAGTTTAGTGTCTTTGGAAACTCGGAATAAAATCTTCTAATCGTGGTGAAAGATCTTCAACATCTCCCATAAAGATATTCCTTTTTTTTTACATAAAACCTTTCTTTATATCCTGGGAAAAAGAAAACATAAAAGGGTGAGCTCAAATGCTCAGTAAGGGTAAACAAAAGAAATATCAATCACATCGTATTCATAAGAACATAACATTTTGGAAATCATAACCTGCAAAAGAGAGCATAATTTCATAACATGGGATAAATCATGGTAGTGAAATGTAATCAAAATAATCATAACTTAATACATGAAACTTTGTGGCATTCACACATAATCATAGAGAATCATTTCTTGTTAGTCAAGACTCATTGCCAAGACTATCTTAGTGGACAAAGTCCCTTTCTGAATCGAGTAACCCTCATTTCAGTCATGTTTCACTGAACCGGTATAACCGACCGTTGCAGCCCTGTCTATCTCATGAGATATAAAATCTTTACCCAATGCATTGGAGGGAGATATAGGTCCCACACATCTTATAATGAATCCTTTCTTATGTGTGCCACATAATCATAAACCATACATCATAGCGTAACCCATGCAATAAAAATGGGATTCTTAAACAACATGACATCATAAAACAATTCATATAAGATAAAGGAATTCATAAAAATATTTCCATCACAACATAATAAAACCAATGTAATAATAGGGATAAAAACAGAACCCTTTTATTATCTTAGATGGAAAATAATTTTGATAAAATACTTGAACTCCATTCTTGAGGAAAATATCCTTTCTACTTCAAAAACACTTTTCCTTTCTTAACATGTCATACAATTGTAAACTAAAAGAAGTTGATTAAAAATAAACTTGAATACTTGTAAAGTAATATTCCTGTAAATAATGTTTTAGAAATCCATTCATGTCTTATAAGTTAAAAAAACATTCTTCGTACTTTTATCGGAAAAGTCAAAAAGTACCTCGTACGAAAAAACGACAAAAGATTCCTTTCATATTCTTTACTAAAAATTCACCGAAGGGTAAAATTGGATTTAAACTATTGTAAGTGGATGGAAACAATATTACATATTTATGGAACATGGATGTGGATGATAAAATACACCCCAGTAAATGCCAAAGTAAAAACAATCTCGGATAAAAATGAGATTGTGATATTTTCCTTACCTTAGGTCCGATTTGCTTCGTATGTGTCCGAACCTCCTGTATAATGATTTAAATAATGTCATTTACTTATTAAAGAATCATATTCATTGTTATGATATCATATATGTTTCGCTTATGACATTATATTACCCGTTCTTTTGTAAATTCCATGTTAAAGAAGCGTTTTGGGTAAAATCGTTTCATTTATCGTAGGTGTTTTGACTTGTTGTTCTTGACATTATTATTACTTATATCATGATTTACTTACTTCCAGAATATAAAATATGATTTATATATCATATATATTCAGTATATATATATCTAATAGATAGATAAATGAAATGAAAAACACCGTTCATGGAGACGGTAGTCCGTACGTACGCATGAACGTTGTTTTCCTTTCCTTATTGTCTTGAATGGAAGTAAGTAGATGACATACATATATATATATATACATAAATCCAGTAGATTTATAATGTCATATATTTCATTATTATTTCTTATATATACTTTATAATCATTCTTAAATGGTTAACATGGAGAATGAATCTCATCGCGTCGTGGAGACGGTAGTCCGTACGTACGCACGAGCGATGATATCATTTCCATAAATATTGAATTGAATTGGAGTGGATTATACAATGTATCAGAATCAATATGATGTTGTAATAACTATGTATAGTTATTCTTTACACCATTATACCCATCCATGTAAGGTGGTGGTGGAAAATAGATTACACCACAGCGTGGAGACGGTATTCCGTACGTACGCACGCGCGGGGATTTCGTTTACCGTAGGATGGATAGATGGTGAAATAGGGTTGTTTAATACTTATAATAACATATAAGTATATGATTTATACTGATGTTATTACTTCATAATGAAACAACCTAAGAAGAAGAAGTGGAAGAAGAAATAAAGATGAAAGAATTGGTAACGGTAATTACCTCTTCTTTGAAGCGCCTCTTTGAGACCTCCTCTTAGGGCACTAAAATTGGTCTTTGAGGAAGACCAGAACCTCTAGGATGTTTCTAGGGAAGTGGAGAAGAGATTTTGGCAGGGGTTGTCCGAGCTTGAGTGCTCAAATTGGTGTGAGGAGGAGGGGGGGAGGTGTCCTTTTATAAGGGAGGAGAGGGGCACCTTAGGAATACCTCAAAATATTATTTTATATTAAAGTCAAAATTGGTTTATAATGGTTCCAAAGGGTCTTATTTCGGAGCTAAAGTGGGGATGGGTCGAAATCCTATCAGCCAATAAGATTTAGACAAGTTTAGGGTATTATTTTAAACTTATCAATTAGATTTAACTCTAAGTTAAATAATTTAACTTTTACCGTGTCTTTTTGTTTTCTTTCACTATATGGTTAATACACTTACTATAACATGCCAAACGAACCCCAAATTGTTTATTATTAATTCATATATCCTTATCTAAGTCATTTGGTCGAACCTTAGATTTTTAGTAATAAAATAACAATTAATAATATAATATTTGATTTAAAAACTATTTTGTGTCAATTTTGACACTATTTGATATATGATTTTTGTGAAAGTCATAACAGAATTATATGTTCGAACCAAGCTGATTAAATCAACACTAAAATATCATAGTAACCTATAAAATTAGTTGAATTCATAAAAAAGTCTCAAATTACATTTAATTTGGTGTTTATAACATCAATTATGTCAATATTTCATTAATAAGATAATTACTGCATCATCATTGTGTCATAAATAAATTAAATTATTTAATGTCTAAAAATTACAAATAAAATATCATTATGTAGGAAATATTTTTAGCTTTCTAATGAATATTTATAGTCGAATTTATCTTATGTATAACCCCATATTAAAAATGTTTTAGTTATTAAACTTTGATTTTAACTATTTTAACTATTCATTAAATAAAATAATATTAAATGTCATAATCTAATCCAAGTGGACCTAAATGGTCATATTATATTCATAAGATTGTTTTTGGTCGAATTAAACTTATCCAATAGAATTAGTACATGTGTTAGGGTAATAGTAATATCATATTTACCCTTAGTTACCCTATTTACTATTAACCGTGGTAAAAAAAAGTAAAAAGTTACTATTCACCAAAAATTATTTTCATCTCATTGAACCACATTTTAGTCCTTGATATTAATCGTGTCTGTCGGATTTTCGAAATTCCATTCACAGAAGCGGTAAAATTAAGTTTTATGCAAAATTCAGTTTTTAACCTACCACTTAGTGGTTTCACTATTCATCAAAAATTGAAAGTTTTCAGAAAAGTACTAAAATTTCACCCTAGGCTATAATTGATATTCCGAATTCAAAAATGATTTCTATTTTACAAAATTCCCAACATATAAGTTACATTAATTAATTTTATAATTAATTTCTGCTGTCACAACAAATAGTGTGTTTTTAAGAGATAATAACTATCAAAAGATTAACACTTGTTTATGTCTGGTGTAAATGTGAAATTACATACAATGACCAACATTGTATTAAATTGTAAAAATATATTCTAAATATACTTTAAACCCACTCAAATTAATGATTTATCACTATTAATTATTTCGATTAAAAAAGTTGTTTTTAATTATAATTTAGTAATTTTCACTATTCATCAGAATATGAAAGTTATCCAAAAAGTACCAAAATTTCACCTTAGGCTAAATTAGATACTCCAAATCCAAAAATGAAGTCCATTTTGAGAGCTAAAATTTCTAAAATTTAAAAAAGTGGTTATTACTATTCATAACGGCTAGTTATAAGAATATTTTAATAGCATATCGTTGTTTAGTGAAACTCAGTATTGCGTACTAGACACGCTATCGAGGAAGGTTGTGATTGCGTGTAATGCAAGGCAAGTCAAAGATGCGTGTTGTGCAAGCTCCTTTTGGTGTAGCGTACAACACAAGACATTAATAAAATTAAAAAGAATATTTTTCATAAAATCTCGGACTGTTACATTCTACCCCCCTTAAAATGAATTTCGCCCTCGAAATTCATCGGGGTTATAAATGGTTTATTATTCGAAAGTTTCTTTAATAGAAACCCACATCGTAAAAAGGAATATCAAAACCAATCTTTAAAAAAAAGTATGAAACGTAACGGTTACCCAAATAAACTAATCACTGGGTTTCCACATAGGTGAAAATATGGATATGGAAGAGAAATATAAACATCTTGTTCTGATGGAGAGTGGTAGAGAACATGGCTATGGAAAAGCCAGCAATCACAAAGCCATAAATTTGTGACGATCTAAGGTACCATCTGATTCATCAGATATAAGATCACTAGGACAACATTTTTGGTTTTCAAGATCGTTTCCCTAAAGTTAAAGAATTTGAATTAGAATAAATACTTACTTTATTTTGGTACAATATCACTATTGTTTGTGCCTTTAACAATTTCCACTTCATCTCTTAAATAAATGAAGTTGAATTTGTTATTCGTGAAGTGTTAGCAGATCATGTGATAGAATGACGGGTCATTCCATCTGTCTCAAACAAAAGGTTAGCAAAAATTATATACATAAGTTGATCCATAGTGAGATTAATCATATATGGTTCCTAAAATGGACTTTATACTTCATATATCATACTGCTTAATATAATAAAACTAGTTTCTACTAAACAGGGACTTCCTGTAGGCCAGTGGTAGGCGATAAAGGCCAGTCGCACTTCGGTTGTGGGTTCGATTCCCACAGCCTTGTCCAAAGCGATGGGCTGTCGTCCGTCCTGCAGGTTGTCCTTTTTCTAAAACTACATTACTATCCCATCAATAATATCGAAAAAAAAACTTCTATCCTTAAACAATACTAACTTATTCCAACATAATCCATTCCAATCTTTAGGCTTACCCATAATACTGCAGTCCACTCTCATAATATAGTGAAAACAATTACCAGAGATTTAATACCATCGTTGATCCCCATAAGATATGTCTTGTTGGTCACATTCTAAACATTCAAAGTCCTTAATCATGTATTCTCTTGAATACCTTAGTGAAAACATGAATGCAGTTAAAATTTAACACTTTCCACATACCAAAATCCTCAAAATTCTATATACTCAAACCATGATATCACTTAGTCCTTATATCAATCATGAGCTCATGAATACTATTAAACATTTCATTTTCTCATTTTCCCTTCATTATGCGCATATCATCTTATTTCCAAAAAAAAATATCTCAATCACTTTAAATACCACATCAATAAATATTTCAATACTCAATGATACAACATTATTTTGGAATCACATTACATAAACACTTAATCATTCCACCACATCGTTGTCATATTCAACATTGCCAATAGTGATCGCATGTGACTTCCCTTTGTCCTTTGCCTTCAGTGGTTGCTCATGTTGATCATCACTAACCCTTGGATTAGGGCATTTATTAGCATAATGCCCCATTTCCTTGCACTTGAAGCATTTAAGTGTTGGTGGTGCGTTCTCTGCAGTGTTTGCTTTATTCACATCATTAGAAACCCTTTTTCCATTACTTCGACACTCAGCTGCTCGGTGACCATCTTTTCCACACTTAAAACATTTTCTATTCCCTTTAAGACAATCTCCACCATGCTTCTTTCCACACTTTTCGCATAAGGAAACATTCATCTTCTTTTCACCATTATTCTGAGATTTCTCCTTGAACTCCATCTTTCGTTTCTTGTCAAAACCATGAGATGGATATGTAACACCAACTTCCATTTCTACCTTGATATCACAACGCACAATTTCTTCATAGCTACTGAAGTCTCTTATAGCTAATTCCCTTCAAAGACTTGGTTTTAAGCCACTGAAAAATCAATCAACTTTACTTTCAGGTTGGATGATAATGCCAGATGCATACCTTGCATGTCTTGTAAAATTCACTTCGTATATACCAACAGATTCGTCATCCTTTTGCTTTAGTTCAAGAAACTCCTTCTCCATCTTTGTTCGAAGAATACGAGGGAAGTACTTATTGAAAAATAAGTTCTTGAACTCGTCCCATTCCATGGACTCAATTTCATCTCTTTGCCTTGTATTCTTGATAAGATTCCACCATTGATCAGCTTCACCTTCCAAACGATATACTGCTAAGATGACTTTATCATGTTCAGAACATTGAAGAACTGAAAATATCTTTTCAGTGGTACTGATCCATTGTTCAGCAACAAGTGGATCAGAATACCCACTGAAAGAAGTTGGACGTTGCCTCATGAAGGACTCAATAGAATATTGTTCCCTTCTCTACTCATTTGGAAGTCCAGAATGATTCATAGCTTGTGTAAGTATAGAAATAAGATTTTGCACTCCATCTCCCATAACATTTGTTTGTTCAGGAGGACAATCATTGCATTGTCCATTGCATTGATCAACACGGTTCCTTCGGGTTCCAGCCATCGTCTAAAACCCAAAAAGAATAGTGTGAGAGGCAAAAATCATGCTAGGGAAAACAACATAATAAAGGGTGAGTACCTTCAATATCTAAAATCTTAGTTTTAATTCTATGATCGTTAGCGTAGTTCTATTACTATAACCTATACGTATACTTAACCTTAGGGACATCCCTATACATACCTTAGAAATATCTCTAGGGATCTCACTAATGTTTTCGCATCCTAGTTTCCAAAGGTTGACTAAACCTTTCCTCTGATACCAACTGTAACGACCCATACTTTACATACATTGTTAATACTTCAAAATTGAAGCACACTTATTAGAACATATGACAAAACCACAAAGGACCGTATAGGTATAGTGTCTTTAGAAACTGGGAAACATAAACAACTGGTTCATAAATCTTCTACAGTGTCTCCCATTTATTTCATCATATCTAGGGTCCCTTTTAGCATATTCTACTTAATATCCATCTTCCTGACCTGGGGAAAAGAAAACATAAAAGGGTGAGCTCAAATGCTCAGTAAGGGTAAACAAAAGAAATATCAATCACATCGTATTCATAAGAACATAACATTTTGGAAATCATAACCTGCAAAAAAGAGCATAATTTCATAACATGGGATAAATCATGGTAGTGAAATGTAATCACAATAATCATAACTTAAAACATGAAACTTTGTGGCATTCACACATAATCATAGAGAATCATTTCTTGTTAGTCAAGACTCATTGCCAAGACTATCTTAGTGGACAAAGTCCCTTTCTGAATCGAGTAACCCTCGTTTCAGTCCTGTTTCACTGAACCGGTATAACCTACCGTTCCAGCCCTGTCTATCTCATGAGATATAAAATCTTTACCCAATGCATTGGAGGGAGATATAGGTCCCACCCATCTTATAATGAATCCTTTCTTATGTGTGCCACATAATCATAAACCATACATCATAGCGTAACCCATGCAATAAAAATGGGATTCTTAAACAACATGACATAATAAAACAATTCATATAAGATAAAGGAATTCATAAAAATATTTCCATCACAACATAATCAAACCAATGTAATAATAGGTATAAAAACAGAACCCTTTTATTATCTTAGATGGAAAATAATTTTGATAAAATACTTGAACTCCATTCTTGAGGAAAATATCCTTTCTACTTCAAAAACACTTTTCCTTTCTTAACATGTCATACAATTGTAAACTAAAAGAAGTTGATTAAAAATAAACTTGAATACTTGTAAAGTAAGCTTCCTGTAAATAATGTTTTAGAAATCCATTCATGTCGTATAAGTTAAAAAAACATTCTTCATACTTTTATCGAAAAAGTCAAAAAGTACCTCGTACGAAAAAACGACAAAAGATTCCTTTCATATTCTTTACTAAAAATTTACCGAAGGGTAAAACTGGATTTAAACTATTGTAAGTGGATGGAAACAATATTAAATATTTATGGAACATGGATGTGGATGATAAAATACACCCCAGTAAATGCCAAAGTAAAAACAATCTCGGATAAAAATGAGATTGTGATATTTTCCTTACCTTAGGTCCGATTTGCTTCGTATGTGTCCGAACCTCCTGTATAATGATTTAAATAATGTCATTGACTTATTAAAAAATCATATTCATTGTTATGATATCATATATGGTTCACTTATGACATTATATTACCCGTTCTTTTGTAAATTCCATGTTAAAGAAGCGTTTTGGGTAAAATCGTTTCATTTATCGTAGGTGTTTTGACTTGTTGTTCTTGACATTATTATTACTTATATCATGATTTACTTACTTACAGAATATAAAATATGATTTATATATCATATATATTCAGTATATATATATATATAATAGATAGATAAATGAAATGAAAAACACCGTTCATGGAGACGGTAGTCCGTACGTACGCATGAACGCTGTTTTCCTTTCCTTATTGTCTTGAATGGAAGTAAGTAGATGACATACATATATATATATATACATAAATCCAGTATCTTTATAATGTCATATATTTCATTATTATTTCTTATATATACTTTATAATCATTCTTAAATGGTTAACATGGAGAATGAATCTCATCGCGTCGTGGAGACGGTAGTCCGTACGTACGCACGAGCGATGATATCATTTCCATAAATATTGAATTGAATTGGAGTGGATTATACAATGTATCAGAATCAATATGATGTTGTAATAACTATTTATAGTTATTCTTTACACCATTATACCCATCCATGTAAGGTGGTGGTGGAAAATAGATTACACCACGGCGTGGAGACGGTATTCCGTACGTACGCACGCGCGGTGATTTCTTTTACCGTAGGATGGATAGATGGTGAAATAGGGTTGTTTCATACTTATAATAACATATCAGTATATGAGTGATACTGATGTTATTACTTCATAATGAAACAACCTAAGAAGAAGAAGTGGAAGAAGAAATAAAGATGAAAGAATTGGTAACGGTAATTACCTCTTCTTTGAAGCGCCTCTTTGAGACCTCCTCTTAGGGCACTAAAATTGGTCTTTGAGGAAGACCAGAACCTCTAGGATGTTTCTAGGGAAGTGGAGAAGAGATTTTGGTAGGGGTTGGCCGATCTTGAGTGCTCAAATTGGTGTCAGGAGGAGGGGAGGTGGTGTCCTTTTATAAGGGAGGAGAGGGGCACCTTAGGAATACCTCAAAATATTATTTTATATTAAAGTCAAAATCGGTTTATAATGGTTCCAAAGGGTCTTATTTAGGAGCTAAAGTGGGTATGGGTCAAAATACTATCAACCAATAAGATTTAGACAAGTTTAGGGTATTATTTTAACCTTATCAATTAGATTTAACTCTAAGTTAAATAATTTAACTTTTACCGTGTCTTTTTGTTTTCTTTCACTATATGGTTAATACACTTACTATAACATGCCAAACGAACCCCAAATTGTTTATTATTAATTCATATATCCTTATCTAAGTCATTGGGCCGAACCTTAGATTTTTAGGAATAAAATAACAATTAATAATATAATATTTGATTTAAAAACTATTTTGTGTCAATTTTGACACTATTTGATATATGATTTTTGTGAAAGTCATAATAGAATTATATGTTCAAACCAAGATGATTAAATCAACACTAATATATCATAGTAACCTAGAAAATTAGTTGAATTCATAAAAAGTCTCAAATTACATTTATTTTTGTGTTTATAACATCAATTATGTCAATATTTCATTAATAAGATAATTACTGCATCATCATTGTGTCATAAATAAATTAAATTATTTAATGTCTAAAAATTACAAATAAAATACCATTATGTAGGAAATCTTTTTATCTTTCTAATGAATATTTATAGTCGAATTTATCTTATGTATAACCCCATATTAAAAATGTTTTAGTTATTAAACTTTGATTTTAACTATTTTAACTATTCATTAAATAAAATAATATCAAATGTCATAATCTAATCCAAGTGGACCTAAATGGTCATATTATATTCATAAGGTTGTTTTTGGTCGAATTACACTTATCCAATAGAATTAGGACCTGTGTTAGGGTAATAGTAATATCATATTTACCCTTAGTTACCCTATTTACTATTAACCGTGGTAAAAAAAAGTAAAAAGTTACTATTCACCAAAAATTATTTTCATCTCATTGAACCACATTTTAGTCCTTGATATTAACCGTGTCTGTTGGATTTTCGAAATTCCATTCACAGAAGCGGTAAAATTAAGTTTTATGCAAAATTCAGTTTTTAACCTACCACTTAGTGGTTTCACTATTCATCAAAAATTGAAAGTTTTCAGAAAAGTACAAAAATTTCACCCTAGGCTATAATTGATATTCCGAATTCAAAAATGCTTTCTATTTTACAAAATTCCCAACATATAAGTTGCATTAATTAATTTTATAATTAATTTCCGTTGTCACAACAAATAGCGTGTTTTTAAGAGATAATAACTATCAAAAGATTAACACTTGTTTATGTCTGGTGTAAATGTGAAATTACATACAATGACCAACATTGTATTAAATTGTAAAAATATATTCTAAATATACTTTAAAACCACTCAAATTAATGATTTATCACTATTAATTATTTCTATTAAAAAAGTTGTTTTTAATTATAATTTAGTAATTTTCACTATTCATCAGAATATGAAAGTTATCCGAAAAGTACCAAAATTTCACCTTAGGCTAAATTCGATACTCTAAATCCAAAAATGAAGTCCATTTTGAGAGCTAAAATTTCTAAAATTTAAAAAAGTGGTTATTACTATTCATAACGGCTAGTTATAAGAATATTTTAATAGCATATCGTTGTTTAGTGAAACTCAGTATTGCGTACTACACACGCTATCGAGGAAGGTTGTGATTGCGTGTAATGCAAGGCAAGTCAAAGATGCGTGTTGTGCAAGCTCCTTTTGGTGTAGCGTACAATACAAGACATTAATAAAATTAAAAAGAATATTTTTCATAAAATCTCGGACTGTTACAGCTAGGATTTATGTCATTTAACTCAACAACGTAACTTTGTCTCTGATTAAGACACGACCACCAAACCATAAATACAAAAGAAAACTCAAAGAAATAACTTTTAATTTAAAACTAAAATATAGACATACATAGAAGAACATAGTATCATTCAATACTCTATTCTCTTTTTTAACCCCCGAAAAACCTATTTTAAATTTAACCATGGTGTCAAATTTTTACTGTTTTTACTATTTAGTATGAATAAAAATGAAAGTGGAATCATTAAAAACTTTAAAAATTATGATTTCAAATATGGAATCCATTATAGAAAAGTCAATTCATATAAGTTCATGAAATTAATTTTAAAATCATCACGTGAAATGCAAATAAAATCCACTTTTTCAAAAAAGGTAATTTTTTTAAAGAAATGAACAAACTTTCATTCAATTACTATAGAAAACTATTAAATCAATTTAAAATTATTATTATTATTTCATAGTATATAAATTAATTTAAAATAATTAATAAATAATATCTTATTTAATTTATTAGAATAAAATAAATTCTTGTATATAAAAATAATTTTATAAAAAATGACTACTTTACATTTAAATGATTCTTTCTCCAATCCTAAAAAATAGATAACTAATGTATAAATTACTATTAATTTATTCATATTATTTATTAATATATTTCACTGAAATAAATATTCAATGTTGATAAATATAAATTACTTATTGAAAATTACATAACATTCATTTTAATGAAAAATATACATTTTAATAATTAAATAATTTCATTATAAAATTATGGATTATTCATTCTAAATTTATCAATATATTTTAATTTTTTAAAACATTTATATATATATTACATAATGAGGTATATCAAATTCTTACATTTCAATCAAACAGATATGTTATTAAGGTTTATAGTATCATAGTTCTATTAGACATGTGGTTCTGTGAAAATTATGCCATCAAATACTTCATGTTAAATTAAAATGATATAAACACACAATATTTGTGTGGTAAAATAAGATCTAAAAATATTACCCCCTCCTTTTAATAACATAATACATTATGGTTTTAATAATAATATAATATTCTATGATTGAACATGATTTAAATATGTCGGATTTTACTAATCTAGGGTCTACAACATACTTAATTCCATGTATCATGATAGAGCCTTACCATGTATTTTTTGGGTGAAAAATAAAAAAATATATTACAGACAATAATAGAATGAAATAATACACAATAATAATTTTTCATCAATACAATAAATTATAAAAATGTATAATGATATCATAAAAAATGAAATATAAATAAAAAATTATATATTAAAAAATAACATTTCTCTTGTGAAAAAATGATATTTGAACTAAAATTAGTAATCTTTTATCTCTAAAGAAAGTATGTTAAAATTAGAATAGTTAAAATATATTTAATAACTTTACGAAACTTACACAAATTCTCATGAATAATTTTCTCTACAAACAAAATGTCCTCTATCTAAGACTAAATTACATTTAAATCCTCAAGTCCTTTCTCTTAAAGGATAAAAAAAATAACTATATACAATCAAATTGTATTTCATAAAGAATAATGGAATTTATTACACTAGATACCCCAATTTACTATTCTTTATGACACATTTTCAAAGCATCTTTTATTGTTAATCACTTATAATAATCAATTATTAAAAATGAGTGCTATTTATTTTGTTTCTAAATATTGTTAAGATAAATTACAAAAATAAAAATACTTAAACACATGGTAGGAAAACATTTTTCTAACAGAAAATATTTAATTATTATGGGTTTTTAAAAATATATATTTATATCCATTTATAATTTTCATAATTTTTTGACAAAATAATGTCACGTTTTCATTGTTTTGGAAAAAATACACGCATTTAATATATAAATTTAAATTTAAATAATATTTAAAAATTATTAAAAATAATATCAATGTTTATAAAAATAATTAGAATTATGATAATCATTTTTAATAACTTATAAAACATTAACCCTTTTAAATTACAACATACCACAACTGATTAGTATAATGGGATCTTTTGATAGAAATCAGGAAAACATATCACATGGGATATAGATTTTGAAAAAATAAATATTAACATTCTTATTTATTTAAAAATCTTTCACTTATATTTCATAAGGAAACCCCAAAAATTTATCCTTCTAAAAAATTGAAATTCTTATAGAATATAACTTATCATAAGTGATATGTGTTACAGTTTTTAATAAGTGTTGTCAAATAGGGAATATTTTATATCCCCAAGTAAAATAATTACAATAAATAAAAAATACTAGGGAAAAGAAATAATAAAAGTTGATTTAGATAAATTCACCTATATAATACTGGACATGTAATTAAAAAATAAATTATATACATCAAATAAGATACAAAAATTCTTGTCATAAATAGAAAAATAAAATGAAAACATCACAGAACATCATTTAATTATACATAATAATTTAAAAATATAATAAATAAATAATATATTAATTCAATAAAAACAATTCTATAATTCTGGACATATGTGTAAAATTGGAAAATTTCATTGTAAACATGCTCAATGATCCATATGAAACTGCATAATTTTTTTTATAGTTTATCATGTTCCAAAATAATAATTCTTACAAACAAAAAATAATTTGAGTATTAAAATGAATGAAACTGTTGTTTTAATATTGATTTTGAAGAATCAATGCATAAATATTAATGGTATAAAGGAATGTGATAATAATCAAAGATACAAACTAAAGGCTAGTTTAATTTAATTTTTTCAAACTAAAATTCATTTTTTGAAAATAAGAAAACATACAAATAAAATTTAAAAATAAGAAAACACCTAAATCTTATTTTTTTCATTTATATAAACATTTTTTATTTCTTGTTTTATAAAAAAACTACCAACCTGTATTTATTTTTTCTATATTTAGTTTTATATTATATTCTCATAATTATTTATGATGATGCACAACCTAAGGATGTAAATTTTGTCAAATCCATACCTCTATATGTTTAAGTGTTCATGCTAATGAGGTTGGATGCCCTATGATTTTAGGTTGTCATTATCCAACTCGATTTATTAGAAGAAAACATTTATTTTTTTTATAAAAATACCACCAATGTTTGTAAGAAATATTAAAAGTTTCTAATTTACAATAATTTGGATAAAATTATTCATTCCTCTAAATCCCAAATTGTACCTTCAGAAAAATTCCCAATTGAAACAAATAATTTATATTAATTCCCATTTGGTGAGATTTTTGGCCAATGGGTAATTATAACAAAACCATTATCCATACATTCATAATCAATGTTCTACCTCTACATTTGATTAAATATATAGTGAATGAGTATTTTAAAATAGAAAATAAATATGATTAATTATTATGAAATTAATATGTCTTATTAAATATATATATTTTTATAAATATACATGACTAATAATATTTATTTTTTTTTTCAAAAAGAATATTTTCAAAAAAATTATAATAATAAAAAATGTATTCTTAAAATATTAATTTTTGTTTAAAAAATTATTTAAATAATATAATATTCATATTTATAATTCATCACATTAGACTTTATTAATGAAATTTTATTAACAGAAAACTAACTATTTAGTCAAACATATCATAGGTATTATGATATTGGTAGATGAAATTTTGTGAGCATTGTAAATTATGTTGACCGGATTGAGCATCGAGATATTATGTTTTGTTTTCCATTGACATGAGGAATATTAGAGATAAAATAGGAGGCTATGAGATCTAATATCACTAGATTAAATAGCTAAAACATATAATATTACATGGATGGATAGAAATATTCTATTATCACTCTGATCTAGACCAAAATGTGGTGTATAACTTCCAAGATTCATATTTTCATGAAATTGGGTATGCTAAACAAAATATAGATTATCTAATTAATATATTGGATAGAATAGTCAAATACAGTGTGTCTCGTACTCCAATCCATGTTAGGTGATCAATGGGTGGAAAGGAAAGTTCTACATTTCTAAGAATAAATCATTTGAATTTATTGTTTGGACATTAATAGGACAATGTATGATTATTATTTATTAAAAAAGGGTATTAGAACCATCGTATTTTTTTCATTCCTTAATTATTAATATCCACCCCATTGATTTTTTTGTCATTAAATTTTTTATTAGTGAATACCTAGGAGTTTTTTATCTCATTTTGAATAAATCTTTTCTATATCCCCATTCCAATCTATACACTATATATGTAAATCTATATATCATATTAGATATCCAAGATTAATAATCCCTTAATTCATTCCTCAACCATGTGCATCAATTTTTGGATTGGATTCACTCTATTTTGTATGTTTGTAAAAAAAGTATGTCATGCTTATTTTTGTAGGTTGATTACATTATTCTATTGACCCTGAACCATACCATTTATTATCTAGTATATTTCTTGATTATTGTGTATCCCATGAATATGACCTTAGTTAATATCAGATATTTGGTTGAAATAGTATGAATTTATCTCCTCAATAATATTTCCTTTATAAATTAACATTCTTATCAATGTAGTAAAAATACACCCATGAAAAAAAACAATTTTTATTTCATAGTCCTTAACTCGTTTCATTTTATATTTTTATGATTGAAATATTCAACAGATTCAATTATTCATCAAATTTATTTAAAAAAAATTTACTTATTATATGCGCTTTTTATACTGTAAAAAATTATAAATAGATCTCACAACACATAAAATTATTCTTCTGAAATCTAATCATACAATTTCAATGGGTTATTTTAAAATTTATAAAAAATCAAAAAATGAAAACGTTTCATTACCACTTCTTCTCACTTTTCATTGGGTTATTAGCACATTCCACTTCCATTCATCATTTTATCCATAATATTTCATCATATCCATATTATATTTGGAAATTATTTTATTAATTTCTTTTTTTAATTACAATTATGGAAATCCACATATCATACCGTAGAACATTTTTCCATAATTTACCCTTATTTTCTATCCATTTAAATGTCTCCATAACCACAATCCAATTAATTCTAATATTTATGCATGTTGTGTATTGTTTCCTCAAAAACTGTTTGGTTAATAATTTCCCCAATACAATCATTATTGGGGATGGATCTTTTGAATTTAATCTCAATAAATGTGTTACTATATTTGATAAGAGCATTGTATTTGATTTGAGTGTTATGGGTGAAGTGAAAGATAATTAAATGTGTGTGTGTACATCATCATGTGAATTTCTATAGAACTATTTTTCTATAATTTTATGTGTGTTTGTGTACTTATAGGGCTTTTTAATGACCATTGTGTGTGAGTACATTTGATTGAGTGTGTTTTTCCTAATGTGTGTGTGTTTGTAACTTCATAAGATTATTTGTCGGTAAGAATTGGATGTGTGAGGTAATTGGTATATTTTTGTGTGTTTTCTCTCTTGGTACATTTTTTGTATGTTTTTGATATTATCATGAAAGAATATCATATAAAATTATTTTCACATGAAATTGATAGATAATTAAAAAGTGCCTCCCACAACTTATGCTCTACATCTATATATAAACAACATGGTGATACATTTTGATAAAATTCAGGAGCATAAGTTGTATAATATTCTTTAATAAAGTGACTATAGTAAAAACCAACCCTCACAGGGGATAATCCATGGTATCCCATGTCATTCTCCGACCCTATATCGCTCTGACATCATGATGGATGGAATGGATAAATTCGATGATTGTTTTGAAGATATACCACAGAGGTGGAGGATGTATCAACATCCAAAAGGAAAAAAATGAAAGCAACAAAATAATGAAATAATTTGTGGGATCAAATGTGTGGTCACTTTATTTTATGGAAAAATTATTTATTAGATCCCATGTAGTAGGGGGTGTAGATCTGGCAAGTTTAATAATTTCCTAACATTTTTCGATGAGAAAAATGTAAACTATATAATGTATAATTTATTTTTATAATTCATTAACATGGTTGGATGATGTTACAAAGTAGAGGGACCAATATGTATTATGTCCAATCTATAATTGGAATGACATGACATTTTCCCAGAAGAAGTAGTTTTCATCCTCAAAATTAAATAGACATCATTAAAAAAAATACCTACACCACAGCCATGAGAGATAAAGTGTTTAATATTATTAAAAGGAAATTAAAACTTCCATGGTTCTTGAAAAAAAATGAGTATGATCCTAAGGTATATATTGATAAATTATTACATTGAATATTCTTAGATATTATTAGTCAATTGAGGATGTACCACTATAAGAATATCGAACATAAAATTCACCATGAAAAAAAATATTACAAAAAATTTAAATGATTATAAATATGAGGAAACACAATAACTCTTTCACTCTATTTAAAAATTAAATGAATAGTATGGGAGAATAATTAAATCCAAAAGGTGGTTGATCAAAAAAATGACATTATAATGCTTCTATATAAGAAACATACATTAGAGGATAAATATTTTTTAATCTTGATATTAAAATGTTTTAAAGGTCAAGGAAGTAGGTAGATCCTAAGAGTGTACCAAAACAAGAAAACCACAACCATACACAAGTGTGGAGATTGAGAGACAGATTTTGATATTATAGGGAAGGAGAATAAGTAGTTCTCGTAAATAAATTCTAGATAACTTTTCTAAAATATTGAGAGTTTCAAAATAATAGTTCTTAAATGATGTAAATTTAGAAGGATAAAATGGTAATACTTTTCCATAGATGGTTCAAAATCAATGGGAAGGTATGTAGTTTCATTATTGAAGGGTGAATTGTCAGAATCATTGAGAGCATTGAGTTTTTAGAAAATCTAGGGATCCCAATATATAAAAACAAACATCCATGACATCTTTAGTGGTTGAATGATTTTGGATAGCTAACAGTCACTAAAAAAGTGAAGGAATTATTACCCAATGGTATGTATAAATATGTTGAAGTAATCGTTGTAGTACTAATAAAGTAATGCCACATTCTTCAAATGTTGACAACAAAAGTATAATAAAAACACTAATTATGGGGTTCTAATCTATAACCCTTGTTTACTTTGAGGGGATCCGAAAACACTTTTCCCATTGTTCCTAAAATAAATTATGAAAATTAAAATTTCTTAAAAGAAGAATAAAATGATCGATCAATAAATAATGAGAGAAGAATAAAAATTAAATATTGACAGAATCATAAAAAGTAAATAAGAAATGAAATAGAAAAAAAATAATGAGGAAATAATATTTTCGAGTGGAGAAAAGTTTCATTTCTCCAAAAATTATGACATGAATCATGATTTGATTTATACTAAAAACAAATTAGAAATCATGAATAATAATGTGATGTTTAACAAGAACATCTTAATATCTACTTTTATTTATGTTGTTAAATATTAAATATATTATTATTATTAGGTGTTCTGAGAAGGGGTTCCAATTTGACTATAACCCATTTTTGGTATTGAGAATAAAATTTATATTACACATGGTTTATATAACTAGAATAATCTAATTCATCACACCACCCTAAATGATACCGAGAAAATTCGATGTCATGTACAAGAGCCATTTTATATGAATTATGTGATAGAGAACATAATCCCCTATATAACACAAATGTTATCTTTACTATATATTCATGATATAAAGATAATTTTCATTAATTATAGGTCCAAAAATAACATCATAGTCAGGTATGTATGTTATATACCAAGGGTAAATGGTATGATGGACTAGTCCAATAGATCATAAAATTTCTCAAAAATTAATTTTAGAATGAAATTTCAGTAGATGTGGATGAATGTGGTTGGTGATTGGAACCCTACTTTTAATAAAAAAAACATTGTTTTAATGAAGGTCTAGTGAGGACTTTTTTTCCCAATACTGCTCCTATAACAATACTGAGAATAATGTATCCTGAGAATAATGAATCGTGTGTTGAATAGAATCAAAATTTTATTCTTTTCTATTATTATTATATTATAGAATATAATAAGAAACTACACTAATATTTAGATATTTTAAGAATGGTTATAGAGGTTTTAAAAAATGAAAACTTATTTTGATACATAATTAAGAGTTATTTTCCATAGATAAAACTGTTTTTCTTGGATTTCTTATCATTTGAAATGCAGTTAAAGTAGGTGATGAGAAGATAAAAGAAAACCAAAAGTGTCCAAACCCATAGTATGTACGATAGGTCAGATGATTTCATAGGATATATAATTTTATAGAATATTTTTTAAAGGTTGAAGATGCATTTTGATTTTTTTGATTGTTTTTTATTTATGGTTAGCTAATAGTTTTTTAAAAGAATGAATTTTTGTATCAGGTGGAAGATTCATAGTTGGGGATTTATAATTTTTTTAATTAATATGTTGAATGGATTTCAGAGGAAGATTCTATTTTATATTTTTGAAATCATACACATTGGATCAGACCTAGTTCGTCAAAGTAATTTTTTGTATGATAATTAGATGATGTAAAAAAGAATAAATTTAGAAGACATTAAGGATTTGATTCATATTGATTTCTTATAATTTTTTATTCGTTGAAGACAAAAATGTTGTTTGGAATGTTCTTGATGGGATATTTGAGTATATTAAAAAAATTAATATGATGTTTTTTTGTTCATTCAAGTATTCGAAATATCATGAATAAGTTATAAAGAATGAACAAGTTTGAAGGAGTTGAAGAAACAGATATGTCAAAATGATTTTGATGTGCATTGATAATATTTTCTTATTTTATGAAAGTTATATCAGACTGAGTTCTAGAATAAAGTTAGATCTGACTAATCGGAGGAAGAATGTTAGATTATAATGACCTAAGGAACAAAGTCATATCGAACTGAGCAGAAGAAGATTGTCAAATCAGACAAAGATCAGGAAGACTTCTTAATTTGACTTACCTGAGGAATAATTTTAGATCATACTGAGCTGGGGAATAATGTTATATAGGACTAAGATGAGGGAAAATTTCATATTGGGTTGAACTAGGGAAGAAATCCATATTTGACTAAGATGAGGAAGGAAGTCACATTGGATTGATCCAAGAAAAAATGTCAGATTAGACTAAGATTAGGAACAATGTAACAACCCAAAATGATTAAGGGTAAAATGACTAAATGATATGACTCTTTTCAACAATGTCAACCTTCTTTTTTAGGAGCCTACTTGATTAAAACCCCACAGTTAAGCAGGCTTTTCCTTGAGTAGTGATCAGGAGGGATGAGCTTTTGGGATGTTTCTCAATGTGTGTGTGAGTGAGGACAAAGCACACTATAAAGGAAATGTGTTGGCTTGTGGAGACTTTCATTAGTTAGATGCCCTCGTAAGGCATGTGGGTGGGCCATAAGGTGGGGACCACGTATTTTCGGGGTAATTGGGGCTACCCGATGCATCAGGACATGAAAACCATTTTAAGGCAGGGTTTCCGTGCTTTCAATGAGGTCTGGATGTTACATTTGGTTTTAGAGGAGGAACAATGCCTTAAGTGTAGTGCACATCCTTGGTTGTGATTTAGGATCCACAACGAGAATGTTGTGCTCTAATGGTGGGGGTGATTTTAACACCCCATAATGATAATGTGTTAAATAATTAAATGATATGACTAATGTTAACAAGGTGCATGTTCCTTTTTAGGAGCCTAACTATTTAGAACTCCATAGTAAAGTGTACTTAGCATTGAGTAGTGATCAAGATGTGTTACCTTATGGGATGTTTCTCAGGGTGTGTGTGAGTGAGATCAAAGAACACTGGAAATGACTTGTGTTGGCCTGTAGGGACTTTCATTAGTCAGATGACCCGGTCGAGCAAGTCGGTGGGCCCTAAGCTAGGGACCACATCTCTGTGGGGGAAATTGGGGATACTCAGTGGGCCAGGAACCGAAGACCAGGTTAAGGCTAGGTATATGTGTTGTCACTGAGGCCAAGTTTTTATAATCAATGGTAGATCAGATTGAGAAGAGGAATAAATTTCAAAAGGACAGTGCACAAGAAGAAATTTAGATCGGACTGATGCAAAAAAATAATGTCATATCAGACTAATAGAATTCCAATGAACTATGTTTTTTATAAATTAGTTCCTATTTATTTTTTGGATAACTCTATAAGTTGTTCTATATAATTTAAAAAAATTATAAGAAATAATAATATATTAGTCGTTCTGATGTAGTAAAATACGAAATTCTAACGTGAGTTAAATAAAAATTTATGAATATGAGTGAGATGGAAATATTTTCAACTTTCATTCCCTTTCATATTTTGGGTTGACTATAAATATATGGGAATTACATCCTTAATTGGAAACCATTCCTATGTGTGAAAGGAAGAAGTGTTGTAGAGTTCATGTCAAAGGGTATTTCTAGAATGAGATCTCATCAGCATTTTTAAAAACATAAATTTCACTTTTTAGGATAGAAGATTATTAGAAAATGGAAGATTTATTTGATTAGTTGAGAAGAGTTTGTGAGGATTTTTTTGTTATTTATTGATCATAATGTTACTTCAGGTGCTGATTGAGAAAAGGGTAATTAGACTGAGTTTTTCAAACTGAGTCTATTGGATTGATTCTATTGGACTGAGTTTATCATACTGAGATAATAGATCCCAGTTACATCAGAATGATGTTCCATATCATTCTTTTTTAGAGAAAATATTTTTGGTTTTTAATTTCTTTTTTGGAACAATTTTAGTAAGAAAACATTTTAAAATGATGTGGGCTAGTATGATCATTCCTATCAGGATATAGAATCTATCTAATGTGTGTTGGCACAAATTTTGTACCATTATTCATAATTATAAATTTCTATTGACCAGTGAGAGTAGCTAAGGAATGTATGTAGGTTCTACACTAATGATGAACCTTGTAAATATCATTTGAATTACATTATTTCCTACTTTTTAATTCATGAGTGTTTACAAAATGATGAAATAGTAAATATATTTAAAATGTTTTCATGGATTATGTATATAATTGTTTTAAACATAAAAAAAATTTACTATTTATTCAAACATAGTCCCCACTATTTTGTTAGTGGATCTTTTTGAACTTCAAAATTTTATCACTTTGGATGAAAGCGTAAATGGATTTACAATTAAAGAATGTTCCCTTCATGTCTGACGTGACTTAATAGAAGTGTTAGTATGTTATCAAGGAGTGAGCTATATATATCCATCTACATTCACTCTATAACATAAATTAGTCTATTGAAATTAAATTTCCTGAAAAAGGTACTTTCCTACGATGTGTACTCATATAAGAAATTATGTCTGGTGCGTTTTTTAGTTAGTATTTAAATAGACCTACATTATAATATTCTTCATAGGTTAATGGATTGAATTCAATTTTTTCATTATTATAATCATTGAAATAATATTTTAATTAAAAAATAAAATTGTTTTTAATTATGATCAAGATGCTCATAAAACCCTTAGAAGCTTTCATAAATTATATTGGAGACATTCAAGATAGTTATAATTCATTGAGCCATTCTCATGTCATAACGCATAAAAACGGTTAGGCGGAGAAAAACGGGAATGATGGAAAGAGGGGGGGTGAATTTCCTTTTAAAAAAATGATTAGAAAATTAAAATCAAAGTTGAAAGTGCAGCGGAAAATAAAAGAGGCAATCACACAAGAAATTGTTAACGGAGTTCGGCCAAAACCCGGCCTACGTCTCCGCTCCCAACTCAACCGTTGAGAGATTCCTACCGCTTGCTTTTCAATGGTTTTAGCAAGAAACCCACTAGGCTTTGAGGTAGCACTAGAACCTATTACAGCTTGCTTTTGGTGGTTAAGCAAGAACCCACTTGCTTTTAATGGTTTAGCAAGAACCCACTATCCTTCTTACAGGTGAAGGATAGCTCACCTTTGTCTCAAGCTATTTAAAGGAAATCTTGACAACCTTTTCACACCTTAATGGTGATGTGAAACCCAAAAGAAAGAGGGATGAAGAAAGAGTTTGGGGTTTGTAGGCACAAACCCAATTTTAAGCTCAAAATAAATAAAACACGAAAAACCGTAATGGGAGAAGCCTTGGGCGCCTTTGATTGATAGGAGAGTTTGAAGGCTGCTTCCAAGCTTCTTTGGTGGTGCTCTTGGATGTGGAATTGGATGGAGCACTTGGGGTTCCTTGAGGTGGCTCGCCGGAGGATTGCCGAATGATCAACAAAGTGTCCTTGGGCTTGGTTTAAGTTCCAGGGATGGTCTGGGGCTTCCTCAGCCTTTATTTATAGGCATGGAACCCATTGGGGGCCTTCGGAGCCGTTGGAGAAGTCCTCGGAGCCGTTGGAGGCCAAAAGAGGGTTGACTGGTCAAACCCAACGGCTAGTTTGACTGGGCTACCGGCTGGCCGGTACAGGGCCACCGGCTGGCCGGTGCCTTGGAAAAAGGAGGAGGGATTCTGTCCAGGTGCCACCGGCTGGCTGGTGCTGAGGCAGTGGCTGAGACTGTTTGGAGAGGGTGCCACCGGCTGGCCGCTGGTGTGACACCGGTTGGCCGGTGGTCTGGACAGAGGAATCCCTCTTGTCCAGTCCTCCATCGGCTGGCCGGTGGTCTTCCATTGGTTGGCCGGTGGACTGAATTTCAGTCCACTTTTGGCTTCTTCTTGGCCTAAGTCCTTGGCAACCTTTTGCCTATCAACACAAACACTTAAAACAATATTAGTAAAATAATTGAGTGATTGTGATCATGAAAATAAAACCTTGAGGGGTACGAGAGGTACAAAAATCTCCCCCTATTTTGATGATCACAATCACCGAAATAAACAATGTAAAAATGAAATGAAAGGCATGCTTTAAAAGATTTTAATTGAAAACAAGCAATGCATTAGAGAAAGATTTCTCCCCAAATCAACCAAGAATTTCTCCCCCTTTGTGATTATCAAAATAGCACGGGGCATAAAACTTGATTGAGGGAAAGGAGATTTGAAAAACTAGATTTGAGATTTGAAAATCAATTGAAATTTTGGAAATTGAAAGATTGAATAACAGTTTGAATTGAATGTTTTGAATCAAAATTGAAATGAAAAATTTGAAGCAAAAATTGAATTGAAAGTTTTGAATCAAAGACCAATTGAAATGAAAATTTGAAACCAAAAGAAATTTTTGAAATTGAGAGTTTTGAAACAAAGTTTGAAAACAATTTAGTAAGTTCTCCCCCTAAATAAAAACAATGAATCACCGGGGAAAGGAAACTATTTTTGGCCCGGAGAGACTCGCAAGAAGGGATTTTTCAATCCAAACTTGTCTCATAGTGGGTCTTCTCCTATAAAATTCGTCGGAATAAAAAAAAGATTTGGGTTGGCCGTACCGGGCATTTTTGCAATCACACTATTAAATGAGGTGCCCGGGTTTTTTACAATAATTGCAAAATTTATAACTAGAGCTCCCCCTTACAAAAACAGTTGGTGCATGGGAGGAGGAGGCTATATTGGTGTAGCCAAGTCCATTGGTGGTTCTATAAATTCGTTGGGAACCAAGCAATTTTGAAAGATTTTGTTCCCATTGGGTGAATTTGGCTAGGGATTTTCTAAGGTCCTTGATGGTTGATTCCAAAGAATCAACATTTGGGAAATTTTGGATTTTTAGGGAGAGTTCCTCCTTCTCTTTGAGAAGTTGTTCTTTTTCGGAGGAAAGTTTTTTGAAATTCTTTTTCAAAGCAACGAATTTAGAAGAAAGTTCATGAAAACCATTTTCTAATTGGTCTCTAGCATGTTGGAGTTCTTCATATGACAAATGATTGAAAGAATTAGAAGAACTAGAGGAGGAAGAAGAGGAAGAGGATGATGATACCTCATGATTTTCCATTAGGCATTTTTTACCTTGGTCACTCGAGGAGAAGGAGGAGAATGAAGAGGTGGAGCTATCACTCCATGTTGCCTTTGAAGCCTTCTTCTTCTCCTTTTTCTTGGCCCTTTTCTTGTGGAGTGGGAAATTGGGCACGGATTTTTCATCGGGTTCTTGCTTGTTGTCGGGTTCTTGCTTTTGAGCCTTCTTAGTGCCTTCATGGGTTAGTTCTAAATATTTCCAAATATCATGTGAAGTAGAGCAAGTAGAAATGCAATTAAAAACATTACGGTCAAGACCACAATGAAGAGCGTTCATGGCTTTGCCATCAAGCTCAAAATAAGCAATGTCATTGGGGGTCCATTTAGACTCATCGGGAGAGGAGAGGGAAAATCCTTGCATAACAATTTTATAAATTGGATAACCAATACTTTTTAAAAAAGTGGTCATGCGGGTTTTCCAAAAAGAATAGTCGGTTCCATCAAACAATGGAGCACGACCCAATGAATGACCTTCGAGGGTTTGAGAAGAAGAAGCGGTAGAAGCCATCAAAAAGGATCTTTAATTTGAAACCGGTTAGGGTATTATTCAAAATTCGCTCTGATACCAAATGTTAGGCGGAGAAAAACGGGAATGATGGCAAGAGGGGGGGTGAATTGCCTTTTAAAAAAAATGATTAGCAAATTAAAATCAAAGTTGAAAGTGCAGCGGAAAATAAAAGAGGCAATCACACAAGAAATTGTTAACGGAGTTCGGCCAAAACCCGGCCTACGTCTCCGCTCCCAACTCAACCGTTGAGAGATTCCTACCGCTTGCTTTTCAATGGTTTTAGCAAGAAACCCACTAGGCTTTGAGGTAGCACTAGAACCTATTACAGCTTGATTTTGGTGGTTAAGAAAGAACCCACTTGCTTTTAATGGTTTAGCAAGAACCCACTATCCTTCTTACAGGTGAAGGATAGCTCACCTTTGTCTCAAGCTATTTAAAGGAAATCTTGACAACCTTTTCACACCTTAATGGTGATGTGAAACCCAAAAGAAAGAGGGATGAAGAAAGAGTTTGGGGTTTGTAGGCACAAACCCAATTTTAAGCTCAAAATAAATAAAACACGAAAAACCGTAATGGGAGAAGCCTTGGGCTCCTTTGATTGATAGGAGAGTTTGAAGGCCGCTTCCAAGCTTCTTTGGTGGTGCTCTTGGATGTGGAATTGGATGGAGCACTTGGGCTTCCTTGAGGTGGCTCGCCGGAGGATTGCCGAATGATCAACAAAGTGTCCTTGGGCTTGGTTTAAGTTCCATGGATGGTCCGGGGCTTCCTCAGCCTTTATTTATAGGCATGGAACCCATTGGGGGCCTTCGGAGCCGTTGGAGAAGTCCTCGGAGCCGTTGGAGGCCAAAAGAGGGTTGACTGGTCAAACCCAACGGCTAGTTTGACTGGGCTACCGGCTGGCCGGTACAGGGCCACCGGCTGGCCGGTGCCTTGGAAAAAGGAGGAGGGATTCTGTCCAGGTGCCACCGGCTGGTCGGTGCTGAGGCCACCAGTTGGCCGGTGCTGAGGCAGTGGCTGAGACTGTTTGGAGAGGGTGCCACCGGCTGGCCGCTGGTGTGACACCGGTTGGCCGGTGGTCTGGACAGAGGAATCCCTCTTGTCCAGTCCTCCATCGGTTGGCCGGTGGTCTTCCATCGGTTGGCTGGTGGACTAAATTTCAGTCCACTTTTGGCTTCTTCTTGGCCTAAGTCCTTGGCAACCTTTTGCCTATCAACACAAACACTTAAAACAAGATTAGTAAAATAATTGAGTGATTGTGATCATGAAAATAAAACCTTGAGGGGTACGAGAGGTACAACAAAAACATCACATAAAACATTTCAATTTATTCACCCTCACAATGATATGACATTTATGGCTTCTTAGATTGAAAAATCCATTTTTTAAGTGATTAATTAATTACAATCCACTGATATTGATTTCTATGTATAATTTAGTTATTATTAAAAATAAAATATAAGATACTTTTTTTGATAGAATTTATTAGTATTCTAATTTGATTAAATATGTATTCCAAAATTCTTGATTTATTTCACATTACATAAATATTCAAATTTTGGTGGACTAATGGGGAAATTACTCATTGAAAAAACATTATATGTTCTTTTTTATAATAATTATTGTACTATAATGTCTTATGTTGTTGAGAAATTTATAGAAAAGTGAATTATATTATACAAATCCAAATCTAAACCCCTCCCACATAGATTATATATTCCTCTATCAATCCCCCATACCGCCAGGGAGAAATTTTATATGGACACTATAGTGAGGTTTCCACTGACAAAATGGGGTAGAGACTGAATTTTTTTATGGTGGTTTGGTTATATTAAGTTAAAAAATTTGAATCTATGTTAAAAAATTAATGATTCCTGTAACAGTGAACCACCTTCTATTCGGAAATTAGTCAATAATCATGGAATGATATTGTAAATTTTATGATATTGAGAGCCCAAATTCTATAGTGACTTATTTAATATTTTTTAGATAAAACAAGGAACAATGTTATTATTATCCACTACTTATAAGACACAAATTGATGAGAAGATAGAGGTTCTAAATCATACATTTTCACTAATCCTATGGTTTTGTTTCTGAACAATCTAAATTATTTGAAGGAGTGTCGTTAACATATATTATTTTTAAATAAAAGGGAAAACCATTCCACTACTCAATTTTATGAATTTATAAATTTTTATGGTTCTAATACCTTTTCTCTAACTGATAATGTTACTTTAACATTAAAATAAGAAACATACATGGATAGAATCTTTTTTCAGAATTATTAATGATAATACTTAAAATATAATTTCAAAATATTGACCGGATAAACTAGAAATATTTTCATCATGAAAAAAGGGTTACAAACAATTAATTTTTTATCCCAATGTCCTAAAAGATATTAACATGAAAAATAAAATTTTTCCAATAAATTAATGTTGAAACTCATACCATATGGAGATGTAAAATTTGATGTTCTCATGTAAATAATAAAAAACTCTAATAAGATTGAACTTCCAAGCAATTATGATGTTAGTGATACATTAAATGTTTCTAATCATTCCCATTTTTTGGGGGTAGAGGATGAGGGGTTGAGGAAGAATCCTTTTGGATAGGGTGTGAATAATACAATACAAATCAAATGTGTTATCCTAGTTTAATTTGAGTATG
Organism: Viscum album; assembly: GCA_963277665.1. Lineage (NCBI taxonomy): Eukaryota > Viridiplantae > Streptophyta > Magnoliopsida > Santalales > Viscaceae > Viscum > Viscum album. The sequence continues at coordinate 1,076,828,454 of OY728141.1, forward strand.
ATTAGTAGTTTAAATATCTAAATCTCTGAGAAACATTAAAGGAATATAAATAGTAATTGAGATCTCATCTCATAGCATTAATATCCCAGTTCATATTACATTTCACTAACAAAAAATTGGGTCAGTTATATTTCATATTCAACGAAATATGTGTTGCATAATTCATGAGTCTCATGATTTTATGAATTATAGAATCATTTTCCACAATTATTTTTTAATATTGATTATTTAAAAAACAATATCAAAATAATTGGACTGTGTACTAAAAATAAAGATTATTGGTCTATAGTGAGAAAATAATGTGATACATTTCTAAATACATTTCATTAGAAATTATATTTTTTTGAATTTATGGTGAAAAGGTATAAAATGGATTTTAGAATATTGTGTAATACACAACTATAATTTTGTATCATATTGTGGAACTGGATTTTCATTTATGTTTTTATATGAATTTTTTCTCATTTATTTGGGATTTTTTTTTCTCATCCAATGATCTTGGTATTCATTCTTAGACAATATATAAGTTATATTGTTGATCCAATATCACAATTATTTTAATCCATACCTCAACTATAGTCAGTAATTATGTAGATTAGATTCAATCCATTTAGGGTGTCTTTCAAAATAGTAGAAAATGTGTATTTTTATTTGTTGAAAATTCTCTTCTATAGATCTCATACTTTATCATTCATTCATCAATTTCTGTTGTGGTGATTGGGAAACATAGTGATTATTTTAAAAATAAAAATAAATATCATTTACAAAAATTCTATCATTAATGTTTATAAAGAATAGAAATATTTTTCTAATATATGTAAACAAAATAATTAAAAATAATAATATAAAATTACAAAAAATGAGTATGATAATATAGTAGAATTATATCCCAACCTGAATTATTATTAATAAGGATACTTGAATATAATACTTCATAGATAAAAGTAAATAAAACATATACAAAGATTATTATATACCATATTCATGAATATTCCATGAATCACTATTGTATTCTGATAAGCCTTGTGCATCTATGATCATATGCAATGTGGTCATCATAAATAAGGAAAACACTATCCCCTCACACTACATGAGAATTTCACTAAAATGATAATTTTGAAATTTTTCCACCTAACATACTATTTGGATACTTCAAATTTCCAAGATGAAGACATTTCTCAGAATCATTCAACAATAATTGTTTCACATGGTTCATTCATCATATTTTTTTTCACAATGGTGATGGAATATTTTTATAGAATTGGATATATTAATTCATACCACAAAATATATGAATATATATATTAATCCCTTATTCTTCACACTCATATAAAATTATATATGAGAGAACTATTTCTAATTCAAATGGTTAAGTGATGAGGGAGAGATTTGTGTGATAATCATTATGTGGGTATACATGATAATGGTGTGATGAAATAAGTTATATAATATATATATTTATAAAAGAGAACATATATAAAATAATTTTCCCACAATCACATATGAATTTATTACTATAATATATTAAATTAGGGATGATTATTTATCAAGTAAATTTCAAGAGATAGTTGTTATAAAGATATTCATCTAGAGAATTAAGGGTTATTTCCATATCGTGTTACCCTTCCTCCCTTCAAGTTAGGTGTTGGGTCCCCCTTTTCTATCAAACAACCTAATCTCCTTTATTATTTCTTCTATAAATATTTGCCTATAAATCACTATCATTCTATAGTTTTTAGGTCAACCATATTATCTTTGATATGGTTATATAATATCCATGATGGTGGTCCCTCGATTTTACACATCATGGACTATTATGAGGTCTTGTAGGGTGTTGTTCCTTAATGGTCAGTGTTTGATATGAGGTAGTTTTGTTTTTTCAACCATGATTCTCCATATAAATTGAATCCTTGTATTATCTATAGTGTTTGAAATCATTTATCATGTAACACAAAAATATTTTTGAATATATTTTTTCCTTATTAATTTTATGTCTTTGATAGATTTATTAACTTGAAATTCTAGGCTTTGAGGTAATTATGATATAATATAATAAATTTATTAAATATATGTAATCATTATAACCTAGATGATAAATTGGAGGTATGAATGAATATAATAAAATTATAAAAAATACGTATAACAGTCTATTATAATTCACATATATTTATTAATTCGTATATAATAGATGCTCGATTATGAGAAATGATATTTTTTCATCAAATATATATTTTCATCCAAAATGTTTTTATTGAATTTTGTTCATAGATATTATAATTATTTTATTCCAATATTATAATTTATATTTTTTAAAAATATATATTATATTTGAAACCAAAATTTCATAGTATAATTAGACTTAATTTTTTAGATTTTTTGGAAGATATTGATTTTTGCGTTAATAGTTAAAATACCGATTTTTCAAATACTGTCACTATTAATGAATTAAATTGATATAAAAATGAATTTTAAATTTTTAAAGTCTTTTTATAAAACAAATATATATCATAAGATTAAAATAATACTTTTAATCAATTATTTTTAATTTGGGAACCTAATCCTAACTTAATTGAATAGAAGTTATATTTTATTCAAATATAAAACTACTTTGGATTATTTTAATTTAATTGTATATATTTAAGGATTCATTTAGTTTTGGATTGTTAAAATCTTCAAAAAATTATTTTTTATTTTATTTCCCAAATAATCTTGTACATATACTTTATATTATACTTTATTATAAATTTTTTTACACTTTAATCAATTATATTCCAAAAAAATGTTTCCCTTGCATTTTATGATCATATATTAAACTTTTTTTCTACCACATATAGAAATTGAATCAATTATGATGGATTATATATTTTGAACCAAAATATCCTTTACTAGATAGATGGACACTTTTATATTTGGACATATAACTTTTTATCCTTTTTAAACAATATATATATTCATGGTTTAGTTGAAAATATGTATAAAGTGGTTCAACTAAGAGATATGGATTAAAATTTCTCCCTCACATATTTAAAAATTACTGGTCCAATTTATTTTGAACTTATCACATATTATCTATGAATATGGGGTAACTAGGATCCATTAAAATATATTAGGATATATATTATATATAAATATTTAATTTAATTCCAACTAAGTATTTATCCTCACTTATTAAATAAAACCAACTATTCTCCCCCATTAACTATGGGTTTTCACTCAATCATGGTAAAATAACTATACTAATAAATTCCTAGACATATTCCAATCATCAAATAGCTTCTTTAATTCTTCTAATACAATCATATTAAGGCATAATGTGTATTAAAAATGAGTCCTCTAAAATAATATGTAATCATGTTTCCTAATTACATAAATGTTTACCTCTTCATAAACATCCTATAAATATTTTATATCCATTCCAACATGATGAATCCATTATAATAAATATGATGATATATTAACATAAATATTTCACTACCATTTTCAGCATCCTTTCAATCAAAATGTCTAAAGAAAGTATTGTTTTTGCATACATGTGGTTTTTTGCATCCACATTGCAGTATGATTTATTCTCAATCGCTATATTTCATTTTTGGTTATTATGATGGATTTAATATTTATATATTATATATATTAAATAATTATTAGTTTATAATTATAATATATTATCCACCTTCCTTCCATCCCATCCATTGGAAAACATTAAAGTCGTGTGGGCATGCATGGTGACAAGACCCTCCCTGAACCCATGTGATTCATTATCCATTTCCACATTACAAGGATAGAAATAAGGATGATTATAATATATATATATATAATAAATAATAGTGATTAAATAGTGTATATTTCTATATACATTTCTTATTTCCATCAACCATATAGTGAAAAAATAACTTATATATAGTTCGGGATTTCCATTTCAATAATGTGATGTAATTAATTTTTAATAATAACTTTATGGAATAGTTAAAAAAAATGTATATAATAATTAAATATTTTACATACCTAATGGACAATTTTTTTGGATTATTTAACCATAATAAAATTATATGAATTAGAAATATGAAACAAAAACATGCATGAAGTATGCAAATGCTGTCAACCTGGACAGTGATTTAAATAATGAATTGTTAATAAACAGGTTATAAGAAGATAATAATAAATCATATATGGTATCATTTATATAAATATGTTATAATAATATATGTATAGTAAATAAATATTTATTAATTGGGAGGTTTTAACCCATATCATTCAGGATGAGACTTGTTTTAAGAGATTTATGTTAAAATATCACTTATTTTCTAGATTGTTAACTTTAAATTTACAATAAAGAAAATAATATTATCATTATACCTTGAAATACATATATATTATTCTAATATATTTATTCAGGTAATTTTAAGGTACGAGTACCATTTTCTCTATCTGTTATATAAGTATAAAAGGAAAATTAATTTTCAAAAACTGACCATATTTTCTATTTCATCGAATTTTTCTCCCATATCCACGTAAAATAAATTTTTTTCAAGAATATAATATTTTGTGATCTAGATGTTGTCTAAATTAATTTAAAACAATATTTTAAATTTTATTTAAATTTTATAAAATTAAATTATACAATGCTTTCCAAAATAGTTAATTTTGACTTTTCAAAATAAGTGTGAAAGGAATCATTGTTTTAATAAGTACAACATTAATGGATTCTATCTCAATAATGACCATTTTATTTATAGTTTAATTAAATCAAATCATTGTTATTTTCAAAAGAAAATTATTTTTTTAGTATTATTGGATTATTTAGTTAAAATAAAAAAAATATTTTTATAATATTTTCGAAGAAGGGTTCAAATATTTATTCAATCACTTATTTAATCAAAGTCATCAATTTTTGGGGTTTTTTATTAACTAGGGATATGATCTTAAGGTACCATAAACATTCTTTCTAAGGATGACTAATGAATATGATTATTCATGTATGATTCTATTAAACTCATTTCTTTTCCATAAGTTGATTAAGTTATGATGAATCTTTAGGAAACCTATTTGTTTTACACAGGTTATAAAATAATGAAATTATGGAATGAAAACTATTTTTTACCAATGGTTATGATATAATGATTTGATAAATGTAATTAAGATATTATGAAATATTTACAGTTTACTGTTATGTGATAAGTGGCTCCATTATAGATCCCTATTTAATTTTGTACATATGGATAACTAATGAGATAATTTTTTTATGTGTGGACCTGATCACATTTTTACAATACTATTAGCGAACATGGTTTTATGTTCGTATTATTAAGTAAGTAAATTGTTATAACATCTATATGTTTATGAAAGTACCTGATTTCATGTCTTTAATTTAGATAGTGAACTTGTTTATATTTATTATTGTTATTAATTGAATAATGTTATGTTTTCAACACATTCCTATGTTTTTGATATGATCACAAGACCAGTGATTGATTATTGATGATTCCACAATATCTTGACATTTTTATTTTTCTTACAAAACAAAATTTCATGACTCTTGATTAATGTTATATAATTTACTAGGTATTGGTTTATTTTGTTATGATCACCTTATCATAATCTTATGCTCACTTATGACCATTAATTAATATCTCATATGTTTAACCTTACTAATCAACTACGCTCACCCATTCTTTTTTTTGTAATATCCAAAGGTTATAAATTATTTTTTTATATATGGTATGTCTAAAAATTATAATATTATAGAAAAATATTTGAGGATATTTTTATTATCCATTAAGAAATAATATGTTTATGTATATGGTATCCAAATTAAAATATCCTTTACTATCATAAGGTATGTATACTAATGATATATATTAAATATTCTTCTAAAATAAATTAATATTTTTATATGTTATGATCAGGTTTCTTTAATTTGTATTAGAGTATGTTTTATTTATTTTTTGATATCATGAGTAGAAAATAGTGCAGAAAACCAAGGGAATATGTTTATGCATAGGATATCATACAAAAGTTGTGGAAATTTAGATATGGTTATGTTTCCAAGAAAACGAATCCATGTATAGATATTTCTAAGTGGACATTGTTGTTCCTGATTTTAACATATTGGTAACACATATAAAAGGGGTGGATTAGTTATTAACATTGGCATCGTTATTATAGGATGAGTGTCCTTAAGAATACACACTTGGATACATAATACCTAGGGATATTATTTGGTTAATTCACATTCCATTTATGAACCATTAAGAGATATTTGAATAGATAATGACCATGAATGACCTAGGTTAAACCTTAAGTATCATAGATTTATAATAAGGTGTCATAATTTTTTTTTATATCTAGAATTATTTCCATGAATATATGATTGTTCACTATGATTATTGTATCTTTATACATACATTTTGTTTTCTGTTTTATTCAATAGCTTAAACCAAAATGAATCAAGTAAAAATGTATTTTATGACAAATGAAATGACCATCCTCAGAGAATCCAAATGGCCTAGGAGCTATAATACATTATATAGTTACTATACTCAGTTGACATTCCAGATCTATGAGTAGTTACATGGACCATATTGATCATATAAATGTACCAATGATGGAAAAATATTTGATTTTATCATTTATGAAACAATGTCCACCCTATATTTTTTGTTCTTCCAAATCAATAGTTTTTGAATAATTGATCGATACGATGAAAATATATTTTCTATTGTACAATGCATAGACAATGAGAAAGTTTTTTTAGTAGCATATCTCATTGAATGTGAAGTAGATCATTTTTGGAAACTTTTCATGAATTAAAGAAATGTTAATGAAATCTACTCATGGAATGGGAGAATTGTAAGAGGGTAATTCTCTATAAGGGATTTCATATAAATATTGCTACTAAAATGGATAGAGAGTATCTATAGTTAATGTAGAAAGATGATGAATCTATAAAAACCTATAATGAAAACATTATAGGTTCTTTGTGGTATTTTTCTTATTTTATCATCAACCTCGAAAGACTAATTTACCATTTCATTATTTTATTAAGCTCATGTCAAAAAAATTTATCCATAAGGGACCTTGTAAGCTAAAAATATATTGTTCTATGCACACTAAAACTTGAAATGGTAGCTGAAAACCCATATATAAATGGTTATGGTGATAAGAAAAGGAATATAAAGTTTTATAGAATATTTAATGGTATTTCACACTGAGGAAATAATTTTCAACCACATAAATGAAAAAATTGTTCGATGAATCACATAGGTAATTTTATGAATGGAATTATAATTTTTTTCTAGTGTATCAGAACTTTCAAATGTGAAATATAATTATGTAGTCATTCGAACAAGAGTGCCAATTAAATAAATGGATATAAATCTCTACTGAATCACAAACCATAATTTAGAGGTTTAGATGCTAGGTGTTTTTGAATTAATATAATAATTTACCTAATACTAGGGAGTATGACGATAAAAATCCATAATAACCTTAGATGTTAATGAATTAAAGGAAAACTTATGCAGTAATTAATACTAAATAGGATCAACATAATGACATAATGAAAGGTCCACATATATTCTACTCTATAATTAAAAACAATTTTTTTGATTCAGGTTTTATCCACTCTTTTATATATACTATACATTAAATGGGTATCACATCACCACTTTAATGTTTTTAAGATGAATTATCAGTGAAAAACATAATGGTATGATGATTGCATCTAAAATCTATAGATCAACTCTGAATGATGTTTCTAGGAATTTTCTTCATGAAAATAATTATTTTCTTTAATTAATTTAATATGATTTTATTTTTTTCATGGATTAAATATCTTATTAAATTACTTATATTAATTAATAAGGATAGAAATTCACATTTTGTATTTTGAATCGTTGTTTTATCATCTATTAATGCAATGATAAAACAAAATATCAATGTAAATTACTTCCATCATTCAGGTATTATAACCTATACATGAGAGAAAATTACATATAATTGTTAGTGAAAAACTCAACATTGAATAATTTCCTATAATATATGAATATGATGATGTATTTCTTGAGATCCTGCATAGTCTTCCCATGAATTTTGATTTTGAGTTTTCATTAAAACTCATACCTAATTGTACACCTATTTCAAATACTAAATATAAAAAAGTCTTGATTAACTTGTGATAATTTATGAATATACTCCAAAATAATATTGGTATTGTTTTCAACTGTCCTATTTCTTCGTGGTGGGGTGAACATGTAATTTTTTAAGATGAATGATAGTTCAATGCATATTTTCCTTGATTAGTAGACTCTTAATATGATCATTATTAAGAACAGGTTTTGACATCCCAATATTGATTGTCTATTTAATCATTTTCCAATAAATTAAATTTTTCTATTATTGCTCAATGTTTTGGACATCATCACCTAAGGGACAAGTATATGGAAATACCCAAGGAAACCTTTCTTATAAGGTGTGGAAGTTATGACATTATAATAATTCCATTTCTATATCCCAATAATCCATATTTCATCATTGACATAATTAATTGAGTCATTAGTGATTTACTTGATTAGTTTGTAGAATCTTTCATTGAATATAATCTTATATATTAGAAGATTATAGTAGAGAAATATGAATATTTCAGGATTTTATTAATGCTTATAATAAATGAATGTTTTATTTTAAATTTAAAGAATGTTTATTCAAGCATTATAATGATTTATTATTAGGTTATATAATCAAAATTGAGGGTATAATAATGAATCCATAAAATAATGAAGTTATTATGTAATGGAATAGTGAAACCTTGGTGAATGAGATCATTAATTTTCATTTGTTTGTAGGATATTACCTAAACATTGTCAGACTTTTTTCGTGCCAATAAAATCCAAAATCCACATAGACATAGAAGGTATCCATGTTCTTATAGAGAGATGATAGTTATAATAATATAAAGGAAATAAATATTGTTTTGATCCATGAAACTATACTCACACTGACATGTGGTGGAGAAGATATTGTTATATATAGTGATGAATAAATGAAGGTATGGGGATGAGTTATTATATTGAATGTTATGGTGATATACTTTCCCTCATTATAATGGAAAATTCATGTATAAAATATCCTAACACATGATTTATTCATGTAAGAAAAAATTTTCATTTAAAATATAAAGGAATTATCATTATGGGTAATGATGTGATATATAAAACAAAAATTATAAAATATGTATTTATTCATATATAATAATTTAAATATGTTCTAAATGAGATTTTTGGATTTGATTTGAGACTATGACTACTCAATAAATTAAAACCATGGGATGGTGAACAAGGGAGTTGATGCTTTGAGTTAGAAATACAATTCAATCTTGTCCATGAAGAGTACTTAAAAAGATATAATTATTTTGGATTTTTACAATATACAACATTAAGTCATAATTAAATGAGATATATCTTTTCATTGATAGGTGAACATTCCACTATCTATACATATGATGATTAAAGAGGTTGAAAAGGATGATGTGGAATAATGAAAGAATGTGAGGTGTGCTCACAAGTTCAACCATTATTTCAATAGAATTATATTTTTTAGGAACAAAGAGTGTATTCCATAAATAATAGTAATTAATCAATACTTATTGGAAGAATCTCATATTTCATCATTATCTATTCACCGTGGATGAAAAAAAATTATAGAGATATAAAATAGTAATTATGGTGGGGCTATATAATGATTGATATTTTAGAGTATGTATCTAGAGGACTGGTCAATTCATATGTTAAGTTTTAGAAACATAAGTCTAAGTGGATGATAAAACCATTACCCAAGATATAAAAAAAATAGAAAAAATATTTATGAAATTCATTGATGGACTCCCTAAAAAATTACACGTTCATAATGGTATTTGGATAATTGTAGATCAATTAATGAAATAAATAAATATTTTTAACATTAGATAATATTTATCTATTGATAATATTTATAGGATATAAATTATCTTATAATATTTTATTTTCGACCTCATTCTCAAATATTTTATAATGATCCTAGTACTACCTTTAAGTTATCATGAAGTCATAAACAATATATTAAAATATAGTTGAGTTTTGTTACATTATATTATCCTATGATAGATGGATAAACAATGATAAACATTCAATATCTAAAGGGAATTCTGATATCATTATCTATGTAATAAAATGGTTGTTAGGATGAACACCTACAATTGGTGAAATTAACATTTAACAATAGTTTACACTTCAAAAAACAGATGAGACACTATAAATCCCTCTATGGAATGATGTGGAAAAATCCAACGTGTTGGGATGAAGTTGGAGAAAGAATAATATGGTGAACTAATAGGTATTATAAATCCTATTATATGGTTAGATATATTCTATAACACATTAGGGCGGCATATATTCAACAAATATGTTATGTTGATAATCATATGAAAAATTAGATGATTCAAGTTAGTGACATAGTGATTATATAGATAACTAAATTGAATATATTTATGATATTTAGAAAAAATGAATGTTAAAACCAAGATATTTCATCCCATTTTATATTCATGATTGGATCAGTATGGGTTCTTATCACTTGGAACATCCACAAAGTCCCTTTCTTGTTTCTTATGTGGTTTATATATATCTTCTATGTATGTACATACCTAGTCCAACACATATAATAGTTTCGTAAGAGGTACTAATTGTGAAATATATTTATCATAAAGATAAACCATTAGATATTCTTGATCACTAGGAGAAAGAATAGAAATGTTTTTGTCATATTGTCAAATAGTTTTGGAAAATTCATCAGTTTGATGAAATTATGTGGGAAACCAAGTGTGTGATATGACATATCTAACATCATATGATTGTATTTTATTAATGAAATTATGAGGAAGAATTTATTATAACGGTGTACAATGTAATATCTAAATAATTTTTAATATATATCAAATTATTAATTTTATTCCTTTGATATCTTGTTTAAAATGCAACACTGATATTTAAAAAAATATTGACTTCTAGAAAAATATTACTCTATTAACACGATCATTATAAACTACCTGTTAAATTTACTATATGAATGTGAATAAAAACATTAAGAAAAATATTTATAATTTTTTTAATCCTGATAATTTATATATTTATTAATAATAAAAGGACCAAATTTTATTTAAATAAATTTCAAACATAAAAAATATATTCCCTTACAAAATCTATTTTATTGAATTTTGTGTGTGGAAATTATAATTATTTTATATCAATTTTTAATATTTTAATGGAAAAATATAAATAATTTTTTACATTAGTATTTCATAATTGTCTTAAGATGATTTTTTGAAGAATTTTCTCAAATAATTGATTTCTGAGTTATTAGTGAAAAATTTTATTTTTCAAATAGTATTTATTTTAGGACAATATGATGATATAAGAATGACATAACAAATTGTAAATATTTGGACATTATAAAATATATATTAAGGAGATTAAGGTATTTCATTAAAAAATTTATTTTATATTTGGGAAATGATGGTTTAATTTTGTGAACGTAAGTTATATATTATTCAAAATAAAAGGATTTTTTGGTATTTGTATTTTGTTAAATGATTTTATGGTGACATTATTTTTTAAATTTACCCAAATTTATGAATTGATTCATTTTTTTCATATTTAAATAATCAAATTCAATGAAATGAAAGTTAAATGTGGTTTGAGTATAAAATTATTTTTACACAATCAGTATTTTTCTAAATATTTTTTCCATGTGTTTTGTGATCTTATATTAAATGAAATTTTTTACACATCTATTATTTGAATATGATAATATTTATTCAAAAATCTTAATCATAATATTATAATTTTCTAATGTCCTTTTATATTATTTGTGATATAATTAACTTGTCTTCGTAAAAAGCTCTCACGGTTCATGCAAAAATGGGTTTAATGTGGTTTAACTATATGATAATGCTCAAATTGTCTAAAAAACATGTATAAATGTGATTTTTATTGTATTTTACCTTATATAATATTATATTATAATTCTGTTTCTTTATTACCACATTAAAATATTATGATATCTAATTTAATTATATTTTTTTTAAACTCCAAGTTTTTATTTTCACTCACTTATAAAATAAAACCTCTTTTATTCCATTAGTCAAAACAATTGAGCACTCTCGCTCAAAAAATACCAACCCTAATATCTACCTAAATTCATTACCTTCATCCTATATATTTGATTTTCTCTATAATTACTTCCAATGAAAGCTTAAGGTTTAATCAAATGGTGGTCTCTTAAATAATTGGTAAAATCATTTTACCCAACACTTTCAAGGTTTATTTAATCTTATACATCCTATTAATAGGTTGTATATAACATAACATGATTACTACATATTATACCTATGATGATATGTTATTACCCTTATGTAACAACAATTTTCCACCACATTTAAAACAAATAATAATTGAGTGTCTCTCTAGTGATTATCTTAGGACTACCACCTCTATGGAGAAATATGATAAATTTTATGTTCTCATTAGTCATGGATTGTTAATATGATGTATTTAATATTTATATTTAATATTTATGACTTAATTATTCTTATATAATTATAAAATCTTATCTTCCTACTTTAATTCACATTCATTGAAAGAAGAGAAGAAAAATCTTGTGTATATATGTGGACTTCATCATTCGTGAAGTGATATGATTTTTTTCATTTCCAATTTACATGGATGGTATCAAGGATAAATTTAATGAAAATATATGTTATTTATAATATAATAATGATTACTTAAAATTGAATTATTTTTTACAATTAGTTCTTAACATCCATTAAAAGGTTAAAACATCACTCATGTGTGTGTATGGATTATCATCTCCACGAAGATATGTAAGTAATTTTCCATCCCAAAATTTTATAAATAGTTATAAATGTTTATATAACTATTAAATATAATACTTATGACATGATTAACATTTTTGAGATGATATAACAATGATCAAAAAACATTTATCAAATCTACCAAAATGAAACATGTAGAAAAAGTGAAACTGTAGCCCACAAAACATTGATTTTAACCAATAATTTGTTAATAAACATGTAATAAGATGTCTTATGTAAAAAAAATATGTTAATATATGTATTAATATGGTTTAACAATTGTTTTATTATAAATTTATATTTAATTTATATGGGGTTTGAACCCATATAAAAGAAAAATTATAGTTGATGTAAGCGATTTATATTACAATCTTATTCTTCAGGATTGTTATTATTAAACCTCAACTAAGGGAAATTATATGATCCTTATATATTGAAAATGGTATATTTTATTCATATATGTTCAATCCTTAATTTTTAAAATATCGATATCATTTTACTCAATTTGAAACATAAAAACATTAAGAAATTCCTTTCAAGAAAAATTAACCTCATTTTCACTTTGGTAAAATAAACTGCTACCATATCTAGGATCTTTAACAAGTTTTCATGAATTTTCATTTCTATTATAAAATAATTTTTAAAAATATTTTCATCTATATTTGGATATCAATTCAATGGTTATAAATGTAATATTAACAATTTTTCTTGAACTTTATATTTAATAATTTTTACTAAATGTGTGTAATGAATATATTTGGGAGAATATATGACATGAATAGATATTTCCTCTATTAAGAATACTCTTATATTAGTAGATTATTTTATAATTTTATATTATGATTTTTTATAAAATGATATTCTCAATATAATTCCATTTATTATTATAATTTTATAAAACAAAAAGGATATTTTCCTTGTGTTTTCATTGAAGGGTTCAAATGAGGGTTTAAAATTATTTTTCACCTATGTCATCATTATTTATAGATTTATATAATTCATTCAAGAAATTATATTATAATACAAAAAACATTCTATATCTAGATGTATTATTACAATGAATATTCATTGATTTTTCGATTGAACTTTTTTCTTTTCTATTTGTTATTAAGGTGGTAATGAAATCCTTTTGAATCCCATTTAATTTTCAAGGGTTTTGATAGAGAAAAATGATGGAATGGAACCAATTTAGTTTCCATGGGTTATGATATAATAAATTGATGAATTATTTGAGTATATTGGGGAATATTCAATGTTTATTTTAATTTAATGGGTGTGTCTTTTATATCCTTGTAATCCATTTGATTTATATGGATAACTCATGATAAAACCATGTTATTATTGAAACTAACATCATATTCAAAACATTATTCTCTATCCTCAATTCATTTCCCTGTGTTTATACATGTCTCTGGTTTCATGTCATTAATTTGATGTGAGGGAGTGATTTCCATTTATTAATTTAATTATTGAATCTATTGCTATTTATAAATTTTCTAAATTTAATAAGATTATACATATTAAAAATTCTTAGGATAATAATATAATCTCATTGTTATTGAATGATTATTTAATATTCTTCACACTAATGGATTTTCTATTTTCATATGATAAAGCCTTATGTCATGTATCATGATTAATTTTATTCAATTGACTGGGTATTAATTCATTTTGTTAAGATCATGATCTTATATTATTATATTCAATTATTATCATTAATTGATATCTCTAATGTGTATCCATACTATACATCTTATTTTAACCTATTTTATGATTCCAATTTACACATGTTCAAAATTATATTTTTATGTGGGTTACGAGTAAGAAGTGTGTTAAAATAGTAATTATTTTTGGTCATGTTGAATATAATTTATAAATATATATGTTTATCTATCTAGACTGAGATGAAATTAATATTCTAAGGTCCTAGGGTGTGTTTGGTTATGATATTTATTAAATATTCTACTTAAATATATTTATATATATGTATATTATTCTGGATTTACTTCATCAATTATTTATTGATAACTCAGTCATCCCTTCTATCATGTGATTTTTTCTCTAGGGGGTTCTATTTTCCCCATGTCATATTTTATAGTGGGAAGTTCTATTTTTTTTATTTGGTTGGCTTCATCTTTAATCAACTCTACCAGTCATCCTCTATGATTTTAACTCTTGATAGTTTTAGGTTCTCCACTACCACTTATCCCCATTTTTCAAATTTTATCCTAAATTACCCCATATTGGTTATTAATGATGAGTTATGTAGTGGTTTGGGATTTTGAATTTGAGTTTTACGGTGTCGAAACTCAAAGATTCACCATGGTTTCATGGCCTGGGATCATGAGCTCAATTTGTTTATCAATCTTCCATTTCTCTATCTCTTTTGGTTACATATTATTTTTAGTAGTATATTAAGGTGATGTTTTTTGTGTGTTTAGGTCTTTTTGTATCCTCTAAAACATTTCTACATCTATACTATACGATTAGAGTTCATCTAATTTTCCGATGAATGGATCCACCTATGTTTTTCTGTATAGTTTCCCTTCATTATCTAGGGCATAAATTTGTACCATAAAATTATATGAAAAGATTTTTTTAGTGGATTTCATCTTCTTATAAGAACATTCACTCTGGTGGCCAATGATGTTATTTTGTGTGTCTTCTACTTCACATGCATCCCTAATGCTTCCTACCCTAAGGTCCACCAATGAGATATTCAATGAGTTTTTTATCTAATAAAAGAAAATATGTGACTATAATTTTCAAGTGTCACATGTGTCGTTGTGATATTGGGACATGTATTCTCAATATTTTAGGTTATTACTCAGAAATTTCATTTGTTCTAAAAAAAATACAAAAAATACTAAAATGGAATACTTAAGCCCCTAAAATTTACTTTTCGACAAGGTAATGAGAATTTCTCCACAATTGAATTGAATTTTTTTAACTTAAATGGTATAACTAACACTATCTTATTTCATCCCTTGTATCTCCATCTATATTTTATGAAATAGAATTTTTTGATGTTCGGTAATAATTCCATATCACAAACCATTGATCATTTGTCTTAAAAATAGACCTAAGGAAATTCATATTAAATAACATTTTGGGATAGTTTTTATGTTCCATATAATTTATCATGGATTAAGGCCCCATCATTGGATGTGGAATTCTCATATTACATTATCAATTTATTTTTCATTCAATTTAAAATATATTAATATGGACTAAATACCATATCAACTAAAAAATCATAGTAATATATCTTCAATTATATAATATATTTAGACTCATATGGGATAGAATAACATTGAAAAAGAACCATAATTGATATAATTTATCAAAAAAAATATTTCTCTTATTATATATATAAACTATTGAAATTACTAAGTTTTTTCATTTTTAAAGACATAAATTCCATGAAAATTTCACTAAAAAATTATTGAATAATAAATCAAAAATAAATCTGTAAACACATGTGTAAAATTTCATAGTACATATTATAAGGGTTTTATAACAATACATTATTAGGAATAGTGGCTTGACAAAAATATGTGATGTTTTTATAATTTGGATTGATATATTATTCTCTAATTTCATATGGAAACCACCTGAAATGTTTTTATAAGAATTGTTTCAATAAAAAAATATGGTATAACAAGTAATATGTTTTATGTATGTTTAAATAATTTGTTTTTTCAGATAGAGACTCAACACTCTAATTATTTCCCCAAATCAAACATCAAACGAATCCTATATTCCAAATAAAACCCCACATAAATAAATGATTAATTTTTTTTCAAAAAACGTCAAGTTATACATGAAAAAAACCATTATCAAATGCTTAATTGATCATATTAAGCCTAAAATAATTATTTTCAAATTTACTAAAAAATTTATCATAAAATAAATTATCATAGACGAGGTAAATACATTGATAATAAATTTTTTATTGATATAATAACCAATCAACATTATATTTACCTTAAAATCAATCCATATATCATTTATTTATACTACATATGATTACCCTGAATTCCAATATTAAAATAATATAAAAATATTGGTACATACTCCAACATCACAGTAAAATTATTCACCTTCTCCATAATAATATAATACTTGATTTTAATGTGTCTTTTAATGATTGATGGGCAAGATTTTTAGATTGATTTATAAAACATTAATTTTTACAATAGATTATGATTAGTGATTTCATTTCAAGTCTCATATTATCATGATGTTTCTTCATCCACAATATCTATGTGAACACTTGAGTAAACATAATATGTTCAGATTCTATAGTGCTCAATGAAACAAAAAATACATCAAGAAATACGCAATCTTCCAAGATAGAATGCACTACCTGATGTTGATTTTCTTTCATCTACTGATCAGACCTAATATACATCTAAATATCCTAATAGCTCTTACCAAGATTTTTCATTGTACATTTAACCAAAATACAATGTTCCCATAATATAACAAATTATTATTTTTTACTAATATTAAATGGATTTATTTGGTATTAATTTGATATCATGATGGTTTCCATGTGGAAAAACAATATTAGGTCTTTACCTTATCATGTATAAATGTAGTTAATATTTTCCTATATTATGTGTCATTAACTATATTTCTTTCATCATCCCATTAATGTTTCATTTGGTTATTCACCAGTGTTAAAATCAACCTAGATTTTTTTTTCAAAAAACCTACTTAGAATATTTATATTAAGAAATGAATGTGTAATTATTTCTTTCTATCACCTTCAAACTAAGAAAAAAGTCAATTCAACAATCAATGATATTTTGAATTCACATTTCAAGAATTCAAAAAACTGTTTTAACTATGCTGCATCTGATCATCTAAATATTATTTCATCAAAATACACAAGAACCAATATCATTTTATTATTTTCATAGTTGACAATGATATTTTAAACCACTCTACTACATTGAAAAGTAATACTCTTTAACAAAACGGATCTACTCTTTAATATTATTCTACTAGTGCTTGATTCCACCCATATATATAGTTATTCATCTAAAAAATATATTATCATCTTCATGAATGACAAAAACATATGAATACTCTATATTGACTTCCTACTCAAAAATCCCATTCAAAAATGCTAGATTGATGTCAATTTGGAAAACATTGAATATTTATTGCACTGTTATGACCCAATATAATATCATTTTATTTAGCCTTATTATATGTAAAATGTTTCATTAACAAAAATATCCTCTATCTCAGAGTACCCTTTTCACATAATTAAAAAAATAAAATAATTGTTCTGTATCCATTCATCTTATTGTGAATGGCCCATTTGGTCTCAAATACATTCTTGTCTATTGGTATCAAAACAATCCCATAGAATCTTTCTAATACTGGACTGATATATATCATTATTACCAATTTTTTATTTTATTATATATGTTTAATTACTCTTTAGAGTTAGGTGACCACTTTTTGGAATCATTGTTAATATTTTCTCATAGCTTCTTTGTATCTTAAAAATAGACACCATATACCATATTGTTAGAAGAAAATTGATAATCGTGAAATATATGAATGTTTCTTTTTCTCCCCCAACCTGTATTCTTCATGTAACTAAATATAAACATTTATACTTTATATTACATTGGGACCATGCATGTGATTTGTATATATAATAATTCCCCTATGATTTGTAACACTTCGGTTTGATAGGACCACTATTTAAAAACACAAACATTATTCTTCTCCTATATCATTTATTCAGATGTGACGGCAGGTATGATATACGTCTCAATCTCAATACCATTTTCCAATTTTATCTTCCATTGAAAATATTTTTATTTGGCTAATTTACCACTTAGGAGTGAACCACCAAACAAATTGTTAATCCTATTGAGTTAAAACTCATGTAGGAAATAAGAGATAATGTTAATGAAATTATCATTTTACATTACACACAATTACATCTATATATATTAAGAAGCCATAGGCCATTATCTATTGTTAATAAATTCTTCAAGAATTATTCTTCCACTTCGGTAACTAATTTGAATCATTTCACATTCTGAACCACATCATATCATTGATTTGCATCTTTTCATGAAACATCCCCTTCGATTGTATTCCCCCTAAAACCTAAAACACCTGAACATCATTTAATAACATTTAAACAAAAAAGGATAAGGAAATATATAGAATACATGATAGGTGGATTGTATTGGATCCTAATATACCAACCCTTTTATACTTTCTTGTAATGTAATGTACACTTTTCATTCTTTTTCTAATTGCCTCTCCATCATTAATTGATATGACCAAATAACTTGACATTATATGTACACATGCTCATAATTTTTTGTGATATATAGATACATTAGGATTGGTATTTTTAATAATTTAGGGTTCAAACCCCGTAGTAAAAAATTTCATTTTTAATGCACCAACAATATTTTATTTTTTATTATTCTTTCTTTGAGTAGGGATCTCTCCATGGGTCATCTAATTTTTCATCTTACTCTATTTGAGGGCCACATATCCTTCATTCACATATCTCCTTATGGCATGAAATGTATGTTCTTCAAGACATTCTTTATTCATGTTTCTTTAATTATTTATGTGAGTGACCTCACTATTTATTGTTGTTGCTTTTTCCTATAATAAATGTATATTCTTTGTAATCAAATCTAGAGTACCTACACCCCTTCTCATCCAGGTTCATTCACATTATTTTCTACAGTATTATTGTGAATGTAACTGAAGTGTTGATTGATAAACCTTTTTTATATCATTGTGTTTTTCCTAAATATTTAAACCTATTTTCAACATAAAATGTTGTTTTCCAATATATAATTTTTTATTATGACCCACTGAAGTTGGGGATCTCCTTTCAAGCTCATTTTCTTTCATGAAATTCTTCCCACTACAATATCTTGAAAAAATACCATTATTAGAAATATAATTATCTTCTATTAAAAACACACCTCTTGTCATCATTTCTTGACTTTGATGTAGATAGATCCATATTTCCTATTCTAACGTTGACCCCCATGCCTATTGACACATAATCATGGTGTGTCCCTATCTTCCAAAACAATAACATCTTATGGATACTTTCTTAATAGAGATTCTCCTTTTATAATTTTCAAGAATCTTATTCATATTATCAATTTTAGCTATTTTTTATTATTATCAATTTGAAATATATTCCAAATTACTGAAAATGTAAATTGAAATATGACCATGTATCTCACTAAAATTGTACATGTCAAAAATTTTGTTATAAGTATTTTTAGGTGTGTTTCTTTTATATACAGAATTGTTCCAATTTCTAGAACCACTCATGTATATTTCCCTCTCACAAATGGGAGAGGGTTTATAAAATCTAATACCATATTTTCCAAAACTACATGGCCTTGGGGATGAGATAATTCATTCATGTTTCTCCTCATAAAAATAATATTTTCAATCTATTTCATTATTACCTTTTGAAGGATACTCAAATAGTAAATGCAATGTTTCCTTTAATTTAGGCTTTCCATGGACATTAGAATTCCCAATTCATTCATGGAATATTATAAATTTTATCCCAATTACATAATATTCTTGTCCATATATTCAATAAGATAATTACTTTCTCTTATGTGAGTCTTCCCACTAGTTATCACATCATAAAAATCATGGTTGATCATATCCATTATTTCATCTTATCCCTTTATTTTATAATTATTTTCAGAAATAGAATCATAAAAACATGAATTCTCCTGAAGAAAGTCAGATATCTATGTATAAAGATTATCATTTTTGACATCAAGATTTTGAATTTCATTTGATTTTGGATTCATTCCATTTTTATCATCTTTGAGTTTTTCATTCATTGTAAATGTAACATTCCACCACTCTTAATATGCATGTGTTGAGGCAGAATTGTCAATTTCCCTGATGAGACACCCCAAGGCACCAAGTGATGGTAATAAATGCTTAGCCATCAATATAATTTGCGAGACTATTTTACCTTTGAGTAATTAAATAAACAAACCAAACATACCATAGCTAAATAACCACTAAATGATGTATGATAAGAAAAATTATTCAACCCAATGCATCAAAAATTAATATCAAACATAGATATAATAAGTGTACCATGGAGTAATACTACTGAAATAAAATTACAAACTGGAAAACAAACCAACATAACTCAAAAAATTCATGAAATAACTCCACATCTCCCAACATGTTCCAAGCTCCAACTCCCCAGTAAAACCCAACTTTCATGAAGAACCACTAATGAAATGTGATACTGTTACATTACCTATATCCTGAAAGAAAATATATTCAAATTCACCAATGAACCAAAGTTGAGGGTCAGTAATGAAACACTGTAGCTTTTCCCAAAATGGCATCCACACTAATGACATTAAGATAGAAGATGTAAGCACATTTTTTATAAATCATTTTATATATAAATATAAATATATAAAACATTAAAAACATTAAAAATTTACATAAATCTAAGATGTTTCCCCTAAAAATTATTTTCTAATGAAATGAGCTTCCATGGAAAAGATCATTCAATTCATTAAAACATTTCACAATCTTGTTTGGCCTTCCCATTCCATAATTCACAGACACACAAACCCACACATGCATGCTTCACTAGCAGTTCCTTACTTATGAGTGGTTTCTCATTTATCCACTATGTTGACACAAACTATCATATATCCTTGTTCACTAATGACACATTCCCTATATCTAGGGTCACATCACTTTTCACCCCAAATGGTTCACACCCCTAATTTAGGGTCACGTTGAAAGCATGAGCTCTCACAAACCCATGAATTCAATACCCTACCAAAAAAACATTTCAATAAAAAATTATTATATATAATATAAAAAAACATTATCCCTGAATCAAACAAATCCATATTTTAAAATCCTCAGTTTAAAATTTATAAACAATACACTTTGCAGAAAAAATGAATTTCTATGAAACCACATGCCACTATATGGGGTTTCTACAATGCATTTCACATTAATTTCACAAACAATTTCATTAAATTAAATCAATTTAAAACTAAACCACTTTTTAATTGAAATATTAATCAAGAGTAAAGATACATACCTTAGGAATTTTGTCAGAAATGAAGAATAACATGAATTCCTCATTAAATCTGTGTTGAATCTCCAAAAACCAACAAAGATCTCTTTCCCTAACACCAAAAAACTGCCTCGAATGATTATTGACATCAACCATTATTCATTTTACCTAATTAATCCATGTCTATGATTTTTAAAGAGAGGTTGAAGAAAAATAGTTCTATGAAAAACAGCCAAAAACGAAGACATAGTAAGGTAATAGGTACTCAACGTACAATGATTTGTATTTGAATAAATTCTAGTTAAATGTTGAGAGTCTCCAAATAATCTAGGAGGATTAAAATCCCATTTAGGGATTAAAAAAATGAAAAAGAAAGTTTCATCGGTTAAAATGAGTTACATCAACGTTTTTATGATCTCACTTTTATACTATGCACGATTAGTCACATGGTTAGGAAAAAATGTGTGTTAACCATGTTCTAGCCTCTACCTCAAGAATAACCTCACATGGATGGTCTACAAGGTTTGACCAACCATACACCAACTATGAAAAATTCCTTTATTTCACTTTTCATGGCTACCCTGGGGTGGCCACATGGTGTAGGCCAATTTTACACCAAACCATATACCTTCCCAAAAGAACATGTTTCACTTTTCAATGTTTCTTGTAGGATTTTCATAGATTCCAATAATTGTCCCCAAACCTTTCATCTTTATAACTGCACTAGAAATATTCCAAAATTGTTATAAACCATCCCAAACATCACCCAAACACTTTACACACATAAAATCACATGTATGTGGATACAAACATGAAACCGGGGGAGATATATTTCCCCCACTATTGTATATACCATCCATAGATATTAGAGAACTATAATTTCACTAAAAAAATTTGGGTTAGTACTTAAAAATTTTATTTTCCCATTCGATAGTATATCTACTAATACGAACCTATTTCCATAATAAATTGCACTAATCTGATTATTTTTCATTAAAATACATTCTCTTCCACACACACTATACATACTAACACATTTACCCACAAATAATTAGGTTTTAAGTCAACATGATCCCATATAATCACATGTTATGGAATAGGATGATACTTCTAAAACATAGATACATGAAAAACATTATGCAAAACATTAAATTTTGGAGGAAAATTCATACTATATTCTACCACACCAAACATTCCATTATCTCAAAAGGTATTATGTATTGAGGGTATAATTCGATCTCCTTCCCAAAATGATGATGTTCTGGTCTTGGATAAATCCTTAATAAAACATGACCACTGGCATTAAATGATAATTACCATTGGTGATGATTCACATATTATTTCTAATTAATCTAAGTTGTATCCATCTATTTCATTGTCAACTGAATCATCTCTATTGTTTATTGGACAAGGCATAGCCAACCACTGAAGTCTTGCCTATTTCCACCTAACAAATTAGAGAATGAAAAATATGTCGATGTGATTCTTGAAAATAATCTATAAGTATAATTGCATGATAATTATAGTTATATGAGGACTGTAATAATAATATTTGATCCTCCCATGGGGAAAAAAATCAATTACACAAACCCACAACATGACTTCCATTGTTTGTTTAATCGATTCAGATTTCCCATATTTCTGAGGATTCTATGACGTACTCATATTCAACTGAGTCCCATGTTCGTTATTTATAAATTTTCATAAATTTTATGTAATCCTTGCATATCTATTTTATAATATCAAATTTGGAATAACATTCCTCTTCATCACATCTCATATATATATTTTTAACAATTCACCCACCATTTGAGATTCAAAAATAGGGATGAAATGGTCTGAATTCATGAGATGATCTAACATAAACCATATGGAATTATGTTTCCAAACTAGTCATGGAAGACCTATCAAAAAATCCATGTTTGTGGATTCCTGTGTCTAAAAAGGATTGTGTAATGACTAAAACATACCTCCTGGTCACTAATGTTCTGACTTATCCTTCTTACAAGTTAAGAATATAAAAACAAAATCAGCCACCATTTTTTTCATACCATACTTCCAAAACTGTGATTTATGTGACTTAAAAACAATCTATATTCAAGGATGAACATCCTATATTGAATGGTGGTAAGAATAAAATCGTTTTTATGTATAATCCATAGTTATGATCATTAAAATACATGAACAAAAATTCTAAATTCACAACTAGTTTCCATTCCTTAAGTGTTTTCCTCATCTTTTATTTATTCCCACATACCATTGTGATAATAATTATTTATTTATAAAATAGTTACCATAAAACATGTTACACAATAAGTGGTAGTGGCCAAGGGGGGCCAAAATAATGAAGACCGAGGGGATCCCTCTGACAATATTAACCCCCTCATATTTAAAATGGATTAAGTTTTAGAATTATAATGTAAACAATCTATAAATAGAAAGCAATGCAATATGATCACCCACCTTGTTCCCCTCTTTCTATTTGTGTCTTAGCTAGATATTGTTGGATAAAATAGATCCCCACTTCCTGATGGTTTTGGATAATGATCAAGGAATATGATCGGTGACATGAAGTGAGTTGATGAGAATCAGTGGGTTAGTTACCACTTCCATAATACTAATGCCTTCTTGACTACAAAGAATGATCCCTAAGTGAAATAAAAGGGCCTCCGCCTAGAGGGAGGAACCACTACACTGGAAAATCATGAATGCAAACACAAAAATTCCCCTGGATTCACCTATCACCCCTCCTCTCCTCATGTCACCCACAATAGAAGAACCATATGAATGGAGATTCATTACTGAGGGAGGTTGTTTCTGACATACACCATGCCTGTGAGAAATTCTAGTAGTACGTTTAAACAAGATGTGCATTTGTAGGAGATGGAATTAGTGTGCGTCCTTCCAGTTATCGGTACTCTTAATCAGATCAAGAAGTACGATCCAGTTATGAGTAGTTATGGATCTCCTAGTAGAACCAATCCCCCAAATATAGCATTTCTCCATACTACCTAGAGACACCAAAACATGCATGAATTATTATAGACCAGGACACTCACTCCACACCCATATTACCTAATCCATGAAACCATTGAAAATATAAGGTGGAATTAATTCTGTGATGATATTGGATGGTGGTAAACCAACCGATGAGATACCAAACCTTCCAAGCCCATTCCCCCTAAAAGAAGAGGTGATAAATACTCTTTTAATTGTGATCTTTGAAACATGAGAAAACAAAATCTATGGAGTTACAATATTTCATGATGTTCTCATCCTTGGAAACTATAAAATTCCTGATACTCCAATTGAGGAAGATGTACATCATAGGAATTATCATGATCTAATGAATTTTGTTCCCTTGATCATCCAGTGGTTTGGGTTATCAGGTTGGGGTAGCAGTCCTTATATGAGAAGGTTCCTAAGCTTGAGAAGGAGAAAAAACACCTTTCAAATTTTTCATTAAAGTCGATGAGATAAAATTTATCTTATTTCTCCATATTAATGATAAAGGTTGAGAATCATCTAGCCTCCCTATATGTGATATTGTAAGCTGGACACATTGGTAATCTAATAATGCTTCCATCACCATTGACATTTTATAAGGACACATTCCCTTCCACAACAATCCACTAAACATGGTCTAGGATAGTAGTGAATAGGGGGAGGAACATAGTCATGAATAGTGAAATGTGTCCTTCATCCATCAATGTTTTGTCCACCGATGTGATGTTCATGGTCTTACCTCATAATGTCCATCATTCGTGATGTTGCCAAGATAGTGTTTCATGCATGCAAATAAGATTATCAGTAAGACTACAAACACTGATTCTGACTTCTTGAATGGGTATCAATATATTCCCCATAGATACCCAAGTTCATTTTCCCTCATCCCGTGCATCACAGATGAAGCAAGAAAGGATCTTTTTTATCATTGAGATCACTCCCTTTGGAACTGTAACAATGAGAGCACATGGACAGGGGTAGCAAGGGGGTTCTATTCACTGTATCAATATAAACCCTGAATTATATGTACTTGTTTTTCTAGTTGAGAAATCAATCAATGATTCGTCTAACATTGTGATCAATGTCTTGGATTCATAGGCGAATTTAGGAAATATGATCACCCAAATTATACATTGTCAAAATTCAACATTGGATGTCATGAAGGTTACAAAAAGAGTCCTCCTAGTTAGGGAACATTGGATTGATATTAATAAGTTTATTTTTCTCTTATTTTTGACTCCCCCTAATCCAATTATTACATTCCTCCATAAATTTAATAAGGTCATAGATATATCTCTTTGAATAATTCTAGGTAATAATAATATCATCGGCGAATATGTGATAGGGGATGGAGAGTAAATTCCACTTTATTCTATATAGATGGACCATTACATTGTTCATGATTTGGTGAATGAGATGGCTGAAGATCGCTTAAGATAGAATAAACACAATCATGGAGAAGAGGTCGATCTGTCTTAATATGTATGATGATTTGAAAAAACCATCTGATTTTCCCATAAAATAAACAACCAATCATGATGAAATAAATCAACAAAAAATGAGGTCATGCATCCATAGGGAGAGGCCAATACCTAATAGGACCTTCTTTATGATACCCCATTCAACATGATCATAATCATTTTCTTTTCATGAATAATCACTATGTTTGAGCCATGTGATTTGGGGTAGAAAAATCCATGTGATTCTCCCTCATATCATCCCTATCTAAGTCGGACATCAGTAACTCTTTGACTATCTTCAAAAAATTAGGAATGAAAAAAAAAACAATATCTCTTTTGTCTTCAGATTCCATGTGCAAGTTGGCTAAGACAAAAATCAATTGCCACTGATCAGAATCCACTTTTAACAAATGACAATAAGAATTTTTTCGTAATGCATCTACCATTGTATTTACATAACCCAATGTACGCATCAATTCAAAGTCAAATATAGGAAGAAAATTCATCTATTATCATTGTATCATGTTCAAATCTATTTGGGATACAATATGTTTCAATCTCTAATGATTCATAATCATTATAAATTTTTTACATAATAAGTAATGATGCCATGTCTTCCAAAAATAAACTAAAAAAGATATCTCCATATCATGTGTTGGGTATTTATTATCATGACACTATATATTTCATGATTCATAAGATACATCATGACCCCATTTCAAGAAGAAACATCCCAACCCAGATCACAAGGAATCAAAATATACCATGAAAACGTGTCTTCATTCCAAAAAAATCAAGACTATAGTTGACGTAAGGGTGAATTTAATATCATGAAAATACTTATAACATTCATCATTCCATTTTAATGTAATGTTTTCCCTTATCAAATATTTCATTGTGAATATAGTCTTGAAAAAATAACAAACAAATTGTCAGTAACAACCGTATAGACTAGGGAAATTGTGTATCTCAA
Organism: Viscum album; assembly: GCA_963277665.1. Lineage (NCBI taxonomy): Eukaryota > Viridiplantae > Streptophyta > Magnoliopsida > Santalales > Viscaceae > Viscum > Viscum album. The sequence continues at coordinate 1,076,855,894 of OY728141.1, forward strand.
AGATATTATTTACTGGTTTCCATGATATAAACGATTATATATTTTCTAGATCAATATAAAAACATCTTAATGGTATTTCATGGATTGGGAAATGTACATCTTGTTTCCCAAAACCAGTCTTGAATAATTTGTTATACAACTAATAATCTTGAAAGATTCCCAAAACTATCTCCAAGTGTTGATTATGCTCCACCAATATCCTGGAATACACAAATAGTTCATCTAAAAATAAAACTAAAAAATTATCCAAGTATCATTAAAGTTTCTGACTAATTATTTAAATAATTTATAAGAGTGATTTCCTAAGATCAAAAGGCATTACCATATATTTGTAATGGCCATATCTACATGTGAAAACGTATTTGGAGTATCCTATGTTCGCACCCACAAATAGTGACATCCTAATCATAATCAAATTATATATTACCACAAATATCCCATTAATTTATCTAACAGATCATAAATAAATGGTATTGTATATTGATTATTTATCATAACATGGTTATGAATAAAATAATCTACACACAACTACATAGTTCCTTACCACTTTTTTCTAAACAAAGTTTATGTTACCCACAGATATGTGCTAGGAAAAATACACCCTTTTATTTCCAGCACTTCGAACTATACTTCTAATTCCCTTAATTATATTGTTTAAATTCTATAAGATAGAAGTTAAATAGGACTTGGCCCCAAATAGAGATTGATCAGAAACTCCATTTCTCTTATGGGTGAGAACTCTAAGAAATTTTCAGGAAAAACATATCTATCCTAATCAACAATCATTGGGAAATAGATATTCTCAATCAATAAAATAATTGAAAAAGTAAATTTTGCTAACTAGATGATATTGTTCCAACTACTATTTTCGACAAGACTATTGCACGAGCCTTTAAATTAAAGTCTCCACATAAGTGACGATCAAAAACATCATCAATTGTAAAACTAACCATTCAAGTATAATAGTCGATGGGATCCATGAATAATGTTAACTAATAGATATATTGGATTATTTCATAGACATACATCTCATGAATAAATAAATCACCTATCAATATATTTCCATCAATAGTTATATAACATGCTCTACAAATAAAATAATGACATCCCATTTTACTAATAAGAGATTTATGTTTTAACATAAGTTGGATCATCTCAACATTTAAAATATAAAATTCAAAAAAATATGAATCAATAAATGAATTGTATTTACCCATACCACACAAATCATTCATAAGGGTATAAATCAAAAGAATTTTACATAGCACCATCAATGGTATAGATTGATTATCCACAATAACCTTCTTTTCTCAATAAAATTTCTTACTCAAAGCACTCTAGTATTTATTTCCTTATTGAGATGACCCTTTGTGAGGTTTCATGGTATTTTTGAAATCATCATGGCTCTCATGGTTCATCTAATTTGATGTATTATGCAACCCTTATCCCATCGAATCTTATTATCTCTACAAAACATGAGAAGTGTCAGAAACACCTGGCCTCAGGGAATGATAACATTAATGATTCCCCAATTGGTTTGAATTTCATCATGCTCTTAGTTGATCTATAAATTCTATTATGATGAGGTCAAAAAAATATTAGAAAAATACATTATTTTACTTAGGATTGATAGAATATTTGTTGATACAATCATCTAAATTTGAGTCATACTCCCTCCTTAGAAGTAGGTGCCACCCTTATTCCTTTTTCCAGTATTAGTGTTCCTACTATTTTACAAAGGTATCATCATTTTCCCTCCACCAGTAGCTCAATATATGTCCATTTCAGCCATATTCACTCTATTAACAATCGATATACAATCCATTAGACAAATAATGTCAATCGTTGAGTGAATATCCTACATCATCCTTGATTCAAAAATCTGTTTCTTCAAAGATTCACTAGTAGAATCATTGGGAGCAATGCAAGCTAAATTTTATAAATTTATCCACATACTTTATCAAGATGATAATTTCTTACTTCTTGATAATGATGTATTTAGTTCTTTCAATATTGAATTTGTAAGGATGGAATTGTTGGTTGAATTTTTTTTTAAAATCCTCCCATTCAATGCCTTGGTCTAATTAATCATGAATAGATAAATATCACCACCAGTGTGGTAGATTCTATACAATGTATATTGCCAAAGTGAAATTTATATATGATATTTTCCCTTGGAAATCTAAGATTGGATTCAATATTTTTAGCAACGCCTCTCCTTTTTATGGTTTTGAATCACCTCAAAATATTGGTGAAATATTCTTCTAGAACTATATAAAATGATCTAGATTCCTGGGCCTGTCCATCCTTCTTCCTCTATCCACATCTTGATAATCATGGACAACATTGTGAACCAACTATTGGTTCAACTATAGCATAGGTGAAACCAAATTTTTTGGAAATTATTTTGTTTGGTTTCTAAGACATCTATGAGGTTCTATTTTTTAAAAAAATCATATGTCTCAATATCTAGCAACTAAAGGTTTATCAATTTAAACTCCTTCCACATCATACATCACAACATTTCTTTCACCAAAATTCATCTATTTTCCTATTAGATAAAAATTTTGATTTTTTCCCTAGGGTATTGAAAATCATGATATTTAGAAAATACAATAACAGTGTTATTTTAAAAAATATTCATTTGAAAAAAAATCATCATTTTTCAAAAACAAAAAAAATTCATCAAATCATAACTCATTACAAAAAATTAATTATGTAATATTTGTGGGAATTAATTTATAAAAATCATGTTATGATCTTCTCCTTAGAAAAAACCCATTACAATGAGATTACATCTAATATTAGTTTCCCTAAAACACTTATGTACCATACACCTTGGTAACATGGTGTTCAATATAAAAGGTTAGATTTGTCTTTTAATTCACAAAATTTAATGTCCCACCATTCCTTCTCCTTTCTACTATCCCAACTCAGTGAAAAAACTAGAATGAATTTCAACTCTAACACCAAAAAACAATAGAAAATGCAATTCAAGGACCAAACAAGTTGATATCATTTTTCAAAAGGACAGATGGACTGGCCAAGACTGATTCCACATGTAATCCAAGGACCAAACATATTGATACCACTTGTAACATCATGGCCCTCCTCATTGGATTGAGTCGAGGGAGAATTTATGCATGGCCGTAAGAGACATCCCAAAGGCTCCAAAGGCTGACAATAAATTCCGAGATCATTAATACAATTGGGGGATGATTTTCTATTTTCGGATTAAAAAAACCCAACCGAACATACCATAAAAAATACCCACTAAAGGATACATGATAACAATGTTTAAAACACAAATAATAACAACTTAATATCAAACCCTAATATAATAATAGTACCACACTAGATGGTAACTAACATAAAAGTATAAAATGTAAGACAAAACCCAAAAAACTGAAATAATTCAAAACATTACTCCATATCACCCAACATGTTCCATACAGCATCTTTATAACACATTATAAGAATGAAAAAGAACCACTAAATATATGTGTTTTATTTACTTTACATATATCCTGATATACAATACATTAAAAATCATCGACAATCCATATTCGAGGGTGAGTAATGAAACTCAGTGGGTTTTCCCCAAATGAATTCCCTTTATCACTGTACTTATATAGAACATGTTAGAACATTTATATATATCAAATTATATAAAACATATAGATAAAACAATTTTTACACATTAACAATTTATATCAAGACATATTTTTTCAAATAAAAATATTGTTATAACCCCAACAATGTCTAAGGAAAACATCAATCAATGCATTAAACCATTTCATGTTCCCTTTTGGAATACACATTCCATGATTCATAGGCACATCCACACATGTGTGCTTCACTAATAGTTCCATACACAAGAGTTGTTTCTCATCTATCAAGTAACTCATAACTATGCGGAAAATCTTCTTGTGTCCCAATGAAAAACACCCCTTATCCAGGATCACGTCACCTTGTACCCCAATGTTACATGCCCCTTATTTAGGGTCGCATCTAACGAATGAATCACATAAACCTAGGTATTCCAAACCATCACAAAAAAAATTCAATCCATTTTAATAAAAAATCCTTTTTATTGGAATCCATTCCAAAATCACATTTCCCATGAATTAAACAAATACCGATTTCAAAATCATTATTTTAAAACTCATAAAAAATAGTCTTCAGAGCAACCAATTTATATGAAACCACAAACCAACACTAAGGAGGGTTTCTACAATTATTTTCACAAACATTTCACAAAAAAATTCAAAAAAATTAAATAAATTTGAATAAAATCCTCCATGTTATAAAAATTGGATTTGAGAGTGTATCAATCTACCTCAGGAATTAGAGTGAAAACAGATAATGTGATTAATTCTTCAAAAAAATGGTTTAAATATCCAAATAAACCACCATATATCTCTTTATGTTACCAAAAAACAACCAATTAACATCATGATTAGAATTAAAACTCATATATCTATCCCCAGTGGACTAGATATATGATTTTAAGAGTTGGAATGAATGTATATATAAAGAAAGATACTAAAATTAAAGGATTACATGGGGAATCAGGCTTCAATGCACCAAGAATTTCCCTCGGATCGCTTCATGTTTGATGGGGATAGACACCACAACCTTTTGGAGGAAGAAAACATGAATTATGGAAAAAAAACATATTGGAAACTGATAGTTTTAGTGTTGAAAAAAAGTGAGATCCACTTTTTTAGTATCTCAATTTTATACCATGCTAGTTTAGTTAAATGGTTAGGAAAATCTTATGCTAACTATACACCAACATCTAACTGAATAAGAACCTCACATGGTTGGAGCACAGGGTTTGAAAAACCATGTGCCAACCCTGAAAAATACATCTATGTCACATTTCTGGGTTTAATAAGGGTGCACGCACAGTCCAAACAAATTGTGTGCCTAACCATGTGCCTGTTCAAAATCCCAATATTCACTATCCAGAGTTTCCAATAGAGTTTCATTGTTTCCACTAACTATGCTCAAACTGTGATCCTTAATAAAGGGCCTATAAACATTCCAAAAGTATTTCAAACCTTCCCAAACATCACCCTAAAACATCATATGCATAAAAAGTATAAGGAATGTGTATCTTTATTGAAATTAGGGGGTGCTACAGTAGCCATCTTCTCACAATTATGATCTTGGGAATCATTATTCTTCCTAAAATCAATATGCACATCACTAATCATTTTATTTAAACCTTAATCTTGTTGAAATCATGTTCAAGTACATGGATCTTAATATCTTGGGAAATATTTACCTCCTTTCATTTTTAATCCAATTCCTTTGTCATGTTAAAATCATCTATTATAGGCATTTTAGAAATTTCATAATCATCAGAAGTACCAATAAAAAATGGAATGTTAGGTTCATCATTCAATCCTATTATATAATTGAATATAGAAATAGCCTCATAGTCTGATATGGTGTTGGTTTCCATAATGTGAATAATTCATATTGTATAAAAACATCAACTTTGAGAAATTCCACTAGACAACTTCTTCTTCTTTGAACTCCTTCCTTTTTCCATGGAACAACAAGATAAGAGTAGAATGAACCTTTAATTTCAACAATAGGCTAAATGAAGTCTGAGAAAACAAATCTGATAAAAGAAACCAATCGACTGAATACCAATTATTTTTTGCAAAATGGGCATAGATACACTGCGAGGGGGGTGATCATGGTTAAACATATTATTATTAAAATAATTCATCCCCACAGGGTCCTAGACACATTCATATAAGGGCCACATTTTTGTAACTTAACTATGTATATTGATATTATTTATTCCAACTATTGTTGATGATGATGCACTAAACGTGGAAAAGGAGAGAAAAAATAGACACAAAAAATTTTTACTTGGTTCACCCCCTCTAGGATACATCCAAGTATCATAAAAAGAAAATGTATAGATGTACCAAATACACTAAGGCTCACTTCCAAAATGAGGTTCAGGATATGTAACTTCTAGGCCAAGGATCTCAACCATTAAAATCATAGGGATAGGTAACTACATCCCAAGTGGCCCTCCAACAATCATTCCATTTATGGATCACTACTTGTAGAAATGATCACCTTCTTCCTCTCCCTTTAGTCATTAAATTGGAATGGATTCAAATACAGTTTATGAACCTGTATGTCCATTCATTAACAATAATGAATACATCCTCAATTGATGATATATGCTCTAAATAAGTCTGGCTTTTATACATATGATGAATATCAATTTACATCATCTATATCAGGCCATCACTTTTCAATAGTTTCGTGACACTCATAGTTTATGTGAAGCACAACATTTTCATGATTCTCAAATAGCCTTCAAGAAGCACCTTTATATTATAATTCTCAAACAACCTTCACAGAGTACCATACATTCATAAATCTCAATGAATCATTGATAAGAACCTTCTTTTCATGATGTTCAAGTATCCTTCACAAATCAACTTCCTTTAGATATGTTCACCCACCCTTTAGAAAAAACATAACTTTCGGTTGACATTTTTTATCCTTAAAGAACAAAAATACTTTTGTGATTCTCACAACATTCAGTCAGATTTCATATCCTTTGAGAACTTTGATTCTTCATGAACATTGTTTCATGAAATGCCTTCTTGAATAACCTTAAAATATTTGGAGCCTTTTTATATTTGTAAAATCCTTATCTTTTATATTGAGGGTGGTTGAGGAGTATTTATGGGTATTTCCTCCAATTCCACAAGCCTCCATCCTCTTCATCACCTTATTAAGAAGTTCTCCAATATCATTTTGTTAATATCCCATATTCTCGAAGAATAAGGTAATTTTTTCCATTCGTGAATCTTCTTATAGTCATGGAGATGTTCTATTTTTCATTCCATCTTCATGAATCTCTATACCTTTGAATAACCCAACCTATACGACACAAGATTAATTTGTAATGCTCCATACCAAAAAACTCCATTCATAATAATACTTAGGAATTATCCTTAATTTTATGATGAATTCATGGAAATAAATATTTCAAAATGATTGATTCATCCTCTAAATTTTGGACCCCAAAATTTTAGGAACCATTATGAAATGGTTCCACCTTATATACAAAAAATTTTTAAATGTTTCCAAGTCATCAATTTATGTTTTATGGATAATGATCATCATATATTCTTTATAATCTATATGAAACTCTTCAATTGACCCTGTAAACCAACAGTTTAAAAAAATCATCCCAAAAAGAGTACAATGTTACCTTTAGTGATTTTTTCCCAAAAATATCTCCCATTGAGTTTGTTAATAACTCTTTGAATTTTGATAGTATATTAATGCTTCTTCTCGCATCTACCAATATTTTTTTCATGGAATTTATATTAAAATCATATATTTTATCCGTAACACACTATAATATCACATAATCCATCTCGGTGTGAGAAATAAAAGTAGTATGTAATGTTTATCAATGAATCACTTCATTCCAAAATAAATAAACCGATTTCATCATGAAACAGATCAATCATGATATATAAACTCTAATTGGTCATCCTTGTCATTGTAAGATTTAAAACTCACCATACTTAACTGTTATCCCAATTATCTTCTCCCCTTGTCTTGATTTATACATTTTCTGCCCCTTTTATAGAAACAACTTCTCCCCCTTTTTCAATTAACTTTAAGGTCAATACATTGTGGTATACCACTTGGTAATGTAAATTGATTAGAAGATTTAGGAAAAACACACCATACCTCTGGGAGTGGGGGTCCTCCATCCATAAATTTTCAAGTGTTGGGATCCTAATAAACTCAATGAGCTTGTCGATAATATGAAGAAAAAAATTTGTTTAAGGCCTTTGTAATAATTTCTACACCCTACAGTTTTATTGGTACATACTCAACATCACAAGACCATGGTCCAACTTCTCCTTGATAAAATTATACATTATTTTGAAGTTATTTTATATTGAGTTATGGACTCTATTTTTTATAATATTTATATGAAAATAATTTTCACAGTGGATTTCAATCAAAGTCTTTAATTCCACTCCTAACAGATTCATGTTAATTATGACAATGGATTCAAATTAATTGTAGTAATGGAATTATGATTTGTTATTTAGTGATGGATTTTGTGCACACTTGAGTATCCAAAATATATTTAGCCTAAATAGTTCTCAAGGAAATAAAATATTGTTTCTTTAATTTCTATGTAATAAAAAATATACCATGATATATTAAACAACATAATGTTGATTTTCAATCATCTGCTAGTCCAACCCAATCTATATATGTTAAGCCAAATAACTTTTATTGATATTTTTCATTGTTATAAAAAACTAAGATATGTTAATACCTTCATATAGAAAATTAATATTCTTACTAAATATGATTTGATTTATTTGCGATATATTTTATATCATGTTCCTTGGAATGATCAAAAAATAGTATCAGGACATTTCACATTCATGTAAAAAATAATTCCTATGATTTTCATGTATTTTGTGACATTAACTACACCACCTTCATTAACCCATGAAAGTTTCATTAAATTAGATATAAGATTCATCTTAACCTTGTAACTATCCATTCGAAATCATCTCAAAACCTATTTGGCATATTTATATTGAGAAATGAATGTGTCATTTTTCCCTTGTGTCACCTATAAACCAAGGATAAAATGTCATTTTAATAATCATTGAAATTTAAAAATAGTTTTTCAGGACTTTTTTTTAATTTTTTTCACTATGATTCACTTGATCCTTCAAATAATATTTCATCGACATACACTAGAACCAACATCCTTTTATTGCTATCATTGCTGACATAGATATTGTTATCAAATCCAACAAAATGAAAATCGAGCTTTATCAAAAATGAATGTACTTATCAATACCATGATCTTGGTTCTTTCTTCAACACATATAATTCCTCCTTGAAAAGAAACAATCTATTTTCTTCCTCTTGAATGAAAAAACCATATGGATTTTCTAAATAAACTTCTTCTTTTAGAACCCCATTCAGAAATGTTGACTCAACTTCCATCTAGAAAACATTGAACATTCATTGCACTACTATGACCCAGAATAATTATATTGTCTCTGGATATTTAATAGGTGAAAATGTTTCATTAAAATTGATACCATCTATCTAAAAGTACCATTTTCTTACAATTAATTTTTTTCGAATCACTGTTTCGTCTTTATTAATATTTTTGTGAAAGACCCATTGGTCCCAATGACATTATTATCTATTGGTTTTAAAATAATATCCCAAAAAAACCTCTAACATTGAACTAATATAAATAATTAATACCAATTTTTATCTAATTTTAAATATAAAATTACTCTTTAGAGTGGGGAGAACACGTGTTGGAAACATTATTAATCTTCTATCAACACATCTTGTTATCCTAAAAATATCCAACTAATACCCTATTTTAAGTAGAAAATTGATAATCATGAAATAAATGAATATTGCATATTATAATCTAATTAGTCTTCTTAATGTATGAAAAAATAATCATTAATTCTTTATACAATATAATGACCATGCATTTAATTGGGAGATAGAATTTCCACCTATGATATGAAACAATTTCTATTGTTAGGTCCATTGTTTAGACCCACAAATATTTCTTTTCTCCTACATCATTTATTCACATGTTACTGTAGGTTCTGGAAAATTTTCGTTCTCAATAAAATTTTACAATTTTAGTTGTCTTCAATGATTTTTTCAGTGGGTAAAATTACTAATTAGAAATGATCCATTAAAAAAACCACTAAGCCTACTATATCAAACCCAGTGTAAGAAAATATGAATAAAGTAAATAACACCATCACCATCCATTGAACTGAATTAAACCCATAAATATCCAGAATCCATATACCATTTACTCCTTCTAGGGAATTAAACTAGGATTATTCTTCATCTATAATAATATATTTAAATTAGTTCACATTCTAGAGAACATCACGTCACCACTTTGCATTTTTTGATGCAACTTCCCATGGGATTATATCTTTCCAGAATCCTGAATCACCGGAACATCAGTTAATAGTATTTAAATATATAGGGAGATGTGTACATCAGGAATCATCATGATAAGGACTCTATTTGATACAGATGGACCATCCCATGGATACTTTATAACAAGGTTCTAGAGTCTTTTTTAGGTTATTTTAATTTCCCATCCATCTTTAACGGTTATAAACATATAACTACATAATCATTACCCATATGTTCAATCTTTTTATAATTTTTAGATTTTATAAGATATTACCTTTTCAAAATATTTTATCTAATCACACATGTACAAATTTCCTTCATTAATATTTCAACAAAATACAATTTTTCTTGATTTTTTAATAGAGAATGAAAATCCCCACCGGTTTTCTACTCTTTCTTATTCATATATTAGAGGTATATTTCTCTCAAAATCACATCTCACCTTGTGTCATGAGATGCGAGTTTTTAAAGAATTAAAGAATTTTTTTTTATTTAATTAGTTATGTAAATCACCAAATTGTTTCATGAGGATTGTGTTTCCTACACTGAACTAATTTTCTTCATACATAGAACTGGATTACCTTCTCCCATTTCATCTAGGTTCTTTCAAATTATATCCATGATATTTTTTGTTAATGTACCATAGGATTTTGTTGATACACCTTTCATTTATCTCCTTGTGTTTACCCTTATGTTTTAATCCTAATTTCAACATTACATGTTTTTCCCAATATTTATTTTTCATTATCTCCCACTAGTGTTGGTGATCTCCTCCTACATTCAATTTCCTTCCAATCTTTCCTCTGGCTAAAATATCATTCCAAATTCCCATGATTAGATAATATAAAACATCACTTATAAATAACATAACTCATGTCATATTTTATTAGTTGAAATTTTGATATATCCAAGGTTCTTCATCTCACATTGATCTCTCAAGATTATTGAAACATAATCATGTTTAGTCCCTATCGTCCATAATTATAGAATCTGATGGATTAATTCTTCTATGAGACATTCCTTATGAAATTTTCAATATTATTCTTCTAATTCTCACTTTTACCAAAAAAAAATTTACAATTTGAAATATATTCCAATCCTCAGAAAGAAAACATGAAATATGACCATTCATCCGACATAAATTGAAAATGTTGTCATATATTTTTTCATATGATTTTTTAGTAGATATTCATTACTTAATAAATTTTTCTAATTTTTGGAACTTTTTGTAGCTCTTTTCCTCTCATGAATTATAGAGGGTTTATCATATCTAATAATTGGTTATAAAAAACTAAATGGTTGTTGAGACGAAACAATCTATTCACTTTTCTCCCCAGAAAGAGCATAATTTCTTTTCATTTCATTATTACCTTATGAAGGATAGAGAAATAGTAAATGAAATGAATCCTTAAATTTATGATTTCCATTGACATTATATTTCCCTCCTTCATTCTTAACATCTTCGAACTATTCTCTTAATTGATTAATCTTCTTTTATCTAGATTCATGTTGATCATTATGTTACCTTAAGTGATTGTTATCACGAGTTATCACATCTTACAATTCATGAGTGATCATATCAATAATTTAATCATTCTACATTATTTTAGAATTTTTATGAGGAATAAATACATTAAAACATTCCATCCCATGAACCAGTTTAGATATTAGTATTGCAAGTTCATCATTTATGACTTCTAGATTCTTAATTAATTCTGAGTTTGGATTCTATCCCTTTTTATATTATTTGATTTTTTCTATCATTATATATGTAACATCCAATGAAACCACATTGTATTAAGTCAAGTATGAATTTATAAATTTCCTTAAGTGATACCCACATGGTAAAAAATCTAGAAATAAATGTTGAGGGATTTAATTAAATTGGGGGATGATTTTATCTTTAAGGAATAAAACAACCCAACCAATAATATAATAAAAAATATCCACAAAATGATACATGATAAAAAATGTATACAAATAAAATCATAACCGATAGATATCTAACCCAAAAATAATTATAGTACCATAACATAATAATACAGACAGAAAAGTAGAATGTGGTATACAAAACCAAGGAAAATCAAGGACTCCATGACATAACTCCCCAACTCCTAACATTATCCTTGATCCAACTCAACAACACTACCCATGTATTAGTATTCACCACTAAAAAAATGTGATGCAATTCCATTACCTATATCATGATAGACAATATCTTCAAATGCCTCAATGTTCCAAAGAAGGGGGTAAGTAGTGAAACTCAGTAGATTTTCCCAAAATGAAATCCCAACTCACACCAAAAGGATAAAACATGTTTCCAAATTTATATAAAACAATATTTATTAAACCATTTAGATAAGAAAAATTAAACACAATAAAAAATTATATAAATCCAAGTACTTTCCCCAGAAAATTGTTTTCTAGAAAAAAACCTCTTAATAAATGATCAATCAATGAAATAGAACATTTCACAATACTTTTTGGCACATCCTTTCCATGATCTACACAAACCAACACAATAAGCCTTTTATTTAGAAAATTTTCCTTGTTTATCACAATTTCCCATACTTAGATTGGAATATGTTAAGACATACATTAACCTTCTAAATTTTTGTCAATTCCGTTATGATGTCATCAAAATCTATTACTAGCCTTCATGAATTTTCTACATCATCAGTATTTACAACATCACCCGGTGTGCATGGATTATAAATTATAACTAAATTATCATTGAATGATGAAATAGTCTCATAGTCTAATAAGTTGTTGGTTTCCTTCAACTAAATAAAACTCTTTCCATGGAAACTTTAACACTACGTATTTTTATCAGACTTCTACTTCATCTTTGAAGTTCTTCATTTTCCCCTGGAAAAATATATAAGAGAAGAAAAATCCTTTAATTCCAATAATCCTCAGCACCATGCCATAGAAATAAAATCATATAAAATAAACCAATATCTATAATACCAATTTTTAGTCAAAAAAAAGGGTTTAGATAGCTTGATAGGGGGTTGGGTGGTGAACCAGGGTATGAATATAATTTTTATAATACTTTCTACCAAACTGGATCTTGATAGCTTTATTGTAAGAACCCTTTATTTTCCCTTATGTGTTTATTCTGATCTTATTCTTTGATTCTTTATCTGATGATGATTCGTTTAAGGTAAATTGGGAGATCAAGCATCAGTAAACCCATAATTTTTAGTTGGATCACCCTCAATAGGCTATATCCAAGGAGCATTACTTGAAAATATATTGATTTACCAGATCCATGATGGCTCAACAGAAAATGGAGGTTCAGGATAGATCACTTATATGCCTAGGATCACTGCCTATGTAAATTCTAGGTATCGTTCACTACTTTCCAAGGGTCACACCCACAATTAATACTCCCATGGATCTTTGATAGTGGAAAGGTTCACCTTCTTTCTCTTTCATTACTCACTACTCTGAAACAGATTCACACCTAGTTTATGGACATGTAGGGCCCTTTATTATAAATAATGAATATGTCCTAAATTGTTGATAAATGCTCTGTTAAAGACCCTCTTTTATCCTCTTGGTCAATATCTTATTAAAATAGTTCTACTGGGGAGTCCCTTTTCAACACTTTCACATTTCTCACTACATTATTTGAAGCTCACAACTTACACGAACATCAGTCATCCTTCACAATAAACCTTCCTTTTGTGAAGGTCAAATTTCTCTCATAAATCATCTTCATTTCACGAAGCTCAAGCATCCTTTTGGAATCACATTCCAATCATGAACCTCAAATAACCATACCAAATAATCTTCCTTTCATGAAGATCACATATCCTTCTCATAACACGCAAATTTTGGTCATATTTTTATGGAATTTATGAACAATAATACTTTCATGATGCTCACAACATTCAATCATCTTTCATATCCAGCACAAAAATTCTTTCTTTGTGATATTATTCAAAATAACAACCTTAGTGAATTAACTTAATTAATTTGAAGACATTGAATCATTGTTAAGTATTTCTCTTTCTTTCTAAATGTGGAATAGGCCGATTTATAGGTGTTTCCTCCTATTCCAAAAGCTTTCATCCTCATTATCATATTTTCATGAAGTACTCCAATCTCATTTGTGAAACTCCCAAATAAAAGATTCCTGTGAAAAATTTTACCATTCTTGAATCTTCTCATAGTCATAGAGATATATTTTTTTCATCAATAATTTGTAATAGTTTATTCTGTTGAAAAACCCAGCCTTCAAGACATTAGATTCATTTTCAATTCTTTTTACCTTATATAATCAAAAATATTCAAGAAACTCATTCCATTTCCATATTTGTATAAGGAATTCATGGAAATGCGACATTCAAAATTATTGGTCCATCCACAATATTTTTAAACCCCAAAAATTTGGAAAACACTAGTAAAGGGTTCCACATTGTATATTCATATTTCCACACCACTTTCAGGGAATCCATTACCTTTTCTTGGATCATTTTCAACATTCCATGGAAATAAACAACCTAGATGTCTACAACTGACCATGGAAACCTACTTTATAAAAAAAAATTATCACAAAAACACTACAACATTATGTTAAGGGATTATTAACAAAAAATAACATTTTTTAATCAGATTATTAGGATAAAATTTATGGTTCAATTAATTTAATGAGAAATGAACTCGATTTCTAACATGTTTATATAACATTCCCCTAAAAGTTAGGGCGTTTTATATGTGGTTCTATTATTCCAAAAGCTATAATTTATTAAATTTCCCCTTAAATTAGTTTACCCATTATGGTTTTCATTACACTGTGATTTAAAAATATAACATTTAATTCAATTTCTAAAGATAATTTTTTGGGTCAATTAATTTATGGAGAAATTTCCTAAAATTGTAGGCTATGGAATAATGGAACAACATATAAAACACCAAAAATATTAGGGAAATGGTATATAAAATCAAAATAATTCCGAGTATTGTTCATTTGAAAAAAATCAGAATTTGGTATGATCTAGAATGTGAAAAAATAGATGATTCAACAACTTCCCTGAAAATAGTAGGAATTAGCATTCACATTTTTAGCATATCATTTGGAAAGAAAAAAGAATAAAATGAATCATTAAGTGCCTTAGTTATTCCAAGTGGATTCTTAGGAATATAAAAAATTAAATTAAGAAAATTAATCTAGGAGATTCACCTTGGATGAGGAGACGGAGTGGTAAGCATGCCTGAGGGAGATGCTGGAGAAATGGGGGAGGAAAAGGGGTGAAAACTTTTAATGTATCAAATGGAGAAAATTTCATTTTAATCCCTTAAACAAGTATAATGGTTATGTTGTGTGGTTTCAATAATTGTGAAATAAAAAATTTATCTCTAATTTCTCATAATTCATACCCCTCATGTCTTAGTAGCATAGTTTAATCGAATTGTTCACCAATCTGGGGGTGATACTGGTTAAGTATCATAACCGTATAGCTCAGCACACAGCTTGGAAAACCATGTATAGTTTATGAAAATTCTTATATAATTTATTATGTACATTACACATAGCCATTATCTCTACCTTTTCATAATTTAACAAATTATGAGACACCCCCATACAAGGCCACACAGTTTCTCTAGAGGGTCTATGTTATTTAAACAAATCGTGCATCCTGTTTGATTATCTGGAAACATGAGCATTATAGTGGCATGGTGCTCCTGAAATATATTCGAACTCCGAATAATCTTTTTGGGACTTAAAACCCATCAATAAATAATAATTTTATGTGTTTTAACTCTCATTATAATGTTTTGGGGCTTAATTAATGGTTTATCCCATCCACTAAATAAAATATTCAATTTCCATTAGAAAAAATCCACTAGATGAAAACATGGTAAGTTATAATATTGATTTGGATTTAAGATTTTCATGATGCTCGTGTTCCCCTAAATGAAACTCTAAAAGTAAGGAATTCAACTGACATTCACTAGTAACCTCATGAACCACTACATTATGAGTTTTCCTTCTCAAAGAATCATCAACTACATTTCTTTTCATATGAATATAAGAAAGCAAAAAATAAAATTACCATAGGTATTAAATCAATATTCACTCTATGAGCGTCAAATCCTAATGAGTGGCTATGTATTTAATGACCTTGTTGTCTATGTACACCTTGAAGAGATATCCAATCATGTAGTGCCTCCGGCTATTCATAGTATAAACTACAACTACAAACATGAGATTCTATTTTGGGTAATTTCACTCATGATGTCTCAATTGATGAGGTCATTAGACAACCACTCTCTTATACTACATTAAAATGACTCCCACCCAATGCATATTTCATCATTTTAAATGTTATATCCTCTTCTATAATTCGGTAAAATCTGGATGGATATGTAAGTAAGAATTTCTATCATCAATTGAATGAATTTTTCACATGATTTAATCCATGAAAACATAACACCCCTCTATGTCAAGAATATATAATATGTGAAAAGGTGTGAAAATTCTTAAATAAACTCCAATAATATTCAATTTTCCCATAAAAAACTCTATATGCCCACGATGTTCATTGATATCTCCCATTAAATTGTAAAGATGCAAATTTTCCATGTAATTTTTTTAATTATATGGAAATATTATGAGTCTCTAAAAATTGATGGCGCATGATTATGAGGCACGGTGTGCCCGAAATGAACTTTTGAACATTTTTATAGTACGTTCAGTAAACGTGCCAGCAGCATTTTCTATCTTTTGAACTAGTGCTCGGATTAAAAAACTGAGGCCACCGTTGAATCTGTAGCGCTGATAATCACATTAGGGATGCTTCACTTCGACCACTGATGATCAGGAGAAAAAGATAGTTTTTTTACATTTAATAGAATAATAAAATGACAATGTTATTTTTTTTCTTTTCCACCAATGGGCGAGCGGCGGTGGTGGGACCAACGACAAGTGAATCCATTAAATGGCTTGACTTTATGTTTCATGTAACTACACCATTAGAAATTTTGGAGGTTCAATTATTATATAAACCTCATAAATACGTTAGAGTGTTTCCCATCTCTACCCCCTCTTATTTATATAGAGCTTGGGGAGGAGAGTTGGAACGACTTCATCAAGTGGAAAAAGTCTAGGAAATTACCGTGAATCCAACGATTATCCACTTAATGAGTGTAATATTAATTTTTAATATATATAATATCCATGTGTTTTATTATTCATAAACACCATTTTAGTTCATTTTACACTTTGAACATCATTTCACATTATGATTGTAATTCTTTCTTAAAATGAACTATAATATGGTATATTTTGAACATCATTTAAAGTACCCAATGATTTTGATTTTATTTTATTTTTAATTTTCAGTATTTTCATTATGTTGGGAAAGATTCATAATTGTGGAGTGTTGGATGATTCACATTGGAAGATCACCAAAATGGGATTTCATGCAAATAATTCTGGAGAAGGATGATTGGACGCCATCCCACAGATGAGAATGTGGGGCCCAAAATACAGGCCCAATGAATCCGAAATTTATTGGGATGATAGAATAAGTATAAATGAACATATAATTCCTCAGGATCTAATGCTATTTCAGCCTCCAAATTTATTAGGCACTTATGTTTGGTGGATGTAAGATGGCTTCCATTTCGATTCAAGGAAAAATAAGTCCACTCTACCTTGATTTCCACCACCCTAGGCCTACCATAATCTAGTGGGATGCTTTGTAATGTTGGAGGCTCGGCCCAAGGATCCCAAAATTTTTATTTAAGGCTATGGTGGTGGATGAGTTTATCATATTTTGATCTTCCTTTTATTGTAATGTTATGCTACAATTTTGTTGTCTCAAGTTTGTCTTTCACATGTAAGTTGTTCAATTCACTATTGTTTCTTAATAAAAGTTCTTCTTCCCATTTTATAATGTTTTTTTATATCACATTGATACTTTTGGTTCACCGTGTGAACTTTTTCACACCAACCCTTGTGATATTATCACACAACGGTGGAGTGATCATTATTTCATTGTTTATTTTACTTCTCCAATTCCCCCCTCATGAGTCTACTTCCCGCTTTCATTGAAACCATAGGATCAATGGAGGGATAACCCTCTTATGGGTTGATCCATGGTAGTATAATGGGGCAGGATTGAATGTTATTTTTCACTCCATTAATGTATAACCAATTATTTAAAATGAGATTTTTATTTGATGATTTTAAAACATCTTCATCCTTATTGAATTTGAGGTCACACATTTCAAGTGATAATATGAACATTTACCTTTATGTTCTCATAACTTTTATCCTTCAAGTGTATAGGTGATTAGTATTAGAGTGTGTTAGCATTAAACTAGTAAGTGATGATTTTTTTATCTCCTTAAATGAACCCATCTCATATATAAGAAATTGAAATATTTTAAAAGATAATGAATGCCTCCAATCCACCCCCTGTAATAACCTAGGACCAACCCTTATCATAAATTAAATTCACTTAAGACTTTTAGTGTTCATTTAAACATATATAAAATCAAACCAATTTTGGCCACTTAATATCCAAAAATAGTCCATAGAATATACGTGTTCGTAGGTTAATTCTTAGGTATCTGAGGAATCGATAACCCAAGCTAAACTAAAAATGACCTCTTAACCCTAAAAACATGGGTAAGTTTGGGTGAGACCAAATTTTGGGCCAGTTTCTAGGGACCCATGTATGTCATCTAAACACCCATTATATTCCTTTGATTTCTTCCATTCTCATCCAAATTATATTATCTTTTCCCTTTATTTTTTTTTTCTTTCGGCACATGTCTGCCTACACTCATAACCAATCAAACCGTCTAGTTACAGTGGATAGTCCTAGGGTTGGGAAGTCAAGTACACCAAGGGAACTCTTTACATTAGATCCCAATATTACTAATACCCCCCGAGTAAAAAATTGAGCCCATTTCAATTGTTTGTCTTTAAAGAAACCAACTCATAACCCCGGGTGTGAACCAAAATGGAAATCCAAATGAAGCAGCACCAAACATGGGGAATGCAGTTGATCAAACCATGAATTACTACCTCATAGCTACCTGGACCAATGTCGCCTCATGGATTAAGCACAACTCCCTATGAGATGCCAAAAACATCTTTAAACCCCATTTCTTAAACCATCTTCCCACATTCCATGTAATGGAGTCCGAGATTCCCTACCATCATGTTAAGAAGGTCAATCACATTATAGAAACCATGTGTCCCCCACATAAACTAGAATCATATATGATGAGGATATATCATTTTAATTTAAAGGATCAAGCTAAAAATTGTCTAAAAAATTGAGACTATCATCCATCAACTCTTGGGACCAACTACAAAGAGAATTATACAAAAAATACTTTATCCACCACAAAACAATTACCCTGAAAAAGAAAATCCAAAACATTTTTTAAAACGAGGGAGTCATTCACCAAAACATGGGAGAGGTTCAAAGACAATATAAACATGGTTCCACCCCATGGTTTTTCTATTCTAGAATATGTGAGAATTTTATTTGAAATGTTGGGTCCGAGGAACAAATAATTCATTGACATGATGGGTAATAAAACATTTAATAACAAATCCCCAAATGATGCTTATGAGTATGTAGAAATCCTCACTGAACAAAAAATATCACGGGGAACATCACCTTATTCTAAAAATCCACAAAGAACTACTATAATTCATACACATAGAGAAGAAGAACACCTTAGGGAAAAACTCACAGCACTCTCTAGGAAGATTGAAGAGATATACCTTAGGAATGTCCACGAAATCCAAACTGTAGACCCTGTTTGCACAATTTGTGACAAACATGACCATAATACAGACAACTACCCAATCATTCCATCCATCAACGATGTTCTTTTAAGAGGACCCCCAGGGGAAGTAAATTCATTGAACATTCAAAATCCTCAATACCAAAACAACTTCCACCCAATGTATAATTACTACCCAAGCTTCCACTGGAAACATAACCAACAACATAGCTAGCCTCATGGAAAAAATCCTTACCCCTATCAGAACTACAAAACCCATAACTAGTTCCAAACCCAACCTAACCAATACCCACAGCCACCAGTCCATTTTCAACAAACCATCTCACCTCCAAAATATCCCCCTTGGGATAAACCAGTATTTTAAAGCACCAACCCAAACTGTTCCACAAATCCTACTAGAACAACTGTGAAAATAAATGGAATGAATGAACTCAGATGACTCTTCCCTTAAACAAGAACTTCATACCATCAAATCTAGAAAGGAACCCATGCCTACTCTGGTGGTACCATCCTCTAAATCAATGGGAGAGTCAATTTGTACTCAAACAACTCATGAAAAACTAAAGGTTGTGACTATTTTAAGAATTGGGAAATCAATTGAAAAACCTAAACAACTAATTCGGAACCCATATATTGATTCAAAAATGGATGAAAATTCAAATGAACTAAATGATCAAACTGAAAAATAGGATAAAATTGTCAAAGAAACAACTCTTCAACAAGCAACCCCACAACATTCACTATTTTATTCCACACATGGGGGGAAAACCAAGCCAAAATTGTGTGAAACATTGAGGGAAATCTTCTCACAAGTCAAGTTGAACATTCCATGTCTCGATGAAATACAAACCATACCTACAAAATCATTGTACCTCAAGGACTTGTGCACTTTTAAATGAAAATTTTCACTTAAAAACCAATACCTTTTGGATTATAATGTGAGTAACACCATTCAAGGGACCATTCCTTCTAATTTTAATGACCCAGGCTGCCCTTACATCAATGTTGAACTAGGAGAGATAGAAGTTGTCAAGGCCTTCTGTGACCTAGGATCTAGTGTCAATCTCAATCCCTATGTTGTGTACTACATGTTAGGCCCAGAAGAGCTCCAGCCCACATCTATCACAATTCAACTTGAAGATCGTAGCATTAGGGTTCCAAATGGTATTTTAAAGGACATTTTGGTAAAGGTTGAAAACTTCATCAACCCTACGGACATCATTGTTCTTGAAATCCATCCTAACATAGGAAATAAGGATCAAACCCCAATTATACTTGGTCGTCCATTCCTTCTAAGAATCCACTCTTTTATCCAAGTTCAAAATGGGAACAAGACCATCACCTTTGGAAAAATGAGTCTAGACTTGAACATATATAATGAAATCTCACAAATAGTGGATGATGATGACATTAATGAAGTTAAAATGACAGGATGCATTGATAATGAATCCATAGAACATCAAGGAACATTTGATGGATGTTTAATTCGGGATGATATTGATTTCCTTTGTTCACATGAAGGATGTTTATCTCCTTTGCTTGAATCATTTTCAAATTTCTCATATAATGAAGTCTTATGTCTAACAATTACTGAAAACTTTCAAGAAACCACATTCATGGAGACCAATCAATCTCCATTCCCTAAATCTGATCAAACCAATATTGTAGTTGATACTTCTACGTGTGGGGAATCAATCCTGTCTTAAACTCTAAAAAAAGAAGATGATATTGATCCAATGTCCCAATATTCTGCTGAAATTTTGAACCAACCTGATCATGAATTGAAAGAACATCCTTCTGTAGTTATGTATGCCCTCCTAGGAAAAAATGGAATACATATTATTGTCATTTCTTTTTCTCTTGAATCCAATCATGATAGGATGCTTCTATATGTCCTTAGGAAACATAAGAATGTCGTTGTTTTGACCTTGTCTGGTACTCATGGGATTATCCCACTAATCGGGACTCATAAGATTGTTCTATAATTTTATTCAAATCCATGTCATCAAACTCAATGGTGACTCATTCCTAATCGCATTGAAGTGGTGAGAAATGAACTTCTAAAATTGTTAAAAGACTGTATCATTTATCCCATAGAAGGGTGTGAGTGGGTGAGCCCAATCCAAGTGGTTCCCAAGAAGGCAGGAATCACAATGATAACCAATAAGTATGGAGTGATTATTCCATCTAGGGTGAGTAGTGTCTAGAGAGTATGCATCAACTATAGGAATCTAAACTCATTCACTAAGAAGGTCCATTTCCCTTTACCATTCATTTACCAAGTCATTGAGAAAGTGGAAGATCATGAGTTCTATTGTTTCATAGATGGGTACATAGGGTACAATCAGATTGAGGTCTCCCAAGAGGATCACGGGAAGACTACATTCACCTATCCATTCAGCACCTTTTCTTTCAAACGCTTTCCCTTCAGGTTATGCAATGGCCCTAGAAACCTTCAAGCGATGCATGATGAGAATATTTTCAGACATGGTAGGGGATTTTCTTGAGGTCTTCATGGATGACTTCTTTGCCTAAGGAGATACATTTTAGGGATGTCTTAGAAATATGGATAGAGTTTTTTCCAGATGTGAAGAAACTAATCTAGTCCTAAACTGGTAATAATTCCATTTCATTGTTAAATGGGGATTAATCATTGGCCATATAGTCTTGGGTATGGTGATTGAAGTTGTTAAAGCAGAGTTTGACATCATTCGTCACCTCCCATCACCCATAAATGTTATGTAAGTGAGGTATTTCATAGTACATGATGGTTTCTGTAGAAGATTCATCAAGGACATTAGTACAATCTCCCATCCCCTTTATGCTCTCTTAGTATAGAAGGCTCCATTTGTTTGGACAGAAATCTATGAGGGTTCATTATCAACCCTCCCACCTCTATTCCCATTATGAAATCTCCATATTGGATCCTTCATTTCAAACTTTTGTGTTATTTCAGTGAAGTTGTTGAAGGATCTATGTCAAGAAAACATTGGGACGAAACTCTTTATGTCATTGCTTATGAAAACAAACCCTTAAATGATTCCCAAATAAACTACACCACCACTAAAAATGAGTTACATGCTATTGGGTTTTCCTTAGAGGTTTTTAGGTTCTACCTATTAGTATCCCATGTCATTGTGTTCACTAACCATTCTGCACTAAAATACCTCTTCATAAAACAAGATTCCAAGGATAGACTGATTAGGTGGGTTCTTATCTTACAAGAATTTGATCTCACAATCCAGAGGAAAAAGGGTTTTGACATCTTTTTATTTGTTCAACTCTCTAGGATGGAATTCAAAGACAACTCAAATCACCTTTCGGTGTCTGATTCATTCCCTGATGAACAACTATACTTTGTGAGTGACTACCATTGGTATGCCGACATAGCCAACTTCTTAGTTACAGATCTCATTCCAAAATTCACATGGACTCAAGTTCGAAGTAAATTCCTTTATCATGTTAGGAACTATGTGTTTTATGATCCATACCCCTATAAGTTTTTCCCTTACCATGTTATTAAGAGGAGTGTATGAGAATCTGAACAAGAGTCCATCCTTAAATTCTGTCATAGTGGGGCATGTGGAGGTCACTTTTCCTCTATGAAAACTTCTTCTAAATCTCTTTAGTGTTGTCTATTTAGTCCCACCCTCTCAAGGGACTCCTGCACATTTTTTTAAAGTTGTACTAAGTGTCAACAAGTAGGGTCCATCACAAAAAGGAATCAAATGCCACTCAATCCCATTGCGGTCGTCGAAATCATTGATTGTTGGGGAATTGATTTCATGGGACCCTTCCCAAACTCTATGGGATATATCTACATCCTCTTAGCTATTGATTATGTCTCAAAATGGGTTGAGGCCATTCCCACTAAGTCAAATGATCTTCAAGTTGTGATTGTATTTCTAAAATAGAATATATTTTATAGATTTGGAATTCCAAGAGCTATCATTAGTGATCGTGGAACCCATTTCTACAACCGACCATTATCTTCACTCATGTATAAGTATGAGATTTATCACAAGGTTTCCATTTCCTACCATCTTCAATCCAATGGTCATTCTGAGATTGAGAATAGGTAGATTAAGTGAATTCTGAAAAAAACTGTCAATCCCTCTAGGAAAGATTGGTCCAAGAATCTCTTGCTTATTGGGCATATCATACAGCATACAAAAGAATCCTAGGAATGTCACCATATAGGTTGGTTTATGGAAAATCATGTCATGTACCTGTTGAAATAGAGCATAAGTATTTTTGGAAAATTAAGAATATAAATTATGACCTCTCATTGGTCAGAAATAAAAGAAATTAGATCCCAATGAACATGAGGAACTAAGGATGGAGGCTTATAAAAATTAAAGGATCAATAAAGCTAGAGTTCAAGCCTACCAATGTAAAAATATCAAAGTTAAATATTTTGATCTAGGAAGATTTGGGCTCTTATATTGTTCAAAAAATCATTTATACACTGGAATTTTAAGGTCTAGATGGTCAGGTCCTTTCATTGTGCATCATGAGTACCCCCATGGGGAAGTAGAGATTCAGGATCCCACATGTTGTCATATTTTCAATGTCAATGTTCATAGGATAGCACCATTCATTTAATCATTAAATAAACATTAAATAAAGGCTGAGTTAACTAAGAAAACCTATGAACAAGGAAATAATTGATAGATTTAGGATCCATGTCCGGCTAACGACGTTAAACAAAAGCCTTGCATGAGAAGAAACTCGTGGTTTTCATGTTTCTAATTTTTTGAATCATCTTTATTTTTAAAATATGATTATTGAATTATTTTTGATATTTTAAAAAATATTATTATTTATTTACTTTTGACTTATTCTTCTATTAAGAGTATGTATGGGTATGAAACAGGAGCACCATATTCATCCGTGTTATGTAGTGTGATTTTTGTGTAATACCTTACCCATAAATTTAAAAAGAAGACAATGTATCATCAGATAATTTTATTTTTATGTGTTTATAGGTTAAAAAAATTAAAAGGACACATCTTAGGTCGTCGGGAAAACCTTGTCACAACCAGCGATGTCGTGGGGACTCGAACCTGGGACCGAAGGGAGATAGGGGCACGTGCTTACCACTGACATACAACTTATCATGTTCCTTTATTCTTTAATTTTTTTATATATACTTATATTTTACTTTCATTATTATATATATAGAGAGAGTTTGTTTTGTTGGTTTGTTTTTTTTTCCATTTTCCACTAGGTAATTCATAGAGTGACATGGAGAACATGGGATTAAAAAGAATAAACAAGAATTTCAACTTCAACCACCAGTTGACTTCATTCCATGATCATCATTTTCAATTTCTTTTTTGAACTCCCCTTATCTACCTCTAACCCTTCTAAATTTTCTTTTCTTCAAACACTTGGGATAGAGTTATTTTATGTTGGTGGTGATGAAATAGAAAATTGCTTTCGATGAAATAAAAAAATTGATTTTTTTGTTAAAAAAATGATTTGAAAAAAATATGTGTAAATAGGAGGAAAATTTCCCATAACATTGAGCATTATAATACACATTGAAAACATTAAAACTAAATATCAAATAATTTAGCATTCCATGATTATGAATTTAATACATGTATAATTTTATGAGCATAGATTTTGGAAAGTGTGGATATCTAATGTGATATTTCATCATTAATATTTTCATCCAAATTAAAAAAAGAACACTTCTCACATATTTTGGATAGTGGGGTATTAGTATGAGTTCATGTGCTCCACTAAATAAATATCATAGTTTTGGTGGTAATTTTAGTTTTAATCTTAGTATTCAATAAAAAAATCAAAAAAACAATAAATTTTTGCGTAGAGCAATGAAATGACCTAATGTGTGGCTTATGGCTCTTGGGGATCGTGAATCCATTGGTGTCTGGCCCAGAGTTAGAAATTATATCTTTATTTGTCGTAATTTGAATTTTTTTTATTTTGACTAAGTTAACTTGAGATGATGCTTGATTATGTGGGTTTCAATTGGTTCCCTAAGGTCTTTGATCTTGGGAGTCATCTGCAAAGTCTCGCTACATGGGTTGACTCTATTGAGTGCAATTTCAATTACCATGGAAAAAATGCAAATAAAAAAAATATACAAAAAAAAATTAAATTATCATCTTCATTTTGATATGTGATTCCACCTAGCACTACCATCATTTCTCACTTGAACAAAGATGATCCCCCATGTCTATTGCGATTTACCACACATCATCACGCTTAATTGATATTGGATGAAATATGGAGATGAATTTGAACAAAAAATGGGATTAGGATTGGTATCTTCTTATTAAACTATATTGTATTAAAATATTTTTATGGGTTTCATATTTTTTTGATATAATGGTTTTTGTTTGTCATTGTTTATTAAAATGTTTTTGGAAAAGGCAATTTGAATTTTACATTTTTTGAGATATATTTTGTTCAGCACTAGAAAAACTCAATTTGGGGGTGTGATAAGCCATTTAATGAGGCTAATATTCATTCTTAATATATATAATATTCATGTGAATTATTATTAATAAACTCCATTTTAGTGCATTTTACACTTTGAACATCATTTCACATTATGATTGAAATTCCTTCTCAAAATGCACTATTATATGTTACATTTTTTAAAATTATTTAAAGTACCCAATGATCGTTATTTTATTTTAATTTGTAATTTTCCGGTTTCTCATTATATTAGGAATAATTCATACTTGTGATGTGTTAGAAGACTCACAATCTAAGAACACCAAAATGGTTTTTCATGCAAAAAAATTCGGGAGAAGGAATATTGGACACCATCCCACTTATGAGAATGTGGGTCCCCAAATATTATCCCAATGTGGCCCAAATTTCATGGTATGATAAAAGAAATATATATGAACATATAATTATGCATGATCCTGTCCCAATTAGGCCTCTATAGTGGTTATTGAAGCAGCTGAAGTTAGGGATAAAATTCAGGGTCAGAATCTACGACCTAGAAAAACAGCACACCAATTTAATCATATCTCAGCAACCACAAATTCATTTGGTCTGAACATTTACATAGATATATGATGCATCAGGATATTAACTTTTTTATTCTATGGTACACTCTAATTTGACCATCTAGAAGGCCATTTAGGCACTTCTGTTTGGTGGATGAAAGCTGGATGCTATTTCGAATCATGAATAATGAAGCCCACTCTCCCTAAATTTCCACCACCCTAGGCCTACCATAATCTACTCTAATGCATTTTAATGTTGTAGTATCAACCCAAGGCTCCCAAAATGACTATTTAATGCTATGGTGGTGGAGGAATGTATCATCTTTTCAGCTTCCTTTCATTGTAATGTTAAGTAGTGATTTTGTTGTCTCAAGTTTATCATTCACATGTAAGTTGTTGAATTCAATTTAGTGTCTTAATAAAAGTTATTCTTATTATCTTAATCTGTTTTTCTTCATATCACTTTGATAATTTTGGACAAGGTGTGAAATTTTTCACACCAAACCTTGTTATATTATCACACAACGATGGAGTGATCATTATCATTACTTTTTCACACCAACCCTTGAAGGTTCCAGGAGCAGTGGAAGCACGTGGGTGGATGTTCCCACTTGGATTTTTGTCACTAGAAATGATCAATACAGGATCAATACGGTGATAAACGCTAGTCTCCATGGATCAAATCACAGAAATAGACCAAAAAATAGTAAGTCCCGGAACCAGAAAGTAGGATCGTTACAGGTTGATTATAATTAATTTAATTAATTGAAATGAAATACCTTTTGGGTGTTCTTTCTTCGTTGATGTTATTGATCACGTTCCGATGTGATTCTTCATTGCGTCGTAGAATCCAAGTGTAGACTTCCACTAGTGGTGATCCACAGGTGTACTTCGTATCTCGGGACGTCGCCAAAGGAGTCTCCAGGTTCTAGCATGGAGAAACATTTGCTTATGTTGTCCGCCTTAGATCGTCTTCATCCGACGGAAGATGATCTCTCTCGGTCTTGAGAGCTTTCTTGGTGGAAGATGTTCTTTTGGCCTTGAAAGAATTCTCTTGTGTGTTACGCACTGGATAAGAGTTGGGGTTGTGAGGATATTTACAATCAGGTTTGAGGTTGTGGAGTTATGACAATAAATAAATGCATTACATGTTTTATTTATTCCATTGACTCTTTTTTAAAAACCCCATGTCGAATAATTAATTCCTTGACATGCACCCATGCTGATTATAATAAATATCATTTAAAATAATATTATATCCTCAAAATCCTGACTGGAAAAACTACACAGTGTGTATTAATAAATACACGGCGTGTACTTTTTTTTCATTGAAAACTACACGACGTGTACATTTAATGTACACGGCGTGTATATCTTGTTTTCATTTATTCATTTCCATTCCATAAAGAAAACTATACGACATGTAATTATTAATACACGGTGTGTACTTGTTTTCCATGAAAAGCTACATGGCGTGTAATCTTTAATACACGGCGTGTATATCTTGTTTTTCATTTCCTTCATCCTCCATCATTAAAACAATTTAGGCTTCCTTGTAAAATTATTAAACCACGTACGGGAATAATCTTTATTCTACTTGAGATACTTGAATACACTTAGTGTGTGACCCTCTAGGCCTCTTTCTCATTGGCATTAGGTGAGCTTGCCTAAAGTCCAATATTACTTTCTAGCAACGGGTCAAGGCACCCAAGAGAAAGAAGTTGACACCGCATTGACATATCACCTCATATGAATGCTTACTGTGTAATTTAATCCCTTTGTCTCGATATCTCATCAAGAAGGTTTCAAGGTAGTGTCATAAACCTATATGCTTGATCTGTAGTTCTTTGACTACCTGAAATAAACTCGTCGTTCACACCATGGCCATGGAATTTAATGCGATAGTTCCATTTCAATCAAAGGTTCGAGATATAAACTTCCATAAATGGAAGGGAAAAATCCTTCCTCGACTTATCCATTAACAACATGTCACTTGTGACGCACCCAACGTACCCTACTTCCCACCAATTGTCAGCGTGACGGTTTTCGTCAGTAAATCTAAGTGCACGATTCATGACATGAGTTTATGATAATCTTACAGTCTAAGGTACATTACACACACTCGTAGATAGCAATGTCTGATGACACCAAGACACGCGGAATTGCTACTGGCGGGTTTGTTCTCATAATCTCTCATCTTGGAGATTACCAAGTGCGAAATCTATGAGAGAGAGTCTCGTCTTGTTTTGAGTACTCACACATGACGATCTGTATACTATGTTTCCTATCATAGTATTTCATCCTACCGTAGAACATTATTTATGAATATTGTTATAGGATTTCAAGGTTCTTATCATAGCGGGGATCTTCCATGACCTTATCAATGCAACAAATATTCAAT